>CM032668.1:18797413-18818052 GCA_019095985.1 Streblospio benedicti | reverse complement strand
TTATCAATTACGGGTATCATTTACGATTATAGATATCATAATATATAATTCCGTCAATAAAACATCATTCAAATCTATATGCTTTTGTGATGGGGAGTGCAACTCTACTATCTGACTGAATATCTAGCTTTTTGTTATCAATTACGGGTATCATTTACGGTTATAGATATCATAATATATAATTTCCGTCAATAAAACATCATTCAAATACTCTTTTGTACTGTTTATGTTAATAATTGACCTTAACACATGAGAAAATATACCACATTGACATCATTATCCCTCTTACATACAAAGATATTAGTAGAAATGTGTTCGGTCGTAATGGCGGAAACAAAATGGCCATAAAAGCTAAACGAGGCAAAAGCTGCGATGCCTCCACATCCAAATCTTAAAAGATATATGTTTCTCCCTCATCTGTGCCAAATTTCACGCTTTTAACACTACTTGCCTAATTATGCTGAATTTCGTCACCCTTTGCTCTAGCTATATAGAAGAAATATGGCAGCAACCTGTGTACATAAAAATGTTCAAGTGTGTAAAAAATTCAGATGATCAATAGGATCGTTAGTGGCGTTTGTAATGATGCGGGACTTATACATGTATTATTGATTATATATATTGATTATATATAATGTTTTCAATCACACAACTTCTTGCTCACAAAGTGCTCAACTATGGTTAGAAGCAGTATATAAGTAAAAACCAATATTGGAAAAACTTTCTTCAGAATATTAAGTGACTGCTTCCCAAACGAACACCCCTTACATAAGATTTTTAACAAAAACACTATCAAATTGTCATACAGCTGTTTGCCAAACATAAAAACTACATAGATGGACATAACAAGTAACAGTTAAAGGAAGAAAAAGACTAATGAGAACAAATGCAACTGCAGGAGAAAGAAGAATGCCCTTAGATGGAAAGTGCCTCGAGAAATCATTAGTATACCAAGCCTCCGTAAATGTCCACAACCAACCCACTGCAACCTATGTTGAGACTTCCCTGTCGTTTGTGAGTTGCAATAATTTACCTGTAAGAGGAGCAGCCGGTTTCAGCAATGTAAAGATACAAATGCAACTCGTTTATTTAAGATAAAAACATTATCAAATACAAATATATACTAGTAAAAATACACAAGAACTGTTAAAAATCACACAAGGTACAATAAATAAAACACAAATAATTTACCTGTAAGAGGAGCAGCGGTTTAAGCAATGTAAAGATACAAATGCAACTGCCGGAGCATACTGCATTTGCGTCTTTTAAAGCCCGCTGATCCTCTCACAGTACTGCCAACACCAACACATTAATATTGCACACTACTACAGGAGGCGCAGTTTCGACTCCGCAATTATTATGTGGCAGACGGCCACATCTGCCCCACTTTAAGAACGAAAGAAATGAATGATAAGGTGTGAACTCGATCATGATGATGACGAAGTGAAATTATCACAGACAAGAATTAAGACAAGCTTTCATGAATATTAAAGACTCAATTCCATAAGATTAAATATTTTTTTTAAGTCAAATGACATTATTTGCTTATAAACATGTATTTATTGCCCAGAAAAATCCTATCACATTTGTATGTACCAGTTGTTGAGCTGTTAAAAACAAAACCCACATCCTTATAAACTTAAAAGAAAATGGTTAGCCACCACCAGACAAAAGATGATGAACCATGACATTCTTCTTAGGAACCTAAATAAATAGCAAACATATTATATAAATCCTACAAAATAAAGCATACATTATCACACAATCAAAGTGGAATAGCCAATCAATCAATATAGGCACATGACATAATGCAATCAATATATAATGAATAATGACCTATTTCACACCATTAGTGATTATAAAAATTATTGCATTCAAAATTTCTACATGCTGTAAAGGAAAATATTGTAAAATATCAGTCAGTGCATTCACTTTAAGTTTCCAGTCCAAAGTCTGAACTGAATTGGCATGACAATAAAAATCGCCATAGCGAACTGGAGGTCCTCTTATCCTAGTGGACCTACGGAGAGTTGACTGACCATCATCCTGTTGCGAATCTGAAATTATTTGATCATCAGAATTAGAAGTTTGCGTATCAACATTTCCATTATTATCACCATTATCAAGACTAGTATTAGAAACATCAATATTTTGATCATTGTCAACCACATCATTATCCTGTGCACCTAAATCATTACCAATCACACAGACATCGGGGTCATTGCTATTCCCAATATCATTATCACACACGTTAATTTTCACACACTCTACCTTAGGTAGCACTTCTGTGACATAGTGCTCATTCTCTCCTTCATTTTCATAGTCTTCGGTAGAGGTTTCATCACTGTTCACATCATTAATATCGGACTCTTCATTCATCCATGGTAGGGCCAGTGGCAGCAGCATATTCCCTATGTAGCACCCTATCCTTCCCACCATTCTCTGGCCTAACGCAAAAAACAGGAATATCCTCATTAGGTTTTCCAATGACCAGGTAAAGCTCAGAACACCACCTGTCCGCTAACTTGTGTTTTCCCTTAATGCCTACATTTTGTACCAGTACGAAGTCTCCAACATTTACACAGTTACCTCTTACTTTCTTATCGAACCCTTTACTCTGCTTCCTTTGGGCTTTACGGGTAAACTCTCTGGCTGTCTTGAATGCCTTGTCTAAATTTTGCTTAATGACATCAACAGGATTTACCACTTGCTTTTCCAATGGGGTTCCCAAAAACACATCCAATGCCAAGTTTGGGGTCCTCCCAAATAACAAGTAGAATGGACTGTAGCCGGTGCTGTCATGCCTGCAACAATTAAATACAAAGACAAGAGATGAAAGTTGGTCCTTCCAATCTGGCTTTTTATCGAGATCCAAAGACCTCAGCATACTTATCAAGGTACAATTGAATCTCTGTAATCCCGTTTCCGGCTGGGTGGTAGGGACTTGTCCGCGACTTCTTCACACCTAAAAAAAATCACACAGGTGGTAGATCACTTTTTTGCTTCAAAGCTCCCACCTTGATCACTATGTATACGCTGCATAACACCATACTTCAAGACAACCTCATTAAATAGTATTTTTGCCACAGTTTTGGCCTCTTGATTACGTGTTGGAAATGCCCAACTGAATTTGGTGAAATGATCGGTTATAACGAGAACATATTTGAACCCTCCCCTTGATTCCTCAAGTGACAGGAAATCCATACAAACCAGTTCAAATGGCTGTGAGGTTTTTATACTTACCAGTGGTGCCCTTGAAGGCAGATTTGGTGACTTTGTGCAGATGCATCTTCTGCAATTTTTTATCTTGTCATCCACAGATTTTGCAAGGCCCACCCAGAAGTAACGATCTTGAGCCACACTCAAGGTCTTATCGCGTCCCAGATGGCCTAACTTATCATGTGTATAGGTCAGCAAGATATCCTGCATGTGTTTTGGCACCACTAACCTAAACTTCTCTTCACCATCAACTCCAGTGCTCTGGCGGTACAACACGTTGTTTCTGATGACAAACTGTTTGAAATGAGACAGTAGCCTCATCACTCCGGGAGGTTCTTGTTTACGTTGCTTCTCAGTTATCACCTGGCCATCCAAAACCATTCGTTTCACCTTTACAACATCTTCATCTTTGTTCTGCTCGGTCTCCCAGTCCACTGCAGGTGCTTCACATACTGAAACTGCACCAGATATTACAGCAGGATTTATTCCCATAGTTTCAGCACAACCTACGAAATCATCACTAGTTAGCATTTTACACAGCTCCCTTACTACATCGTGAGGGATACGCTTGGAGTAAGATTTCTGCAACTCTTCAGGGGACACCTTTCTTGAAAGACTGTCTGCGACAGTATTGTCA
This sequence comes from Streblospio benedicti, assembly GCA_019095985.1. Lineage (NCBI taxonomy): Eukaryota > Metazoa > Annelida > Polychaeta > Spionida > Spionidae > Streblospio > Streblospio benedicti. The sequence goes on along the minus strand of CM032668.1, from coordinate 18,814,196 downwards.
ACCCCAGGTTTGTAGTATACTGAAAAATCATATGACGATAACTCCGCTAACCACCTATGACCTACTGCATCCAATTTGGCTGTCGTAGTCAAATACAACAATGGATTATGATCTGTGTACACGTCAAAATGATTTCCATACAAGTAATATTTAAACTTGACGGTTACGGCCCATTTTAGAGCCAAAAACTCAAGTTTATGGGTACTGTAGCCTCTTTCAGTTCGGTTCAAAGTCCTACTTCCAAATGCAATAGGGTTCAGCTTGCCATCGTACTCATCTCTTTGAAAAATAGCACATCCTAAACCACAAATGCTTGCGTCTGTATGTAGCACAAACGGTTTGTTAAAATCAGGATACTTCAGGACAGGGGGTTCACAGAGAACTTGTTTCAATTTGTTAAACGCTAAATCCTGTTCGTCACCCCAACCCCATGCATTGTCAGGAGCACAATTTTGTGTTGGCTTGCTTTTTGAACTATTTTTCCCCTTTTTGTTAGACTTTCCCCGCAATAATTTTGTCAAAGGCTCTGCTATTGTTGAAAAATTTGGTACATGTTTCGAAAAGAAATTCATAAAACCCAGAACACTTTGTAATTTTTTGAAATTTTGAGGTACCGCCAATTTTGTACATCTTTAACATGATTTTGACTTATTGAAATACGGTACTAGAGACTTCAAAACCTAAAAATTCAACAGTTTCCGAAAAAAAAACCTACATTTTTTGGTTTTAACCTCAAATTTGCAGACTTCAGCCGATCAAAAACTTCCTGAAGATTGTCATAAAGCTCTTGTTTTGTCTTACCATGAATTATTATGTCATCGATGTAGGCTACACAAGTCTTCATCAATAACCCATCGAGTACTTTGTCGATCATACGTTGAAAAACCCCTGGCGCATTTTTGTATCCGAACGGAAGCTTCAGATATTCATACAGACCACAGGGGGTAGAAAAGGCCGTTCTCTCTGTGTGGTCATCTGTGATCTTAATCTGGTAGTAACCACTAAACAAATCAACAGAGGCAAAGTACTTTGCATCCTTCAGGGAGTCTATCAACATATCAATTCTGGGAATAGCGTAGCTGTCCCTTGTGCACCGGTTGTTTAGCTGTCGAAAATCAACGCACAGTCTCAGCTCACCACTCTTTTTCCTTACTAAAACTATATTTGAGCTAAATGGGCTCTGCGACTTCCTAATTACCCCAGCTGTCATGAGCTCCAACAAATGAGCTCTAAGTTCTTCATAGGCTCCTGGTGGTACCGGTCTCATTTTTTGCCGGAACGGAGTTGGATCCTCCATATCGATTTTTACTTCAGTGACATTCAGGCAACCCATTTCGCCCATGCTCATAGCAAAAAACATCTCTATTTTTCAGGAGAAAACGTTTCAATTCAACAGAATCGTTATGATCCAAATGAGAAAAATCAAAAGACTTAATAAAATCACTATTATTTTGTTCTTCATGATCTTCAATAGTGGCCTGGTTTAAGGGTACTGTGAACTCTTTAAGGGAAAAATATTCTATTTTCAGCTTTTTAATATTTATTATACTTTAAACTATGAAGAACAACATGTTTTGAAATGAACCTTTTATCTTCAATAGTTTTCCCATTACAACGCATTTTGTAAAGACCAAGCTGGAGTGAAAAACAATGACTCATTCTTTGCAGGATTATAAGGTTATATGGGCTAAAAATCAAATTTTTACATTTTCAATGTTTTGTATGCTATAAATGATAAAGAACAACATCTTTTTAAAATGAACCTTTTATCATCAATAGTTTTTCAATGAAAATTTGTTTATATGATACATTTTATAGACATCAATTACTATCAATGTATATTGATAGGCCATGTTTAAAGCCCATTTTCTCAAAACTAAGTTTGCATAGTGGATGAATTTTTTTTTTTTTATATTTCTCCTTAACCATGAAATCAAATTTTGACAAACGTGTATATATTTGAAGATATATGCATTCTGAAGAAAACCTTACTAGGATTTTGATTTTTTAAAGGTTGATGAATTATGAACGTTTTTTTGTATTGATTTGCAAGAAAATTCGGAAAATAGGTGGTTTTAAAACTTAAAATGCATATAAAATGATAAATAGGAAAATGTAAAAAAATTTGAGGCAAGGTTTTCTAGATAAATATACAAATTTTGTAACTGAATAGTGATTTTGGTCATTTCGATTTTTACTATCAGTTATATGCTTCACAGGCAAAGTTGTCATTTTTTCATTAATTGCTTTATAAAAAAAAATTTTCATCAATCTATACAATTCAAAACATGTTGTGTCATTAGATTAGATAATTATCTACAAAATAAGGTGTAATTTGTAAGAATTGAAGCAATAATGAATGAGAAAATCAAAGTTTATTAAAATTAAGAAAAGAGTTCACAGTCCCCTTAATTTAGCAAGTTTTTGACCTTTGTTGATAGCTAACCCATATGGGGAATTATTGAATATTTCCAAATCAATGTTATTGCTACCTCTTTTAACATGAAAGCAAAAAGATACGGGACTACAGGCAATTCTTCACTATCAACAACTGCAACTGGAAAATTGACATATAGGAGCTGCAATCACTGACCTAGCCTGCACTAACTGCCCACTGAATGGAGGAATTTCAAGGTAGTCTAGAGCTGTAACTTCTCCAAACACTCCATTAGATTTTTCCAAATGACTTGAGACAAGTCTAACAGTTTGCATGGCTAATTTTAGAGCTGGGTGCTGAAAATCAGTTATGTGACTGAGTTTGCACAAGAAATTTGTCCCTATGAGAGTTTTCCAAATGACTTGGGGAACTCTACTATTGTAATTGGTGTTGGTACAATTAAGACTGGTTTTTTCTCACATTGAAATTTTCCATTGGCTATTGGTATGGCTATAGTAACGTCAATGAAACCACGGTAAGGCAGGCTATCGCCTGACACTGTCAATTCGGACTAGATTATTGATATCATTCAAAGGTATATTACCAAAATGCTCAGAATAAAATTTATGGGATATAGTATGGGGACTTAATCAACTTTTTTTTCTGCAAGTCATGATGCAAAGCTTTTTTTTGGCAGGGAAGTACCTTAGGACAATAGAAAAATATTTGTCCACGGACACAAGTGAGATCACCCCCGTATCCAAATTACGCGCGAATTTTCAAAATGGCCGCCGGGCATATCGTAAAAAATTATGTTTTTTACTTTTCAAGCTACATTGATGTGTAATACATGAAATTTGGGGTTAACAGGTTCACTGATTCCATTTCTAGCATTATTTTAATGATTTGACCTTATCTTGACCTTCAAATCCAAGATGGCTGCCACTTACCATGTGTAGTTTACATATTTTACTTTTGAACCTACATCAATGTGTAATACCTGGGCTTTAGGGTTTAAAGGTGTCACTGATTCCTTTTCAGCATCATTTTAGTTATTTGACCTTATCTTGACCTTCAAATCTAAGATTGCTACTAAAATCCAAGATGGCTGCCACTTACCATGTGTAGTTTACATATTTTACTTTTGAACCTACATCAATGTGTAATACCTGGGCTTTAGGGTTTGAAGCTGTCACTGATTCCATTTTCAGCATCATTTTACTTATTTGACCTTATCTTGACCTTCAAATCCAAGATTGCTACTACTTTATCGTGAAAATTTTATGTATTTTATTTCTAAGCAATGTTAGTGTGTAATACATGTATTTTTAGCTTTTCAGGGTTACGGGTTGCAACTGCACTGTATTATTTTACTGATTTAACCTGATCTTAACTCATAAATCCACGGTGATTCCATTTAGCATTGAAATATGATAACATATATACTGGTAAACATAATTTGAATGGTAATGGAATCTCGCCTTCTCCATACCTTTCATCATGAGAGTTATGCACAAAGATTATTACAGTAACAACTTATATTCTAAACCAAAGAATGTTGCAAACAACAGATATATATACCGATAAATGTACATATGAATATATAACAGATAATATTTGAATATGATTTCCCTGGGGGAAAGCCATAAGCCTCCTACATTGAGTGGCTAAAGAATCTAGGGTCCCAATGCTTGGGAACATCCAGTGGTTCTTTCTTTACATCTTCCAAATCATTCTAATTGTTGCATTGGTTGTGACAGTTTGTTAATTGGCAAAAGCCACATGTTGATGTACAGATTGTACAACTGGAAGCTACATTTCTTCGAATGACAATGGGTTGTGAAATTGCAGGGTATGACATTAATCACACACTGTGGTGCAGCCTTTATATCGTTCACTCTAGGGCAGTAATATCATTTCCTTTCCCACTCCCATTTAGAAGGATCATCATAGTCATTTTTCCATCTAGGCTAATACTTGGTAGTAGACCCTCAAAGAATGATGTTTCCTGGATGATACTGTAGGTGGTAAATGCTCTTGTGAGACACATTGTTTAGAAGATGTCACTTTCTGAAAAGGCCGATGAGTTAAACCAGTTCTTTTAAAGCATCTTGACGAGAAAGGATGATGGCCCGCTCCCCCGCCCACCAGAGCATAGCTTCACGGATGAACTTACAGACTTCCTCATCACCATTGAAATGGTTGAAGAATCATCTAAACAGCCTCCACACTGGAAAGGCATCAGGTCCAGACGGGCATGCCAACATGCATCTTGTCACAAGCAGAAGATCTTGCACAGCCCTTCACCCACCTGCTCCGGCTTTCCCTTGATACAGAACAACTCCCAGCTGAGTGGAAGAGTGCACTGCTTACGCCAATACAAAAAAAGTGCAGTAAAACGAGAGCAAGCAACTATAGGCCAGTGAGTCTTACATGCATCCGATGTAAAGTCATGGATAAGCTGGTGCGAGATCAGATGATGTAACAACTGCAAAGCAACAACAAAGCAACTTTGATCGGAAAAGAAGAACATGGGTTCCTGCCAGTTGTGTATCACATAACTGCCTGAGGTCATGGATAACTGGACAAGTATCCTGGATGATGGCAGCAGTGTGAACATTATATACATGGACTGTCAAATGGCATCTGACTCCGCCCCACACTGTCGTCTCATGGCTAAAATAATGCTTTCACCGTCAGAGGCAAAGTCTTCAAGTGGCTGAAAAATTTCCTCACAGTCAGACAACAGAACATCGTCATCAATGGCACCCAATCACACAAGGTGCATGTGAATAGTGTTTACAAGGGTCCGTTGTTGGGCGATAATGTTTGTCCTGTTCATTAATGACCTGCCAAGATACCAAACTGTATTTTTCAAGCAACACTGATGAAGGCAATTAAGACCTGCAAGTCTCATATCGATGAAGCAGACAAGGATCTTGGGGTGGTGATGGACAACAGGCTAGCATTCAAATACCACGTGGTGGAGTCATCCACAAGTCCTTTGACTATCTGATGAAATAAACCTTTGTCCAGCTGTACAAGAGTCTGGTGAAACCCATCCTGGAATATGGACCCTGCATCTGGTAATTCCTGAATATTGAAAACATATTTTTTGACACCAATTTCATGTTTCTGACATAAAGAATTTGGGGCAGCCATTTTGAAAATCGGGCGTAATTTGGATATAAGGGGTGACAAATATGACATAAAATGATTATATATTGTAATTAGAGCTGTAAAATATATATTTTCGGATTTCTTGACATTAAAAACATATGTTTTGACACCAATTTCATGTTTCTAGCATATATAGAAGTGGAGATATCCAGTTCAAAGAATTTGGGGCGGCCATTTTGAAAAATCGCGCGTAATTTGGATACGGGGGTGATGTCACTTGTGTCCGTGGACAAATCATTTTTCTATTGCCCTGAAAAGGTACTTACCTGAAAGTGCAGGGCATACTAGTTACATTAAGTTGGGAATGTTGCCCTTCCATCCCAACTACTTCCCGTTTTTTTGGATAACGACTAGATTTTTCCCTCACTAAATCTTTGTTAGGCGGATTTATACAATCAAATGCATAGTGAGAATCTTTCTCCACAACGATAGCAGAAAAATGGCTTGTGCCTCCTACCCTCTTTCCTAACAGACTCTGGCCATGTTTCCTGGGCTGCTTGAGACTGTGCGCTAACCTCGGCTTTTTAGGGCTGCTATCTCCTCTCGTAGCTTGGCCACCTCGGAATCTTCAGTCACCACTGCAGCCTGCGCCCCTACCAGAAGTCTGCTTCTTCATACGTAGACGCCGCTCGATTCGCCTACCTTCCTCACGTCTCACCAATGCTATGAAATCTGGAAATTCAATAGGTTGTTCAATCTTCTCATCTATTTTCAATTTAGTCAATAATTCCTCATCAGATGCCCCCTTCTAAATTGCTTTAAAAGTATAATATTCTTATCAACTTCACCCAACTCAATAAATAAATCTCTGAGATAATCACCAGCTGTTTGCCCTGGTGTCTGATAGTGATCATAGAATTTTATCAACAAATCCTCACCATCTACACCACTTCCATATTGCTTGGCCAAAACTTCGATAATGTACCCAGCATTACGAGCGCGAAACTGGTCAGCAATGTCCTCAGCCTCGCCGAGAAGAGATTTAAAGATCAATGCCTTCAATTTACACTCAGCAACTGAACCATCATCCAGCATTCGGGTAGCCGCTCGGTACCACTTGTGAAATGGGACTTCACCTGACCCAAGTTTCGCATTTCCTGAAAATCTCGGTAATTTTATCTCAATCTCATTATCAAGTTTAACCTGGATATTAGACTTGACCTCTACAGGTTGAGCTGAACTGATCTCTTTTGTGGTTTCCACACCTGCCTCCCCCTGCAAAAACATGCTGGAGAGACGCTTGCATGCCCGAGCTCGGTCACGCTCCTCAAGCTTCCGAATCCCCTCTTCGATTTCCCTGAAAGAGACCTCATCATCAAACTTTTCCTCAGAGTCACCCATTATGGACTACTTTTTGAACCACACAAGAGTTTAAGAAAGAGAATTTGATATTGTTAAGCCAATAATCAAAACATGCAAAAAAAAATGTCAAAATAAATCGATTTTTAATAACCAAATTTACATATATCAACTTGTTACAATTAGACAATCCTAAGGGTTTGAATTTTAATTATACTTAATATTTCACTACCCAGAATTTTGAAGACTACACTATTAGAATTTTCAAGGGGCTGAAAACAAATTGTGATTATTGTGAAATGAAAATGAGGATGATGAAATGATGACAGTCAGTCAATTCTTTTCCCCATAAAATGCAAACGCTTTAAACATGTGTGACACACTAGACTACCAGGTGCGTACTTTTTCACGACCTGACTCAACCCAGACTTATAAAAACCTTTCCAAGCACATACATATACATATAATTGTAAATAATGTCAGGTCAGTATTTTTTCACCACCTGACGACCAATCATGAAAAAAATGCTATCTACCAATGACGTTTTATATACACTAATACAAATATACTAAAAAAATATACAAGTTAAAAATGTATAAAACAAAATGAAAAAAACACACATACAGTTCTTTCACTCTCAAAATGACGCCAAAAATACCATATATGGATTTAATTTGCAAATTTTTGTTTCACGTGCGCACGGGTTTCACTCCTAAACTGTTATAGTTCACACACTGCCGCTCCTTCCATGAAGAAACTGTCACACTAAACACTGCTGCTGCTCCTTCCAATAAGAAAAAGCTATGTCGATCATGTAGACGTTGTGTTGCTATCTTCAGCTCCACTTTCAAAATTCCTGACAAAACTGCTAGCTAGACTTTTCCACAGATGCAAATTTTCATGGCCTCTTTCAGAATTAGACGACGCAAGAAAATTGGACCCTCATATATACTTTAACACTTCACTACGTGCCTTGGCAGTCAATAGGTAGATGGCTGCTACGAGTAGAAAATGTAATATTACATACTTTGACACTTTAGAAGACAGTCCTGTTGGTAGGCCGCTGCTCGAGTAAAAAAACTTTTCACCAGGGATGATAAAGACAAACTTCTTTAACCATGAACCGGATTCAAATGACGAGCCCCCATAAATGTGGCAGGGAGAGCCTTCCCTGTCGTTTGTGAGTTGCAATAATTTACCTGTAAGAGGAGCAGCGGTTTAAGCAATGTAAAGATACAAATGCAACTGGTTTATTTAAGATAAAAACATTACAAATACAAATATATACTAGTAAAAATACACAAGAACTGTTAAAAATCACACAAGGTACAATAAATAAAACACAAATAATTTACCTGTAAGAGGAGCAGCGGTTTAAGCAATGTAAAGATACAAATGCAACTGCCGGAGCATACTGCATTTGCGTCTTTTAAAGCCCGCTGATCCTCTCACAGTACTGCCAACACCAACACATTAATATTGCACACTACTACAGGAGGCGCAGTTTCGACCCCTCTCCCTGTCTATTACACTTGCACCTTCCCAGTCTATATCGTGATTGTGTTGGTTCGTGGTCCGTGATAGCACTTTTGTTAAGTTCCGTCAGAGATTCCTTCTTTGTGGCTCTAGTAAATGCTCCTTTCTTATTCACTTCTACATCTTTCAAATGTTCTTTCATCCTTGTCCCAAACTTTCTTCCTGTTTCCCCAATGTACACTTGATCACATGATTTACATGGAATTTTATACACTATTTCACTCTTGTCCAACTTATCCACTTTGTCTTTCGGGTGTACTAGCAAGTTCCGGATTGTCTGTTTGGGTTTGACAGCCGTAGACACACGATGTTTATTCAGTATCCTGGATATGCCCCTCGGTCACACCTTTCACATATGGTAAGATTACTAGACCCTTAGATCTTTTTCACCTTCATTTCTCTTCTTGATCTTGTCCATATCCCTTTTCAGTTTGGTCGCTTTTCTGGTGTTTCACTCTCTTAAACGTCCACTCAGGATAGCCACACTTGCTCAGAGCTTCAATTACATGTTGTTCCTCTTTCTTCCTGTCTTCCTCTTCGGTCACTATCTCTTCATCATCCATGAGAGTGCGAATGACTCCCAACTTGTGTTGGGTGGGTGGTGTGAAGAGAAATGCAAATATTGGTCAGAATGAGTTTTTTTTTCTGTATACTAACACTTTCACAGTTCTGTCTTGTTTTCTCACAATCAGAGTATCGAGAAAAGGGATTGAGCCCTCACTTTCCTCTTCGTGAGTAAACATTATACTCCCGGTTTCATCAACCGTGTTGAGATGGTTCGTGAGGTTTTGTGTCTCTCCAATATTTATTTTCTCTAATACATCATCCACATAGCGTTTCCACAGATGAGGTTTACAGGTTACAGGGGCAGTAGCTATTGCTTTTGGACTCCAACCATTCCATTAGAGGTTGGCCACTATGGGTGATACAGGGCTCCCCATCGCAGTGTCGAACTTCTGCTGGTATAACTTGTCTCTGAATTGAAAGTATGTTGTTGTGAGTATAAACTCACACAAATCCATAACGTCATCAGGATTCAGTAATGTTCTTTTCTTCAGAGTCTTGTCATTGTTCAGTCTGTCTCTAATTATCTGGAGGGCTTTATCAATGGGAGTGTTTCGTGAATAAGGAGACCACGTCATAAGAAAAAATTTCATCATCCTCTATCATGACCTCACTTAACTTCTGTGCTAGATCTTTTCGAGTTCTTCACGTGATGCTCGCTGAGACCCTACCATCGGTCCTAAAAGATCTGCGAGGGCCCTGGAACAATTGTACCCAATTGAACTTGTGTAGTCCACTATCGGCCGTAGAGGATTGCCTTTTTGTGTATTTTAGGTGTGCAATACATCCGAGGTACGTTTTTCCGATGTGGTGTACAAATGTCTGTACTGTGCCTCAGTGATTTTCCCTTCACTCTTGAACCTTGATAAAATTGAAATTAGTTTTCTTTTGTACACTGGGGTGTTTCTTTAACTGTTCATAAGTTCTGCTATCACTCAACATGACACCCACCTTCTCTTCATAGGTAGAAGCATTCATGATCACTGTTGCTTTTCCATTATCCGAATAATAAATAACATATCTGGGGTAACAAAAACAGAATTATAATCCGTATTCATTCCTCTGCCTCTGGGGGGTGGAAGATATGGAGGTTTGTGGGTTATTATTAGAGAGAGGTTTAATAAGTAGAAAGTTAAAAGAACAAAAAATGATTGGTAGATTAGGATGTTTTTTTAGGCAGAGGAATGAATACGGATTATAATTCTGTTTTTGTTACCCCAGATATGTAATTTATTTTCATCATGTTGTCTTATTATTGGTTGATATGTAGCAGTATTTTATCATCTTATTGAGTTTTAATTATAATACTATTGTATTATAATGATAATCTATCTTGTTAACTATGGGTTTAAGTTAAACGTATATACAATACGTCTGACGTTTCACGTACATATTTTTACGTAATTTTTACGTATTTTTACGTATTTTTTACGTGTGTACGTGTTACGTTCTACGTAGAACGTTGTTTTGTATTTGTTTTCATTTATAACTTGATGAAGGCAGTACATGCCGAAAATTTGTTATATTGCATCTCATCTTAATTATTATTAAATTTGTATGGAATAGATATGATTATGATTTTTGTTTCCACTTTTTGTTGCCACGTGACTTGAAAATAAAACAATGAATACACCTGTTTTCTAATGGAAATGTTCATGTACGATTGTAGTACCAGCACAGTCCGCCAGGGTGGCCCATATCAGCGATGCACAAAGTTGTATCAAAGGAGTTGCTAAAATCTTAGTGCTAGTTGGCTCCGGAGGTGGTTTGTAATATCTGTTAGTCTTAATCAATCAGACTCTGTGATGGACGTAGCAAAATCCATGATAAAGACTGTCACAAACCACCAACAAGACCTGTATGTGGTGCAGCCAGATCGACCAAATGGTCAGATGTCACTAACAGTTGATTTGTAGTTGAATGAGAACATTGTGTTAATTTTAATTTAGTCATCTATAGAGGGCGTTATGGTTTCTTTGTTTAAAATGCATCATTAGTATGTAGAATACTTATGTAGGAAGAGACAAAGACTGCTTGTGTATTTAGTATGTAGAAAATTCTGTGACCTCATTTCAAAATCACAAAGTGGTCATGTGACCAGTGGTCAGTTAAAACAGGAGATTCAAATGTACATATGATAAAGAAGAGATAGGAGATGGGAGTATCAGGATAGAATCAATAGAATCAAACAAATATTATTAATGAGAGTTCTTGTGTATATTACATTTATGCGTTAATAGCTGGTTTAAGTGTACATCAAAATATGTTTCATACCATGTGCTTTCCTTCTTAGTGTTGTATTCAAATTAGTGTATTTCAAATTGTGTATTGAATGTAAATGTAAAAGTTTCATGCCATGTATTTATAAAAGATCCTTAGTTAAGTATATTATAAGTAGCATTAGTCATTAAGGGAAATTGTTTATTTTTAATTTTTTAGATCACCAATTGGATAAGAATAATTGACTTAGAAGATTGCGTTGATAGACTGTAGACAAAGTATAAATAAAATAAAACAAAAAAATAACACTTTGTTATGCCTGACGGTGGGGAGACAACAGTGATAAATACTAGCGCCAAAGTGATAATTATTGCTGAATCAAACAGAAGTGAGAGTGAAAGTGAGAAGTAATACAGTGAATACAAAGAATAAAGTGAGATGGCAGGAGAAGAGGATATAAAGGCTCTTAAGGTGCAAAGGGCCAAGCTCAAGTCAGCCATAACTAGACAGTGTGGAAAAATTAGAACTTTAATAGCAGATGAGAACAAAGAAGAAGTGCCGAGAGTTATAGCAGAAATAAAGCAAAGGTTTAATGAATTGGAAGAGGTCCATGACAAGATTCATCAAAAGCTTGAAGATGTTGAAGCCATAGAAGAGAGTGACGTATACCTGGAGGAACTGAGAGAAAAAAAAGATGAAATGAAGCTGACAGTCTGGCATCATCTTCAAGCAGGGCCAGCAGCGTTTCAGCTACATCCATGGATGAGTCTTCCAGAGCCCTTGTGGAGGCATTGACCATGCCCAAAGTGGAGTTAGCAGCGTATGATGGGGATCCTATGCTATACCATAGTTTCATGACAATGTTCGATGAAATAGTGGACAAAAGAACCAGTGATGATTCTGCTAAGCTGGCTCAATTAATCCAGTACACTAAGGGAGCAGTGAAGGAAGCAATCCAACCATATGTTTTGCTAGGTGGTACGAAAGGGTACCAACTTGCTAGGAAGGTGCTGAAAGAAAAATATGGCAATGAGCTCTTGATATCAGAGAGGCTCCTATCATCTCTCCGGGGCGGAGGAGCAGTGAGGACTTCTGCTGACCTCGAATCACTTTACAATGAGCTGAATAAATGCCAGATGATGTTGCTACAAATGAACGAGGTAGAGGAGCTTCGCTCACAGCATCTCATTGCCTCAATCATCGATAGGCTGCAACCTTTCAGGAAGACGAAGTGGCGTAAGATTGCGATGGACACGAGAAGAGAAAAGGGCCGATATCCCACGTTCGAAAATCTCGTGGAGTTCATCCAACAAGAAACAGAATATGATTCAGATCCTGTGTACGGCGAACATGGGGTCGTGAACTACAGGCAACAAACCACAGCAAATTTATCAACTAAACAGCCCAAGAGTTCAGGAAAGAGCTCGTCGTTCGCAACGAGTCAAACACAGGATAGTTCTAAGTGTGTTGTTTGTGCAGGTGATCATAAACTGTATGCATGTCCATCTTTCAAAAATCTAGAAGCTTCCCAAAGACAGAGTATAGTAAATGATAAATGTCTCTGTGAAAACTGCTTGATGGGCAATCATACAACGGATAAATGCTTCAAGTCCAGTAGGTGTGGCATCGATGGGTGCGACTTGAAGCATAGTCGCCTCCTTCATGCCAGCAAAGTTGGCACAAAGTCACACTTGAGTGCTTCGACCAGCACTGCTTCAAGATCCTGGGTGCCATTAGTACCTGTGAGAATAAATAATGTGATTGAGAGCTGTGCTATGTTGGACTCTGGTTCAACAACTAATCATAATGTGTCAAAAAACAACCAACATAATACCAATTTTGTGTGTAGAAGGTAGCAGTGGTGGAGGTAAAATTATCCTAAAAAATGTGTATGTGATAGATGATATACCTGTAAATGGTCAAGATTTTGATGTGCAAGCGTTTGACCATTTGAAGGAAGTGCCTTTGCGACGCGACCTGAAAGAGGTTGACGTCCTTATAGGTCAGGACAACGCGGAAGCATTGCTTCCATTAGAAGTTAAGAAAGGGCAAGTGTTATGAAGCTGTGGAATGACTCAGTTAAATTTGTCGACGGTCATTACGAGTTACCAATACCATGGAAACCAGATATTACTGTCCCAAATAATTATGAGCAAGCGTTGTCAAGGTTAAGATCACTCAAACACACTTTGAAGAAGCGATGCATGTATCTTAGATATGAACAAGAGGTGCAAAAACTGATCATGAATGATTATGCTGAGCCTGTACTCGATAAGAATCCGAGGGAATCAAAGGTTTGGTATTTACCCCATCATGGGGTTGTGACAGATAAAAGACCTGGGAAGCTGAGATTGGTCTTTGATTGCGCAGCAACTTATGCTGGTCAGTCACTCAATGATAAGTGTAGGCAAGGGCCAGATCTAAACAACAAACTCCTTCATGTATTGCTTCGGTTCAGACAGCATAGATACGCAATCATGGCGGATGTGAAAGATATGTACTACCAAGTCAAAGTAGCTGAAAGTGATAGGGAGGCGTTGAGATTCTTATGGTTCGATGAAGAGAACAATATCAAGGTGTATCGAATGAATGCACATGTATTTGGTGGAGTTTGGTGCTCGTGCGCGGCAACATATGCTATGAGAAGAACTCTGCAAGATCAAGCCATCAGGGATCCCTTCGTTTCCAAGGTCATTAGTAAGTCATTTTATGTGGATGACTGCCTGGTATCGAGTAGTAATAAGGAGGACGTGAAGAAGGTCATCATGGACGTGCGTCAAGTTCTCAGCAAGGCAGGGTTTAACTTGACCAAGTTTGTAACAAATCAGCTGGATGTAATAGAAGAAGTGCATATAGATGATAGAGCCAAAGAAGTGAGACAATTTGGGGATGATGTTCAGAGCAAGGTGCTGGGAATAAAATGGGATGTAGTCAATGACAGTTTCAGTATAAAGGTAGATGCAAAGCAAGAAGAGCGCGTTACTAGGAGAGCCATGTTGAGCACCATAGCATCAATGTATGACCCGCTGGGACTTATATCTCCGTGTCTGGTTCAAGGTAAACTGCTGTTTCAAGAAGCCACCAGACTGAAGTTTGATTGGAGGGACGAGTTGCCAAGAGAAATGCATAATGACTGGATTTCATGGATGAATTCATTGAACGGCTTAACAGATCTTAGGTTCCCAAGATGCATGAAAGGTAGTGAATTTGATGATTCAGTGTTAGAGATACATAACTTTTCAGATGCAAGCGAAAGGGCGTATGGTTGCTGCAGCTATCTAAGATGTGTACGAGGTGATACGGTTGAAGTCGAACTGATCATTAGCAAGGGTAGGATCTCACCCATAAAGCAAGTGTCAATACCAAGACTAGAGTTGCAGGCTGCGTTAATGGCTGCGCAAGTGAATGATGTGTTGATTCGGGAGTTAGATATTACCGTGACAAAGTCATACTTCTGGACTGACAGTCAAATAGTCCTTGCCTACATAAAAAATTCTGAGAAGAGGCTGAAGACATATGTGGCTAACCGAGTTGCAAAGATTCTTAGCCTGTCGAGTGAGGAGCAATGGGGGCATGTGCCTGGCAAAATGAATCCGGCAGACTACATTTCACGTGGTATGGATCCGATTCTGCTATCATCGTCTGATTGGCGAAAGGGCCCCGCCTTCCTGAAAGATGATTTGAGTGCTGTACCGGGTTCGGCGAGTATGAAGATCCCAGTTGATGATCAAGAAATCAAGAAATACAAGACATGTCTGCACACTGTTCAAGGTTCAGTCAACACAGGACACAAGCACCCATTAGACGAAATGATTGAATACCACTCAAACTGGTATCGTTTGAAGAGAGCTATTTGTTGGATGTTAAAGGTGAAGCATGCATTGCGAAATAAATGTCGAATCACTGAGATAACAGTGGACGATATGAGGAAAGCAGAAACATTGATCCTGAGGCACGTACAGGAGACCGCATATGGAAGGGAACTTAAGGATGCGATCGCACTGAAAGCTATGAACAAGTCAAGCTCGATAGCAAAACTGACACCTGTGACTAATGAAGAAGGGCTACTCTGTGTGGGGGGCAGATTAAAAAATATAAATGAAGAACATTTCAACAAACATCCAATCATCATTCCGTTCAACCACCCATTGACAGAAATGATTACAAGGCATTACCACGAAGTGGCGCACCAGGGCACAGAATGGACTCTGGCACTCCTTCGAAAAAGATTTTGGGTTACTAAGGCTCGTAGAGTAATCAAGAAAGTTCATGGCAAATGTGTAGTCTGCAAGAGGCTATATGGAAATCCGCGGGTTCAACTAATGGCTGACCTCCCAGAGGAGAGGTGTCAGCCAAATATTCCACCATTTACAAATGTTGGCCTAGATTGTTTTGGCCCCTTCATCATTAAGAGAGGACGCTCAGAGCTAAAGAGATATGGCTGCGTTTTTGTCTGTTTCAATATGAGAGCCATACACATTGAGAGATTGGAAAACATGGATACAGACTCACTTCTGAACGCTTTCCGAAGATTCATGTCAAGGAGGGGCACTCCTAAAAGAGTCTGGTCCGACAATGGCACAAATTTTGTAGGTGGGAGCAAGGAAATTGCAAACTGTGAAGATACGTTTGATGAACATAAAGTCAGGACGTGGGGTGTGCGGAACGATATCACTTGGTATTTTAACCCACCAAAAGCATCGCACATGGGAGGCTTTATCGAGCGACAAATCAGGACAATCCGAAGAGTACTAACAAGTTTGCTAGACCAGTTTAAGGGCACTTTGAAAGATGATATACTTGAGACACTATTCTGCGAAGTTGAGGCAATAGTGAACAGTCGCCCCCTGACCAAGTTGAGCGAAGACGTAAATGATGATTGTGTGCTCACACCAAGTCAATTGCTAATGATGAATGATGGTGCGAAGGATTTCCCCCAGGATTTTAGTGGAAAGGATGTTTTTAAGCAAAGATGGAGGTGCGTTCAGTACCTAGCAAATGAATTCTGGAAGAAGTGGGTGGCAGAATATCTGCCAGAACTGCAAAGGAGAAACAAATGGTTGAAGAAAGAAAAGAATGTGAAAGTCGGGGACGTCGTCCTGCTGTGTGAAGAGAACACTCCGAGGTTTCTGTGGCCTTTGGGGTTGGTAGTAGAGGTAAAAACTGGAAAAGATGGTTTGGTTAGGACAGCTAAAGTGAAAACCAGGGTCACGACCTTAATCAGGCCAATCTCAAAGTTAGTGAGTTTGGAAGATTCGTGATATGGGATCAGCGTTGAAGGTCGTCACTTTTCGGTGAGGAGCCTTCAAGGTGGGGAGTGTTAGATTTGTAGTTGAATGAGAACATTGTGTTAATTTAAGTTAGTCATCTGCAGAGGACGTTATTGTTTCTTTGTTTGAAATGCTTTGTTAGTATGTAGAATGCTTATGTAGGAAGAGACAAAGACTGCTTTTGTATTTAGTATGTAGAAAATTCTGTGACCTCATTTCAAAATCACAGGGGTTATAGTCATGTGACCAGTGGTCTGAGTGGTCAGTTGGAGCCCAGAAATTTCAAATGTAGCTTGTCATGAAGTAGAATCAGGATAAAGGAATAGAATCAAAGCAA
>CM032668.1:18759635-18797313 GCA_019095985.1 Streblospio benedicti | reverse complement strand
CATGAAATCAACATCAGAAATTGATTGCTGGTGTAACAAACTATAGGAAAAAAGTGGTATTATTTGCTATTCTACGTCAAAAAGTTCAAAAGTTATGACTTCTCATTAAATGGCGGCCATCTCAGATCTGTGATCTCAGATCATAAAAACATCAGACAGGAACTGCTGATGTAACAAGTTATAGAAAAAGTGGTATTTTTTGCTATTCTACATCAAATGGTTCAAAGTTATGATTTATCATTGAGTGGCGGCCATCTTGGCGGCCATCTTGGATCTGTGACCTCAGATCATAAAAACAACATCAGAAACGAACTGCTGATGTAAAAAACAATTGAAAAAGTGGTATTACTTGCCATTCTGTGTTTAAATAGTTCAAAAGTTATGATTTCTAATTGTGTGGCAGCCATCTTGGACGCCATCTTGAATTTCTCAAAAGCCTCAAGGATACACGCTTGATATCCGCCAGATATGCAATAGTGAGGTCCCAAGGATGTAAAATCAATCATAAAAAAACTTTATCGACCGAGTCGCGGTTAAGTTGGGGGTTAAGTTGGGCGGCACCCTGACTATTAGGATTCTGTAGAATTGAAAAGCTTTTAATGAAACTCAAAACATTTTGGAAAGTTTGTTTGTTACGATCTGGAAACTGTAGCATAGAAATAGAACATAATACAAAAAAATAACTCTTTTTTAATTTGCAATATCAAGTTTAACATGGGTAAGTGGCTGAAGTTTTTAGTTTTTTGTTTTGTTTTTGTTTTTCTTTAGAATATAGAATTTACTTCAGCGGCTCTGATTTCTAATTGAACTAGTCATTGTCAATGTCATTCTTGCTGTTTGCTTCCGGGACAAGTTCAGTCCCATCCTCGTTAGCTCGATACTGTCTGCATCTGGTAATCACAATCAATACGTTCAATATGACTCCAAACAAGGCCACAGTGAGCGTACCACCCATTATTCCACCCAATGCGCCGCTAGCCATGATGTTTGATTGCTCGGGTTCCTTGCCTGGCCACTTCTCCGCTGTACTGTTGCTGCTGTTGGCGTATATGGTCTCTGGGGTGTCCACGCGTGCTGGGGAGGCCTGCACAAAGGTATGTAGTCTTAGGTTTTCAGTTTATGAAATGTTACATTATAAACTTGAGATATGTCTATTGTATTGCGTATAAGTAACTCAAGTGGTACAATATCCTTGGTCAATTTATTTTTTTGCTCATATTGAAAAGGGGTGTAAATGGCAAATTGGGAATGTATTGCAGATGTACAAAACAGTTTGAAGAAACGGATGAAGAAAGAACCTAATTATGTTGCATACTTGAAAATCAGCACTTTGTATGAATTTCAATAGGTCATACCATTGACTAATGTGATTTCAAGATTATGCTAGTATATGATCTATTTGTAGATTTATTTATCAATCACAAGTCATTACCTGAAGAGGTTCTAAGTGTACATTAATCATGAACACAGCATTTGAAATCAGTGAAAGTAATGTAGCATGTCACTGAAGATAGTTACTTATCGTACATCATCAAAGTTAGTCGTGTTGCAAACTTAGATGATCCAAAATATACTCATACAATCTGTTTTGTATAAAAAAAGCATCATCAAAATGCATATAATGGAACCTTATTCATTAATATAGAGCAACATAACCAGTTTCAGATTCTTAAGGGCTGAACCCTGAAATTATGTCATAGAAACCAAATGCAAACAAACTGGGTGAAATCCTCTTGTATGCATCAGACTTACTAGGCCCGTAGATAGTTGATATTGGTGAAATGTTATTTAAAAAGAAAACACATTATTTGACAAAAATGGTTTTAGGTATGACTTCAGATTTCGGCCCCCTACCTTTCAATAATCGGCCGCTCTATATTTTCGAACTAGAACCTTGTGATTATGTTTGAAACCTTCACAAAAAATTAACTAAAGCTGATCATGCACATTCATCCAGAACAAAATATTTAGAAATCATATAGATTTCAGTAGATTTTAGATAGATCCTAAACTAAAATGTACCAGGGCCAAAAACTGCAAGCCAACTTAAACAGTGACTGAGGGCATTATGCTGACTACAAATAGGGGGTCAAGTGATAAAAATTAAGTGACATGTTCTACTTACAAATAGGTACACACTTTAGCAGTCACTGATAAAACTATTCTCTTTGAATATTTATAAACTCTAGATGCATGCGTTTCCAACCATATCAATTATAAAAAAAATAGTAGCATATCTTATTACTAAAATGCAAAGGTAAACTAGATCAAAAGTGCTCAGAGAGCACAGCGTCGCTAGAGCAACATTGACCCATGGGCAATAAAGATGTTTGCTTTGCAATCAAGGCGCTTTCTAAGCATGGCTAAAGTAAATATCTATTGCACATGAGTCGACAATAATATGGTAACACTGTGCTCCTCTGAGCACTTTTATTCCAATATACCCACTATGACAATTTTATGGTCATGTTTTGAACAGTATTGAAACTATAGTGGACAAATAGGAAGAAAAATAGTTAAAATGGCCCTTATATACTCAGCATACAATAATGCAAAAACAATACACTGATAGATGTTTTTTTCAGCACTGGTTTTCAACACGCGGCTTGTAAGATAATTTCCAACTTGAAAAATATTCCTACCATTCCTAAAATCTACCTATTAACAAATTTGTGTAGAAATAAGTATAGCATTTTTATTACAATGTTACACTGAGATGCGTCAAACGGCATATCAGCGATAAGTCTGAGTGATTGAGTTAATCTATAACGACTGACGATGTCCTGATTCTAACTGTCCCGACGAGAAACATAATGCTCAAGTGTACTGTCCTGATGTATGGCAGGATTTTCATGTACATAAAGTGCGAACGATTTATGAATTGAAGGGCTATGTTTAGTCTAGTTAGATTTTTTTCTTCAAAGGCTTTTAAACAATGGTCAGGTTTATGCTTCACCGACCAAAGCCGCTGTGTTTTTTTCTATGTACACTGTATAACCTGTATAATTTGACAATTTATCATATAGTCCCAAAACTTCATAAGCCGACGCCCGTGAAGCTCATAATGAGACCACCTCTCCATTGAGGCCAGTTCCACTGGGGTTCTAAACATAGAAGTTATACTGTATTTCAAATGCTTTAATATAAAAAGATGAAATGATAGTTTGACGATGCATATATTTCCCCTAAGTCTATTATCAAAACCTGCAACGAACTTGCTATCATACAAACCACAGCAACTAGCTGCCTGGCCGGTTGGCTGACTGGCTGACTGACTGATTTACTGACTGGCTGGCTAGCTGGCTGGCTCCTATAGAATATATATGGTTGGCTGGCTGACTGGTTGGCTGGCCGTCTGGCTGGCTGGCTGGGTCCTATAGAATATGGCTGGCTGGCTCGCTGTCTGCCTGACTGGCTCGCTGGCTCCTATAGAATATGTATATACAAACTAATGTGAGTTTCACTTACCACTTGCGTCAGATTGTGAGCTAATGTCATACACTTAAAAAACGATTTTTCAACAACTGAAGCTCGTAAGAAACTGTGCAACTGCAAACTTCGCAGTCATCTGTGTTTATGTAAACAGAGATAAATAAACGTTCGTCTATCCTGTTCTTGCTTTCCGCGGCGGCTCGCCTTTCACATCCCGGGGCCATTTCAACCTGGGAGGGCACTAGGGAAAGGTGCAGTCGGCACCAGTGGGACTATTCCCTGTAATGAGGGATTGAATTTTAAAATCAAGTGTGGCGTGGTGCGGTGGGTGGTGGTGGGGTGCAGTTACGGATTTTGTGGGAGGTTCTGTTAGTGAAAATGAAATATTTTGCTGGGAAAGGGGGTGGGGTGGGGGGCGACACTTGCGCTCATGCATCTACCGATGAATTTCTTTACATTCTATTTCAGTAAAGCGTTTAGATTAGACCACCCAGCCTGTGCCCCATATGGCTAAATGGCCCGGATAGCGCTGTAAGACACCAAGATGTGTGGGAATCCCCACCCCTTCTGCCTCCAAAATTTTACTTGTGTGCATTTTTGTGATCACTGCCACCCTCCTGAGGACTGAGTAAACTTCACAAAGGCTCTGCCAGTGTCAATACACTATAGTTGTAGTTGGGGAACCTGTTATCGGCTGTACTTTTCCCTGGTATAATTGTAACACACAGAAGAACATGAAAATGCAAAGACTTCCCAAACTTCGACCTTAATAGGTGTGGGGTTCGTGTGGTGTACATGCGGGATTGTAACAGAAATGGTCACTTCAAGGAGGTATGGGATCTCAGAAAATTGTTATTTCTAGAGATGGTATCTAGGACAAACCTCTATAAAGATATTGATAATCATTCTTATAATACACGGAACAAATGTACAAATGTACTTTTCAATAAGTTAGTGCTAATTTATGGAAATGTTTACCTACTGATGTTGAAATAGCTAAAACCTATTTCACTTATAAAAACTATTAAAGGATTTTTGTACAGGGAAATATAATTCATAATTAATCAAATGTTACTTTTTAATCATAATCAAATATCATTGTGATTTTATAGTTATAAAAGTATTCTACACACGGGGAGGAACTTGATAAGTACACACACTTCCTTCCTCACCAGCCATTTATATTACTTATTATGTGTTTATAAATGTCTTTTGTGCGTTTTATGGTTATTGCAAATTGCCTGAATTTTATATTATTAATATTTTTGTACGTATGACAACAAAAAATAAAAACATTGTATGGTTGGTCAAAGTTTTTTATGATTATTGTAAATTGCCTGAATTTTATATCATTAATATTTTTGTACATATGGCAAAAAAAAAATGAAAAAAAAAAAAAAATATTGTATGGTTGGCCAGAGGTTCCGTATCGTCAGATTAGCACTCTGTAGAGACGGTAAACACGCGAGGACCCACACATCAACACACTCACCAAGCGAGGATTTGGTTACTTGTAGGAGCGAAGGGGGTGCTTGTGGTGTTTTAGGCTGTGTTTACAAGTGTGAGAAATGAGCCGGTTAGTTTGTGTAACAAGAAACCCAAGCCACGCCAGTTACTGTGGTCTTTGTTTGCAGGCAGAAAGCCATTGGTCGTGCACTGTGGATTGTATATTTCATTGGTCAGAAATGGTTGAGTTTGGATGAAATCTGGACATCATATTATATAACTTTTTTTAAAGTTTTCTTTTCTGCAAGGATCCACACAAGACCACATAAACATGCAATATATGTGTGTGATTTTTTTAACCCTTCCCTCCATCATCCCACAATTTTCAGCCTATAATCCGACATGCCTCTTCTTTGTACCCACCCCCCCCACCCCCGTGTTTCCCGCCCCAAGTTTGCTTGTAGAGATACAATTACATTATTCTCTCCGTCTCTTTTCTATAGCAAGCATGTTCCTACCATTGGTCTGGCATATATCTGAAGATGCTATGTAAGAACAGTGGTAGGAGGTTGCTTGACACAGAAAAGAGAGCGAGAGAGAAAGAGAGTATATAATTGCACCTATGTGTATGCACGAGTGTGAAGAATAAATTGAAAAGTGCACCAGGAATACTACTTAGGACCACATTTGGGACCAGTGCTAGGTGGTCTCAACAGAGAGGTAGTCCCTATAGAGAGGGTCATTGTATCAGCTTTATGAAGGTTTGGTACCATGGAAAGTGATCTTATCATATAGATGATCTCAATAAAGAGATGGATTTAATTGGAGGTTCTAAGGCTGTATATATTTTGTATTACATACCATACTTGATAGCAAAACTTCTTCTCTCCCACAACACATCACAGGATTATTTAATACTGTTTAATCCCCAAGGCTTGAGGGGATTAAACAGTATTGAAAAATCACTATGGCCACATCATCCCTGCCACACAGAATCCGCCATGCACCATGGTACAGTCTCCGTGTGTACATGTATAGTGCTGCCGGCAGCCTGGGTGGTGGATTATCCCGCGGCTCGGGTTAATCCGGGCCGGCTGCCGGGGCCGCCGACCACACACGTCACGCCGCCGCCGCCGCTAGCAGACGACATGTGAACAGCATGAACATCGGGAGGTCTGTATGAGGGGGTGGCAGAGGAGCATGGACCTCAAGGCCCCTGTATCACACCCTTTCTATGTATATATAGAAAATAGCAGAATTTCTTTTTTTTCTTAGAAAATAGCAGAAGTGAATAAACAGCCAGTGTTTTTTATATTTAAAAGAAAGAAAGAAGTCTTTTTCTGGTACACAGCAGACAGTTCCACACAGCATAGGCAGATCCATGCATGCCCCCCCCCCCTTTTCCTGCCAAAATACCTTATTTTCTTAGCGTTATTGGCATTCATATCCGTTATCAATCGCGCGTACAAAACGCATGAAATCATGAACTCTCTTGCAAGCAGACGACTTGTGAACAGTAATGCTTGGGGCACATTACGCCACAAGGGCTGTCTACAGCCAGTCTACGACCAAAAACGCATGGAGATCGTAAAGATCCGTGAGTGTTAAGTGCGTCAAGCTTGTTTTAAGGCTGTAGGGTGGCCACAGAAGAAGTTTGGCTTGCCGAACTTCTTCTACGACCACCTTACGTCATGGTCTGACCGTACGGAGGCAGTGCGGAGACCTTGCGGTAATCATGGTATAATCACATTTTTTGATTATACAGATGATTTAGCCGCACGTTGTCGGCACATGTACAGTACTGGCGCAGCGCGTCCTCTGTACCATGAACGTACGGATGTCGCGCTTTAGCAATCAGGCCGTGCGTAGAGGTAGATTATACGTGAGTACAACGCACGTTCTATGTAAGTTGATCTCAAGGCCACCTCAATAAAAACCACTCCCTCTGCCGATGCACTCATAACGCACGAGCCGGTGCGTATGTGCCCACAACTGTACTTTTGTCAATGCATGCGGAAAACACAGTAGACGTCGCAGACCTCAAGATGCCTTGCGGCGACCACGCCCGCAAGGTGAAATGTGCCCCTTGCTTATGACACGAACATCGGGAGGTCTGTATGCACAGAACAGTGGAACATGGACCTCAGGACTCCTGTGTCACACCCTTTCTCTATATATAGAAAATAGCAAACGTGAATACACAGTCAATGTTTTTTATATAAAAAGAGAAAGAAGTCGTTTCTGGCACACAGCAGACAGTTTCATGCATGCCCCCTTTTCCTACCAAAATACAATATTTTCTTAGGGTTATTGGTTTATCCGCCATCAATCGCACGTACAAAAAATGAAAGAGGGTCCATTTTGTGGACCCCTTTTGAAATCCCACCAGTCCCTTTAGAGACTAGTGATTTTCTTTTTTAATTCATGATCTTTCTGTGATACAAATACATTCATATGTTTAATTATGTCACGGAGCAGTGTGCAACTGCTTTCAGGGATAAAAATAACAAATAAAGTCTTGTTATGATTTTTATTATATACATATTTTAATAGGTCCAAATTATCGAATTCATGACTCTGTGTTCTCTGTAATTATCGTGTCTGGGGTCCATGCGGACCCAAATAAAACTCTGTGTTCTCTGATCGTGTCTGGGGTTTTGTATTGGTCCTTATGTATAACCAAACAAAATAATTTTCATTCTTGATAATGGGAAAATATGAGCTGACAACTCCATTAAAGGCCTTCAATCAAAAACAATTCCAGTGCATCCTGCATTTTCTGTTCTCAACGGGTGTGGGGTCCATGCGGACGCCAAGTAAATATTTTTATGCACGTCCTAATATTAAACGAAATCAAATAATAACCGGCACTGATAGAGACAAGAGATAGGGTGACAACTACTTAAAAGGAAAAGAATAAATACCAAGTGGATAAAGATATATCACAAAAAGTATACCCCTGGGGTCCAAACGGACCCCTAATGTACTGATTAGGGTTAAACCAGGTCATTGGCCCACTTATTGTTCAGCATTTGATCAGTTCTCGTATACTTGCATCGGCAGCACATTCAGCGCACAATGCTCATCACTCACACAATCACTCACTCACTCATTCAGCCCAATAACCCGTACCTAATTAAGGTGTAGGTGCCACGGTAGCAGACCTCGAAAAAGAAATTAAAAAAAACACAGAATGCTGAGATTCGAAGATTACACCTGCTAGAAGAAGAGAACGCTGAAATTAAAGAAAAATCTTATTAATGAATTACAAATGTCAAAAGCTAGTGTTTGATCATGTACGAAAACATATTTGTGTATAAATACAACTAGATTATGCAAGATGGTAAAAAACTGTGGATAACCAAGTGCTCACTTCATATTTTGATGACAAAGTTGGACAGACGGATAAGTTTAGGTCTACTATATCATAATATTGGTCATCAAACGTAATATGTGGATCGTTAATCCTATATGCAGTGCAATGCCAACAGCATGTTACAGCAACAACCATCAAAGTGTAATAATACTAGTATTTCTCTCCATGGTTTGACAGCCTCTGTTGAAAGGAAGAGTGGGAGGTGCAAATACCACTGGCGAATATAATACAATGTCATCAGAATTGGTGGTAACATTAGCTTTCAATCCCCCAATTGCTAACTTTATTGCTGACGTGATTTCTGTTGTTGTAATTGTTAGCTGAGCTAGATATCAAGGTTGCTATGGTTCAATGCTACACCTTGGAAATGATCTAGACCCCAAATTCATTTTTTTCAGCTAATGTAGTTTTTGTAATGTATGTAGTTTTCAAAGAATAAATTTTACCTGATTGCTTATTGTTTTCCTCAGTCACATACAATAGTGTGAATTACGTTGCTAGATTTAAATAAACATTCCCTATATAAGATTACAAAAGAAATACATGAATTTAATGCAGTGCAATTAAATGTACAATTCATACTTATCTGTTTTATATGTTTTGTTGTATTACAAAACATCAAACTGTATGACATATAAATAATCAAATCAAAATTAGTAATGTAAACAACAAAACTCTAGTAACAACGCTCAGCAATATAAAAAAAAAAAAAAAGCAAAAAACAACAGTACCACATGCATAAAACAACCAATTTCTTCTTATTTTCTAACTGCAATTCCCTGCACGCAGACCCGACTGTGTGCAATGGTCACTCATTGACAGCTCTGGTTGGTTGCCGTTAGCTGGAGCCTAACATCTTACAGCCAATCAGCGTGCAGCACAACACCACGTGACTCGCCTAGGCCCCTCCCCTTGTCTAGCACGGTCTAGTGAGTTTTTGCTTGGCAGAACAGGTGTAAATGTGCGATCAGGCGATTAGAAGTGAGATTTGTAATTAGCGGTTATTATACATATTGGCAATACACGTGTTAAATATTTCATTGGATATTTGACAGGATTGATGCTTTGATTACTATAAGGTAAGTGCTGTGAATGATTTGTGTGCAAAGTTTGATACAGCCAAGATGTGGAAAATATTAGTGAGGATTTGAAAAAATATATGCGCGTAATAGTTTAAATGTCCATGGTCTGTAAGTAGTTAACTTATCACTATACTCTAGGGGCATATTACTAACAGTACGTGTACTAGCAAAAAACAATGCAAAATGCTATTGATGCAAAACTCGGGCCTCATTCAAGAATAGCCCTGTACATCATTCTGAACCATATCTGTCCACTGGAACGCAATACATATCATACATTCATTATAACCAGTGATTCAAATTAGGAACTGTACAGTAATATGCAGAAGTAACATTGACAAAGAACATCCACTTATGAAGAGGTCGTCTGTGTTATCTGCACGTGGGCATGGTAGATTCGAAGGGTTGGAGGCACTGCCGGGGTGGAATGGCTGGCTCATTCAACCGATTATACGTAGATAGGGTATGGGATGTGTATAATTGGGTCTACACCTGGATTTTCGTCGTGCGTGTCTATAATAGGGGATTTGAACATGTTCATTTACATTACATCTTACTAGAAATTTCATTTTTTTAACTTTGGCACCTGGAAAGCAAAAACATTTAAAGTATTAATATTGTGTGGTAATTGTTTGGAGCCTAACAATTTTATTTAAATAACACACGAAGTGGGTGTGCACACGAACTGGGTGTGCAGTGCTCTAATATAAACCTGGGTCCTAAAAACTGAAAATCACTCCATGCAGTCTGGGAACAGAAGACCAAATATTCTATATTCAATGTGCTAACAATACACATTCGTATGCTACCTTCACTGATTTATCTTTGCTACCCATCACCTGTTGTGAATGTACAATGTAGGCTCTTTCACACCAGATGATATACTATTGCCCCTCCCAGTGACAGGTTTCAAATTTGAATAGTGTATAGCGTACGGTAACGTGCAGGTGTGAATGGGTCTTTGTTGTTGCGCTCGTTACAGCATTTGACCTTCAGGATGACCCCTGACTTTACAAAACTTGCAGGTCGATTCCCATGTAGATAGACAGTCATAAAAAAGAATTGCATAAACGTTTGTGGAAAGCGGATAAACGATTAAGAAGTCAACGGTGTCAGAAATTTAAAAGTAAAGCTATTGAAATATTAGACTATTATATTTGAAGGGTGAGATAGTGGTTTATATTGTATACTGGCGGGAGTGACAGAGTTTTACAGCTTATCAACGTGTGTACTATGTATTTAAGTGGTTAGAAATACAATGCCCCCCCTTTCCGGTCTGATTTCGCATATATATCCCTCCTTTTAGGCGTTCTCCCACATTCCCGTTCCCCACCAGCTTTTCTGTCCCTGCAACCCCACTTTCTTGAAATCACACATTGATTTTGTTTTGCCTTAAAAGTCCATCACATCGCTGTTTCTTTCCATCCTTCTTTTCAAGATGTGCACTTGCTGTGTACTGCATTTTTAAAGGCCAGACTAAAATTCATTTTTTATGCATCATATCAGCAGAGTGCACACTTCTCGTCTCTAACTGTGAGAATGGAGAGGGAAATCTCCCAAGTTATCAGTGTTCCTTATCACTATATCACATGGACAGAGGCCAATCTAGCTGATGTAGTTGAGTAATGCATGTATAATGTGTTGTGAAACTGGCAGCTAAGAAATACAAGTCTATCAGCATCCAATCACCGCAGACATAACAGCGGCATTATAATCACGTAAAATGGCATGTGTGAGACGATCGATTCTAGAGTGTCTATCTAGCGTGCTAGTTTTGTTCTAGCCTCTGGCGAGGTTATTCCATATCACGTGTATTGGTATCAGGGTGAAGGGCGGTGACCCCGCCCTAGGGTAGGCCACGACAGATGCCCGGATGCCTGCCCCAGTGTGATGTGGTAACCCATGGAAGTGAAAATAATTGCTGATGGCATCACATAGCGCCCTTCGGCGACCACCCTGCATGACATGTAGCATAGGTAGATCCAGTTTTTCTAAAGGGAGGGGGCGCACTTAAGTTAAAAGGGGGGCCTTTAAGGTTTTCATCAAAAGCCCTACGAAAATGAAGTATTTTGATGGGAACAGTTGAGGGGTGCGCCCCCTGGATCTGCCTATGTGTAGACCTATGTGGCCAGGTATTGGTCATAGGAGGTACGAGAAATCGAAGTTTTGGTTTCAAAATTAAGAGGAAAGCAAGTGCTCTTTGCAAAAAGCCATGGATGCATTGTTATGAGCCTGTCAGTTCATCGGCATTAACTATGCATAAATGATGTGCTTCCGTGGCCTAGTGGATAGGGAGTTGGACTCGTGAGCAGAAGGTCGTGGGTTCGATTCCCGGTCTGGTCTGGTGGTAGGTGTTGAGGAAACCTATCTCTAACAGGTTGCACACTGCTCCGTGGCACCTTCACGTTAATTAGGTACAGGTCAGGCGAGTGAATGCTAATGTAGATTGCTTAGCACGTCTGCGCCATCCTAGCAGCCATGTGCCGTATGCTCCCCGGGGTGTTGAGAAAGATATAGTGTGACAAGGATGCCAATGACCTGGTGTGAATGTAGAGTAGTCTGCTGCTGCATAGCAGCGAAGAGGACCATAAACCAGACATTCACATTTACATTTACAATGTAAGAAGAATCAGATCTTTTTAAAGTCAAGATATTATGCGAAATGAGCATACAAAGAGATGAATCAATAGTACAGCATTGGACGACATATTCTCTGTTCTAACCTCATATAGCAGCCACTGATCATTCGAATATTGTAAACCAGTTGCTAATAGCTACAAGCAATAGCAACGTAAGTGGTTAAATCCGAAAACTCCAACCACTTGGATTCACCAATATCAACCTAATTTAATCAAACAAAAATTACATTTCCCAATGTTCAAGTTAAAAGCCAGTAACACCATCATATGCTTCCATGTGCGTTCTATCTGGTGTCATGATCTCTGTGTTATTATCGCGGTGCAAAGTACAAATATTCCCACATTTTATGCATATTGTCTTTGTTTTCGTGCTGGCGGCCATTTTGGGCTCAAGTTCGTCCTATTTGTTGCTGTGTAAGCAAACATGGCGGAGGGAGATGCTATCGGCCCGTATCACTGTTTGAAATGCTGAAATACATCTTTGCTTTCACACCGAGGTCTCAATCTCTACAGGCACTAGGCACTGATAATTGTATACACTTATACACTGAGGAGTTTGTCTTCTTGTACTGCTGTGTGAAATATGGCGATTTGTTCTATAGTATACTGCATAAGTGCTGTTTTAGTAAGAGGTTTTACTTTTTGGAGTAGGGTGGTGTGGATGGGTAGTTTAGTGCGTTGTAATAGATTTTGTGATTTCATTTCAATTTGATACAGAACAATGATTTCACTTGGATGTGCGTATGTAGAATGTGTGATTTGGTTGTTGCTGTAACTCTGTCAGAAATGAGGATGACAAGAGTTTTAAAAAACAAAAACAAAAAAACACACACGCGCACACACGCACGCACGCACGCACGCACGCACACACACACACACACACACACACAGAACACATACACAAAAACACACAAAAACTACTATTCCGTCATTAGATAGTGCAGTCACATATCAACTAAACGTTGACAATATTGTAAAATCAACTTGGAGAATGATACCAAACAACTAGTAACAAACGACCAGCGAGATCCATCAAACGGCCATCACACGTTTGGAGCCCCCTCCCCGCGGTGCTCGTGGTTTGATACAGATAGCGGCCGGTAGGGGGAGCGGCGGGAGGCTACCGACGTGTCAGTGTCAGTATCCACCAGCGCTAATCCCACAGTATTCAATATTGTTGTTAACTGGTATATAGCAAATTGTTTCATTTTGTATCCTTATCTTTCTTCTATCTTCTTTTTTTCTATCTTTCTTCTTTTGCTTATTCCAACCCCCCAAAAAATTACTAAAAAAACACAAGTATATTTTCATTTAAATTTCGACAGAACAGTGTCCTCGTCAAAATCAAATTTGATATAAAGGATATAAAGCTCATCGTCCAGTATTTTAGACCCGCAGTATTCATTTGTACTGAAGTACAATATTAAAAAAACAAAAACAACAATAACAAAACACAACACCCCCCCTCCAAGAAAAACAAACAAACAAAAAACTACAGTATCTATTTGCAATTGAAACTATTGAGTAGTCACCATAACTGTAAAAACAACCGCATATATCATATTTTTTGTCTGGTTCCATGAACTGTAATGTTTAACAGGTGCGTCAGGGTGTGCTATGATAGTAATAGTGAATCTATAATTAGGATCATTATAATATAAAATGCGACTCACGGTAATCTAAAATGAACAGTGTCTTACATTCAAATACATGGACGTCATACCGAATAACTACTACACAAGTAACGGCCAGTTCCAAAAATATGTGCTATATATGAATCACAATTACAACTTAAAATCACTGTAACCGTCGATTGTAATTGTTTTTGTACAATTCCAATACCAATGTGAACTACCCACTCACATACACGACCCGCAATTAATATTGCCTAGTGACTGTTGTGCCCAGCAATGCGGGAAATCCCCCCACCGACACTGATCTTAGCGTGCGCACAGTTGGTAGCCCCACGATCTGAGCGCCTCACCCTTGGGAGCCTCATCGCTCGGAGATACGGCATTTTGATGGTTATTTAGTCAGCGGCGGGAGACGCACATTCCAGTATTTTATTACGCAGATATATTCAGTATAGAGTTCGTCAAAACAAGGGATTAGGCTTTACTTTTCCTGCTCTAGTATCTAAATGATTAAGTGCTTGTATTTTACACAATTTTCTTTCAAGCTGTGTGCATCGGGATTTTTTTAACATTCTGATTAACAATTTAGTAGGTAATATTTCTCCATTTTAAATTGTTAAATTAATAGTTGACCACTGAATTCTTGGCTCACTCGAAGTAAGCCTTCCATTTTCAATATGGCATGAAAGAAGAAAAGTGACCGCAAAGAAGTCTGAAGTATTTAAAAGCCTGAATGGAACGTTGTGTCAACCAATGCCCTTTATTTTCATACTATTGATTACTCAAGATCGACCAACAGTACTAGTCACCAACTTAGGGCATTCAAATCACCAACATATTGCTCCCAGTCTCATCTATTAGTTGTTTCATGAAGACAAGAGCACCACAGTAAGGAAGCTGTCACTGGATTCGTCTTTTCCCCACGTTTGTTTTCAATGTAGCAAATATGCGCTCGCTTTTCATCCACATCTAGCTCCCGCTAGGTGCCGCATCTAATGTTCTAGAACATCTAGCTTCATCCATCATGATCAAGCGAGAGCTTTGACATCTGGACCTAACGCGTGCCTATCAGATTCACCACTCAATGTTGGTGTCTTTATGACAGCTATTTTATGCCTCAATCTTGTGAATGATGAAGAGGATCTATATTCATTATCGGGTTAGGAACTAGGAGGCATGGAAATTGGAAATTGTAAAGGTTAAGTGTTTTCCCCCTTTCCACAACGTGGTATCTAAGACTGGTGTGCTGTTACGCATTTCGGGGGTTCTTATCATGTATACTAGAATTGTTATCAACTGTCCAAGGGACGAGCTGTGGCAAAGTACTTTTAGAATTATTCCTATAATTTCATTTTAGGTTCAATTCATTGATTATCATAAGCTATAAGCTAACATTAAATACTTCCAGGTCCCTTGAGACCTACATTGGACACCGATTTTCCATTACATTGTCACGTACTTATCTGATTGGATGATTCAAAAATAAACTTGATATCGAGAGGAAGGTCATGGAAGATATACAATCTCTGCTATGTGATTGGCCGAAAGGTGTCTTTGGTGATGACAACTATAGCTTTATGGATCTCACTTGGATTTTTAGCAAATGAAGGCAGGTAAATATCGACACACGCACTGGCATATTCAAAAGAAGCGAAGACGGGGTACACCCTACCCCGACCCCCAAGAGAAAATAAGAAAAATAAAAATAAAACAAAACACAACAATGACGACAACACCTGTCATTTTCGCGATCTTTACATTGAATTTCTATTGTTCCATTATTTCAAACATGGGCCTAATGCTAGCATCACTGGAGGGAGAGGGTACATTACTGTGACACTCTACCATACACATTACTACTATTATACAGTTCTAAGGGTAATTAACAGGCACAGAGACCAGTAAGTTGAGCCCAGGCATCCGTTTCAGGCTTGATTTGTGCTCTAGTATTTACTTCATCACTTGACACTATTGAAATAAGCTGAGACAGTTCTATACAAATACAATTTAAATATTTTCACCAAAGTTCCATAGGTTCCTATGTAAGTAAACAATCAGGAAGCTGATAGGTTGGATTTAGTTAGGTTTTCATCTGGGATGTTTTCTTATTTGATTTAATCTATTATTGTGATATGGTATAACAAACAATACGTGAAGAATATAAGCACATGATCTACATGCCCTGTCGGTCATCTTTACAAATACTAAACAAAGTCTGTCATAGTCTTCAAGTTCTTGGTGATGCAAACTTAACTAACCTATCAAAATATTGGTGACAATATTTAGATTGTAATTGCATGGGACCGTGTAAGCTTATTTCAAAGTAATAAAGTATATATGAGAGCATAAATCAAGCCTAAAACGAGTGCGCCGTCTTCCCTGGTCTTTGTGCTACTTAGTATCCCTTCAATATAACAGTAGTATTGTGTATGGTATAGTGTTTGTAAATCACAGTAGTATAAATACCCCACCCCGCCCCCATGATGCTGGGGCCTATGATTTCAAACATTGTTATCAAGCAATATCTATGTTAGAGAATATGGACCCAGGTTCCTGTGGTGTGGTTGAAAAGGCTCATTAAATTGTATGTTCAGTCCTGCAAAACTTCGCATAATATGGTCTACAGCTGATGAAACCAACTCCAAAGTAACAATCATAACTGCCCGTGTAATCTTTTATGTAACCACTTGAAACCGCTTGCTACTCACAACACTTGATAATGATCTCGCAAACAATCATGATCTCCACAGAATTTAGCGACCCTAAGAAATATTATCAAATTATGGAAGGCGGGAACATGTGATTAAGTCCGAAGCAATCGGCAGTAATCCTCAATCGCTCCAAACAACGGTATCGCACTCGTAAAATGATCGTGGAAACGTCGTTAGACGTAATTTGTGGCGTGATTAGTAACGTGAGAACGTCTGACGTGAGGGTTAAAAACGTTATCTCAGCTCCCACGACGTTTCGGTTACGTTATGTGAAAATTACAGCATGACCGGAAGCGACTTGGCAAAGCTCAGAGTTATGTGGAATTCGGTTTAATGCGGAAAAAAAATGAATTAAGTTCGGCTCAAAATATAACCACGGAAATTATTTTATCCACATCCCTGCGTTCACATCTGGAAGAGGGCCTGGTTTGGACTGCATGGCAATGTTTCCAACCATCTAAATAGTTTATAAAACTATATAGATGCTTAAAAAGTTTAACCCCCCCCCACACACACACACAACCCCTACTCCACCTGCTTTTACAAGCGCATAATAAAAGTTATGCAGTAGTCTCCGAAATGGGATATTCAAATAATCATAAAAGCTATTTTTCACGTTCAGAAGAAGCCCTATTTCAATATGCAAAACAGTATCACCTTCCAAGCTGGCAGGCAATTACTGCTTCAGAAAGTGGATTAGGTTATGATATAGTACCCCGGCTGAGGCTCCACACTGTAATACTTACCGGGGAAAGATAAAAGATCAATGATTTCAAGCCGGTTGGAAACACGATAGGGAAATACATAATATCCTCGATGTATCACCCAGACAGTTTGAGTTATCTCAAAATAATACATCAAGATAGTTTATCATATAAAATCGACACGTGTAAATGGAATGGTTCTATATCCGTCCGCCTGTGGAATGCTTTGATGAGATACAACAACTTTACATCAAATTATTGACACCCTAATTTCCATTTTACTAATATAATATGCTGTTTTCTACCTTTACCTAACAATAAGATATGTTATAATAGTGTTCACACACAATTTGTCCGGCATGAAAAATGCTCAAAATTTGCTAAAAATCATTGGATTTGAAAAGCTCACAAACTAACCACAATATGTAAAAATAGGTTTATCTTGAAAACACCCACACAAGAAGAGTAGCATCAGCACCAGACCACACACTCGACGTCGGGAGCCTCCCCTGGGGCCTTTCAACACCTCTGCCCAAGCAGGATTAAGTTATGATCTAGTGGCAGGAAACACTACCTGTGAAATGCTGTCTGCAAAATGACGGGGCGCTATTAAGATAACGTGCACGTGTGCAGGCGACGAGAGATACCCACAAGTACAGTACAACCTGTCAACAAAGACAGTTTAAACACACGGGTTAATACCGGTACCCTACTTGTCAAGATGACTACTCACTCATATTGGTAGTCATATTGACTATATGAAATAGTTGTAGTCAACCCTGTACTGCTCAGAACTTTTATGTGACTATCATACTTAATTGTGTACTACTTTTCTAGTTTTCGGGGTGGTGCTGTGAGAGAAAGTTTGTTAGTCTTTGAGAGATGTCCTCTGTAATAAGGAGTTGGACTGTACATTATGAAATTCGATCCTCTCAGCCGCCGGGCGTGAGGATTATCTAGACAGAGGCGTTGCTAAGCAGCTGTGGATGTTAATCCCCTAGGAACAAAAAAATCTTATCACTTAATATGATTGTGTGTTCCACTGTTCGGTTGTTATTTCACAACAGTAAATCAGCATAGTTTAAAGTTCTTGAGATTATAGGTGTGCTGCATCTTAAAGCATATTAACGAAGTATATAATGTCTTAACGTTCTTAGATCTTTAACAGTGTACCACAAATAATCTGGAAAAAAACATATTGCAGTTTTCACATGAATGTGAGAAACCCTCTTCTACTTTGCAAGGAGAAACAATTGAACACCAATATCTGCCTGCACATTAGATGAAGAGAGCTGTCGGTGTAAACGAAGTGAGAGACCATCTATTAGAGCAAGCCTCCACCCAAACACACAGGTGCGCTATGGGTGCTATCCACACTTGTCTGTGAGCCGGCCAGCCGCTATCAACCCACCACAATGCACAGTCATAGAATCATATAACTGAGAACATTAATATAGACGCAGTTTATTCAATAGTTTTGAAACACACCTGTAAAATTATATATGTTGCTTTATTGCTGCCTAAACGAATAATGAGTATAGCAAAACCTATTTTATAGAGTACTTTGTACTATAAAAACATAGCAATGGATAAAAGGTGAAATTATACACAGTGAAAATTGTGCAACATAATAAAACCCACTCATCAAATAAAATAGCATGCAATAAAAACTATTATATTACATTAACATATGGTGGATACTATTAAGGCAGAGGAGGGTTGACGAGACCACAATCACACACACACCCCCCCACACACACACACACACACACACACACACACACACACACACACACACACACACACACACACACACACACACACACACACACACACACACACACACACACACACACACACACACACACACACACACACACACACACACACACACACACACACACACACACACACACACACACACACACACTAGTTGAGATGTTCGCAGGCCTTTCATCAGACGAAGCTAGTGGAGATATTATGCCCTTCCAGGGCCGACATAAGCACGAAAAACTACGTCTGGCACAGGCCAGTGAACACACCAGCCGACAAAGGCTATACGCCTGGCGCACTCGGATTAACCAGCACTCGACGCCGGCTTGTTTGTGTGTTTATCACTCCGCCACTTGTAGGAGCATCAGCCCATATCACACGCACGGTGGTCTGTGGCATCTAGCACACACAGCTAGCATCGGCGGCGCTAGCTTTGCTTGAGGCTTCATTGCCTGGTGGGGCAGATTAGCCTTTGTAAAGACTTTGATATCTAATGTGTTGTTTCCTTTATGGTTACATGTCCATCATTGACAAGATCTGGCAGTTCACACGACATGCACGCACGCACGGACCTATACACAGCTGCCCCCCCCCCCCCCCACCACACACACCACAGCTTAGACGGACTTTAATAGGCCTGATAATATATAATTGAACTGCCACGTGACGCATATGTGCGGTTTTTGGCCTGGGGAAAAGTGTTGTGGCTTCACTTATTATATAAACCCTGCTAGAGATGTTAAAAGATTTGCTAGCTTTCTGTTTTGTGGAAGTAAAACAAAAGAATTTAGATTAATTTCTGACATGAGACTATTCAGATCCCTTTACGCTGACACGTTTTCCCCTTAGAACATCAAATATTCGATTTTGCACATGAACTTTTTTTGTATATTACATGCAAAATGGAGAATCAAAGATGGTTTATACAACCATCTGTAACCTCCAGACATCCAAACTAACTGACTGAAAACTGACTGAATGGTTAAATCATCCAATCCTTTCAATAAATTCAAACAAAAGCAACCACCCTGACTAAAAACCGGTGCAGCCCTCGGCTACGGTCCATTGCCAAGCCCAGGCTCCTTTACTAATGGCCTAACCTCAGGATCAGTCCCTGTCGCTAAATGGTAATGTGAGACCTAAAATCACAATGCGCCCCACAGCTGCGCTAGACCTTTAGCCAGCCACAGACTTGTTTATTGTGAGATATGTTATTTTCTTACCAGGTGGTCTTTGCATGCTGTCAGCTGTAGCCTGAAATTGCCTGGATAAATGTACTATGACATTTTAGGTCATTCTGTAATTTTCCAATTGAAATGAATAGTTTAGAGATGCATTATTGCAGGAAGGCGATTTTCGTATTAGGAATGAAATCTAGTACTGTATGTGTCAAAGTCTTATACGTATACATGTTTGCATTGCAAGCAGGCATATTTTATAACATCAATTGTATGTTGTTTAAACTCTACACGTCATATGAATTCACACGCTGTACGAACTGATTGAGGTTGTTTAACAGAAAAATAATACTCCACTCTTTGCCTTCTCAATAAGATGTACACGTATCACATGTTGAAAAGCTCCATAACACACCAAGATCACATTTCTCAAACGATATGAATCATGTTAACATAGAACACCTGTGCATTTCGGTTTTGTATCAAATTCTGGGCAATTCTTCGCGATAGACGCAAAAAGATGTGTTTTGCGTTCAAACAAACATGGCCGCCGTAATAGGAACTCTCCGCTGCCTCGTTCCGGTTCAGTGCAGTGCGCATGCTCTGTTGCTAATAGCCCGACTTCGCTTTCGCTTGCCGAGCCTAAAGCAGTAACAGGACACCCAAAGTGACAAATATTGCTCTCAGCTGTTCAAGTAGGGTGGTCTATTAAGACGTGGGCCTTTGTCGGTTAAATAGAGCACTCTTTTGTCTGGGTAATCATTCTTAGGTTACTCAGTGGAAAGTAAGGCGTGTGGGGTCCACTGCCTTTTACAACATCTTCTAGCTGGTTCAGAGTCACAGAGAATTATATTATATGCAATTTTTATGCACTCTCACTATGTGGGATGATATGAGATTTATATCACTATAAGTTCAATAAAACAAAACAGAATCATTTTATGGAAATCTTTGATGAGCTTTTTATTTTTCAAGTTTCTGTTTCCAAATATGCATACCCTGGCTATCATATATGTTGTGCAACGGTAACTATACACGTATACACATACGAAGCCTACCCTTTAGATTACATAGCTATATACTGACTTCTCACATTTACAATGTACGTTGAACCACACTAGCTGCCCATATTATTTTCATTTGCTGGGTGGCTTCTGGCAAATGATAAATGTTACACCACAATCATTTTCACGTTTTAGATGATGGCAAACAGATGCTCGTTCACTTGAAATATGTTACAAGTTTTTAGTTAGTTATGACACAAATGTGTGATGACGGGATGGCTATCTAGATGGTTTTAAATGCATACATTGTAATTTAAGATTTACAAATGAATCTTTTCCAGAACTACTCAAAAAAAACTTCAGAAACCACAAACACCAATAAAAATCCCAATCTTGGCATCAACCGTCGCTCCATCCTCATATATTTTGGACTTTTGAATATCAAACTACTATTTATAGAAAATATCCTCATACATACATTTTAAATATCAATCTACTATTTATAGAAAATGTAGACATTGAAACATGCAAGTGTGTGCAGTGTGAAAGAGATCCCCATAGACAGACGATGCCATCCGCCACCTACAATATAAAAACAAGAACATTAGATAACTGCTGATTGAAGAAAACTCTATTGCTGAAGCTGACCATATCCCAGTTATCATTTTGAAGAACTGTGCTATTATCATAATATTAGTATACTAGTTGCTGGTGCATGTGTAAAGGAAATGAGCCGACGTGATACATACTACACCTCACAGTCTGCATTCACGTTCTGTTCCTCTTCCAGAAGCTGCCACTGCACCATGGACATGCAGACGGTGCCCATTTCCGGCCCGGCCCCCCTGGGGACAGCCCTGCCCCGGCCTCTGCAGCCCATGAGCCCCCTGCACAACCCCGGAGCCGGGGATCACTACATGAGCCCACTGCCAGAGGCAGCGTCAGAGGAACGCAAGCAGTACCGTGACGTCATCACAAGGGAATCCCCGTGTGACGTCATCACAAGGAAATCCCCGTGTGACGTCATAGACCACAACGGGGTGCCATACTCCAGACTTACTACTGTCAATATCACCACGGAATACACTGGCTCGGATGATGAAGACGATGATGTTGATGACGATGAGGAGGATGAGTATCTGGACATTGAGGACATCAGCGACTGCGGGGAGGACGAGGACAGCAAGGACTCGGTGGACTCGGCAGCGCGGGGATGGCAGGAGGCCACGCAAGGTACGTGTGTGCACAGGAGAGATGGTGTGGGATACTAGGGATGACATCTTACAATTGATATAGGTATATATATATGTGTGTGTTTGTGTGTGTGCGTGTGTGTGCGTGTGTGTATGAGTGTGTGCGTGCGTGTGTGTGCGTGTGCGTGCGTGTGTACATGCGTGTGTATGTGTGTGTGTGTGTGTTTGTGTTTCCCGGTGCTTGCGGATACATTTTCAACCTCCTCCTCTCTCTCTCATCTTTTTAGCAATTATATTTCTACCTTCTACATTGGTGCTGCTCTGTCAGGTAGTCTTTCAAAAGACCTTATATCTAATAGTTTTTATTTCTATTATTACATAAACTACTCGTGTCAACCATATAGTGCAAAGATAAAGAGCAAGTACAGTTGTGACGGGCTCTAGCTCTAATAGATATAAGGTCTTTTACAGAACCCTAGGAATTCCACTGATATTAAATATGCAGCCTCAAACATCCTGCCCAGTTATAGCCATTAAAACCAGAGTAATCACTAGCAACAGCTGCAGAGGCAACAGAACATGTATGCATGGGTGATCAGGTAAGGGTCACCCAAGATACTGCGGCAGCATGCATGGGTGATCAAGTAAGGGTCTGCCAAGATATTAAGTATGTAATCTTGATGTGTTTCTCAGTTACTTGTTCATGTATGACTTAGTTTCGTTTTACCAAAATGGATACACCTCCAAATAATAGTCCTCCAAAAGTTAACTACAGTACACCAATAAAAATGAATAAGGGTGTCAGATTTCAACTTCCTACCTATTATCAGTGCTTGTTGTGTGAAAAAGAAAACTTAAAATCAGTTGAGAAAGTAGAACTATTTGAAAATGTTCATGTCCAATCTTTTGCAAGCTATGTCTAATTGCTAAACAAAATATTACAAAACAGAACTTCATCAAACATTCCCCAATATAAATAAACAGTACCACATACTAAAGCTTACCGTTACTAACTGGGGCTGGCTTATTTGTGAATTAATGAACCAGAGCCACATTACAAATAAACAGTACCACGTGCTTAAACGGGAAAATACCCAACTACAGCTGGACTGCTTTCTAAAATAGAAGCCATGTGCTTTTAGTAAATGACGTCACTTTAGCAAAACGTTTTGCAAAATTGACGTCACACAGAGGCTTTTAGAATAGGCCTTAATGTCAGATCATTTAAAGGCCTTGAGACAGGCTACTGTCAGGGGACCAATGGTGGATCCATTCTGTGGGACCCAGCCCTGGTAGAGCAGCACCAAAGTAACCCCGCCCATCTTGGGGTTACGTCAATAGAGTATATTACGTCGTACGTCACAATACTGAAGAAATATGGCGGATGCCATATGAAACATCTGTCTCGATGTACATAATTTCCAGTATTACAGATTGAATAGTATATATCATATGTTATTCTACGTCTGACACAACCCACCACCCCCTTGCAGGCGCGGCCCCCGCCCTGCCGGCCCCTCGCCCTGCCAGCAAGCGCCTCCTGCGCACACCCAAGTGCGCGCGCTGCCGCAACCACGGAGTCGTGTCCTCACTCAAGGTAGGACGGCCTCTCTACCCCTCTCTATTGAGACCACCTCTTTAATAAGACCACATTTTGCAATATCTGTATAGAGATCACCTCTCTATTGAGACCACCTCTGTAATGATAGAGAGGGGCATATTATAGCTTGGATGAAAATCCATTCACCAACATTTTTTTCCGAACTCACCAGTCACCACCAATACATGTCACTGTATTACTCCAATCCCCTGGAATTGTAGTTGTATCACATTTTCATCACATTTCACACATCTAAATACAGACAGTTCACAATTCACGTCTCAACATTTAGGGCAAATCACCAATCATAGTTTTGCTACATAACCCCTTCATTATACCACTTTAATTTTGCAACCTCCATATAGATACCACCTCTATATTGAGACCACCTCTGTACTAATACAGTAGAACGTCTCTAATAGGACCACTTTGGGCCCAGTGTTAGGTGGTCTCAATAGAGAGGTGGTCTCTAACGGAGGTTCATTTTGGTAGCTTTTTGAAGGTTTAAGGCCATGAAAGGTGGCCTTATAATAGAGGTGGTCTCATTATAGCCTAACCTACATAATGTAGCATAAACTAATTGACTTGTGTCAACGTGTACACATGATCTTCTTTTAATGTAGGTATATGAGAGTTAAAAAGACACGCACAGGTGAATTTCATCTCATTTCAACCTTTTATGCCACATAAATAGTGCTTGCTGAGGCATTTACATACATACGTTTTTGTCTATGTGCAGTATTGCATTTCTTAGTAATCAATTAATTCTGTAATTTTGTAAAATCCTAAGTTGTTAGGAGCAACATGTCAAATGTATCAAAAAACAACGTTATTAATTCAATCTATCTAAGGAGGCATTTGCTGTGAACGTCCCTTTAACCACCAAGCTGCCAAAATGTATTTATGTTCAAAGCTCCATGCTTGCAAATTTTTCACTCTTGCACAAATTTCATCAAACACATAGAGTAGAAACCTGTTTATTAGGACCACCACTTACTGTAGAATCTCTTGCCTTGGGACCATTGTCAGGCGGTCTCAATAGAGAGATTGTCTCTATACAGAGGTCCATTTTGGTAGTCTTATGAATGTTTGAGACCGTAAAAAGTGGCCTTATTATAGAGGTGATCTTAATTGGAGGCTCTACTGTACTTATCGTTCAAAACTACATGCTTGCAAAACTTTCACTCTTGCAGGCAAGTCCATCTCTCTATTGCGACCACCTCTGTAATAATACCACTTTTGGCAACCTCCATATAGAGACCGCCTCTCTATTGAGACCACCTCTCTACAAGAACACCTTTCATGGTCCCAACCTTCATAAGCTATGAAAATGAACATCCATATAGCCACCTCTCTACTGAGACCACCTAACACTGGTCCCAAAGGCGGTCCTAGTAGAGAGGTTCTACTGTACAAACGGAATGAGCTGGTTGGCGAGGTGTTGGTTGTTCTCAGGCCCACAAGAGGCTATATCCGTGATGGGACAATAATAGGTTCCAGCACATTTCACATCCTTAAAAACAGACAGTTCATATATATATAATCAAGATCTAGGGCATATTATGACAGAGTGAGTGGATATTGTCAGAGATATGGCCATTTTTAGAATTTAAGGTTAAAATGGTGGCCATTTTAGGGTACAAACTTATCTAATATTACTTATTAATGTTTTCAAATTTCTCTCTCTCTCTCACGTCCTTTTATCAAACATATTTCTACCAACGATAGATATAGCTGAAGAGAGGTTTTACAACCCTAAGCTTCCATTTGAATATATCAAGTGGCCCTGGCGGGACTCTAACTCACGACCCCAAAGTTGTGAGACCAGAATATATATCATTACTTATTAATGGTTTCATAGGATACCTTATACTTGAAAACATTTGTACATAGCTCAACATTATGCGTTTATGACAGATATTGGCAGAGGTATGGTCATTTTGACAATTTCAGATCAGTACGGCGGCCATCTTGGATTTTTAGAAATGCCACGGCCTTAAATTTTGCACACCCTCTTTAATACGTGTCTGTAGATATATAAGAATCAAAATCCACCAATAGAAGTAGTAGAAAGTATCCAGGTGTACCTCCTGACTATATCACCAAGCACATTTTTGCTAATGACCCCTTCTTGTCGTGCTGCCCAGGGTCACAAGAAGCTGTGCCGGTGGCGGGACTGCGCCTGCCCCAGCTGCACCCTGGTGGTGGAGAGACAGCGCGTCATGGCCGCGCAGGTGGCGCTACGCAGGTACGTGTGCGTGCGTGCGTGTGTGTGTGTGTCTGAGTGTGTGTCTATCTGTGTGTGTGTCAGGGTGCGTTTGAGTGTGTGCGTGCGAAGTGCGTGCGTGTGTCTGTCTGGGTGTGTCTATC
Organism: Streblospio benedicti; assembly: GCA_019095985.1. Classification (NCBI taxonomy): domain Eukaryota; kingdom Metazoa; phylum Annelida; class Polychaeta; order Spionida; family Spionidae; genus Streblospio; species Streblospio benedicti. The sequence goes on along the minus strand of CM032668.1, from coordinate 18,771,171 downwards.
TGTGTGTGTGTGCGTGAGTGCACATGCGTGCATGTGTGTTTGAGTGTCTGTGTGCGTGTTTGTCTGTGTGTCTATCTGTGAGTGTGTGCGTACGTGCGTGTATATGTGTTTGAGTGTCTGTGTGCGTGTTTGAGTGTGTGTCTATCTGTGAGTGTGTGTTTGGGTGTGAGTGTGTGTGCGTATGTGATCATCTGTGTGTGTGTGTGTGTGTGTGTGTGTGTGTGTGTGTGTGTGTGTGTGTGTGTGTGTGTGTGTGTGTGTGTGTGTGTGTGTGTGTGTGTGTGTGTGTGTGTGTGTGTGTGTCTGTGTGTGTGTGTGTGTCTGTGTGCACGTGTTCGCATGCGTTTGTGTGTACGTGCCGGCATGTGTGCATGTGTGTGAGTGTGTGTTTGAGATTGTGAGTGTATAAAATATACTCATCTTCGACAGCAAAAAAACTATGTGTGTTGATTGCTTTACTAGAATCTTCTCAGTTATATTTTATGTATGAACATTGATTCTACACACTGTAAGTATCAGAACTGTCTGGATTAATCCATGGGCATTATTAAACCAGCTGACATTCCCAATATACCGTGTGATGTTTACATTTCTAGGTGACAATAGTATGTAGCTTATATTGACAAATACAACAGAGCTGCAATTCTATGTTTCACAATGTTTCATTTTCTAACACAATGATAAAAACCAACACATGTACAATTGACGTGACAACTATTACAACAACAGCCGAATCAAATAGCTTCAGAGCGATAAACAAGAACGTGGCTGAAATCTCACAAATTTCCCCAATTGATATCAAATTATAAGTCAAATTTCAGCCAAAGGCTAGCTAGAGAGTCCGGACTCTGAAAGTAGCATTCATACCAGCAACACCATAGCACAGGGCGGGGGAATCATGATCTCCTGCAGTGATCAACCAGCCCTAATGTCCTGTATCACTTACAACACTGAGTATCAGTTACGATGGGTTGCAATAGAAGCCTGGTAGGCTCAGGCAAAGCCACATTCTTCCTAGGCTTTTAGAATTCATATTTTTTCATGGTGCTATTGGCTAATCCTGGTTTACTTGATAACCTTGTATTGCAACAAGTTAGTAGTGTTGTGTAGGCCTATGCTAGAGCTATTGACGTTGGGATATAGTGCAGGGGAGACTATGATTAAGCAAATAACTATGAAAAGACCATAGTCATAAGAGCAGTTGTGCGTTACATCAATCTGTAGCGCTTCTTGCTTGGAGTACATGTACATGTATGACACGGAAAGGGGTATGTCGCGATTTAACTTGGATCACTTTAGGCATATAGTACAACAAGAAAGTATTACACATAATCACGTTTTGATAAAGTATTTCAAATAATCACGTTTTATCAAACCAATATGATCAACAAATCAGACTATTTTTCTAACCTATAGTATGCAACAACAAAAAATGTTTTACCTCAGCACCTCTAGATATGTTGTTTACTGAGTGTAAAACTGGTGGTTCCATTTTATTGTTACTTGTGCAGACAGATCCAGGGGGCCCCCTTTCCCCACCAAAATACTTCATTTTCAAAGGGTTTTTCAAGAAATCCTTTAAGTGCGCCCCCTTTTTCAAAAAACCTCGATCTGATATTGCGTGTTTATTATGAATATAGGTCATCAAGAGGTGTCGGCTGAGACTGTGATAGAAGGGGGGCCCGGGGAGGGGCGAGACTCGGTAGTTTGGACTGTGGGTGAGGGGTATGGCTGTGATTTGTTATGCAATGTGTGATTATGACATTATTAGTTCTAGTGTTGACATCATGTATTAATACTGCGCACTTGATTGTTGTATTCTTTTGTTTGTTCTGAAGATGGGTGGAATACTATGACTAGATCTGTAATGAAATTGTTGGTTCTTGTTTATAATGATAATCATATTCCATTCATTTTTAATTGACCTCAATAACTGTTCTAATACAACAAAAACTAATAATAAGAAAATAAAAAAAACACAAATCAGCAATTTAATGCACTTCCGTAGCCGAGTGGATAGGAAATTGGACTCGTGACCAGAAGGTCGTTGGTTTGATTCATGGTCAGGTCTGGTGGTGGATGTTGAGCAAACTTTCATCTAACAAGTGGCACACAGCTCTGCGGTACAGGTTAGGCGAGTGAAAGATAATGTGAGTGATAAGCACGTCTCCTCTACAGTAGCGATGTGCTGTATGCTCCCCAGGGAGTTGAGAAAGATATAGTGTGACAAGAATGCCAATGACCTGGTGTATATTTAATGTCGCTAGAGCACGACAAACTGTGAATTCCGACTGTAAAAAGCACATTTACATTTACATTTTTAATTGGTAAAACTGTTCTCTCTGCTTGTGAAGAGCATGCAATACGACATTTGATACTTAGTGGCGTTCAAACCGATACAAATGAAATATCGATAATTTGATCCCTCTAATCCTGCAAAACATGTAATCAATCGTGCTGCAGTACACCCCCCCTGGTTAGCAGGTTGGTAGCCCCAGCCTGATCAAATACAGTACATGTGCATCATCCTGGTCAAGTGTCAAAGCGATCAAACTGTAACTCACCAGGAAGGAGTTAAGTGCGTAAAATGATGCGGCGCATGCGTCGTATGTCCGCTGTGCACTAATGGTGTACACATGTAAATCTGAGAGTGTACACGGCACGCATCGCTGCAGTCGGGAGCCTCACTTATTTGTCACGGGAGGCTACCAACGGATTAGTGAACCGAACGATGTTTAAAATGTATCTCCTGTAGTCTATTAATATAGCGGTGGAGGGTGGTTGGGTTAAAGTTTAATGCAATGACGGTTAGTAGAGTCCACGGGGATTATTAAAATAGGTCACTAAGATCATAGGCAGATCCATGTTTTTGGAAAGGGGGCGCAATTACGGAAAAGAGTGGTAGGGCGCACTTACGGGATTTCATGAAAAACCCTATGAAAATGAAGTATTTTGTGGGAAAGGGGGAGCGCCCCCTGCGGCCCCCTGGTTCTAACCATGAAGATACTCTGTGTATTGGAAGATCATTATTTCAAAATGAAGTCAGTCTATGGCCTGTCCATTTCAACCATATACAGCTCTAACTAATACCAAAATGACCTCTAAAACTAATAGCCCTAAATACCAACACAAAACCCACCATAGGTGCACTACTCGCCCTACTCAATGCTGCCAAAAGTATAATGGGTATCACATTTCCACTTGCATGTTGTCCCGAGTTTCGTTTGGCAAGACGATTAAAACGCGGGCACCTGTTCTCCTGTGACGTCACTAATGAGCAGGTGTGTGGTTCGGTGTTTGTCCGTGGGGGGCGCAGCGGGCGGTAACGGCTCACTGGATACTGTGGCTAGATAATACGTGTACGTGGTGGGCGTGATCGTGTGATCTATGGACTACAGTGGATCTATGTACACAGGGTCTAATATCAATTAAGGATTCGTATTCAAATTGGCGTTCGTGATCACTTTTTGGCACTGGTTTTGTTACTACTATCACTGCTACGTTCAGCATGTGATATTGAGTCATATTTTAACAATCATAGACAGATAAGGGGGTTGGGGGTGGGGGTTCATTCGCCCCACATTTTCTCAACAAAATACGTTATTTTCATAGGGGTTAAGGCTATCAATGGCGCCTACAAAACCTATGAAATCCTTTAAGTTACCCCCATCCCTCTTTTTCTGAAAAAAAAACTCTGGATCTGTCAGTGATAAAACCCGTATTCTTCGTCTTCAAAATCTGCTCTTGAAAGGATCGTCAGTATAACCATATACATGACCCAATAATATGCATCAACGTACATAATAAAAAAAAAAGCTCTAATATAGGCCTATGCATACAGTAGTTTGATAAACCAGGGTTTCTTAATATATCCATTAGAAAGAAAAAGAGCTCTACATTGGCAATATTCTCACTGCATTATCTATTTTCCGTGTACCACTCAACAGAGGCATTTACACCGAGCTCTTGTTCCCACCTGAAAGTTATCTGATTTCCCTGACACGGACCATCAGTCCATACCCCAAGCCTCTCCAGTTTCCCTGGCAAATACAATAAGTTCATACCAAACGCCTCTCCCGTTTCAAGGTCCGGCAAATTGAGCCAGGTCCACACCATATATCATACATAGATCTAAATAGCACAAAGATAACACCGGTAATTTCTCTATTATCGCTCATCCAGAATGTCACCACCTCGGCCTAGCCAGCCCAGAACCCTATCCCGCTAGAATTCTAGCAGGCTGTATCGATGTCAGAGTAATGGTCCGTACGTCTCACGTCCCGTGGCGTGACGTAGTCACGTTCGGTGTCATGTTTAACGTAGACGAAGCGTCATTGGGCGTGCCCGGTTTCACAACACCTGTTCACAAGCAGGCTCCGATGTCCGGGCTACCAGGATTGCTCCGAGCCTGGGGTAATAAATCATCTCTCGGCCCCGTAAGCGATATCCTGACGGAGGTTCATGCTATCCTGGTTTGCAGATGCAGAGATAAGTTAGAATGTGTCTATTAACAACACACGGCTTCGCGTGGTCACAATAGAGGCGGGGTTAAGAGAGATTCGTGGTTGTATCCTCGATTTATGAACGTCTGTGATGAAAAGAAGGGGTCCTGTCATTGATAGAGGTGGTCTTGATTGGAGGTTATAATTATCTAAAGCAGTGGTAACAGTATGTTGTCATTGTAATGTTAGTGTTTTCAGTATTTTGACAGTGTCATGGTTATGGTCAGATAAGTCTGGACATTGTAGCTGAAATACCAAATACAGTAGAACCTCCAATTAAGACCTCCTCTCTATTGAGACCACCTCTATAATAAGACCATTTTTCACGGTCCCAAACCTTCATAAGCTATTAAAATGAACCTCTATATAGAGACCACCTCTCTATCGAGACCACCTGACACTTACTGGCCCCAAAGGTGGTCGTAATAGACTAGGATCTACTGTATACTGTATTCTAAATCTACTGGACCTTCTGGTGTGTGCCTAACTTAGGCTACGGACCCTGCTTCAAATAGATAACTCTGCACGGTGGCTCCAGCTGCCAAAATGTGTCCGGTTACAAATGATCGGCTACTTTGAGTGATCATTGCGTAGCAAAGTGATCGGTTGTAATGTGTGAGTTGAGTTGTCGGTGCAGGTGCACGTCTACGTCTGTTGGCAACACACGCGTGTGTTTGGGTGGCATTTAGTGTATATTTTGACACAATATATGATGTTTACAGACGAAATATTGAGATGTCACGGGGGCATGACATGGGCAGATCCAGGTTTTTGGAAAGGGGGGCGGGCGCACTTAAGGAAAGGTGGAGGCGCACTTACGGGATTTCATGAAAAACCCTAAAACCCTATGAAAATGAAGTGTTTTTGGGGGAAGGGGGGTCGCCCCTGCGCCCCTGGGTCTGCCTATGCATGAGTTTTGTCACGGTCACATTGAACGATTTAACATAGACGCTTTACCTAGAGCATCGTCCATAGGACCACAAAGTGGCCGATTTTTTATAATCATTGGGGTGGTCTTAATTGGAGTTTGGCTTATGGTACTTATGCCCTCTGCATCACGGGAGGGGGGTCTCCCATGATGCTGAGGGCAGTGTACCATAAGCCTTAGAGATAATGTGGAGTCAAATGTAAATGTGGTCTGTAAAATCCAGGATCAATAAACGATGCCTTTTCCATTGCGAGTGTGATGAACATAGGGCTCATATTCTTGATGTTTAACATTTTTGACACACATAAATATAGCGTGCTATCTCGTCAGATAAAACAGGTCACGTGATGTTGCATGATCGAATGTTTATGGTGTGGTATTTAACTTCCTCTAGCTATTCTAATAGGATGATTTAATGACAGGAACTTTCAAAATGCACAAAACACATCATTATATGCACGGTTAAACTATGCTTTTGCAGACAGAAGAAGAACCGGGAAGGTTCGAAAGGCTATCAACGTAAGCTCGTAAAACAACGCACAAAAGCATAGTTTAACCATGCATATAATGTTATACAACTTGTGCAGATGAGTGCGCAGTATAAAACACATCATATTGTTTCAATGGTGTGGTATTTGACTTCCTCTAGCTATCCTAATAGGCTGTTTTAATTAAAGGAACTTTGAAAGTGCACAAAACACATCATATTGTTTCTATGCAAGTACAGTAGAACCTCCAATTAAGACCACCTCTCTATTGAGACCACCTCTATAATTCGACAACATTTTATGGTCCCAACTATTCATAAAGCTACCAAAACGAACCTCTGTATAGAGACTACCTCTGTATTAAGACCACATACCACTGGTCCCAAAGGTGGTCCTAATAGAGGTTCTTCTGTATACTTGTTCGGCCACTCAGCATAACCTTCTCCACGCTGCAGACACCAGCACGCGCACGAGTCGTCCCCTCCTGGCGGGGGCAGCACGGCGGCGGCAGCGGCGGGTCTGCAGACGGCGAAGGCAGCGGCCACCTCCCGGGTGCGTCGCGCTGCTGTGTTGCTGCAGCAGAGGAAGCTCTTACAGCGCCACCTGCGGAGTCTCCAGCAGCAGGCGTGGTCGAGGCACGCGCTCACAGCAGCCGCACAGCAGCAGGCAGCAGCCGGCAGCACGGGTACGTGCACGCGCACGCACGCTCGTGCAAATAGACACACACACACACACACGCTCATACAGAGACATAGGCCGAGAGAAAGAGACACGCACGCACGCAAGCTCATGCACAGAGAGACAAGCACGCATCATTATACACGCAGACACAGACAGAAAAAAGGAAGAGACACACACATACCCACGCACGCAGACATATACAGAGAAAGAGACACTCATGCACATGCACGCACACAGATGCGCAGACACATATAGAGACAGAAAGACACATGCAAGCACACGTGCAGACAGAGAGACGCAGACAGATATAGAGACAGACAGAGACACGCATGCACGTGCAGACCATGCCAGGCTGCCATGGCCAACAGATGCGCAGACACAGACAGAAAGAAAGGAGAGACACGTGCGCACGCACGCATACAGACAGGCAGACACAGACAGCTAGAAAAAAGACACGCACACACACTTCCACGCAGAGCAAAACTCGCACAGCAGACGAACAGACACAGACATACAGAGAGGGAGTGTGTGAGACACACGCACGCACGCACGCACGCACGCACACACACACACACACACACACACACACACACACACACACACCAACAGACGGGCAGACACACACATGCACGTACAAGTTGGCAGATCCAGGTTTTTGAAAGGGTGGCGGCGCAGTTAAGGGATTTGTATGCACGATCAATCGCAGACAGGCCAAAACATGTATGAAAATGAAGTATCTTGGTGGGAAGGGTGGGTGAGGGTGGGGGGGCGGGTCACCCTGGATCTGCCTATGCACACACGCACACGAACACACACATGCAACCTACGCGTCTAATATGTCACACAATAGATTTATATTACTTAAAGTCAGTAAAAAGTTCTCTACCTGGTAGATGCCCAGAGGATTTGCCTGCAATTGATTTTGAAAAAGAAACCAACAAGCATATATAATAGTTGAACATGTGAACACCATCAGGTCAAAATACATAAAGCATATTCACACCAACAAAATAACACAAAAAAACACACAAACAAAATCACTATACATGTATAGTTATTCATTTAAAAAAAAGAAAGACCACAAGCTGGGATATCACGAGTTTTGAACCCAGTACCACAAATATTAAGCAATGTATCACAGCTCACGGGAAAAAAATTGAAAAGTACAAATGACCTGGTGCTTATTTTAATGACTCAGAATATAGGTAATACCCGTGCGGGTATATATCAAAAATGCTGGATAGCGTCGGAGGTTGCAGGTTGTAACCAACGTACTTGTGTGACAGTCAAGAGTTTGAGTTCGAAGTAACCCCCTAACTGGGCCAGCACAACAAATGTAGGCATTTTGCACCTAGTCTATGGGATATTGCAGCCTTGATAAACAATTATCCGTATGGACATAGAGGATCTTATCATAAACATCGATGGACTTCTTCCCTGGCTAACTGCATTATGTGTATAAGCGTACATGAAAACAGCCAAATTCAAAGCATAGTGCGTTTCTGTGATAAAGGCTCACATTGACTCATTTCTAAACATAGTACAGCAAATAGTCTGACAATTATTCATAATGCAAACTCGACACCAACCTTTGTAATGTTGTTGGCTGTACAGACGAATTACACGCCCGGACAGTCTGCAAACAAACACTGTCCGGACGACACAACGTACCCATGACATATGAATTTTGAATGTTGAGTGATTTTTTTGAAAGATAAGCAGGTATCTGCATCAAAATAATTTTAATCACATGACAAGTACGTTGTGTCAAACCGGACAGAGAACTAGACAAGAGACACACTACCTCACACTGCACCCTCTCTCTTGCAGGTCTGCCGTCCCGTCTGGCTTCCTGCACCTCCGCCAACCCCTTCCACGCCGCCATGGCGCCCTACGTCAATGAGCGAATGCGCAAACGGCGCGCCTTCGCGGACCGTGAACTGGAGGCCGTTATGATGAAACGGGAGTGTCCCGGTGTACAGCCTCCGCACGCCCCCAGCAACAAACCCTCGCTGCCTGCTCCGGGGACTGTCCCGCCCTCTGCGGAGCTCCTCCGCCGCCTCTTCCCGGCCACGAGCCCGGGCCTGCTCGAGCTGGTGCTGGCTGCATGCGGGGGAGACGTGCCTCGGGCCATCGAGCAGCTGGTGACGGGGGCTGCTGCTGGCAACAAGCCAGGGCCGAGTTTCACTGCAGCCGCAGCGGCACAGAGCATGTTTTACGCCCAGCAACATGCGCTTGGACAAGCCACAAATGTGCCCCCGGCTACGACGACAACTACGACGACGATACAGTCTCCTACGGACAGACCTGTTTTTGCCAATAGCAGCTTTGCAATGCGTCCGCTACCTTTCACTCTGCTGCCTTACGGCTTTCACGTGTTTGACGGCCGGGGCTTCAAGGAATCGCTGTCACCCGTAAACAATGGAGGGGCAAGCACGCACGCGGATAGCAAGAGTCAGAAGGGTACTGCAGAGACGGATACTGCAGCGAGCAGCGAACAGCGAACCGTGAAGAAGTCCAATAGTACGGTGTCGCAAAGTAGCTCTAGTGAATTAAAATTTTCTGTGGAATCGATAATGAGAAAGTGATGCGAGTTGCGGATTTTTAATGTGTGTTAGGTGATCGTGTGATATTTATTATTGGGAGAGCGTGTAAGAAACTGGTGATTGTATAAACCTTGGTCCTTTTCAAATATGTATAGTTAATTATTTTTATTAAATAATAACTATGTCGATCAATTCTTAAATTGTATGTATATATATGTGAATCGCTTACGATTTGCAATTTGCAATTTATCGTTACCATGGAAACATTTACTAGTGTTTTGTGTATTGAGGCGAACAAAATCTTTGTAATTGATTCTTAAAGTTAATGTTCTGTTAATTAGGTATGCAGTATATGGAATAATTATCTTCTTTGTATATTTCTGTCACTGCTTATTATTCCCAAAAGACTAAAATGTACATAAATATATTCACTTAAACTTCAAAGCAATAGCTTCCTGTCCACAAAATTTACCAAATATCTTTGTGAAAACATTGTCTAAAATGTTAAACTGAAATGTGAAAACATGCAACAATGGAATCATCATATATAGTATTAACTATGTCCCCTAAATCACCTTTGATATTTTGTAACTAGGGGTCCTCCTGTCTCAAAAAATTTTGGGTGGATCGCTGTCACCCCGGCAATAAGTGAGAAATTCAAGATGGCCGCCGCGGTGTTCGCTAGAACATAAAAAGTGATATATCTCCCTTAATATTGAAGATAGAAACATGATTCTGGTGTCTAATGGTATGTTTGTGATGGTGAGGAATCCATTGGTGTAGGAAAATCCTGAGTCAACAAAGAACTAAGTCAGTAAATCAAGATGGCCGCCAAAATGGCGGCTCGTTCAAACAAAATTGAATAATATGAACCTTTCAAACCTTTTAAAAGTGTATTCAAGTCCTTTAATAGGTGCTAATACATTTTATTTAATAGAATAGTGAATAATAAATTAATAAACAACAGTCCGGATTTTTCAATTCTATAGGCATGGACATGTGTTTGGAACAAACAATTAATAAATCTCAAAAGAGCAGCTCTGGTATAATTGGCAATACATACAAAAAAAAAGACTTTGTAGCACAGTGGGAGCTTATTCACCACGAATTACTCAGTGTATGCAACTTACACAGGAAGTTAAGTTTGGTCTCATCTGAGAATAGTGAATTATCATTACATCATGTATTCAACAGAGCAGATATTACTACAATGGAAACTAAAATATCTGACATGATTAACTACATAAACGTTCATGAAAATCCGGTGCATGTTGCAAATGATTGTGAAAAACGATTGCATAATATACTGACTCAAGAAATAATGCCTACTGAAATAAGTGGACAATTGCTTGCAAAAGAAGCACAAGGAATGGCATTGTACGTGGATTTCAGAAATGCCAGGTTTGTCTCAAAAACGGTTCGATTAAGTAGTACCATTCACAGGCATCAACTCAAAACTTTCAAATCGATTGGGATTGGTAGATCAGTCAGTCAAGTGGAGAGAGATACTAAGAAACATCTTGCAGAGGCACAAAAGATATTTGATGTTGCAAATATTAGGCACTATGACATTGGGGATTTATTCAGTTATGATCTCGTTCCAACAAATTATCTCTATGACAAAGCCAGATAAAAGTGAACTTGGAAGAGAGCTTGAGAGAAAACATTTATCAAAAGAAGACTATGCACCTTCTATTGGATAGATACCAATTAAAACTGCCTCACTGATTGATGTAATGGCTTGTTTAAGAAATGTGCCAACAAAGCAAATGAAAACATTTGGTGACTTGTTATGCAGGTTTATGGATTGGGTCTCTTCTCTCTGTACAAATGCTACACGAGTGGATTTTGTTTTTGATACATACATTGACATGTGACAGTGAGAGGATTCGTAGGGGTAAATCTTCTTCAATAGAAGTAAATACTTTACAAGAAGACACACCACTTCCCAATGACATGAGCTCATTTTGGGGTTCTTCATCAAACACGACAAAATTATTGAATCTGCTTCGATTGATCATCATCAAATTTGCTGAATATAAATTGCCTCATGCTGAGGTGTATATAAGTGGGACTGGTATAGCTGGATTGTCTGATATTCAGCCTTGTCAAAAAATTGCTCTAGGGTCAACTACAATCACGAGTGTCCCAAGTCTAGAAAAAAATATTGAAGAAGCGGATGTACGTTTGGTGCCACATGCACTCCATGCAACAAGTGAGGGAGCAAAACGGTTACTCATTTTGTCAAATGATACAGATGTGATGGTCATCATGCTTCATTTCTGGTCACTATGCCATGCCCATGGACTTGAACAAATGTGGATGAGATGCGGTGTTGGTGATTCTATACGCTTTGTTCCGATTCATACTATGGCATCAAAGATGGGTGCA
>CM032668.1:18731799-18759535 GCA_019095985.1 Streblospio benedicti | reverse complement strand
AAAGATGAGGAAAAGAATCCTTTTGCGAGTTCTTGAATTCCAAATATTGCAGGTAACTTTGCGGGGAAGTATTAAAAAAAATGATTGAATCAAGGAACTTCAACCCGCATGCTTCCAGACATAGAATCTTTTTTCCATTTTGAATGAGCGTTGGTTTAATTCCTAGGTTATGAATATAAGGTAAAATCAAATGTACATCATATGCTCCACCATTGTGACTGATAACGATTGATTTGTGGTGATTTCCAGAAAACAAAAATTCACAGAAATCAGTTAAAGTTGATTCACCTTTGAAAATAAATTGTTCTCTCTCACACTCACATTGGTACATCATGTCATTCATGGGCACTGTCATGCATCGTCCACAGACTTTATGGGCAACACACAAATTTGGAACATGCTTGTTTTCTTCATCAAGGAGGCATTCAAAATCAAAAAATATGTAAGGCTGTTCAGGGGATGTTTTTTTTTGTTTTAGAGGCTGAATGTAACAAGTGTGAGATACAGGCTTCTCGGCTTTGCAATATTTGCAATACTTCACACCACAAATATGTTTATGATATTTGTGAAATGTCTGACCATAGTCATTACAACATTGAATGTATTTGCAAATGTCTTGAGTTATATGATTATTGTAGCACTCCTCAGACACAAAGTAACGGTGACAATTTTCTCCCTTAATGATTGAAGATAGAAACATGATTCTGGTGTCTAATGGTATGTTTGTGATGGTGAGGAATCCATTGGTGTAGGAAAATCCTGAGTCAACAAAGAACTAAGTCAGTAAATCAAGATGGCCGCCAAAATGGCGGCTCGTTCAAACAAAATTGAATAATATGAACCTTTCAAACCTTTTAAAAGTGTATTCAAGTCCTTTAATAGGTGCTAATACATTTTATTTAATAATAGAATAGTGAATAATAAATTAATAAACAATAAACTTACATAATATATAAGATCAGATAACATTAGGTTAATCCTAGAGCAAAGCACTTATTACGTGGATTAGTTAACATTGTTAGATCTATATAAGATAGCTTGTACATATGAGTGTAATTATTATTGTAACATTATTATTGTAATTATTATTGTAACATAGTACTAGAAATTCAGTACTTCAGTTCCATCTTCAGTATTTAGGAAAAGATATTGTACAAAGTAAAAATTATAAAATAGTAAATGTCATTTTCAACTATAAAGCTATCTATTTTACTCATCCTATTTTCACTCATGGATGAAATTCCACTCAAGAAACAAAAAGTGTGCAGTTATATGGAGGTAGACAATACGATATGTATAATATGTCAAATAGATGTCCCTAATGAAAAAACTGTGTCAACTGAAAATGGTAGAGACAGCATTCTTGAGGCCGCTGCAATACGGCAAGATATTGTCACTACAAGACTGAAAGCAGCTGACAAATCAGCCTTTGTTTACCATATGACAAATAACTGTTATAAAAATTACACACATAAGAAACACTTACAAGAGTTGAATAAAAAAGATGAGTATGATTGTAAAGTCCCATTTAGCATCAAATCAACACGTTCATCAATTTCACCCCGTGGTCCTGCAAACCAAGACACAAATTTTTATGATCAAGTGTGTGTTGTGTGTGCTTCTAAAAAACACAATGGTGTTTATCATAAATACAGAATATCAGAAGGCAGAGCTAGAAAATTTCTTATAGCTTCCCTTCATTTTTTAGATGATGTATATACACGAACATGTGATTTACATGACCCAGCAGCTGTTTTTGGTGCTGACTTGTACTGCCACAAAAACTGCATTAGATCATATTTACAAAAATACGACAAATCAATCAAGAAGAATGAATCCAACATCCAAGCTTGTGACAAAATGACAGCTTTCAATGAACTGTTAGAAGTCATAGATCCTCCCCTTAGGAATGCAAAGTCATTCACATTATCTGATCTGACGAAACAGTGTAACAAATTGCTGAGCAATCCTTCTGTAACCTTTTCCAACAGAGATATGAAATTATATTTAGTTAATGAGTATGGAAGCTATGTTTCGTTCACTGTTCCTCAAGACAAAAGTAAACCATCTCTTGTGTTTCTCAATGTGGTTTCAAGAGAAGATTTAGTAGAAACCATCAGATATTCCCAGTCCATGAGAGATGCAGGAACAAAAATTCGACAAGAACTTCAAAAACAAGATTTCAATTTACAAGATAAATTTTGCGATGCACAAGATTTGGAAGAAGCTTGGAAGAGTATAGCTATACCACCAGAAGTAGATGAATTTCTCTGTGCCTTACTTGCTTTGGATGACAGCAAAATTGAAAAACTCTCACCAAAAACTGTGGAAATCAGACAAACAAAAATTATGTCTCTCAACCAGATAATGTATTATCTTGTACATAATGGCAGGCGAAGAACACCTCTCCACCTCATGGGTGCTGAAGCGATTCACAGTGTATGTCGTAGCAAGACACTCATATCTAGTTATCATCATTTTGGACTTGTTACAAGTTATGATGAGCTACTCAGGTACCACAATGATCTTGCTTCTTATATTATTGAATCGTCAGCTGGGTCTGTTCCACTTCCTAGTCACTTTGATGCTACACTAATGACAAGTGGTGCGTTTGATAACTTCAACCACTAAGAGGGTACTATGTCTGGGATAGGTGGAAGCCATGATACTGTGTCTATACTTGTGCAAGACAAATCTGTAGACCCAGCTAGGAAGCCACACATATCTAAAACCAATGTCGTGCATGGAAGTAAGCAATTCAAACAGAATCTTCAATGCCAGGAGTTGCAGAATTATATTCCACCAGGCAAAAAGACTGACCTTTCTGAACATTACACTGTACCAACTGAATTATATTCAATGAGCACCAATGACCACGATTAGATAGAAGCAATAGATGTTGCATGGATAATAAGCAGACTTAACTTTTCTTCTGATGACGTATCAGAAACTAACCAGGACCAATGTGTTCCATCATGGTCAGGGTTCAACTCACTAATAACTAAAGAACTGTTACCTCAGCGTGTGGTAGGCTTTCTTCCTGTTATCCCACATCCTGTAACAGATCCAAGAACTGTTTACACAGCCTTGAAGAACTTTTAAAAATGTTCTTGATCAGTTATACCAATCTAAAATTGCCATCACGTGTGATGAAGGTGTATATCACGTAGCCCGCAAAATAATGCTACATAGACCCCAAGAGTTTGAGAACATTGTTTTATGTCTTGGCTCATTTCACATGATAAAATAGCCTGTGGCTGTATTGGAAAGTACATAGATGGTGGGGGTGCAGAGACTATAATAGTTGAACAAGGTGTATTTGGTCCTAATGTCATCAAATCAGTACTAAATGGATCACATTATGAAAGGTCTGTGAAAGGATTTCTGTTGTTAGGTGAGGTTATTGAAAGAATGCAATGGTGTGCATTTCTACGGCAAAACAATAATTTGCACAAGTATGAGAAAGAAATTGATAAAATTGTACAATTGCAATCTGCAATAAAAGAGAAAAATCGTGAACAATGCAACACGAACATAAACACGTTTGTAAATGACTCAAATAATATCTTACAAGATTTTAAATCGTACAGGGAAAATGATGAGTGAAAAATCAGAAACATTCAACTATTTTGATATCTTTCTTCATATGCCATCACTTCTTTGGGATATCATATATAGATAGAGATAGAGAGGGCAATTGGCACCTTCATCTGAATACTTTACAGAAACTCTTACCACTATTTATGGCATGTGATAGAACAAACTATATTAGATGGGGGTCTGTGTATCTAGAAGATATGTGCAAGTTACAGCAAAGTGCACCCGAAATATATGAAAGCTTTGTGCAAGGCAAATTTGTGGTGAAACGACAGTCCGGATTTTTCAATTCTATAGGCATGGACATGTGTTTGGAACAAACAATTAATAAATCTCAAAAGAGCAGCTCTGGTATAATTGGCAATATATACAAAGAAAAAAGACTTTGTAGCACAGTGGGAGCTTATTCACCACGAATTACTCAGTGTATGCAACTTACACAGGACGTTAAGTTTGGTCTCATCTGAGAATAGTGAATTGTCATTACATCATGAATTCAACAGAGCAGATATTACTACAATGGAAACTAAAATATCTGACACGATTAACTACATAAATGTTCATGAAAATCCGGTGCATGTTGCAAATGATTGTGAAAAACGATTGCATAATATACTGACTCAAGAAATAATGCCTTCTGAAATAAGTGGACAATTGCTTGCAATAGAATCACAAGGAATGGCATTGTACGTGGATTTCAGAAATGGCAGGTTTGTCTCAAAAACGGTTCGATTAAGTAGTACCATTAACAGGCATCATCTCAAAACTTTCAAATCGATTGGGATTGGTAGATCAGTCAGTCAAGTGGAGAGAGATACTAAGAAACATCTTGCAGAGGCACAAAAAGATATTTGATGTTGCAAATATTAGGGCACTATGGCATTGGGGATGTATTCAGTTATGATCTCGTTCCAACAAATTATCTCTATGACTCGTCTAATCTGATGACAAAGCCAGATAAAAGTGAACTTGGAAGAGAGCTTGAGAGAAGACATTTATCAAAAAGAAGACTATGCACCTTCTATTGGATGGACACCAATTAAAACTGCCTCACTGATTGATCTAATGGCTTGTTTAAGAAATGTGCCAACAAAGCAAATGAAAACATTTGGTGACTTGTTATGCAGGTTTATGGATTGGGTCTCTTCTCTCTGTACAAATGCTACACGAGTGTATTTTGTTTTTTGATACATACATTGATGGTAGTATCAAAGACAGTGAGAGGATTCGTAGGGGTAAATCTTCTTCAATAGAAGTAAATACTTTACAAGAAGACACACCACTTCCCAATGACATTAGCTCATTTTGGGGTTCTTCATCAAAAAAAGACAAAATTATTGAATCTGCTTCGATTGATCATCATCAAATTTGCTGAATACAAATTGCCTCATGCTGAGGTGTACATAAGTGGGACTGGTACAGCTGGATTGACTGATATTCAGCCTTGTCAAAAAAATTGCTCTAGGGTCAGCTACAATCACGAGTGTCCCAAGTCTAGAGTGTCCAAGTCACGAGTGTCCCAAGTCTAGAAAAAAATATTGAAGAAGCGGATGTACGTTTGGTGCCACATGCACTCCATGCAACAAGTGAGGGAGCAAAACGGTTACTCATTTTGTCAAATGATACAGATGTGATGGTCATCATGCTTCATTTCTGGTCACTATGCCATGCCCATGGACTTGAACAAATGTGGATGAGATGCGGTGTTGGTGATTCTATACGCTTTGTTCCGATTCATACTATGGCATCAAAGATGGGTGCACCCATGTGTAAGATTCTGCCAGCACTTCATTGTCTAACAGGTAGTGACTACACCAGTAAATTTGGTACAAAAATCTGCTGAAGAATGATTTCTAATATTTATTTCCAGCCAAGATTACAAGAATACATTGGGTTATATACTCATAGAACTCCGTTCCCCTGTGCAGACTATTCCAGCACTCAGTCATACTAATAGACTGTAGTAGGTTACCGTGTATGCTGAGTGCTAGATCAGTGGAAATGTTATATCACTTCATGTCATCCTCCCCCTCTGGGGGTATAATTTTGACGCATTGAAAAGGCGGCTCAAAATTAGAACCAATAAATTATATAAACCAGATGTGAAGTGAATGGCTCGAAAAGGAACGGCGACGTGCGCCTATGCACAGGAATACGGTAATGCAATAATGTATACATACAATACAAAATAGGTAATGCAGAGTAAATAAATGAATACTAACAGGTACAAAACTAAATAAAATGTTCATCTAAATAGTAATCATATACAGAATATAATGTCAGAATGCAGTACTTCGCAGTATATATACATATAAAACATGGAAATCAGTTGATACAGACATCGTGTTGAAACATTATTGAAATAAACGTAAATAAAATAGCAATTGCATATAAACATAAGTATACATTGAGAATAGACGCACATATTAACTAACACCATGAGAAAAAAACTTGATAATCATCCAACAAAAGTTCATGTGTCCAAACTGTGATTATGAAACTAAACATTAAAAAAATGTCAGTTATCAGTATAGTCTTTGAATATGTTTTGTTTGAATCGTTCACACGGCGGGTGAGAGAAGTTGACACGTCTGGAACACGTCTGTCATGTTACACCATTAGAATCCCTTGTCGCTCCTGTCGAATTGGGGTCATCGTGTTAGGCGTCAGGACCATGTTCAACGAACTTGATGATGATTACGGCAGGGGCAAGCAGATTGGTCGCATGGTCATCGTTGGGAGGCGCTTGGCATATGGACATCGGATGCGTGGACTGAATACCCAGCAGTACATTTAGTGCAAACCCCAGAACACAACGATGGCTGGCGATATCGCAAGGGATAACTTCTATTAACTTTGATGGCGTCCCAACGGCCTTGGTCAAAAAAAACTGCGCTGCTTACGTTATCCAAACAGTGACCCAAGCAGGGTACGGAGACAACGTAAGGATAAGCGGCGTTGCAGCTTCTGCGCTGGTCCAGGATGGGACTGTTACCAGTGGCGCAACTAGCGAAAGTGATGACGACGACGTCATCTATATGGGTTCCTCGCCCGCACCGGCAGCTAGAGCGGCGGCGCCGGTTGAGGTGCTTGACGGTGATGGCGAACATGATGACGAAAACTCTGGAGGTGAAGAAAGTGGCAGCGGCAGTGGCAGCAATTGTGGAAGAAAGCGGCAGCGAAGAGAGCGGCCGTGAGATTGCTAATGACGACGGTGATGCTCAATTCAGGTAAAATATATATATGTATATACCTTAGCAACTGTAGGCTATACAATCACAAATGGAGTCAAAGAAAATGTGAAGAATATATATATATTTTTTCTTTGACATTGAGCTTCGTTGAACAGTGGTCAGTTGCAAATGCAGTGATTTCAAATGGGCTAAATAATATTGAACATACGTCATTTGCAGTGAGATGAACGACCCCCAATGCTCCCCCACAGACGAGGGGGGCGCGGAATCCGCCGATAGTGGTAGAGCTGAAGATGATGTGGATGATGATGATCTCGTCATACGGGCTAGTGAACGCATTCCGTCGCCAGTCTCCGGGCCGGACGCAGTTTCGCGTTCGGTTGAGATCGTCCGCGAGGAAACTGCGGTGAGGACAAGAAGACTGGAAGGCACACTTCTGGATGCCAGGATGTCGAGGCTGCCCCGTGCAGGTATGTGACTTAATATACATACACGTGATTGCATTAATGCAATAAAATGAACCAATAACGAAAAGAAGAGGTGTTGACGTCATGTTGAACACTTTGCAGGTCGCGTGAGCCGAAGAGAACTTCACCTGCACCACTTCGGCCACGCTGCGGCCGATATGCTGGCGGCCAGATGGGGGTGTCCCGTTGAGCGGGTCCTGCGCTGGTTTCGGCGGGTGCACCAAGGACGCAGGCTGCATGACTGCAGGTCATGCGGGTGTGCACTTTGCCTTGCAGTGCCTCGTGGATCTCATCGAAGGAGGCCTGCTGCGTCTCGGCAGGAGCCCACGCGTCGCCAACGCGGCGGGAGAGACATGAGACGCGGGCGCAGCAGGTGGAACCACTAGACCAGTAATAGAGTGACATGACGGATACGGTGTTTCTTCAAATTATGGATTAATGTGTAAAATGTGATATGAGTGTAGTTTACAAGCGTGCGTTGTCGCATCAATTATTTTTTTTTTGTTATGGAATAAAAGTTAATCTGCAGATATTGGAAAAAAAAACGAAAGCAAATAAAACTTTGCAAAAAACAGTAAGTCTGAATTGTTCAATAATTTCGACACAGGTTGTTTACTCTGAAGTGGGGGGTTCTCCTAAGATATTGGCCTCGCGGCGAACCAGTCTTGAACCCATTGTAATGTCTTCTAATAGGGGTGTTATAAAACGTGATCCGGTGGGCTGAATAACAAAGCTGTAAAACATAGTGAGCCTGCTTGCCTTGATAGAATGAAGCGTCAGAGCGTTTTTGTAGGAAATAGAGAGTAGGTCAGGCACAGTAATTGCATTAGAATGGCTTTTGAAAGCAAAGGCCAGTGTCCCATCCCAGCTGAAAATGACGCGCGGGAACAATGTAGAGTAAGACACGTCATAAGAGGTCATGGTGGGCACTTGATTGTAAACCAAATCCTTGTCCAATGGTATGTCCTTGAGACGGATTAAGCAAACGTCATTGGCGTTGAAAATCTTCAAGTATAAGATCGCTTGTTGACCACGATGCGGGCGGCATTTGGCCAAAATGTAAACCGTTAGTCTGAAACAACCGACGAGCGCCACGGAGATGGAGATAGTAATGCATATTGCGATCAAGGTCGAATCGATACTAGCCATACCAGCGACGACAGGGTCAGCTGAAGGCCGCATGGGGTCTGTCCTGATAACATATGCCGTGGCTGTAGTGGCATTAGTCGCCATCAATCCCATGATTAGAGCAGCACAAAAACGTACAAAAATGAAAATTAAGCCAATTGTGAGGGCGGTGTTCCATATGAATATTACAAATGCCATGACAACTTCCGTTAACCCTGAATCGAAACGAGGTGTAAAGGATCCTAAATTGTTCGTTTCGTAATCATAAAAGTCAGCTCGTTGCGGCAGCAGCGGTATTCTGTGCTCGTTAGTCGAGGGAGAGATGGGCTCTAATGATATTATGTCCTGCAGGCGCGGGGGCGTTTTAACAACCGTTCGCGCATTTGTAACATTTGCAATAATCTTGTCATCCAGATGTTGCAATTGTACAACATTCAAGGGGTAAGATATATCGATAGTGGACCGATCCTGGGAACAATCGGCATAATGGGGCCGCATCGTGAACAGATCGGTGGACAAACCGCAGTCGCAGGGTAAATGCAAGATTGCATGTTTGTTGATAGCTCTGAAAGTGTCCGGTTTATCTACGCATTCGACACGAATTGGTGAGGGCACATTAGCCAGTAAAAATGCCGAATTATCCACCTGAATCACATTTGAGTCCGGGGGCGAAATTGAATGGGTGAAACTGCAAGCAGGTGTTATTCGGTTGTTGATCAAAAGCTGGTATAGGCAATGATCCGCTCTCTGGTTGTACAGTATGTGGGGATACGGACACACGAAATCATTTTCTTTGCAAATTTGGTATTCGTGGGAGTTCAAAAACCCGTATTGATTTCTGTCCCGCGTGACCACAATGTAATCAGTATTGGTGTTAAGGGTGGAACTGCGGTTGACGCTCGCGGAAGAAAGTGAATGAAACGGGACTGGGTATACCAAAACTTTGTACATGTCCAGAACATGATTAGCACGTAGTAGAGGAATCTTGACGGACACTAGAATAGTGTCGCCAAATTTGTAGGCTATTGCATGCGCAGTGTCGTAGTAGTAATTCCAATTTGGTTCGACTGGTAAGGCTTGCAAATCGCGCTTGACCAAATGTGGTTGTAACGAAGAAACGACATCTTTCAGAATTTTAGGTGTGATCAGATCACTGGGAAGTTTGCCGGCATGTAGCAGATTTAATTGACTCCTGAAAACCCGTATGTCGTGTAGAGCGTCAGCGATAAGAGCAGACTGCTGTGATTGCCGCTGTGCGGTCATTACGACCTGATCAAGGGCTCTGATAATGTTTAAATTATCTTGGATGTTGTCAAAATGAGCAAAGATAGCCGAAACACGCTCGGTGATGTGGTCCAACCGAGACATGGTTATAGTTAAAGCGGTGTTTGTATTGTTGATGTGAGCCCGCAGATTTTTGAAGTTTGATGATGTGACATTGCGGAATTTGGAAAGGTAGTCGAAAACGGAGGTAATGTCCTTCTGGTTCTTGTGAGAACTAAGTAACGCCGTGCGTATGTATCGTTCCATTTTCCTGATGTCGTGGGAGCTGGCTACGCCGAATAAACTGGACAAAAGGTATGAGATGTCTAATAGGGCCCTCTTGCTGTTGGGCTTTATGTGCAGCATGGCTAAGTCGCTAACTAGGTAAGCTACCTCTTGATTGTAGGCAGCAATCAACCGTGAAACGTGGCTGTTTTCCAAACGGAGTGAAGTTTGGACATATTCACATTCGCGCTCGAATGACCAAAAGGTGTGACAGTAATGGTAATCCGTCGTGTGGTTGACCAGAGACGATAATTCGTGGAAAGCAGGTATTTTGATGGCAAATTCAGCGTTTTCATGTCCAATAATCTTCCTGAGGGATCTGTCTTCGTTGCGAAAGAGTAAACCTGCACTCTCACGCAATTCGAAACGCAGTGCGTCGGTGATAACGGCGCTGAGGAGGGCTAGCGAGGTGATCGCGAGGAGACTCATGTTGAAAAGAGCCTGGACCCCCGCGGAGCACGTGCTAAGTAGGCGGCACTATCAGGCGTCGCACGCTGTGTGAGGCGGGCGTCGCTAATTGGCGGTGGCGCGTGCGACAGGCGTCAACTGATGTCAAACAGTGCTGCCCGCTGTGGGGAGGGGGTTGATAACGATATGAGCGACGAGTGTGATATGTTACTGCGTGGTCTCGTTGTCCGGTGTAGAGTCGGTGCACGATAGGTTTTCAAGGGCTAAAAGAACACACTCCTCATCACAAAACGGGTCAGTGTTGAACTTTTCGAAGTCGTCTTTATGTTTGAAAAAGACGAGTGTCTTACACACTGCGCAACTGCCGATGTATTTGGATGACAGGTTGATGCTTGAGTTGTTGGGCGTTGGCTCGGCCATGGAGTGGCGATTCACAGCGATGCAAAAGCACGGTCAATTGATACAAGTAGTGCTGCGAAGTTGGTATGAATATTCTTGGCAGGTGGCGAGCAGTCGTGGAAGTAATCAGCAGCAGTTGAAGTCGAGGAGTGGTTGTAACGTGAACCGCAGCTTGTTATGTAGCGCTTCGCAGCATGCGGAACCGTGCTCGAATGCGGAACCGGATGTGACGGTTAGACTAACCGTGGCGGTGCCGTTGAGCGCTGGTGGCGTTTGTCGATAATTAGCTTGTCCATGTTGTGTTCAGGAGGGGAGGTCCGGGCGCTGGGCATCCCGGGGAGGGGGGGGGGGGCCATGATTACAAAACACAATAGAATGACCGTGTCCAGTGAATTCTATCTTTTAGTCTTAATGTTTATAACATTCTTTCTTCTTGACAAGATTATGGAATGGGATCGGGGTTTGGAGCGTATATAAATGTTTTGTCCGTGAGTTAAAGTGAGTTATTGTGAACGCTTACTGGCTGTCTTGGTAACCGGGGTTGCTCGCCGGGCGTCAGGATAGTCAGAGGCTGGACATGGTGCCGTAATGCGTCCATGGACTTGCTTTCCTGACGACAGCACGGCGCAGACAGAGCCTTTGCGATTCCGAGAATTAGCCTTGCGTGTTTAACTGTGCAAAAAAAAAATTTTTTTTTCTGGGGGGGGGTTCAAGGCGCATTATTGTGAACACGGAGGAGCAGAGGCATTTAACAAGCGTGTGTTATCATCGTGTTTGGATGGGAAAACCAACTGGGAGAGTGTGACTCTGTGTTTGTATACATCGTTTGTGACTGGGTCACGAAGGCGGCAGCTTTGATTACGTATGTCAAAGGCTTGCCATTTCTTGATAGGCGTTTGCAGCTTTTTATTGGCTTTGGGATCTGGGAGCGAAGGCTTTCGCCAGTACACAGTTGCATTTTCTGGCATTCGGGAGGGCTGTTTGTTGGCATTGTGTTTTGCTTGTTCCCTTTCATCGTAGGCTCGCTTTAAAGAACGGGCTTGAGTTATCGCCCAAGTTTGAATCGACTTCATCTCCTCAATGAAGGAGGAAAGTGGTCGTTCGTCCTTATTCCAGTCGATGTCTACTAAGCAACTGGTGTCGCGGCCAAAAACGGCTTGGGAAGGCGTTATCTTGGAAATGGAATTGGGTGTATTGTTAATCACGTTACAAGCTGTCGTCAGAAATTTGGGCCACTGATCAGGATGGTCCTTGGTGAGACATTTCAGAAGGTTAAGTATGTTCTGGTTCTGGCGTTCGACTTTCGCTGTGGACCTAGGGTGAAAACAAGAGGCGAACGATAACTTGATGTTAAATTTGTCAGACATTTGCGCATACACTTTGCTGACAAAGGCTGGTCCATTGTCACTTATGATCGTCTTCGCAAAACCAAACGTCGAGAAAACGTGGTCGTATAAAGCTTGGCTTGTGTCTTCAGCAGACGCAGATCTCAGAGGTACAGCTATCACATAAGAAGATAGCAGATCGACGACAGATAGGATGAACCTGTGACGACAAGGTGACAATTCGAAACTCCCAATATGGTCAATAACAATGCATTCGAAAGGTTTGGACGGGGGGCTTATGACACACCGTTGAGTACGTTGTGGGTTGAGAGAAGATTTCGTTAACAGACAAGTCTCACAATTACTAATATACCGTGTGACGTCGCCGTCCAAGCCAGACCAGACATAAAGCTCACGAATCTTGCTTATTGTTTTAAACATGCCAGAGTGGTGCAACAGTTTGTCGTGATATAGCTGAATCAGCATTGCACGCATACTAGGAGGAATCAGGACACGCACCCCAGAGGTCCCGTCTTTGTTAGGTTGGTGGACTACTAACAGTTGATGTGGACCATACAAGCCATGTGTATTCTCGCGGGACACACAGTAATTATAGCGCTTCTTTGTAGTAGGCACCAAACCTTGTTGCAGGTACTGAATGAGGTCAAGGAAGGGTCCATGTGCCCTTTGTTTGGCGGCTATTGTGGCGGAATCCAGACCCTCAATGTGTGCTGTCGTGGCATTCGTGGCGCAGGTGTTATCAAATGTCCATTTGTCAGAAAGGGCATTATCAAATCGATTGTTTTCATTGTGTTCTGGTGTGGTTAAAGTTGTGTCAGCATTATCTGAAACCAATTTGTCGGGTTGGGCTATTGCCACAACGGTGCTAGGTCAGGGGCGTGCGCAGCCGGCTGACAAACAAAAACCACAATGTGTCGGTGGCTGTGAACAGCTATGTGGGGTCAAACATCGTTTGATGAATGAAAACCAGAGCTTTGAACAAGGTCTTGCGCCCTTGGCACCAGTAGGGTACTGCTGGTTTGAAACAGTAAAAACCAGAACTATGGGGCATTGTCTCGTGTCCTCGGTGGCTGTAACAACATCAATGCCAGAACAGGAATCCAAATTAGGGTAGGACGAATCTTGTGGTGAGGGAGCATCATAATATCTACGACTAAGCGTCGGCCAAAAAATTCGACTTTGTGCTGATGTGGACAACTTCAAAGTCGAAATTACATATGAACAAGATCCAGCGATCCACCTTAGGGCTAAGCTGGACGTTCAGATTTGTTTTCTGTAATAATTGGACGAGGCTGTTGTTGTAGGGGGTGGGCCATTTTTTCAAGATTTTTGACTTTTGTTTCGGATTTTTATGCTCTTCTGGATTTGGGTTACCATAGACCTAAAACTTATTTTTGTAAAATATTTTTGAAAAATTCCAATGGGAAATTCGCCCCCGCGGCACCTAAACCTCCGGCCCTAGGGGGGTTCATAAAAACTTCAATTTCATCATCGTATCATCTTGCAAGATAGCTCATTTTGTAGGGAATTGTATCCTAAACAAATGTTTATAATAAACCTATAATCTAAAGTCAAGATATGTTGTCCTAAATTCACATTTATTGCAAAACAAATCACCTCAAATAGTACAGTACGCTCATAACATATAGACAACAAACACATGTATGTTCTACGCGCCAACATGAAAAAGCTCAATTAATACAACAAATCATCAATATACCATTACGAAGGCATAACATTTTAACAAATATTAACAAATATAATATTCCAATAATAAATCATCAACACTATCTGAAGTTATGAACGTTTCAATAATCCTGAGCATTCATAAGATTTTCCCGGTTCAGGTTAGGGACTAATGAACGGCGATCCTCCCCAACAAGAACAATATCGTCTAACATAACGTTCACATTTCTTGTGAACCTGATGTAATCTGTGATGTTTTTTTTATATTTCTTTCCGCACAGTCATTGACAACTAGCATAGACTTTGCAACACTACAAGCAAATCTGTAGTCCTTGTCATGCTGCCACTCTTCGGGTCCTCGTGTCAACCAGCCTCTTAGCAAATAGCAAATAGTGCGTCAATATCTATATTCCACGCATTGAGTATATCAATTGTTACATTAGCTGTATTTTGCCCAGTAGGTGGATCTAGAAGAGGTGCTCCAAGAAACTGGGTATGTGCTAGCTGTGTTGGAGCAGATAAGCATATAGCTTCATGGTCATGGGCCTCTCCTGAAAGATATTTAACAACCTTCCATCAAAGTGCACAGTAGGGAAAAGTGGACTAGAAAAGTTGCTTTTTATCTTCTTAGCAGTTGCCTTAATCTGCTTCATTCTCTGTCTTTTGCATGTAGTCAATGAACCAGTCACTGATTCCATCGTGGTACTGGTACAGTTGTTGATAAAAGAACTCAACAGTTCTAGATGAGCTGCTGCACTCACTTTGACACGCAATGCTGCAGTTGCTGTATTTTCAAATATGGATTTTAAATCCATATTTACAACAATCTTATCTGATTTCTTGGACAGCCTACATCTTTTTGGTATTGATGGTTGGCCAGCCCAATCATTTTCATCTTCAGCATCTTCAGTTTTATCTCCATCACTATCATCACTATCATCGCTATCAATGATATCCCACCACCAAAACCTAGAAATGCAAATTGTAAAGATGGTAAATGATTAACAGACTTTGTTCAATATACTATGTGTGATTTTCATACTATGAATATAATGATATGATGTGCATTAGAATAAATTCTTACTTGAAAAGTCTGTTTTGTTCGTCTGTTGTATCACGGTCTTCTTGATTTGCTGCTGTCCCATTCTTTTCTGTCCACTGTTCTTTAGATTTCATTCTTTTTTCTCGCCGAACTTTTACCATAGAATGTTTCTTATCAATGCCTTCCATGACGAGGGTTTGTGGATATTCTTGTTGATTTTTTATAAAATTCATAGTCCTTCTTCCAGTTATCTCTGTTAATCCGACTCCTCATTTTTCAAGAACATTGCTTGGGGCAATGTCAAGCAGGGTGTTCAGTTTTTTCCTGGTATCAAGCAGTCTTTGAGAATCCTCAGAATCAAACAAATAATAGGAATGGGCACATACTCTCTCAAACCAATTGACGAGGGACAGAATCTTTTTTTTTCCATTTTTAGATACTATGGTTGGAATGTGAGCTAATGCCCATAATTTTTCTAACTCTACCCATATTGCTTCCACAAATTCTGATTTGGAATCTCTCAATCCAGATGTAGCACTACCATTCCTGAGACCACGGTACCTTTGAAGGACCACTTTGTTTGTTGGTAAGTGTGTCCATGGAAAATTATCCTTACTTGTCCCCACAAATTTATCCCAAATTTTCGAGGAAACAGACTTTCTGGACACTTTTCCCATTTAAAAAATATTAATGTACAAAGATTCATAAAACACAGTGTTTTCTCTTAATTTTATTGCTCAGTAAGACAAAAACTTGGCAGTACTTCAAACCATGCAAAATGCAGTATTTAATTATGTTAAGCTTTAAAGTCATTTTTTATGTTTTATTGATTTTATTAATATCCTTATTACATAGACTTAGATTATCTTGTTAGTCCACATGATTCTCGGA
Organism: Streblospio benedicti; assembly: GCA_019095985.1. NCBI lineage: Eukaryota > Metazoa > Annelida > Polychaeta > Spionida > Spionidae > Streblospio > Streblospio benedicti. The sequence goes on along the minus strand of CM032668.1, from coordinate 18,743,829 downwards.
CAGCTTGTTGCATAAAGCGCACTGTACCGTCGCATTGCCAGTGTAAAGGTCCTATATTACTACTTAATCATTGAATTTGACTGTGATCCTTCAGTTTTAGCTTATATGTTTGTTTAAACATTTGTTTAGCATACAATTTCCTACAAAATGAGCTATCTTGCAAGATGATAAGATGAAATTGAATTTTCACTTATGAACCCCCCTAGGGCCGGGGTTTAGATGCTGGGGCGAATTTCCCATTGGAATTTTTCAAAAATATTTTACAAAAAAATAAGTTTTAGGTCTATGGTAACCCAAATCCAGAAGAGCATAAAAATCTGGAACATTTGTGTTTGGCCCCCCCTACTGTTGTTGTCACAATACAACGTGAAATGTCTGCCAAGAATGAAATGACGGAACTTCTCAAAGCATGCCTGTATTTCAACTCGTAAACTGGTCTTTTTCTGATTTGCTATTTCACTGAGAAAAATCGTCTTTGTTGAAAACTGGTCATTACAAAGAAAGGCTTGTCGAAAGATCGCTGGCATTCGTTCGACCAAACCCACTCGGTTTTTGGTAGGGTGAGTTTTTGGAGGGATCGTACTAACTTTGATTTGTTAGGCAAGCGGGGGGCAAAATAATTGCAAACGCCCAAGAAACCTTTTAGAGACTTCTGGTCGTTGTGTTTTGGCACAGGGTAATTGGTTAGAGCTGAAACATGATCCGTAGACGGGGTGATACCGTCTTGTCCAATCTCGTGGCCAAGATATTTGACTGAGCGTCTGGCAAAACAACACTTGTTTTGGGATATTTTCAAATTTGCGCGGTGTAAAGCTTTCAGAACGTTTTCTACGTCAATCAGATGCTGTTCAAACGTGTTCGAGAAGATTAGACAATCGTCGATGTAAACCAACACCGATTTGTTCAGATAGTCTTTGAGCACTATAGACAAAGCCTTAGAGAAGGAGGCAGGCGCCCGCTGAGGCCTTGAGCGGTAGTTTTGAACCGGAAAGTAGATCCGTTCCAATGGAAACCCGCCATGGGCCTTGAATCTTCATGTAGGGCAAGCTGGAAAAATCCGCTGGCCAAATCTAACGTGCTATAGAACTTAGGCCTATTATCGCTCAGTATGTCCACAAAGTTGTTGAAATTGGGCATGGAATATTTCAAAAATAATGATTGACTGTTAAGCGATCTCAGATCCACACATAATCTGTATTCGGGTGAAAGCGGTTTTGCCATGTGTTTCTGTGACTTCTTGCAATGCTTGCGAATGGCAAGCAGGGGGCTGGCATACAATACGTCCTTGTTTTGCTCTATAACACCCTGATCTAGTAAATATGTGATCTGCTTGTCGATTTGTTTCCGAATTTCAGGCGGGAACCTGAATGATTGGCAATCCTTGTATTCGCGTCCGGGCGCATTATAATTTTGTGTTGGACTACATCACAAAAGCCCAGGTTCTTTTGTTGATCCATGAAAGCGTGTTGATTGCGGAGAAGCATGCAGAGAAAGTCCTTACCCTCGGATTCGGTGCATTCTGCTTGTGACAAATCAAAATTGTCGTAGGTGGAAATTCGAGGGGGGCGGGGGTGCCTGTGAAGATGTGCGTTTGTGCTGGGTGCTACATGGCACGTCGGACGGGCGCAAACGTCGTCACATTCCCCGGGACTTACTGGTGTGAAAACGCCCAAATGTTGGCCTGGGCGAATAAACAGCATATTGTCGGATGTATTGCTTATTACAAACGGAACTGTGTTGTCGGAGACGACTACAGCAGCGGGGCTGGATGATATGTGATCCACGGCGTCATGGGGTCTGTGAGATACGCCGAGGAGGCCGCTGGGAAGATCAGTCCGTGCATGACGGTCTGTGATGCGAGCTTTGATGAGATACGACGAATGAGGCTCTATAGGAATGTGTTCAATGGCATGAAGTTTGTATGAGGCGTCTAAAGACAGCACGTGCCTGGTGAAATCCAGCACAGCATGTGAATTATGGAGAAAGGTGCGACCTAGTATTAACGAACGATTTAACTGTGGAAAAATGTAAAACTTCTCATCCAAAGTCAACAAACCAATGGTGAAATGAAGAGTGATCATGCCGACGGGTGTGAAAGACTTGCCGTCTGCCGTGGAGAAACATTTATCAGTGGGAAGCATCTGTGACTTGTAAGTCGGTAGTAAGCGACGGAGGAGAGATAGGGCACAGCAGGAAACTGCGGCCCCCGTGTCTACAAGCGCGCCAACACTACGGTTGGTCGCTTTTAAAATGTAACATCACCACTGAATCATGATACAAACGGACGTCCATGAATCGACTATTGTTAATGGATTGAAATGATGGGATTGGGGATGATGAATGATTAGTGGTGGTTGAAACATGTGGCGCGCTTAGCAGTTTAAATCCTGTGGTGGACAATCTACCACGTTCATCTCATCTACTTGGCGTGGCCGAGAGATGCTGCGTTCGCGAGATCTACTGTTGAAGCGTGAGTTGGGGGAGCGCAGGTTGCCTTGATTACGAGGGTTGTCTGAATAGCGTCTGCGGTCAGTGGGTGGTGGGCTGCTATGGTTGTCTGTCCACGAGACCTGCGGTCACTGGGTGGTGGGCTGTTATGGCGTCCACGAGACCTCGACCGTGAACCATCGTAGCGAGACCTGCTGCGTGAAACGTGAATCATAGCCACTGCGAGACGAGCTACGATGTCTGCTGTCTCGCCTTGGGTCGCGTTGTCTGCCGCGGGAATCATTGCGCCGCGGGCGGAATGACACTGGGTTGATGGACTCGCGAGCTTGGCGGCGAAGATGTAACCGATGTTCTGCGCGCTCGGCGCTGCTAACGAGGGAGCGCATGTCTGTGTAATTATCATCTTGTATCTCTGCTGCTATCTCTGGTAACAGCATGGAACAGTATGTGTCCACCTGAGTTTCGAGGGATGGATTGCATTCGCAAATCGCTGCAAGATATCAGCGCTGAACTCGGCGCACTGACTCGGAATTTTTCTGCTTCCGGCGAATGTAATTGCGGCGAAATGACAAATTTTTTCTGAGCCATAGAAAAACTATTGCCGAGTTCTGTCATTACTGTCTGGTAATTGCCGCGCTGTGTCGCGGTGAGTTCAAAAAATAGCGGACTCTTGCCATGCCATCCAATATAGTGGGGATAGCGTTTGTGTGTTGGGCGTCATCGTGAGGCCAGTTAAAATAATCAAAATAGATTTCGAGATCGCGTTGCCACTTCTCGAATGAAGAGTACACCGAGCCGTCAAAACGGGGCAAAGTGACTGAAGGCTTTCGGTGTGTGGACGGGCGTGGCTGCTCGGGACGTTGCTGCATAGAAGTAGTCAATTCTGACAACTTGTCGCACAACTTGTCGAGATCAGGGGCTGTCGATACATTCAGTTCTGCCACGCGCTTGTTAGCGTCTGACACCTGTCGGCGCAAATCTGCAACCGTGTCGTTGAGGCTGGCCATGTCGGTGAGGCTGGTTTTCAACTGAGCCATTTCGGCGCTGTAGCTGCGGCGTTGGCGGCTTTCAAATCCGCAATGTCTCCCATGTCGACAATGGTGGTGTTGTCGCCTGAAGGATGGTCGTCGTTTGGATGTTTAAAAACGATTTCACTGTCGTCTTCTGAGAAAGTCAGGCCCGTTAGATGGACGGGACCACGTGAAGCAAAACCGCTATCAAGTGGTGACTCCTGTGGCGACGGTGGTCTGGAAGTCGAGTCTGTTTTAGCAGGGGTTGAGGTGTTCATGAATCAAACGCCTGCTGACTGGTGAAAGGTCTGAAAATATAAAACAGATTATATTACTAATTCAATCCTGAAATCTCCACCAGAATGTCATGCGGTGGAAGTGTAAAGACTCAAGAATGATTTCTAATATTTATTTCCAGCCAAGATTACAAGAATACATTGGGTTATATACTCATAGAACTCCGTTCCCTGTGCAGACTATTCCAGCACTCAGTCATACTAATAGACTGTAGTAGGTTACCGTGTATGCTGAGTGCTAGATCAGTGGAAATGTTATATCACTTCATGTGCATCCAAATTCTTCTAGGTATTTTTCAGGATCAGCTACTTTTAAAGCAGCAGATTTCGTACCAAATTTACTGGTGTAGTCACTACCTGTTAGAATCCAGCTATACCAGTCCCACGTATGTACACCTCAGCATGAGGCAATTTATATTCAGCAAATTTGATGATGATCAATCGAAGCAGATTCAATAATTTTGTCGTGTTTGATGAAGAACCCCAAAATGAGCTCATGTCATTGGGAAGTGGTGTGTCTTCTTGTAAAGTATTTACTTCTATTGAAGAAGATTTACCCCTACGAATCCTACGAATCCTCTCACTGTCTTTGATACTACCATCAATGTATGTATCAAAAACAAAATCCACTCGTGTAGCATTTGTACAGAGAGAAGAGACCCAATCCATAAACCTGCATAACAAGTCACCAAATGTTTTCATTTGCTTTGTTGGCACATTTCTTAAACAAGCCATTACATCAATCAGTGAGGCAGTTTTAATTGGTGTCCATCCAATAGAAGGTGCATAGTCTTCTTTTGATAAATGTTTTCTCTCAAGCTCTCTTCCAAGTTCACTTTTATCTGGCTTTGTCATAGAGATAATTTGTTGGAACGAGATCATAACTGAATAAATCCCCAATGTCATAGTGCCTAATATTTGCAACATCAAATATCTTTTGTGCCTCTGCAAGATGTTTCTTAGTATCTCTCTCCACTTGACTGACTGATCTACCAATCCCAATCGATTTGAAAGTTTTGAGTTGATGCCTGTGAATGGTACTACTTAATCGAACCGTTTTTGAGACAAACCTGGCATTTCTGAAATCCACGTACAATGCCATTCCTTGTGCTTCTATTGCAAGCAATTGTCCACTTATTTCAGTAGGCATTATTTCTTGAGTCAGTATATTATGCAATCGTTTTTCACAATCATTTGCAACATGCACCGGATTTTCATGAACGTTTATGTAGTTAATCATACACTGAGTAATTCGTGGTGAATAAGCTCCCCACTGTGCTACAAAAGTCTTTTTTCTTTGTATTGCCAATTATACCAGAGCTGCTCTTTTGAGATTTATTAATTGTTTGTTCCAAACATATGTCCATGCCTATAGAATTGAAAAATCCGGACTGTCGTTTCACCACTGTGAAACTTTGCCTTTGCACAAAGCCTTTCATATATTTAATATGGTGCACTTTGTTTCTGTGTATTCAGATGAAGGTGCCTTGCACATATCTTCTAGATACAAAATAGTTGAATGTTTCAGATTTTTCACTCATCATTTACCTGTAATTTAAAAATGCAGAAGATATTATTTGAGTCATTTCGTGTTTATGTTCGTGTTGCACGCGATTTTTCTTTTATTGCAGATTGCAAGAGTTCACCTTAGTACTATCAAACATTGAGTCGTCGATTGACGAGTGAACGGATTTCTTCTTTCAAACCCAATCTGAATTAATAGTCGTCACAGAGTTTTGATACTATCCATTTTTTTATTTTTGTTTTTATTATTGTTCTCATTGCCGTTTTTAACAATGGCTTCATCTTTGAAGTTGCAATTTTGAATGGTAAAAAATATTTCTTCAAATAAAGAGTCGAATCAACTTTGTTAGCTAAATATATTGCAAAGTTGTCATTTAATATAAACAGTGTTTGTAATGTAGTTTGCACAGTTATAAATAATATTTAGTGGAGGTAATTTATAAACTAAACTTTGTGTACGAACAATCGCATTGCTCTTCACATAGATCGAATGTAGAATAACAGCGAACACACTGATATTGTGTATTTATAAATGTGGTCACAAGTAACAAAAATGTCATTTTGTTCATCTTATCCTTTTTCATTTCACAACTATCCGAGCTAATGTGTACAAGACTTGTGTGACTAAAAGCTGGAGCGAATTTTTAGTGACCGTATTTAGGCTCAATATTTGTGAGTCAACGAGGATGACTCACATGCATTAGCATAATTTTGACTATTATAACGAATTTGTCTAGTTCAGTTAATTTATAGATAATATGTAGTAACTACAATTATGATATTATAATTAACGAATCAAATATCATCAGATTTTAATAATTATCAATTAGCGTTATGAATCGAGTTTGAAAAGAAAAAGAAAATAATGCTAAGTCAAATTTGTTCTTCGATATTGTCGTTTTATTTGACAATCATACAGAAGTTTCTACAAATTCGTCTGTTTCACTGCTTTCTCTTGTTGATTGGAACCTCGCGCTGAATGCATTCTTAACTAAAATAAAAGCAAAGACAAAATTAAATAACTTTTTCTTTTAAAAGTGAATCGTTTATTTATTTGCAAAAGATGCAGGTTCGAAACTAATTTTAAAATTTACCTTACACCATTATTTGCAAAACAAATTATGTTCAGTCCAAACATCACAATGAATATTAATATAATAATGACAAGTCATAACACGGCCAGCAGGTTGCTGAGCATTAGTTCTCTCATTTGTATAATATATTTAGACATTGTCAAAAAATGTAAACTTAAAAACCTGACATGGTGAGCGCATAGTGATTCAATATTCAAAAAAGAAAATAATATTTCCTGATAGACTTTAATGCAACATATACTGTTATCATTCTCTTATGGCTGTGATTATTTTGTACAAAAGAATGACTTTCATTGGTAATCACACTTTTTGTGGGTTTGGAGACCCTGGATATTCTAAATTTAGAACACGACCTATGAAACGTGCAAATACAATGTTGCTGGTTTTAAAGAGACATGAACAGGTGAATTTCATTTCATATAAACTTTTTATGCCACATAAATAGTACTTGTTGAGCCATTGAATATATACATTTTTTATCTATATGCAGCTTTGCATTTCTTCATGTTTAATCAGTTCCCTATTTCGGTTTCTTGAAATGTACCCAGTCCCAATGTTTTGTAAACAAAGAGGGAATTCCATAACATCCAGCCATAATAACTATTTCCGACGCGCGATTTTCAGCTTGCGGCACACGAAGTCCTGTTATTAGTACGAATCTCCCAATGTCAATCCATTTGTTTTTCTCTCTGTTTTAATTTATTTATATTTTTCTATCAAATGCGTGTTTATGATTGTAAAATTGGAAGTTATTCGGTGCAACATGTCAAGAAAATAGAAAAATAAAATTATTAAGTGAAATTGTCAGATGAGGTGGTTGTTGTTCATGTCCCTTTAAAGGGTTATTAAATGAAAAGCTGCATATAAATAAAAAAATGTATATATTCAAATGGATTGGGCAAGGTGATATTAATCAAATATTTGTGTGATGGAAGTTGCATACTTTCCACAAAATAAACCAATATCCCATAATATTAATCTAACAACGTTAACAAATGATTTGAAATTATTTTTAAGAACAGACAGTTCAAAATAACAATAATAATATCAATGCTAAATATTATAACAATTGAAACTCGCTTAATTATATGTAAATTGCCATTGAAACCGTCTTCTATACACATCACAGTCCAGAAATGAGCATACACACACGAGCCTTTCTTTGGATTGTAGACACTATCTCAAAATAAAAATCAATGTCAACTATTCCCCATCTTTTTTACACTTATGTGTAAACATGTACAGTTATTAGACGTGTGAAGATCTCAAAAAATATAACATCGCCGGGTCACAAATTCATATAAACATAGTTTTATTAAACGTTATTGGTATCAATGATAGTGTGTACACGTTTAATTTAAACGTATTTGCTTTCAATGTTGATTATTGTCGTAGTTCGCTTTAAAAAATAATTAGTTCACTCACTCACCACATAAGGAACGACATTTTTTTAGACAACCATTAAAATTTGGAAACATTGAGTGAAAGTTAGGAAATAGTTTATTAAAATCGACATTATATACTATCACAGTTCAACGATGAATAAAGCTCTTATTAATTGTTTCTAAACTGTAAGGATTTACGTTGTTATTTTTAAAAATAAAAACCAAACTTTGAAAACGGTGTATCAATTCAGTCACATTCTGGTTCATTAATCAAAATTTGGCACAAATAGGCCAGCTCCAGTTTTGGGGACTGGCCTCCTCTGTCATAAGCACATTTTGAACAGAGTGAATAATCCATTTATATCGATTTGTATTGCACACATATGTCCTTGGTATATATAAGCCGTCTCTTGCAGTAATACTATCAACGATATGACAACTGCCGACTATAGACTATGATAAGTTCATAACTAAGCGTGTACACAAATCACAAACTCTGGCATCTTATACTACTTTAGCCTAGACACTGTCATTACTGACACTTGACTATTCAAAATAATGTCTTATTATTATATTGACACAAACGGCCAACATAAATCCATCAATGACAATATCAATGTCCCATTCATCCATAACCAGTGCAGATCTAGGATCTATGCACAGTTTTAGATGCACGGTTCACAACTATCCTTATGAGTCATGAAAGAATTATCCATCTAGATATAGGTCTACACCATTTGCATCATTCTATTTGAGTTTTCATTCATCAAACATTAATGAACTCAACTGTAGATCTAGCACTCACTAGTAGAATGGGCCACGGATACTGAAATTTGACAGTAGATCTATACTTCGCTGTTGCCGATGTCAACATCAGAAAATCTATGCCCTTTTTTATTGATTTGTAACAGATTGTTGATCTTCTACAATTCTAAGCCTACTATTATTGATTTTCACGTTTATTGGACAACGTCGGCAACTGCTTAGCATGGGCCATGGATACTTAAATTTGACAGTAGATCTAGACTAGTTACTTCACTGACGACAATGTCAACACCAAAGTTTAATACTGTGAAAATAATAAAATCAGGCAATATTTTGGGTATTTTATGTCAAAATAAAAGGAGAATACATCAAATATTGTTGATGACGGTAAATAATTACACAGAAACTTGTGGTGGACACATGTGGACACATGTAGTGGTCCACGGTGTTTAGGCCGCACGTGATTATAATAAGGTATTTTGTGAATTTCAGTTCCATGGTGCATTAGATATATCTGTTTCCAATACACATTCGTGGGCATTGTTTAAAGAAATTACACTCGCCAATGGCATTTTTTATTTTAGATAAGTAGTAGCCAGCAAAAGGATATAAATCATGGCTGGTTCAACATGATTATGACTGTACTATATGTGATCTTATAATATCAATATCAATATGCTAGCTTAACACTAAGCATTAGGTGCTTTATATTTTTTTGCAGTGACCTACATTATGTCAAATTATACAGACCACATCTTCAACCCCTAACTGTACTTGTTACTGTGATGACTTTATACTTGTTGTACTTGTGGTCTTATAATAACTCCTTTAAGCAAAGTTACCATTATCAGCAAATAGGTATAGGTTAGGTGAGTGAACGCTAATATGAATGATAAGCACTCGCCTGCACTACCTGCGCTGTGTTTTATGATCCCAGGAATTGAGAAAGGTATAGATATATAACTGATAAGTGGCGGTTTTTGTACAGCTATTTGAAAATGTAACTGACACCTAATTTGATTTATATTTATGCGCCAAATTAACATCTAATACACTAGTTGTATTCAAACACTTGTTATTTTCCTTTTTAAAGATAGTCATTTATTAGTTCTGCTAACACGCCAAGTTGAAAATGATCTACAGATTTTAGCATGTCATTTAATATATGTATATATATTTATATATATATATATATTTAGTATATGTTTGCTTTCATGACTCCAAGTGGTTGCAAATAGACATATATTAAGAGCAATAAGCATTTATCACAATAAAATAACCATTTTAGATTAAAGTTTGCATAAATTAGGTAAAATCATTAGAAAATACCGTCGTTTTGGAAATTACGAGCTAGTTTCTTTGCTCTCAGCTCCTTAATATGATCTCTACTAGTCAGTATGATATACCATTCTACTCCCAATTCATTTCTGCACAAGATGATGTGCATGTCACTTGTCTGGAGATACGAACAACTCCTGTGGAGCTAAATATGTTACCCCCTACCCCTACAAGCAATTTCTTCGAAATTTGTAGTCAGGCCCTATGTCCCCTATGTTTGGTTTTAGAATGTATATAAATGTGGCAAACATACACATCAGCCTATAAACTACATCCTGTTCATTTACATTTTACATATCCACTTTTGAAAATTACATGATGGCTGCCATTTTCAAGATGGCTGCCATTTTCAAGATGGCCGCCTTTCTCAAATATAGTTATGTAATTATATTATTATGTTGGTCATCTATAATATGCTACATAGTATATTGATAAGTATATGCTTTATCAGTCACCACTCTTAGTTTAATGTAATCTAAGTAAGGCAATGATAAATAACACAACAAGTTTGCAAGTGATATTTATATATTTAGGATCAGTAAACACTAAACTTCGATACAAATTGAACTAATATGACACATTTTGCCTTTGAGATCATCAATATACAAAAACACACTTTTCCTTCCATTTAAAGTAATATTGTCTGTTAGCACTGTAAGATTAACTAACTTTAGCAAGAAAAGGTGGTGAGAGTTAAATGTTCAATCATTCACTGTCATATTCATCTGCACCATACATCATTTCCCCATAAGTGACCTCCTCATCTTCATCTACTGGTATTGATACATCTTCGGTTGATTCCTGCTGTAGAATAGCTGCCATCTCCCTTGGTAGCTGTTCACAGTTGAACCACTTGACTTTGAAGCCATCGGGGGTCTTTTCCCGGCCACATTGCTCGGGGGCCATTTCGCTTGCTGGTTTTGCCTGGTTGGCCTGTTTCCACAGTGTGGCCACATAATCTGCCCTCTTAATCTTGTTTTCCAGTACTGCCTGGCATGGAGGAATAAATGAGGGGTTTATGCCCTTTATGGGATCCAATGGTTCACTCTTCTTCTTTGGAGCATAATGTTGAAGAAACGATTCAAATCTTGCAGTGTTCAGGCACTTCAACTTTCCCTGGCCACATAAGGTACATATGAACGAGTAGCCATCCATTCGCCCTCAATTTATGCACATACTAATGAATGTCCCTTTTGCCCCCGGTTCTTTTTCTGCTTGCATGCATTCGCCCATGATAATCGGTCTTAATGTGTGAACCTTTGATGAAAAGGCCCCGCCACCCAATAACTTAATGTTTTTTCACGGTGGTTTTCACGCCCGGTAAGAGGAAATTAGCAGCCCTTCAATCAAAAGTTGGCTTTTCTTTCTTTGTCCAATCACAAGTTATGATTTGGCTCAATTGTATACTCACATTGAATATTCATTCACTTGAAGTTTTTTTTAAGTTCTTCTTTTCTCGAGGCATTGTAAAATGCAAAAAAACATGTTGATTCTGAATTGTTACATTGTTAAATGTATGAATATACATGACATGATATTCATGTTCACATGAATTTTCTAAATATATACGGGCTCATATATACATTGAAAAATGTATGAATCACAAGCCACCACTGCAATTTCACGATCATGTATATAATATTCATGACATGATATTCATGTTCACATGAATTTTCACTGCTATAGTCGGTGCGTTGAAAAACGCTTAAAAATTCCCGTGTGGATTCTAATGTTACACTGAAAAGTGTTTGAATCACACACACGTATGGCATTGCAATGTTGTATTTCGAAAATGATTCAAATGAAAAATGAGCATGCATTGCATTGCCGCTAACTTTCAAGAATTTTAATTCTTGTTCCAGGGCGTCATCGGTAAGCGTTGCCATTGGTGCATTTGAAATGTGGGCGTCGACCAAAGTGACCTCAAAGTCACTGCAAACGGCGCCGGTGCTGCCGCCACCAAAGCAGCCTGTATCATCTGTTATTTACAAAGGCGGCATTTGATGTACTTGATAGCCACACACATACAAGACCTAACATACAAGACCTTGTTTATCGGCGCTATCGGCTTAATAGCCAGGCGCTGGCGAATGCATGCATGTTAGAATTCAACTTATCATTGAGGCAACTGATTTTTTCTAGCCAGAAATTATAAATATTGTTGTATTCT
>CM032668.1:18644846-18731699 GCA_019095985.1 Streblospio benedicti | reverse complement strand
TAACATAAATATCTGTGATTTTTTACATTGTGACACTAAATAGTATATGCTGAGGCATCCCATCTCGTAGTTTGTGGTGTGTTGGAAGGATATAATTTAGATGGTGAAATTCACAAGTGACTCTATATATCTATAATTGGCTGTGATACAGTGTATACTTCATACATATATACATTAAAGAAAAATGCTTTTAACTATTAACTAAACAAAATATAGTATACAATGGATAGTAATGATCACAACATGTGAGGGTAAAATTTTAAATGATTGTCGTCTTATATTATTAATCAGCTATATATTTGCTCCATGAGTAATTTAGTATATATTATTCATGGTTTGTGTTATAACAAGAGCAGACTTTGTGTATTTTGTTAGGAGATAATGTATTATCTAAAAGAAAACAGGTAATGGAGACAAAATATAATATGAATTCATAGGATAGTTTGGTGTGGCAATAATATTTGTTTTATCAGTGATAGCTTCCACTTAACCTACATTGACAATGCATTTTTTTTTATTTAAAACTATTTATTATGTTGAAAAGACTGTCAAGTAATTACAGCGAGTAAACTGAATTGATTTGTAAGCATACAATTGAAATGAATTTCAATAAATCTGACGATGAATGTGAAATAAGGAATGTTATTTTTTCCACTTTGAAAATAATACTGATTTTTTTTTCTAACTAGGGATGCAATGATAAAACGATATGTGGTTCCATCCCCATATGACCGTTGTGCGCACCAGGGCCCATGTGCATTAAAAATGAGCAAATTGCGATGAGGTTGCGACTTGCGAAAAAATTTGCTTGTGCGACGTGTGGCACAAAAGTCGTCACACCACAGCTACAGTGATCGCAACTTGCAATTTGCAAATGTAATATTGTCCGCCAAACATTGTAGAGTATCTTCTGTGTGATGCACATCAATACATAACATATTCAATTCTACACTAGATATGTATGATATTATTGGGATTCGTGCAAAACACTCGTACCCATTCCACATCCCGTTTGCTACTTGTGTTGGGCAGAGAAATACTAGTAATATCTTTAAGATTTACAATTATTGAGTTTTTTTTCACAAAACGTAAAAAATCATCGAGAACTTTAACCTACAATGCAATTCAATCATCACAGCAAGATATTAAAAGCTACATGTTATATGAGCAACAGTTACCGTATTTCGCGTTTCGTATAGCCAAGGCGTTTATTGTTTTCAAAACAGGTTTAGCATAGGCATTTAAATGAGTGATGCATCTAATTGAAGGAGGCATTGATTAACACACGTGCGGCGTCTTATGCTGTGTCACTTTAATGACTTTTATATTGAACCAAATCGATAATGACGCATTGGTATCAGACAGAGCCTTACGGCAAATCACCTTAGCACACGTGCAATTAAAGCCTTTTTAGTGGGGCAGATTTGGGTAAAAGATTGCTCGGTTAGGGTTAAAAGCACCAAATGCTGTGGAAAGATAGCTTGATATTTACCTTTTAAGATAAGATAGGGACCCCAGTGATGTCATTTCAAAATGGCCACTTTTTTCAATACGGCCGCCATAATTATTAAAAATGCCCCTAGATTAAGAATTTAGATTAACAATCTTGGTGTCTGATATTATATCTGATATTATATCTGATATTATATTTTCATGGTTTCACTAACCATTGAAAATAGTATCATTAGTGTAATATAAAAATACAATGCTAGAAATAACAATTTATTAACGTTATGCATGAACAAATTCGAAAGTACTTTCAAATTGCTACTGATAACAACAACACGAGGCATATTAACAATAAAGTCACATCTACAAAAAAGTAAAATGAATGGCAAACTGTATGTTTTTACATGATAATTGCATCCATCACCTGGATAAGTCAATTGCTTATATTATATTATGCTATGACTTATATTAGGCACCTTTAGTAGGCTGTTACAATCGCTCAGAGAGCCCACCACACTTACAGAATGCAGTACATTTTTATATACATAGTGAAGACTGGCAGCAATTCAAGATTATCCGGTGATCAATAAACCGGCAACAGTACTTAGTTAATATAGTGATTAGTTACAACAGTACTTAGTTACTCATTATCATCATCAGAGTCTGAGTCATCTGAGTCCTCAGAATCTTCTTGTGTTCTTTCGTTTCCCACATTGTTATCTTTGACATCAATGTCCTCAATATATGTTTTACGATAGATGAAAACAGTTAAGGCTGCGAATGTTAAAATCTGGAAAGGTTCAAAAATAAACATGTTGATAATCTGCGTCGTAAAGAGACTCACCAACCACTTTAGAGACTTCTCCTTTCCAAAGCTGAAAGTATATAAAATGATGAAGAAAGCCTGTCCACTACACAGGATGAAAACCAAAAACCAAGCAAGGTAGATGCACACCCAGGGTAGACGTGGACACTTTGGGCGCCTAGACCGAGAGTGCCACCAATTCCGGAAACCGTGACGTTTTTCTTTGAAAACAGTCTCATCTGAGTCCGAAGAATTCGCATTTTGGTTCACATTTGCTGCTTTATTGCTGTTGCTGCTGTTGTTGGTAGTGCTGCTGCTGCTGTTGTTGTTGTTGTCATTGTTGTTGTCGTTGTTGTTGTTGTCGTTGTTGTCGTTGTTGTTGTTGTTGTCGTCATCGTCGTTGTTGTTGTTGTCGTTGTTGTTGTTGCGGCCTGTTAGTATGCCCAGTGTTCTTATGAGAGAATCTCGCCGCGCTGGGTCGATTCTCCTGCCATCTGCTGTGATGACACCAAAGCCAGAACGAGGCTCAATCAGAAGGAAGAAATGTGTAACGATTCCTGTCAGAGGTACCATGAGTATTGACGTCTGAAACATGATTACAACATCGGTTCTTTGCCATTGAAAGGAACCCCAACCAACAGAACTCTCTTCCGGCTGAGGTTCAATGCCGTAGAATAGGATGTTTGTCAACATGACCGAGTAGAGCAGACAAAGCACGCAGGAGAGTCGCTGCAATAGCGTGAACGTGGATTGTGGGGGTAACTTAGCGATGGACATCAGCAAATGCTTGTCCTTCATCTCATGCATCATGTTAGTGAGCAGTATGTAAGTCAATTCCTTCTTTTTGACTTTGTCATCTGCCACTCGAAAAGCTTGTTTAGTTCCGTGACCTTTGGTCTCTGACAACCAACTGTGGCAGATAAATGTATACTTCTTCTCTGTCTGGACGTCAAAGACCACACACTGGTTGACAAACCAGTCTGGACTGTCGCCCTCGTTGTCGTGCTGCAAGTAGATGTTCTCAATGTTGCCGAGAGAATCCTCGGTCTTGATGGTAAAGAAGTCCAGCATCCCACGTTGGCACATTTCACGGGTCGTACACTTCAAGCGAAGGGGGTCTGATTTGCCGTCCTCGCCTAAAAGCTGCATGTACACTGTGGCAGTTGTACCTGCATCTTTTTCGTCACCCGTCTCCAGGGTGACAATGTACTTGAACTGATGATCACTATCATTGTCAGGCAATTCGACAAGAGATCTCAGCCACGCCCTCCGCTGATCCCTACGTCTTGCCCAAATCGCGGTCGGTATGTACAAAACCAACAGCACAGCACAGCCAATTATGCCAAATGGATTTTTCCAGAACTCCAGGAACATAACTATCTTGGAGAAGTCAACGGGATTCGGAGCAACGAAGAAGTTGGAACCAAACGTGGACATGTGTGTGCAGTGGCATACCAGTTTGAAATCCTTTAGATATACCCGGTGTGGTGTGCAGCCATCACTTGACCAGGCCTCTGATTCCTCGTTCCAATACACACACTTCAGCTTCGTCGTCATCAATTCTACCTGCATCTCATAGACGTCACTCTCATTATCGTGTCTGAGCTTGACGACAATCAAATATTCTTTCGAACCCTTGTCTAACATGGCTTCAAACGTTCCTGGACTTTCTGTTTTAGTAAGCTCAATTGGTGCATCAAGGGTGCCAATTTGGATTTTGTTGTAGAAAAGAACTTGGTAGATATCGTCGTCCCTCACAAGATACACTTCAACATTGTCAATCAAACTACTATCTTCTATACGAACAGCTAGGTACGGGTAACTCTCACTGTCTGCACTTAATCGAAGAAAGCCCAAAGTAGCATTGCTTGTCAAATTCATTAACTGGTAGGAGATGTTTTTGAGTTTAAATGTTAGTACAGCTGGTTCCTTGAGTTCAACGTCAAGTGACTTTTCTCCGTCGCCAACAAATTCATACTGCAAGACTGCATTATTCACATCTTCCGCTCCTTCTCCCCAAAAATATGGGTTGTCCTTATAGGAACCTTGCTCTATTGTGACGACTCCTTTTGTAGACAAAGACATGGACTTAGGCAGGACTAGACCTTCACCACTTGAGTCAACCAGTGCAGATCCTTGAATCTTATGTGGGCTCTTCTTCTGCACCGATAATATAAGAGCATCAGACTTTATTGATAGAGCACCTTCCCCTTCAACGATGTTCTTTTGCATAATTTTCTTGAGCTTTCCTAAGGATGAGAGCGATTTTTGTGTCAAGAGCTTTGCATCGTCCTTGCCTACTGATTTGATATTTTCCTTGTTTTGAACCACAAGTGACCCAATGACGTTTGTTACACTCGTGGCCAGGTTTTTACAAGCATCTTGGATCTGTTCTTGCGACGCTTCACCGGGATTCACATTTCCCAGGTTCTCAGCTAGAGTGAGCAAGTAGTCTGTTGCCGTTCTCTGCGCATGTTCACTCAGGTATTTCTTGCTTTGGGTCACTTGTCCTATTGCGCTGGTAAACTGTTGGATATCAATGACATTACTTTTTGCTTTGAGTTCTACGATAGTATCAATGAATTTGTCTTGTATTTCTGATAGTGTTTTCTTTGTGTCCGTTGTTGCCGTGGAATCATTGAGCATCGCATTGAGAACTGAGCACACGCCTGTAACTATTCGCATCACCCCTTGTGTATCATGTGCCTCCAGTGCTCTTTGCAGAGTTGAATTTTCGCCAATAGTTGTGTCAACAAGGGCATCAGTATCATAGACAGCAGGTATCACTACGGTATCCTTTTCCGTTTCCACAGTGACTGACGCTCCCAAAGCATCAAATACCGTAATTTCAAGATTCAAAATATAATTATTATCAGGATCACCAGCGGGCAGAAAAATGCCCTTTGTTGAATTCATGGGACCATACATCAGCACCAGCCTTTCACCCTTTACAATTGCACTATATTGATACGTTAGAGGTTTTTGTTCATCATGAAAGTTGCGACATTCGATATCATATTTGGTTTGCAGCTCCTCTCCAAGCTCCCCTCCACCTTCTGGCGTTGCACTGCATTTACCCTTTGTAGGAGGTGCATTCACTGTAAAATCAATTTGAGCATGGCCCTCTGATATGCCCCTTACCATTTTGATTTTGAAGCTATATTTATTCCCTCCATATTCTGGCTTTGAAAAAACCCCAGGTCTAATGACAAGATTGGGCGAGTTTTGTCCTGTAAAGCTTTCTTTCGAAAAATCTAAAGTCTTCTTACTTCCCGTTTTAGGTATGAAAGACCACTCATACTTAGCAGTATATGATTGACTTTCATCGCAATTGTTGCACACAGACATTAATGTGATGCGGTCTGAAGAATTGATTTCACTGGCACAATTGGTCACACAATTAATGGAGATATCCAAAGCATTACCTCCCATAATCACAATGGTTTGACTAGATTGTTTACTGCGGGTGTCTTTTTTTACCTCAACTTTCAACACATATTTAGGATTGACTACATTTTGCCCTTTATCAAATTTTTCGACTGGGATTTTAAGATAAAACGTATTTTGATATTTGTCTATACTGCCTTCTTTCAGGCAATTATCTGCACTATTTTCCTTTACACAGGACCATTCAAATTTAAACTTATCCTGACTATTCTTGGAGTCGGACCCATACCACACACTTGCTTTTGCTATTACATGATCACTAGCAATGGTTCTCTCAGAGCCTCCAAGGATCAATACATTTAATGGTGGCGAAACGACTTTAAATTTTATTTCATGAGTATTTCCTAATTTGTCAACACCTCCTCTGGGAAAATAGCGCATATTGCATTGAACCATGTACCGGTATTTTTCGTCTTCATCAAGCTGAGCATCCAATGTAAACTTAGGTATGGTGAGTTGTTTCCCCCTATGACCACTTTTTGGGGGAGAATGATCTTGACAGGGTTAGGGTCATTGTTAGTTGTTCCGTTCGGAAATCTATCCTGTATCGTCCATCCGTATATGATATGTTCGATTGGACAGTCAAATTTATGCTGCACTTCAAATGTAATATCCTTGTTCCTTAGATAAGGAGTTTCCATATAGCTTCTAGATCCAGCTTGAAAAACAGATCCAGGAACAGAAAATTCCGCGACATTGCATGTAACAGGTGGAGAATCACGAAACGTTACCTGGAACGCATATTTTCTAGCTCCGTCATTATCATCTCTAAGGCGTCTCTTGGTGTCCCATTTCATTGCTTCATCTAGTACGCAGTATAGTACTTTGCCTGTCGGTGTATTATCGTACATTATCAAGGGCGGAGTCATTATTATTCCTACTTTTTGATAAATGCCAACTGTTATTGTCTGTTTTGGAACAATTACGTTCATTCCTCCAGCTTTAATCTCTTTTTCGTCAATCTTCACCGCTTTTTTCAAATGCATGTTACAACTACTGCTGTCATACTGTTCAAAAATACCAATACGAAGAGAGTCCCTAGTGATGTGAGCACCCGGAGCAACCTTGAACTTAATCGAGTCAATGATCAATGTTGGTTTATCTGCGGGAGTGTTGCACCGCTCCTTCAGCACAACTGTTTGTGCTTTCTTAGTTTTGTCATTTAAATCACTACCACTTGGATTGTCTGGGTAATACCCACAAGTGCCGGGTGCGCACCGTACTGCAGACAAGAAGATGACAGACAATAATGAAAAAAATAAGCCAGTCAACATGTTTACTAGTAGTATGGGCACCAACGGTACTACATTTTTTATTAATATGTATTGATATACTATCCTTGGTGGCACAATGCAGGTATATTAAAGTACTATAGATCTCTAATTTCACCATACTACTGATACTGCTACAGTACTGACTCAGCTCCAGCTGAGTTTAGTCGTACGTCTGACGTTGCCTGAGTAGTCCAGCAGCTGGTACTATCCAGCCATAGCACCAATTTTGTATGATGACTCTCAAGGGCTTACTATAAATTTCTATCTGTAGAGCCATCTAAAAATCCAAGATGGCGGCCATTTTTCAAGATGGCCGACATCTTGGCCTTGAAATATCAATTAATCTCATAAATTAGGATTTATATAGTGCCTAAGAGGATTTTTCTGATATAATTTTATGTTTTGAAACATGCTGACTTCAGTTTTGACAATTTTCAAGATGACCTCAAAACACAAACAAATATCAACAAAAGTGATTTACAGAGTGCCAAAGTGGCCTTTCTTAGTACAATTTTATGTTTTGAAATATTATTGATTCATTTTTGATATCTTCCAAGATGGCCACCCTATTTCAACATGGCCAACATTGGTTTAAACACATCAATCCAAAATGTTAAAATCATAAAATCTACTTCTTTCATTCTAATTTCTAACGATTTCAACAGATTTATTTATAATATGAAAGTACATTTATTTTTTCTTAATCTTTTTGTGGTCTATTAATTGTAAGATTACCGTGTACAGAAATAAACAAAATATATAACCACCTACCTTTGAGATTCCTGTTATTACATTCATACACTGAAGTAATTTCTAAATCAGTTTATTGGATTTTCCAATGGTATTATTACATACCTGTTAACGTATGGCATACCTAATTTTACATATGATGTAACTAATGCATATGTATGACATATGGCGCATATTATGAGGTTACTTTGATGACATGTTAGGTTTTTAGCCAATGATAAAAGTCAAGTCTTTGGCTTTTCTCTGATGCACTGTGAATGTCCAAATAAATTAGGTCATAGACATTTTATAATCATCTGTCAGTTAAACATAAAAAGGTGGTATTCAGAAGATAGAAATAGACTAGCATATGCAGGATATTATTTACCAAGGTAACTATAAACACTACCATTACTAGTTATATAAATGGCTTCAAGTATAAATAAAAAGTGTTGGCACATTGACTGGAGTAAACGTTGCATTTCCAAACAGAGAAAAATGAGGATCTTGTGTATCTTATGAAAATCCATCTAAAAGGGAAAATAATTGTTACAGTTTGTTATCCTTAAATTTGCTAAAAAAAAAAAGACAACCAGCTCCCAATCAAACTGGATCCTGCAAGACTTGACTGTGGAAGTGGGATAGAGGAAACATAACAGATTGCATCCACCGATCTTCCGTTTTGGAGACTTTTGTTCGCTCTACAAGGAGAGGCTTGTATAACTAGGTATTGAACACCCTGACGTGCATGTAAGACCCATAAAAGAAAAGCTTCTTTTTCACATCTCTGATCTGGAAGTACACCAACATGTCTTGCTAGCCTTTAAGAATGATGTTGGAGAGATTCTTGCAAAAAGCAACAAATATGGAGATGCTATCCACCTGGCAAAAGGTCTGGGAATGGCTCATCTCTTACAATATAACTGTTTTGTAAAGTCACAAAAGGAACACAATCTCGAAGACATTTTAAAAACCTAGAAACACCTTTTCTGTGTATGTTGGTATGTCAGTATTTGCCAAGACAAGAAAGAGGCAAGTAACTGAGCTGCTCCATGAAAACGGTATCAGTGTGTCTTATGGCAGAGTTCTTGAAATCTCAGCCCAGTTCGGAGAGGCTATTGTTGCACGATATGTAGAAGATGGAGGAGTGTGTACACCAGTTATGAAAAACATGTATATACAACGTCAGCCTTGGACATTATTGATCACGACCCTACTGCAATAACAACCCAGTCTTCTTTCCATCTGTGGCAAGAATGCAGCCAACATCAGCAAACATCATGGGCAAAACTCAAGTGCCCCAAAAACAGTTATTGATAAAGTTAAAGCACTGCATCTTGTATTAAAGAAAATGGGCAATACGTTTCTAGAAAAGAGCAGATAATTTGCTAGCATTAGGTACCAAGAATATTGCAGATTCTGCCCTTGCAGATTTAGGTAGAAATACATTATGAGAGAGGAGAACAGAAATTCAAGTCCTCTGTGAAACGGCAAGAAACCGAAGATACTAGCTCATTTTACCATCCAATTAAGAAGAATAAAGTTGCTTTTTTTCAAACATGAAGTGGACGTCTGCAGTTCTAAGGAAACATTGCATAAAGATGATTGTTCCATGTTCGTCAAACCATTTATCTCATGCCAGGTCAGGCAGTGCAATTTAGAAGAATTGTTCAGGTATGAAAATCAAGCATTTTCTACATCACTGAGTGATGACGGCAGGCTGCATGTGTCAAAAATCACGGTTCATTGAAGTTCTTACCACAGTGGTCACTGTATCAGACAGAGAACCAGAAGGAGATGCCATCACCATGGACGGTTCTTATATTGTAAATACCATAACTCAAAGTCATTTAACGAATATGCCACCAATTGTTAAATCTTTGTGTGCCAAGTATGAACGTCTGGACATGAAAGGGTAGTTTAAAAGCTGAAACAAGATCCAAAAGGGGAAAGAGAATTAGGAGGAGAGTATCCGAGGCAAGCAAGACACCTCAAAATTAGAAAATCTTTATGCGTGAGGACGAAAACAAAACAGAACTTTTTCATTTTCTCACAGAAAAAATAAGTGAAGCTGATGCAGCAAGCACTATCATTGTGACAAAGGGTGGCAATATCATCTGCAATAAGATAAAGTCCCTAGATATTATAGCGCCACGCTCTCACGCACAAATCTTTCTACATGTCAAAAATGCAGTGTTAGAGGGTAGGACGTCCGTTATCATTAACGCCAATGACACTGATGTCATCATTATAAGCCTATCAACACTTCCATGTCTGCAAGAGCTTGGCCAAGAAAGAATGTGGGTTAACTTTGGCCAAGCACCCAGCGCTCATTGAATAGCAATTCACAAAGTAATGGCTACGCTAGGGCTAGAAAATGTTAGTGGTATCCTGTTCTTTCATGCGTTCACAGGGTGTTATGTGGTAGATGCAATCGCCAGAGTCTCGACATACGTCAGCGTCTCGTCCCACATGCATTTTAGTGACAAGACGCAACTCTAACGTACGTCAAGACTCTGGCGACCGCATCTATCTGCTTTTCATGGAAAAGGAAAGAAGGCTGCCTGGTTGACTTGGAATGTTGTAAATGACATAACTGAAACCTTTAAAACACTGAGTAACTGTCCTCAAGAAGTTTCCAATTATGATCACATGAAACTGGAGAAATTTGTTATATACATGTATAACAGATCCAGTCCAGCTGCTAGTGTTGATGATGCACAGGTTGAACTATTTGCACGAAAACAGAGATCATATAACGCCATTTCTCCATCTAGAGCAGCACTCAGGGAGCATGCACAACGTTTGGCCTACCAGGGTGGCTTCATCAGGCGTCAAGCAATGGTTGCCAAACAAGAAAATATCAGTCCTGCTGACTGCGGGTGGATTCAAACAGGAGATACATGGCAGGTATACTGGACAGCCCTTCACCCCATCACAACATGCTGTGAAGAACTGACAAAGTGCTCCCGCAAAAAGAGGTGTACCTGAAGATACCTACACGGTAAATAGGTACAGGTCGCAAATGTGGGTAGTAAACACGTGTGCCCAATAACAGCAATGCCGTATGCAGCCAGTGTTGTATGCTCCCCAGGAAGTTGAGAAAGATATATGTAGTGTGAAAATGATGCCACTGACCTGGTGTAGATGTAAAATCACTAGAAAACGGCATGAGCTGTTCATTGAGACTGTAAACCAATACATTTACATTACATTTACAAATGCTTCCAGTCAGGACTACCGTGCAGTGCTCTGTGTAGCTGTGTATGTGAACGATAGAGAAAAATAGCAATATCAAATATATGAATAATCACCGAGAGCCTATTCATAACAGAGTATAGTTGCGTCGCTTCAGCTCAGCTGCTGAAGCAAGCATTGTGTTTCGTTCGTTTGTAACTAACTAACTAACTAACTAACTAACTAACTAACTAACTAACTAACTAACTAACTAACTAACTAACTAACTAACTAACTAACTAACTAACTAACTAACTAACTAACTAACTAACTAACTAACTAACTAACTAACTAACTAACTAACTAACTATGTATGTTTGTACATGTATGTATGTCTCCGGACAAGCTAGCGGGCGTACCGATTAACCGATTTCGTTCAAACTTTACACAACTATGAGGTATGAGGCGACACCAAAGTGATTTGATTTTGGGCACTCTGTCAATTAAACTGTGCTCTCTAGAAGCCCATTCATGACATTCTTACTGATATTCAATGCAATTAAGCCAACAAGAAAAATCTATATACCACCAAGCAGCAAATATTGATTATTGGGTTTGAAACTGATATTGATTAATGTCCTTATTCAAGTAGTACTATTGTATGGCAACACAAATATCTTTTCCAGTGATATATTGATTCTCATTCATTCTGATGTTTTCTCCTCAAATTCATTTCTTGATTGTAAAGTATACATCATTTCGGTATATATCTTAATTGCCCATAAGTCAACGTCGTTCTAGCGACGCAATGTTCTTGGAACACTTTTGATCTAGTTATTATTGTTATTTGATTAAAAATGAGGTACTTGTCATGTTGTATTTTTAACAAACTCTTGCTTCTGTTGTTATGTAAATGCAAATGAAATATATGTGCTATAAAAATAGTTATGAACTTGTTTTCTTTCTATGATTAATATTTCACAAATCATATTTCATAAATCTCCAGTTGAAATTTTTGCCATTGAATTACATATACAAATACAATACATATAATTTACAAACACATTTTTTCATCCAGCTGGACCTTTAATTGGAATTACTACAACCATAGGCCGTACTTCAACAATAACTCAAATCAGCCAAATATTTGTCAGATTTATGGAATAATGATGTTGTTTCGTTCAGTTGGTGGCTATCTTTAAAAATGGCTGCCGTCTTCAAAACAAGTACCTGCCTTGTAATAAAAGCATATACTTTTGCATGTAAAAATATAAAGTTTATAAGAAAAAAATGTGCTCTAACCGTAACAATTGCTATGGATGGGAACACAACACTATGAAGCTTAATGAAAGTAAAATTTGTATTTTTTCTACTGGCGGTCATCTTGAAAAATGTCGGCCATCTTGAAAAATGTCAAAACTGAATTCAGCATGTTTCAAAATATAAATTATATCAGAAAGGTCCTCATAGGCACTATGTAAATCTCATTTTATGAGATAAATTGATATTTCAAGGCCGAGATGGCGGCCAT
The DNA here is from genome assembly GCA_019095985.1 of Streblospio benedicti. Classification (NCBI taxonomy): domain Eukaryota; kingdom Metazoa; phylum Annelida; class Polychaeta; order Spionida; family Spionidae; genus Streblospio; species Streblospio benedicti. The sequence goes on along the minus strand of CM032668.1, from coordinate 18,719,287 downwards.
CTTGAAAAATGGCGGCCATCTTGGATTTTTAGGTGGCTCTACGGATAAAAATTTTTAGTATGCCTTTGGGAGTAATCATACCAAATTTGATGCTTGTATCACCATATGCACGATTCTGTCACTTAGCCGCTCCGCTACCAGCTTTATTCATTCATATACATATATAGTCCAACAGCTGGGGTGGAATCCGTGTGCAAATCTGGCCCAGAGAATTTCTTTTCATTTTCATGTTCAGAACAGGTTTGGTCAATAAAATCACAAGGGTAGACTTTTCCTACACCGGCACTAAGTGAGAAATTCAAGATGGCCGCCATAATTTCAGCACAATTTTGAAGAAACCTAGAAGATCACTTAAAATAAAAAAATATATGCAACTTAAATTTTTTATTTTACCATCTTAAGTTATGTTTTTATGAAGAGAAAAGTTTATGATAATTGAAACAGTAAAAAACACAGTGCCAAAATTAAATATTTCAAGATGGCCGCCAAAATATGTGAAAATTTGGGTAAAAAGCACCTATGGAGGCTGTATTGTGTATCATATTTCAAATTTTCACCATTGGTTTGGTCATGTAAGATAATTTTCTCAAAGACTACTATGTAAAGAATAAAATAATTTGGATAGAAGTGAACTACCATCCTAACTATGATATGGAGGAATCCTAGATGGCGGCCGTAGCCCCCAAAATCAAGGTAATCTCAATAAGTGCTATTATTTTCAATCTCATGCCACTGAAATGAATGATTCTGATATTTAAACTTAGGCTTTTATCAACAATGATGTTAATGACTTTGATGAAATTTTAAAAAAGTAACAGTAGCCCATGAGAAATTCCAAGATGGCCGCTAAAATATGAAAATTTGGATGAAAAAACCTATGCAGGCTATATCGTTTATCATATTTCAAAATTTTACAATGGGTTTGGTCATGTAAGGTAATTTCCTGGTTCCTTGGTTTCCCTGAATATTATAGATACAATGTACCTGGTCGATAAAAAACGGTGGTATCTGAATCTGAGTGAATCCTCCGAAGCCATCAGTTTTGATGATTATAGCAGAGGGAGGCCAGTGATGTTGGTACACGGACCTCCAGAGGCAGGCTAGGCAGCAGCGATCTGCGCGGTCAGCTTGTGGTATAGTTTATCCGCCCCGCGACCGCATCATTCAGACCGCCAGTAAGCAGCCAACTGAACCTCGGGGTTGTGGAGGGATCACACTAGCTATAGTTTTCAAACTAGGTGAGTTTTTTTACGTGCAGAGGTGTGGCTTTCCTCTACACGGGACACGCCTTTTAACGAGGCTTCCGAACATCGGGCTTGGTGTCGCCACCATCTTGTATGATATACGCGACAGCAACAACACGCTGTGTGGAAATCGGCAGTACAGTGGCAGACGCACAGCGTAAAGGCCGCATCCCACTGCTAGAACGTAAGCTCGACGCATGAATTCCAGGAGATTTCCTGGTAAAATGATCTTTACGTCGAGTCTACGCTGAAAAGTGGATCCATTTTTATGGCCGGTTGTTTTTTTTTGTTTTTTTCTCAGCGCTAAGCTAGCGCACACCTAGCGCAAAGTTGGCGCCAGTCTGGCGCAAGTGTGGCGTAAGTCCGTTAGTCATACGTCACTCATACGTCAATGTTACGCTACCTTTAAGTTAAATGTCCGTCCGCCTTACGCCACACGCCTAACATGTGTCTATATTACGCTGGTCATCAGCCGAGTTTACGTCCATACTGCGCCCGAATTACGCCACCCTTACGCCGAGAATCCTTACGACCACCATGCCTACCCTACGCTACCCTTACGCCGGGGCGTACGGCCGACGCATGAGCAGCATGATTGGCGTAGGGCGGGCGCCACTGCGGCGCATAAAACTCGAGGCCTGATGGGCCGGCGTATGGAATTTACGCTGCTCATACTTTGAGCAGCCCAAAGTATTGGCGGCAAGAATCTGCCCCGATCGATGATCTTCCTAGAAATCTGAGGCGTACTGGCGTAGCTAGGCAGTTAAAGGCGAAGAAAACGCAAAGAATGCCCGGTAAGACCAATTTTTATGGAAAGCTGCCAATGCTTTAACACTCTGGCGCCATAAAATGCCCGGGGCGTAAGAAACTATTGTTTGTATGGATGCGCTAACCACTGTACTAACAAAGACCACATGTCTTGTGGTACTAACCATTATACTTGGACAGATGGTAAAGTGAAAAGCCAGCTAGATTACCTTCTTGTATCAGAATCTAATATGCTCAGTGACATGTGTGCAAATACTAACATTGTTATAAGTGACTCTCCTGGTGACAAATGTGTAGAATTGTCTTGCAGATTATCAATATCTTCAAAAGGTGCTGCCTACTGGAAGCTTAATTGCAGTTTAATTAATAGTGAAAGTTATAAAATAGACATTAAAACATAATTAAAAAGTTAGCAGTAATAACCCACAAAATGACAGTCACAGAGTAAAACGGATTGAAAAGAGAAGTTAAAAATTTTGAAAATAAAATAGACATTAAAACATTTGGTAATAACCCACAAAAAACATTAAAAAATTTGGTCAAAAAATTAATTGAAACATTGAGTTACAAATACGTAATGTGAGCAACTTAACTTTTGGGCAAATAACCAAGACAGAGGAGATTCAAGCAGAGTTAAAAACATATACTATGAGAAATGTAAAGAACCTCAAATCAGGTCCAGGACAAAATATTTACAAAACGATGAGAAAAATACTAAATACTTTCTCTTATTGGAAAAGAGCAGACAATCTCACAGTGTTATTGAAAATTTAGAAACAAAATAAAATTTGGTTCTTCATGATCAAATGGACCTAGTAAATGAAATTGGAATATGTTATGATAATGTATACTAGCTTATACCCGTGTGGCCAAAGAGACATGCTGAGAATCACATTGAATCGCTCCAGTTACATAATCGTATAAGTAGATCCCAACTTAATCATTGGTGAATACCATTGACTTGGCATGTAAAATGAACATCTAAGGGGGGATATTGTAGTGTCCATGTAAATGGGAACACAATGCCCTCCATGGGCATAGAAAAAAGACATATTTGGTGAGTGTATAAATATGTTTTTACAGCATTTGTGTCAAGCACCCTTGTCCAGACGACCCTTACCGACGTCCTAACAGCACCACCACCCATCCTGAAAGCACCCTGACAGCATCCCCATACTTTACCTCACACAATCCAAGATCAAGCCAAGGTGTCATTCATTGAAAGGCAGTTTTTTTACTATGTAAACATGGCATGGTGACCATCCTCTGTAATAGCCAGTGAAAATCAAAGATTTTTTCCCTCACATTGGCCATAAGTATTCTTATTTAGAGAGTACAAACTACAACCACATAAATAATGTTAACACACTAACTACACAGCAAACATAAGCATCAAGGAGATGCATTGGCGGGGATTTTCAGAACCATATAACAACAGTTGATGATGATAAGAAAGTCAAAACACTAATCATCCAAAAATAAAGACCACTCCGCAATATCCGTATTTTGACACCTACCACGCACTTACTGATAGTACCTGCCAACACCCCCCCATCCCCAGGCCACTAATTAACAACAAATACATATTATGTAGTTCGAGTCTTCACCACTGGTCTACACCATCCACTTCCAACCATCGTCCTGATAGTACCCACCCTGGTCCAAAAAATGCTCAGCCCCAAATCTGACACCAATCGCCAGGCCCTGATAGCATGCTTCCCATATGACAGCAATCATGACTTGATAGCACACACTGGTACTAACATTACCATCCTCTCATCCTGCTTGAAGCCACATACACATTGGCATCGCCCACATACAGACACATTTTGATACTTGCACGTATAAGAATATTTCAATTAAGTCATTGATTACTGAAAATGCACTTGGCATCTAATATGCAAAAGCTATGGGATGAAAAATTAGTGTCTATGGTAATGGGAACATAATGCTCTCCATGGCACAGATATTCTCACACACTTCAGTAGAACTATTACGACTGTCCAAGGACTGGTGTCCAGGGTGTAATAGATATTGGTGGCCTCTTTATTGACGTTTGCAATGGTCTATTTTATGATAACTTGGAACTGTGATAAATCTTCTTATAATAGAGGTGGTGTATTTATAGAGGTGGAATCGATTGAAGGCTCTAATGTACACATAGCCCAATTGGCAAAGTGGTGGTAATCCTTAGTATTTGAACACATATGACGCCTGTGGCGTCTTCATGACATCACACTACTCCACATGACGCTGTCACGGCTGCCGCTGTCTGCTATTTTTGTTATAAAACTGCTAATATACAACCATCAGGGCCATTTTGAGGATGAAAAAAATATTCGTGCAAAACTACACAGTACCATGAACGATGTCCTGTAGTCAGATGGCGTCCAGCTAGTCAAGTTAAAGAGGAGATAGCCGAACAAAGTCCAAAAAATAGCGTATTAATATATAGGATAGTTCTAATAAGTCGAAAGCTAATGAAATTAATGATTATCTACAAGATACCCTTTCCCAACATTAACTATTGAAGACAAAGCAGTCCCTTGAATCTCATCCCACCCTAGATGAGTTTGAAAAAAGTCTTCTTAGAATGAAAGATAAAATCTCACCTGGATTTGATGGAATTCCCACAGAATTCTATAAACATCTCTGGCACTCTAGATCTGTAAAAACACTGTATTATATGATTTCTTCTACTTCTGAATCTGTTTAAGAATGGCCAGGCTGTAGGATATTTTCTGATCTGATCTGATCTGGACTAAAGACTTTAATTTCCGTAATGAAGCTAGAATCTGGAAAATTATTTACTCGCAAAAATAAAATATCTTGGTGATAATAAACTGGCAGAATTCAATTATAAAATAAATAAAAATATCTTATCATGTGGTTATACTATTTCAAAATGGAACTTTATGTAAATAAATTTTGTGAATATTGTAAAGAGGTAGAAACTATAAAGAAATATGCTATATGATTGTTTGATAATTAATACTATATGGACACAGTTATCGAATGTTATTAAGGTAAATATTTCCTCGAAAACTTTAGTATGTCGGCTTATATTAGAAAATGTTACAGAAAAAGTAATCTTTATTAACTATATTTTACACATAACAATGTATGCTATTTTTAAAGAAAACTCTAATTCCAAATTTTAAAAAACTAACTGTAAAAACTGCAATATGAAAAGAATTGCTTTGAAAAATATTTTGTTTTACAAACAAGTGTTAGATTATCTTAAACAAGTTAGCCCGTGGCAAAAAGTTCTATGGCAATTATGTTGAACCTTTGTTAATGTGATATTTTCGTAGCGCAATAGGGTGCTGACAAGATATTTGTTTTGTGTAGGTTGACGAAAAACATCAAAAACAGGTGCTAAATATTGTGGGGTGAGTGCCTACAATGTTGTCCATAAACAAGAACTAGTTAGATTTTAAGGTGACTTCATCATGATAAATTTTGTTGTTAGACATAGGAAAATGTAGGTAACATCAAAATGTAGGTAACATATTAGTGTAGGTAAGTCATGTTACTTACACTCATCAATATTTACCACTAAAATGAAACAAATATTATGCTTCTTCATAAACTCATGAACGATTGCAATGGCTATTTACCAAAGTATATATCTGAAAGAAACATGAATTTTATAATGATATAAAATTTGTAGGTATCATTGTAGGTGACACGTAGGTAACATGTAGATAACAATCAGGATGTTACCTATTCATTCCAATATACATTTATATGTTTTTTGTTTTAAAAATTATTTTAGGTTCCTTTTTAAGATTTACCATTACTAGCATTGTAAAAACTATCCTCTACTGCACATAAATCTCTGTTTATACTTATATTGTACTTAGAATCGTATTTGTTTGGTTTCAGGAATCGTGATCCAGAGCTGTCTGATGAATACATGTTGCCTAAATGATTGATTACATACGTTACCTTTTAATTCCAAGCTGTATGGTAATATCTGTATCAATTTCTCTTGAGGAATACAAAATAAAGGCAAAAATTGTCTTCACAAAAGATCTGCAAGGTACAAGTAATTTCAAGATGAATGCATAGCTATGTCAACGTACTGACATGAATAAAAACATTAACTAGTGTATTTGTTTATTGAACTAGAACTGCACCAGAACAAAGTAGTATGGCTATTCTTCAATTGTGAAGCAAATACAATTGCATATGCATGGTATATTTTGGTATACATTATTTGTTGGTGATCTACATCAAATTACCTACTCTGGTCATAAAGACACATTTTAATGTTCTTTTATAGTTGACGTAATGGTTACATATAGGAATAAATAGTTTAGTTTTTGATTGCACTTGTACCTTAGTTCCATTGACTATTAAACATTTACACAGGTGTAGGTAACATGATGATTTTGATGCATCATTTACCATTCACGGAATCATCAAACCCTATCAAACTTCGTTTTCTATTCACGGTTAAGCATATTTCTCCCTTCCCTATACACAGATGTGTACTGAGGATGCATTTGTGGTAATCTAGATAATCTATATATATATTATTCTACAATTTAGAATATGTATATAACGTCATAGTTACCTACACCAGCTGATTATTTTTTTAATTTTAATATCAAAAACAGCTATTTCACTTTCACTTGCTTCTCTGTCATTTGCTGGAAGTATAAAAGGTTGCTTGATTTGCCCATGCTCGTTAAAGGTATTCACACTCTCATAATTAGAAACGAATTTAAAATTTTGAAGATTTTCTTTAGAAATGTTGATTTGACTCGGTTAAGAATCGTATATAGTCTGCTATTCATTCACAATATGTTCAAATAGGCATTTCATGATGAATAGAATTTGTGTCCACCCCGAGATTATTTTTTGTTTTTCAATTAGTACATCGAAAATAGGTAAGGTACCTACACTCTTATTTCTTTATTGCTATCAATGATTTCATTAACAATTAATAATATTTAACTCCTGCATATCATATATATTAACATATATCAATTACACTTTATTTAGATAAACATTGGAACGACCAATAATAAAGAATGCACATCCGGAGTAGGTAACCGTCACGCTTTTTAAATATATAAAAAGATTAGATCTGGTTTGACACCCACGTATTGTTATAATCCACTCGATGAAATAAAATAAAACGGGTATGTGTGAATAGCGTCATATATTGCTTTCAATTGCATGATTATCAAATATATTATAGGTATCTGTATCTGTAAGGTGTATTGAGATTAGGGAGAGGTGTGATCCAAATAAGGTGGTCGTAATGTTTGACAATTACACGAATATCGTGCGAGCACCTCCATGTAATATACATTTTGTCAATAATCATTTAAAAGCTTTTGTATTCAAAAAATTAAATTTAATAATAATAATAAAAAAGAAAGATACTGCTGTAGGTCAAATAGTCACTCATGGCGAATGCTGCTCTATGTTGGACTTGCTCCAGTTTTGCAATATTCTTCTTGGTGTGAGGTTCCCCTACTTGACTAGCGTGCTCTAGCACAGAACGGGCCATTTCAGATCTGTCGAGCATTGAGAGAGATTGCGTCTGAGAGAGCCTGTGGTTTGGTTGCCTCTTGTCAATGTGCGAATCCCACTTCAGTTGGTTGTTGATGAGCACACAAAGATATTTTGAAGCCGGTACCTGTTCTAAAATCTGATCAACAACTGTGTAAAATCCTTCAAACGGTGACTTAAACCTGCTGATGCGAAAAAGCTGATATTTGGACGTGTTAAAACACATGCCCCAGTCTTCAGCCCAGCGTTGCAGATGATTGAGATCATTTTGAAGGACCAATTGGTCCTGGAACGATGTAATTGGGCGGTAAACAAGGCAGCCATCAGTAAAAATTCTGCACTTAGTCCAGCAGATTTTTGCAGAAGCATGTTTTGTGGTACGGATGATGTTTTATGATTGATTCGTGTACTTTGACATGTCCTGAGCGGGATTCTGCCGGGTGCCGGTATGGCACCCTTGAGGAAATATTTTACAGGCGAAAAACAAAATGGCCGCCCTGAAAAGTAACAATCTCTCATAACTCCCTTCATATCTGTTTTAGAAATAAAAGGTGATTTTAGTGTGTTTATTAACATTTTTGAGGACTCCTAAGATAAAAGTACATGTATATCTAATATGCTTCATTGGTTCATATAACATGGATTTTTTTAGCAAAAGAAAAACAAAATGACTGCCCTGAAAAGCCACAATCGCCCTTAATTTCTTTACTTTTTAAGTTAAAAGCATGATGTTAGAATCTCTACCTATGTTTTAAAGGTCTAGGAAGTAAATGGTGGCATGAAATGTATTCTATATGTATTATGTATACGTCTAAACACGATTTAATCTCGAAAAAACAACATAATGAGTTCTGACGAGATGCAATACTCTCCCACAACGCCATTACATATTCACATATGAAAGATGCTTTTATTGTTACTCACATATTGCTACGGCCTAAGAGGTTGAGAGTGACAACATTCACCATAGATCATGTAATTTTGATGAATAAAGAATGTGTATATCTCATGAAAATGTAAGTAAGTAGCCTTCAGCTTATTTTTACACAATTGTTGGGTCAGTCACTACTGCTCTACGATTGTTTAATCATTAAGATATACGGGAATAGTATACACTGTTCTAGAGGATTTACGTTTGAACAGGCACACTGTAGACTTACTTGCCTTATACTATACAATACATTATTGCTTTCAAATAATTATACTTATTTTGGGGAATAGTAGAATAGACTTCTCTATATCACATTCTTAATCATTGACCAATTGCTGTGCATTTATTTGGTTATCTATATTACTTTTTTACGTATTTTTTGGGATGGAGGTGCATTTTTTCAGTGTAGTCTAGTCTTTGAAGTTGAATTAATGGCTATGAGGAAATTCAGGGGGGCACCTATTTTGTTCCTGAAATTAGAGGGGAGGGTCATTTATTTTGTCCATGGAGAAAAAAAGAGGGGGGATGTCATCTATTTTGTCCTTGAAAATTTGACAGCGATTTTTCGGTATTTGATTTTTTAGCATTTTTTTTATTTATTTCGTTTGTCACAGGCATATTAATTACAACGTAAATAAAAGATTACAAATAAGTAAAAAATATATAAATAGAAGTAAAATTGAATAGAGATATACAAATATAATAAAAAAATGAACCATGTGACAAACAAGGAGCACTAAAAAGATATCCATTTAAAATAGAGACTCTTATTTCCATAGTGGACCTCGGTGAAAACAGGGAAAAACAACTGACTAGAATTGGTGCCATAGAACATAATAATTACATAACTAATGATTAACCGTTTAACAAATATATTTTCAATACTCTTTTATGAAATGGTCCATATAATATTTCTTACATTTTGATTTAAAAGACACCAAACAGTTTGACTTTCGTATTGGTAGAGGCAGACTATTCCAATATTTAATGCTACAATATTTAAACGTTTTCTGTCCATAGGACTTAACTTTTGGTACAATGTACGACAACTCTTTCTTCCTAGTATTGTATGAATGACTCACAAGTTTAACATCACATAACTATGCAGGAGCCTTTTTGATATGTATTTTATATATTAAACATAAAGACAAGTATTCAATTCGGTCATTTACATTTAACCATCCATCTAATTTAAAATCCTCAGACGAAAGGTGGTGCCTTCCATCATAATTTAAAATGTATCTAATTAGCCTATTTTGTGTTGTTTGAAATCTTGTTTTCACTTTTTGGGGCAATCCTCTAAACCAGCTGTTGACGCCATAATCAAAATTAGATTGTACTAAAGTGGGAAACTTAAAGTTTTCTCTCTTTAAACCCAAAATACATATTATTTCTGTACAACAATTTCAAGTTAGCATTGATTTTTATTTCAACATTAAGCTAGCCATAGACAAACCACTAAAATCCTGATCAAAAGTAACACCTAAATATTTTATACTGTTTTTTGACTCAATTTCTTTTTAGTAGCAAACAAAATACTTTCCGTTTTCCCCAAATGTAAAGATAGTTTATTTTCTTCCAACCAATAGCTAAGTGATTTTAAACTTTCTGCCAATGTTATTTCAATCTGCCTTGGGTCCGTCCCACTGACAACTAAAGCAGAGTCATCTGCATACAGAAAAAGATCACATGTGACTGCCTGAATCATATCATTTACATACAGTGTAAACAATAGTGGACCCAATATTCATCCTTGTGGAACACCACACGTGACCCTCCTGTATGCTGAGACCCTGCCATTGCACTAACAAATTGCTGCCTGTCTGACAAGTAAGACTGAAACCATGAAACTACTGTGTTATCCATACCAATGGATTTTGATTTAGTGGTCAAAATTTGATGGTTTACTGTATCAAATGATTTTTGAAGATCAATGAGAACTACCCCAGTATAGAGGCCATCATCCATATTCAGTCTCACCCTGTCAGAGAGACTAGTCAATGCAGTGTCAGTAGAAAAAGCTTGACGAAAAAAGCATATTGCGTCACTTTTTACATTATATTGGAATATGTAATCATACGCATAATTGACTTTAATACAATGAAATAGAAATTTTCCAGGTTGTAAAATATATTTCTTCAATACCATATACATATATACATAGCTCACATTAGAATTACTATCGAAATCATTGATAAGCAGTACAACCATTTCGTTGATTTATAAGGGGGGGGCCACCTATTTTGTCCCTGGAGAAAAGGGGGGTCGTCTATTTTGTCCTAGGTTAAAACACAAAATCCTCATAGCCCCCCCCCCCTGCCCATAAATAATGAACGCTCCCTCATACACCCACCTAACGGTGTTATCAGTGCATTAGTGTTGATCAATATCGGGTTATTTTGCTTAGTGTGGTATAAGTCCAGTCATAGCCAGTCAGATACCATTATGAGGGGAGCACACATAACTAAAGCCCACTCATATCAGAACTTGATCACTGCATTGCTTGGATTAAGACTGTCTGTGTTAAACCGTTTGGAGTAAAGATATAGACATGGTTCTCAAAATCCAAATCACCTATTGGTAAGTTAGTGTAAAGTATATTTATGTAGAGTATTTTCATTGCCTAAAGCAGTCTTTGTGTGTAGTTTATATGGATTTAAGTGTAGATATAAAACTCGGTTGAGTCGATCTCAGTAATTTACTTACTGACTACACAGGGCACATTCAGCACAAGTCATATGGTATATTTGTAAAGTATTCGCAGACTACAATAAGCTCACATTACTGCTCAATAGTATGATTCTATTTCTTCAACCCCTTTCACAGTTTCAAGTATCTCCAGTCAGTACAACGCGCGTATCTTTTCAAAGAGACACGTGTATATTATCATTACATGAGTTGAGAATAGACTGTTATGAAATGGTTGTTGTTTTCAAAATGTAATTTCACATATTAATACACCAGCGAATAGTATTAAGTACTGTGTCATCTGTGTGCACCAGAACAATCTAACTCCTACATATCAAACAGTTTATTGAGATTCCAGATTACCTGTTATCACAAAGTGATAACTTATGTAAATTGCAGACGACTTTCTGCACAACCTTCACCTTCATAGCCGACCAAATGTTGACCTAATTTTACCTCTCCTTTTCAGTGGCGCATGAGGCTACAAATCCAAGGTGAGACCCGTTTGCGTTATGACATATTTGCGTTATGTTCTGCAGTGGGCCCATGCGCAGTGACATTATTACTGTCACAGTATATGTTGTTAAAGAGTTCTACAACCCCGTTATATGCTAAACTGATCTTGCAAATAAAATGCCAGGAAAGAATCATGAAAGCGCTATATTCATCATGACGTATTTAAACTATTGACCATACGTACAAATCATTAAAAACAATGCCGAAATCTATCTCAGTAGGCTTATAATGTTCTGTGAGTGAAGCTATAATTGGTTTATTGATTCCTTTTATTTCCAATAATGAACTATGCACTTGTATAATCCTTTTTATGGCTATTATAATGAACATAATAGTTGTGTTCTATGTGAATGTTTGTATATTTCCAACTGGTTGTAATAACCAGAAATAACCAATTGAAATATTTATGCATGGTCAAGCATATGAAATATAAATTGTAATCTCTTCATTTTATAACCATCTAGTTCCTGAAGATAAAGACGGAACTTGAAAAGAAGTTTGGAAAAGATGTCTCGGTTGTAAGTATCTGTTTTATAATGTTGAAATCATATAATGACACTTTCTCCTCTCTCATAATTATGCTATAGTGTAAGCCCATAGTTTGAACTCACGTCCATATTTATGAACATTAAAGGGACATGCACAGCAAATGCCTCCTTAGATAGATTGAATTAATATTTTTCTAATACATTTGACATGTTCTTCCTAATAACTTATCATTTTACAATTATTAGTATGCAATTTGATAAACTATCAATACCCCCAAAAAAGTGCACTGTCATATTGATTATCACTTTCATATCTCCCCTGCAAAAAAAGACCATTGCATCAACTTGCAGCCTCTATCACACATGCGCTGACAGCCACAATTACAATGTAGCTGTCCAGAAATATTTATCAAGGCTGTTAGGGTGTTAGTGTCTAGTACTGTTTAGAAACATGGATTGTCCGGTAGAATGGGTACATGAGAACAAATCAGAGAATTAATTCATTATAAAGAAATGGAACGCTGCACATAGACAACAATGTATGTATTCAAACAGCCCAGCAAGTACTATTCATGTGACATAAAAGGTTGAATTGACATGAGATTCACCTCTGCATGTCTCTTTAAATGCTACGCAATGAATTTCTTAACACAAGACCATTTCGACTGGTGTGAGTCAAAGGCAACATACATTCGATGTAAAATCATAGTAATAACATGAGTGTCAAAATAGATAGCTTCTGCTACAGCCATAAATCGATCCATGGGAGCAATCCCCCCTTTCCCACCAAACTATCTTATTTTCATTGTTTTGTTTAGCATGTTTGCTATCGATCACACTTACCAAGCCCATAGCATCCTCCAAATGCACGCCCCCCCTCTTTACTGAAAACATGGATCTGCCTGTGACACTGACGGCAGCAGGGGACAGCAGCAGCAGCAGCAGCAGCAGCAGCAGCAGCAGCAGCAGCAGCAGCAGCAGCAGCAGCAGCAGCAGCAGCAGCATCCCATGCGCATCAATTGTCAGGACATGGCCTCCATAAATTCACAGATCATATCTGTGATTGATGTATAAAATCACTTCTGACACCCTCTGGCAACACCCACCACCAGAGCTCCTTAGCGTAGGCAGATCCAGGGGGCTGGCGCAAAGGACACGCCCCCCGCCCCCCTTTTCCCACCAAAATGCTTAATTTTTATAGGGTTTTTCATGAAATCCCACACGTGCGCCCCCTTTTCTTTTCCTTAAGTGCGCCACCCCCCCACCCCCCTTTCCAAAAACCTGGATCTGCCTATGATCAGTCGATTTGTTTGCTGTTGCAGGAGGGGTTCGCCACTCCCGGGGCGACCGGTTATCTGGAGGTTCAGCTCCCAGACGGATCTCTCGCGCACTCCAAGAAGGTGAGACTTAGATATATTGGAAATTAAGTGGCCGGGTTTTAAGTATTGTGAAAGAAGGGTCTCAGGTCAGGCTAGGGCCCATGTTAGTAGTTAGTAAGTCGCAGATACAGTATCGGCAGTTGTATCATGCAAGTGCCACAACTGCCTATAAGGAAAGATTTGAGGATCAAGGTTAGTGATAGAGATTGCAGACAGAAATAGTACATACGTGGCAAGGGGATTAATCCAAGAGAAGATTTCTAATGTGGCCAATTATGAACGCTTCTGAAAGATCGTAGGGGGGTTAGATCAGTGGTTAGAGCGCCTGTCTGACACATAATGCCTGACCTGGTGTTAGCAGGAGACCGTGAGTTCGAGTTCACAGCCTTCCAATCTTTACCTTCCAATCTTTATGGGTATCCTTGAAAATGTCACAGTATTGATATTAGAGGACTCTTTCAACAAGTCTATAGGGTTATATCACATAGCCTCTGCCGAAACTTGAACACTGGACCACTACCACCGTAATCCAGGTTCGAGTCCCATCAGAGGTTATGTGATATAGCCCTATAGACTTGGTGAAAGAATCCTCTAATATTAATATGAGAGTTCATGGACATGCAAATATATCTCGCCACACTACTGTTTATTTGAAACAAAACAGTTTTTGTATTGTGTTTCTGTCAGAGGTATATAGATGTGATAATTTTGTTAGGAAACTAAAAAGACAAGTCTTATGTTGTTGAGAGAATAACCCTATTTTTACAATGTGTTATTTATAATGAATCACAAACAACAAGGACAATCCCCAAGAAAGAAAATATATATAAATCCAAAAAGCAATATTTTCAAATAAGAAGAGCTTTATGAGAAATATGCAAAAGCTAACTTAACACCCTGAATTTTGATTATATTGCTTTATGGAGAATCTACGTTAACACACAGAATTACAGTAGAACCTCCAATTAAGATAGAGAGGTTTTACTGTATGCTTTCACACACTGAAACATTTAATCTGACACAGAGGCGATACATGCTTTTTTATCTCTGTTCACAGAATGGAGATGGGTATGTGGACACACCCGAGAAGATGCAGAAGATTATCAATGCTGTGGATGCTGCTCTGAAAAAGTCCTAAATGGCACATGTCCTGCCCGCTCAGAACCAATATCGTCCAGGTAAGAACACTTAGCACTGGCAGATCCAGGTTTTTGGAAAGGGTATGGGGGACCTACTGAACGGATTTCATTGGTTTTGTATGCGTAATTGATGGCGGCCATACCAAAAACCCAATAAAAATGAAGTATTGTGGCGGGGAAAGGCTTTTTTTCTTCTTTTTTTTTTTGGGGGGGGGGGGTGCAACCCCCCTTAATATATTCAATATTGTTGTTTGTTGAATTTTGACAAGGGCACTGTTGTGCCGAAATTTAAATAAATAGAAGGAAGTATATATGGTTTTGGTTGGATATGGACAAATAAGCAAAAGAAGAAGAAAAAAAGTAATACGCCCCCTTAAGAGTTTTCTGTCTTCACAGATTTATTTAGAAACAACTTGGTTCCATATTTACTTTAATAACTACGTTTGTAAAAATGAATTTTATTGTATTGTGCTGCTTCAGCTGAAGTGAAGCATCATCGCTTGCTGGACAAACTACCGGGGCTACTAATGTTTATTAAAGTGGAAAAACTATCGCATAACAATTCAATAGAATATAACATAATATATACCACCATGCATGCACTTTTAATATTCGCAATTGTAATAAAGATATTTTTATCTATATTCACAGTTATGTCATTTGACCTCTGACCTCTTTGTGTGACCTTCCAATGACGCTGTGCGCTCAAAGTACTCTGTCTACTGGTGTATGGTCGATGACACAAGGAAGACACGGAGTGGCAAAGGTTGATTGCTTCATGCTGGATTGTATTGGTGATTTGCACAATGTGGGATAGAAAACTATTTGATGCTTGTAAAACAGTTTCAAATTTTTATTCAACTGTTTTTATTTATAACACAGGGTAAGATTAAAAATAACCAAAATGTTAATTGGTTAATATGTATACATTATATTCACATGCTTCGAGTTTTATGAAGTTTTATATTTACAACCTTCTAAATAATTTATTTTATTTATTTGATTGATTTTTTACTCTATATTGGAAAGTCAACTATGTATGATTTTGTTAAGAATTGGCGTCAATTGTAGATGAAGTGCGAACAAAAATAAAGAACAGAAAATATTTCTTTCTTTCAATTATTTATGCATAATTATGGAACAATGCAGCAACGCAATTCATAAGGTTTTGATTATTCACAGTTCAAACTTGCTTAATTCTAAATGTGCAGCATTTAGTATCACTTAGTATCTATAAATGGTTATCATATTTACTTGTAAACGATTAAAGGTATCACCAATGTATGATAGAATAACATGTTTAAAAGTGAACATACTTCATAATATCGTTTATACTTTGTTATATGAGTACACATTAAGCTAACTTCTTTAAAATTGTGGTTAGTGCATATTAGCCTATGTCTGTTAAAACTAACTGGCCCACTGTCATGTCAAAATATGTACAGTAGCATTTATAAGCTATAATAAATAGTCCAGATTTTTACACAACGCAAACATATAGGTATTAATTTGACTGCGCCGATGTAATCCACTTCACCCACTTTTTTCAACAGGACAGTGCACTTCTAGCCTCGGACACAGGCTGGTTATGATATCTTGGTTGGTGGCAACCACACAAGATTCTGGATGATCGAGACTAGTGCACTTCCAGAGCCACCGTGCCACCTGTGACAATGAATCCCGGAAATAAATGGCATATATACTGATTCAGTACTAAAACATATGATACATTTTAAGTATATTATGTGAGTAAGCAGACCGGTAGAGCAAATGGATTCTATAATTACATGCAAGGTCGATAAAGTGACTAATAGTGAGGGGGTGACACAGGGGTCCTGAGAGCCATGTTCCACTATTTTTTACCCCTATGTTTCATGTTTCACTGTTTTTGACCGCAAGTTCCATGTTCCACTATCCTGTGCCACCCCCCTCAATAGTGAACCGTAGCAATCACAGTTTGGGGAGATATAGTAGAATAAGACACCCTTGTGCATGGTGGATACAGTTCATGAAGTTTGAGATGATTGGAAGCGTGCCTCTCCAGCTAACGCCACTTTCAGAAAAGAAAACCTTATTCCCACAGGCATAGGCAGATTCAGGGGGCGCATGGTGGGGCCCGCGCCCCCCTTTCCCACCAAAACACTTCATTTTCATAAGGTTTTTTACACGTTCGCCATCGATTGCGTGTACAAAATCCATGAAATCCCTTAAGCGCCCCCCGTCCCCGCTTTCCAAAAACCTGGATCTGCCATTGCAGAGGTCCCAATGGTCCGGCGCCAATGCAACATTGCGATTCACTTAAAACCAAATCTGGGATCCAACTTTGTCATATCCATGATACCCATTCCACATTGATCATGAATGGAGAGCTGTTTTATGAGAAGTCAGCAGCTGCATAGGATACAGTGAGAGGGGCTCACCGCCGTCAATTGCCTATTGCACTAATACACTCTCTGTTTACAGTGTAAACAGACTGATATCAATACAACAGTGTTGATACACCAGCTCAAATTCTGCTTATTGGTATCAAATGATACGTGTCTTGGGTGCGCAATTTGAGTGCCTATTACAATAATTGTTTTACTTTCTATTAGTGTCCCTGTGGCATAGTTTTTGAGTCACCGAAGACACGTAATTGAAGGCGGATAGCTGGGATTGGTAGATATGACTCTATTTAAACTTTCATTGTAGATATGAGACTCAAACTATTGAATTTGCTAAATATAGTGTATATACAATGGCAGATCCAGGTTTTTTGGAAAAGGGGAGGCGCACTTCAGGGATTTTACGCTCGATCGACAACAGACCCTTAGAAAACCCTGTGAAAATGAAGTATTTAGGTGGGAAAATGGGGGGTAGGACGCCCCCCGGACCAGCCTATGATATATGCATTATATACAATAACATATATGCTTAAAGCTGCTATACGCCCCAGAGAATCACAATCTATTCAGCAAATTTAAGATGGGATCCCAACACCAATCTACAGACCTATCCCATAATTCCTATTCAATGTCCTTGCTTATGGTGCTCAAAACCGAATATAACTAGCAAATAAGCTGATAGAACTAGTAGAACAATCACTAGAAAAGGAACTCAAATCACACCCTGCACACACGTACAGTTCAGGATGAGTTTTCTCACCACACATGTATAGGTCTATCCCAACGAAATCTCCCCACACTTTGTGACTGGTGGTCAGTTGAGATACTTGAAGTGTTAAAGAGCTCTTGTCCATTAATCTTCAGAAATGTTGGAGTTTTAATTTGTGACAATACTACACGGTGATGGTGCTATAAATAAATGTGACTAAATGTAAATGCGGTTGTTTATAGTCGCAATTCACAGTTATCGTGCTCTAGCGACTTTACCTGACCTGTATCTATTTAACGTGTAGGTACCACGGAGCAATGTGCAACCTGTTAGAGGTAAGTTTGCTCAGCATCCACTATCAGACCGGACCGGGAATCGAACCAACGCCCTTCTGGTCACGAGTCCAACTCCCTATCCACTCAGTTAAGGTGTAACTATTCATCAAAAACAGCTCGTCGTTTTCAGGTTGCTTATAACACAGTTTTTAGGGTCCTGGTTTACAGAGGCGTGTTCATGAATCGTGCCAATGACTCATCTAAGCTATTATCAAATCGAGTCATTACTTATGAGGTTCATTTTTTTAACTGGATAAATAAATTGTATTGATAATTAGACTGCATTTCGGCTACCTCCCTACATATAATTGTGATATTTTAAAGTACATTTTATAACGTTTTTACCTTATTATCAACAGTGTATACATATTTCCTTTTTATAGGTGTCATAAAGCTGCAATGAATTACGTCTTATCTTAGAAATAAAGAAACAAATTGTATTATAATATAATGTTTTATTTCAATAATAAAATGTATACAACACCGTGAAGATGCGAATGTGAACATACTTATATTCAATGTGAATTAAATAGCAATAATTAATGTGATTGTTAAGTGTAAGGTGCATGCCCCTGCTTATTATAAAGCAGTTGTTGCTAATGATACCTTCTAATAACCATCTTTGATTATATTGGCATTATCCCGTCCTATGTGTAAAGTATATAGCAAAAACTAGCAGGATAATGCACATCATATCATTTTAATTAATAACATGTATAGAAGAATTAATACAAAGTTGCGATGTCAAAGCAAGTATTCTCCTCACTTAATATAAGGAAGTTCAATATCTAAAGATATTAAATGACACATGTAAATTGTATATCGGTGAAAAAGAGTAGCTCTAATCTAGGTTTGATATGCATAGTCAATATAGGAGCAAGTGGGAATGAATACGTGAAAAAAGTAGTACCAAGAATACTGTTTCATATAGCAATACCAGTACAATACTGGAATGTAGCAAAATGGAGAGAAACGTTCATCTTGGCCAAAATTACATAAACCAAGATCACAGATAGCAGTAAATCTGCTACCCCCAACACCACAACACCATCAAAATAAAATCACGTGGAATGTAAAGTCTATACATGTATATGTGTCATTTCCGGTTAAGTTGGTAAAATTGCCCATATTGTCAAGTGTTGCTTGAATGGGGACAAAAATCATTGCCTTTCAAAATGTCTGTCATACGTGCATTTTACAAGATGACCAAAATCAATATTTTCATCATAACGCTGAAAATTGAATATCGTGAAATCATGCAAGTCCCAAACAATTATTCCGTTGAGTGCCACACTTCCTGTTAGGGCACATATAGTGATGTCACACTGAATTTAAATAGCAGACACTCTCTCGAAACATGTGTGGATCAATTTTAAGTATTTGAAATGAATGGATAACATAGAATGCTGATTATTATGGAATGTGAAAACTCCATTACAAAGTCGTCAGTAGCAAATATTCATCAGAATCAGCACATTTGGCAAGAAGGCATCAGGTTTTGGGTCAGGTCACCAGATCTGCTAGGAGGTCACCGAACTAGGTCACTGGCATCCGGGTGTTCAATGGACACTCTTCTTTTTCTCATTTGTTCATATTCAGGTTCATCATAGATGCGAATTCTGCATAAAAAGAGAGAACATTGTATTACATACCATAATATATTGGCAAAATCATGAACAAAAGGCAAAGTAATGCTGTGCATGAACCATGTAATGCATTTTTCTTCATGACTATATGGATTTGCAGCAAATCGTGTGTGAGGCGATATTGCACCCATCAAGGTGGACGGTATCCCAGGTCTATA
Organism: Streblospio benedicti; assembly: GCA_019095985.1. Lineage (NCBI taxonomy): Eukaryota > Metazoa > Annelida > Polychaeta > Spionida > Spionidae > Streblospio > Streblospio benedicti. The sequence goes on along the minus strand of CM032668.1, from coordinate 18,699,373 downwards.
GTGTTTGCATTGAGGAAACCAACACATGAATTCATGCAAGGTCACAGCATGGAGGTCAACACTCACCAAGGTCACGGCTTGGAAGTCAATACTCACCAAGGTCACAGGGTAAAAGTCAACACTCACCAAGGTCACAGGGTTAAGGTCAACACTCACCAAGGTCACAGGGTTAAGGTCAACACTCACCAAGGTCACAGCATAGAGGTCAACATTCACCAAAAGTCACGGTTTGGAGGTCAATACCCACCAAGGTCACAGCATGGAGGTCAACACTCACCAATGTCAACGGAGGATTGCACAATAATTTTGCGCACGCTCACAGCAAGTGCAATTTTACGCAACTACAATTTGGAGTGTGCACGTCTTCCGCCCCCCCCCCCCGCCCTCACCCCAGAGAGAAGAGCTTGGTCCCACCTTCGTACGTGATGCGGCCGTCGTGGTCCTGGTCCGCCTCCTTCAGCATGTCCTCCACCTCGGCCGGGGTCAGCTGGTCCCCGATGTTCTTCATCACAAACCTGACATACAGTACAACCTCTCTATTAGGACCACCTTTGGGACCAGTGTCGTAAATAGAGGTGGTCTCTATAAAGAGGATCATTCTGGTAGCATTATGAAGGTTTGGGACCGTGAAAAGTGGTTGCATTTTAGAGGTGGTCTCAATAGAGTGGTGGTCTTAATTGGAGTTGCTACTGCACCACTGTGTGTCACATGGTATAAGCAGTTGAACTTTCAATTAAGACCACGTCCATTATAAAGAGATCACATTTATCAATAGGTTACCACGGGGTGTGATCACCTCTATTGACCACCTATATAATAAGTCATAATTGATCACAGTTATTACATATATTTAAAATGTATATCTAAGTAGTACATTCAAAATCACCCATCACAATTCAAAGGCCAGCTCCAACTATTTCTTATTGAATAACCTTTTAAAATGTGATAGTTACTTCTAAACCTTGCCTGTACCAGTACATATTAAGAAGAGGGAGGGACTTGAAGAGGTGGAGGAAGAGGAGTAAAAGAGATACAGTGGAGTGTATGCATGGGGATGGGGGTGGCGTTGGGGCAAAACGTATTGGCAGCAGCAAGGCTAATATTTCAAACAATCACTACAGTAGGACCTCCGGTTAGACCACCTCTCTAACAAGACAACTTCTTACAGTGTCAAAAGGACATACAGAGACCAGAGAAACCTTCCATAAAGAGACCACCTCTCTTTTGTCGAGACCACTACACGCCAGACCCCGGCGCTGTCTTAAAGGAGATGTTCTACTGTATTGTAGTCTGACAATACTAGATACACATATGTATTGAATAAATATGTCATGTTTTTAGGTCAATATACATGGATTCAATGCCCCGAAATTGCTGAATATTTGCCCTCGCAAGCTCGGGCTGTATTCACCAACTTCGGGCATTGAATTCATGCATATTGACCTCAAAACCTTGACATATCTCTTCAATCTCCCACCATGTAATAAAGTCTTCACATATCCACCCCAGCATGGTTAAAACCCAGCTCGACAGTACGAGTGTGCTCTGTTTCATCCTGTCAGCCCAATCTCCCTCCACTGGAGACAGATCCATGCTCGATCCAGTTGATTAATGCCATGAGTTGCTCGCATGCTATGTAAAAAGCTTCATAATAGCTTTAATGCACATGTGGGGTTGCCTCATGATAGTATCATGTCTCTTTACCTCTATTGGTCTCTGCACATGGCATACTAGATTTCTACTGGGTCTTTGGAAAATTAGACAACTTTCTTCAGTCAAATGTACAGATATTGTCATCTTGCAAGGGTCAAATACTTTAATCGACATAGTACAAATAACGACTTTAATCGACATAGTACAAATAACGAATGGACCGTTCTATTCAAATCATAAGGATACTATCTAGTATATCTTTATGTAGACTATTTAGTATATCCTGATAACCATCACCAGTTGTATATATACATTTACAAATACAAGCTCTGTGAACTATTTTCATAAACAGAAAAAGCCAACAAACAAAAAGCCAACACAGCAAACACACAACAGACAGCGAATGTAAAGTCTCCAATGTTGTTCCCCTAAAACAACAATATGTAAATCCATCCCTGCCTCCGCCCCACACGAGCAGCCCCCCCCCCCCCCCCGGCTGCTGTTACCTACCACCGTGTACACTGTACACCGCCGTGAATAATTTAACGCCGTTGAGACCCAAATTTAATGGCGGCACCAAAGAGGTGAATGATGCTGGGAGCAGGTGCGTGGTGAGGGTGAAAGAGGGGGGCGGGGAGACTTTGTATTTGGACGGTGGCAGTAGGTAATACTGACGAGTGTGTGTGAATTGTGAGTATTTCTCAAGACCACCTCTGTAAAGCGCATAGGCAGATCCAGGAGGGGGGGGCGCCCCCACCCCTTTTTCCCACCAAAATACTTCATTTTTGTCGGGTTTTTTTGAGGAAATCTTTAAGTGGGTCCCCCCCACCCACCATTTTTTTTTCCTTGAGTGCGCCCCCCCCTTTCCAAAAACCTGGATCTGCCTATGAAGCGAGCATCTCTTGCCATGCTTTGGACAGTTTAAGTGGTGCCGATCATTCATTGACATTCAGGAACACTACAGTGAACCTTCATCATAAAGAGACCAACTGTCTATTAAGCGACCACTTGATGGTTCGTAGTAAAAAGGTTCAACCGTAGGCAGATCCAGGTTTTTTGAAAAGGGGTGGGGGGCGCACTTACGGGAGAAAACCATATGAAAATGAAATATTTTGGTGGGAAAGGGGGGGGGGCGGGTTCACCCCCTGTGCCCCTCCCCCTTGGATCTGCCTATGTCTACTGAATGGTGCATGGGTGTTAACTGGTATGTGCGTGCGTGCGTGCGTGCGTGCGTGTGTCCGTTGTTTGGGCACGTGCAGGGTGCGTGTGCGTGTGATCATCACGTGACTACCCCCTACTGTGCCCTCTTCATCCTCGCATGACAAGCTCAGTGCGTGAGTAATCAGAAGTCTGGCCGGGTGAGCAGGTGCCTATCTAAGCTGTGTTTTAACCCTGTGAAGACTCTATTACATGGTGGGAGATTGAAGAAATATGTCATGGGTTTTTGAGGTCAATGTGCAGAGAATTCAATGCCCGAGCTTAAGAGGCAATATTCACCAAATTCGGGCATTGAATTTATGCATATGGACCTCAAAACCATGACATATTTCTTCAATACATTCACCGTCTGCTTTCAATTCACAGGATTTTAATGCTTCTGCTTTGTAATGAATCAACTGATGTCTCTTTCATTGTCGGTCTACGGGAATCTCTTTTACACTGCACCTTTATTCAGTGTTGACATAGCTATATATACGCATAGGCAGATCAAGGGGGTGCAGGGGGCGCTACCCCCCCCCTTTTCCCACCAAAATACTTCATTTTCTTCGGCTTTTCATGAAATCCCGTAAGTGCGCCCCCCTTTCCAGAAACCTGGATCTGCCTATGTATACCGATTTTATAGCCGTGTGATATGGCGATGATGTGACTTTTTATGCCAAATTTAAATAGAATCTCTGAGTAAGATCGCCTGTATATAGAGACCACCTCTATAATACGATCTTGTGCCTCAACAGATAGACAGCCAAGAACCCCCTTAAAGAGACCACTTCTTTATTGAAAGCGCTTGAGTATTTAAGTCCTCAGATGGCCTTAAATAGGGACCTTCTGATTTATTTTCCAAACTCTACCACATGTAGGAAAATTCTGGGCTTGTTTTGAAAATTTATCACATTCAGAAATTACACGGAGAAAGTATTGGTGGGTTCGCACTAAATGCAGTTATAGGAGCCAGCTCATTTTCAAGGACCCAACTTTGTGTTGAAATAGCACCCTAGTAATATCTAAATATTCTTAGTATTTGTGTTGTGCCGTCTTAACTGCTGTACAAAATAAGTGTCAAAGATTTTTAAAAAAATCAAGTTTATTTAATTTTGCTGAGCGGTTTCGAACATAAAGTTCCTCATCAGAGCTAAGATATCTAAAGGTAGCCAAAAACCAAATAATGAGAGGACCAACTGCAGTTCAACTAATGAATTTGGCTTAACATCGAAATAGGGATTCATTACAATCATTAAAACAAAAAAACAAAAGCATTTTCGTCCTTTAGCTTGCGGTGTCAGTACTAAATTATCAACATTATCCTACAAATAGAGATTATGATATGATATTCCGATAAATAGACTACTAACAAACCTTGAATTATTAAGCGTATTGAGTACTAAGCTCATTGCCCCTAACTGGCCACCTGTGCGGATTATTCAATGATTTACGCTGTTATTTCTCGTTGACTGGACAGAGTCATGTGACGTCGTCAATCACGTGTTTGAGATTAGTACGTCGGCAGCTGCTGCCATCTACAGGAAATGCCTCAATCACACATTATCGCTCTCAGACATGCCACCAGGGGGGGGGGGGGGATCACAGAGTCATATCAGTAAGTTTGAATATTGCTACATTGCATGCATTTTAAATTCGTCGTATTTTACTCCTCTGCCTCTGAATGTCGTAATAGTTGGGCTAGAACGTTGTTTGTATTTAATCAACCTGTCCCATAATAGTATTATTAGCAGTATTTGATATACAGTCTAGGTGCATATGTTTTTTATACAATTATGTTTTATATGGATGTATGTCATATATCTAAAATAAAGTTATCTTATCTTTATCTTGTCTTATTGCTTTTCCACAAATTTACATAAAAGTTTGCCTCTTCCCAGGGTGTAGTTTGGGATGGGGGGGTCCACAGGGTCCAAACAATGTGACAAATGTTTTGACAAAGGGTATTTAAATTATTTAAGGTTCTCGTGTAAGCTTTTTCTAAAAGTAATTGAAAACAAATACATGAATGGTCTCTAAGCATCTAGACAAAATGTTAAAACTTGAGGGTGTTCATCTTTTCACAAGGAAAACAGAGTAGGTTATTAGAGTGGGAGCAACCCCCCCCCCCCCCACACACACACCCCCAACCGCCCCTTACCCCCCCAATACCCGTGCGTCAGCGTTCGAATCCACATGACGAGTACAGAAGTCATAAATGAGCTTGCCATAATGCATCCATGTCACGTGACTTGGAATATTCGGTGTTCTTAGCGTATGTGCTTACATTTTTTTCTAAACGTAGTTCCTGTTTAAAACCAGCAGGTGGCTACAAACAATTGCATTCTCGGGGGAAATAGACAAACATTATTAGTCGTTGTCATTTCTTTCTGCCACGCCTTAGCATCGCAGAGCTTTGGGTGATTGAGACTGGACCACGTGGGTAAAAATTATTGTAACTATTTTGAGACACCACTACGATCGTACCTAAATATTTCATATCAGACAGCGAAAAAGCTTCATGCATATGCAAAACAGCCACGTGCTTGGTTTGTTTATTTATTTCCCATGATTCTTAGCTATAGGAAAACTGGTGTATGTGACTTGTATACCCCTCGCATTCTATACGAATGCAGGATGGTCAGTTACTTTAGTGAGTGTGTGTGTGCGTGCGTGCGTGCGTGCGTGAACGTGTGCTACCTGAGCTCATCTGCGTCCACGTATCCCTGGCCTGCCTTGTCGAACACGCGAAACGCCTCGCGTATTTCCTCCTCTGAATCTGTATTTTCTATCTTCCGTGCCATCATGTTAAGGAACTCTGGGAAATCCACTGTACCGCTGCCTAGCGGGGCATTAGGTCAACATTTTTCGATTGGAATCACTGTCACAGCAGTATACTCTGGGTATTGCAGTATTGCATACGGAATACTTCAGTATGTCAGACATAATTCTCATTTTTTGACCGGACACACCGAAGCATACTAGACCGAATACTGCAGTACAGACGGACACATTACTGCAGTACCTTAGATTGAATACTGTTGTAAGCCATCATCACCATTCCCTATATTTAGAGGTTTATCTTAGGATCTATGCCTGAAGTTTGTAGGTAAGGCTTCAGAATTTAGACGTCAGGTTTATTATATACCGTATCCGGTATGCGTACTTTGAATTTTGCAGTTTGAGGCATGGCATCATGCCTGGAGCATCATGCTTTACTTGAAAATATTGAGAGAGCATGCACCCAGAAAATAGACCAATACAAGTAGCACACCTCATTTACTCTAATCGAGCATAGATTTTAGCAGGACATCAAAAGTCCACTGTATCTATATGAAAATATAGATTATTCTGTATTTTCTTTAATGAACATTTTTGCAATGCCATAATTCGGTTATATTCGACTATTACTACGTTTACATTGTTATATTCTGTCTGCGTTTTCGATTCATAGCATAGATCATCTTCATCTATCACACCTTTAACCCAAAGCAACAGCGATAAGGTAGGTTTGGTTTCATTCCATAGTTTACATGCACAGTTTACATGACCACAGTGGTTTCCCAAGTCCTCCTTAAAGCCCCCAATTTGTTGTACTCGTCCCATGAAAGCCCCCTAAATTCGCTTGCCGGAAACACGTGACCAAGTGATGACGTCAGAGGTCAAACAGAGGTCACAGAGATTTGGACAGACGTCTTTTTTACTGATGATTTTTTTATTGATGTTCCTTTATGTAAGCTATAAAACAGGGTAAAAATTGTTCGAGGAAAACTATACAATTGAAAATTTTGTTTACTGGATGAATTGATGAATTCTATCTCATTTCACAGGCAGTTTCAATTTCAATGCAAGTAATTCCTTTGGCTGCTTCGCTAGCCCTTACTGCTAGGCCAGAGGATTGGAAACCACAATGTACAACAAATTGGAAGGCTTCAGGCGGATCTATAGAGCCCTTGACCAAAATAACCAGAGGAGTAGAGAAGCCAGATTTAGACTGAAAAATGCCCGAGGCGAAAGAAAGAGAAGTAGTCCCGACGGAGGAGGATGCGGAGGAATCTGAAAGTAGAGCGGTTACGGCAGTACGACAGTTTGGCAGGATTTGGGACAAGGGCACCTTCATAGGCAGATCCTGGGGAGGGGGGCGGGGCGCGCGTCAACCTTTTCTCACCAAAATACTTCATTTTCGTAGGATTTTTGATGAAATCCTTAAGTGAGCCCCCATCTTTTACTTAAGTGTGCCCCCCTTTTCCAAAAACCTGGATCTGCCCATGAACTTCACCATTGGGGACTGAATGGGAGATGTATGCTTATTGCATTGAGAATTGGATGGAAGGGATGAATTTATAGTAGGGTGCCATCATACGGGATAAGAGTTGGCCTGTTTTAAGTAGGTTCTATGGGAATTATTGGAAAAATAAGCGTAGACCCAAATTTTGCCAAACTGCTGTGGAGTTTATCATGCATGAGTAGATGAGGAACATGGAATGCTGAGGTGCATTAAATTGTCATATTCAGCTACATAAAGTTGGGTGAATTATGACACAAGTGGATGCACATTTCTTGCAATATTTCTCATTCCATTAATGTATAGTCTAATGCAATAGTGCTCTTATTTTAAAATGCAAACTTAAAATTACATATCTTGATATATACGTACTTCAAGAATTTGTTTTGCTATAGCTCCCATCAGACCTTAATGAGTCAGAACCACAACCGTTTCCAACCACCACACATAAACACACACAACCACACACATCTACACAAACACATTCACAACTAGATCAAAAGTGTTCAAAGAACATGGAGTCGCTAGAACAACGTTGTTTTATGTACGATAACGTTGTTTACTAAAATGTTTTGGATATTATGATTAAAAGTGCACAATTACAATGTACCAGGCATTTAATCAGCCACAAATAATATGTTACTGTCTATATATTGATCCTAGAGCAGCAAATAGCAAAAAGCACCAAGTAGACTATTTTGCAGCTGATAGAATATTGGACTGTAATTGTACATTCAATAGTAATAAGAATGTTGTAATTGGACCATATTTACCCTGTGGAAAGCACAGTTTGATTTGCAGTTTGCCCAAAATCGAATCACTTTAGTGTTGCTACAAACCTCATAGTTGTGTAAAGTTTGAATGAGATCGGTTGATTGGTACGCCCGCTTGCTTGTTTGGAGACAAACATATATACATGCATACTCATACACACGCACATGCACACACACACACACACACACACACACTCACACACACACACACACACACACACACACACAAACAGCACACACACAATGCTTTGCTTCAGCACACAGCACTACGCAATTACACGTAGTTACAGAAAGACTTACATACAGCACCAAACCACACACACTCGGATCTGATTATATTGGTGTAGTTGGAGGTGTGTCCGCACACGTGCCCACGCACATCCCATCATGCCACTGGCAGATCCAGGTTTTTGGAAAAGGAGGGGAGCGCGTAAGTGATTTGCCTTGTGCGCTGACTGTGCTGCCCATGCAAGTATGCGAGAAATGATCGATTGCTGATCACTGAATCTGCCAATGACCTGGTGTAAAATGTCAAGTCCTCTGAGCACATTATAAACCACCATTTACATTTGAATTTACATTTACCAACCCGCCCGCACACAACCCATAAAAAATCCCCAAAATACCACAACTGCATACAATGTAGGCTTACACATACATTGCATAGGCAGATCCAAGGCGATGCCCCCTCCCCTTTTCCCACCAAAATACTTCATTTTCACAGCGTTTTTACACATCCACCATCAATCAAGCATAAAAAACCCATATAAACCTTTCAAAGCGCAAACCCCCTTTTTTCTAAAAAAAAAACCTGGATCTGCCATTGCAACGCACGTGCGCACGTGTGTGCGTGCGCACGCGTACTGACCGTCAACGTCGACCTCGTTGATCATGTCCATGAGCTCCTGCTCCGTGGGGTTCTGGCCGAGTGAGCGCATCACCATTCCCAGCTCCTTAGTGTTGATGAAGCCGTTACCGTCCTTGTCGAACAGCTGGAAGGCCTCCTTGATCTCTGTAACCATCAGGAGTTAGGTGATTATTAGTAGTAAGTCGGGGTCTGAAGGGGTAAATATGAAGAGTTCGGGACCGTTCATTATTTACTGTAAAACTAGAAATTATTAATTTGCAAATTTCGTGGGCAGGTGGAAAAATGCAAAATTAAATAGTGATCAAACATTAATAGCCTGTGGAGAGTAGGTCTAGAGTAGGTCGCAAAATTTAATAGCCACTAAATATTCTAGTTTTACAGTATGGAGAAGGGGGTGGAGGGTTTTCTGAAAACTTCTGGACAAACTCGGAGACACCCCCACCCCCCACCTCTTTTTTCATGTACAAAGTTGAGGGCCCACCCTCAATGTCCATGTATAAAGTTGGTATGGTGCCCCCTTAATTTCCTCTGCCACCCTCATTGTGCTGGTATAGAGTGTTTTAGTACACACACATAGTTGTTGACAACACAATTCTTTTTTCAACTACAACATTAACGGTTTCAGCAAAGATTCCAACTGTCACTTGCTGAAACTGTTGATGTGGAAGCTGAAAAAAGTATTGTGTTGTCAACAACTATGCACGTAAATGCGTTGGGTGAATGAGTGGGTGGCTGGGTGAGTGTCTGTAAATGTGTGCATGTGTGACTGCATATCTCCAAAGCCAAATTCATATTTATGTTTGATTGACATGAATTCATGTTTATGACATGGTTTTCCAACAGATGGATCGGGGTTGGGGGTTGGGGTTTCTTACCAAGTGTGTTTGGACCCCAGAAGTTCTGTATGTTACACTGGTAGGTAAAAGTGAGATCGAGTAATGTGTATTGCATAGAAATGTAAGTGAAACTATTTCATGAAATAAAGACTGTTTCAGAGTGCCCTTGCTCACCGCCGATCTGCTCATCCGTCAGCTTTTCCACCTCATTCAGGTGAGTCTGAAACAGACAATAGTGTTAAGCAGTTTGTATTTTTTCATATTGACCAATCAGAAGATTACTCCACATAGTTTTCCACATAATTATCAATGATTAATTAATAGTTAGCAAATAAGAAGTTTTTTACTGCTATGAGTTTAATTTAGGTGACGTCACCTTCATTAACATATTATGTTAAATAAGGTGACGTCATCTTCATTAACATATGGTGTTATGGTAACTTGTTTTTAATAAAAACACAGACGAAAATCATTTCAATACCTAATTAGAAGCTTGAAAAATAACAAAATATGGAAAAGGTATGAAATAAACATAAACATACATTTGAATATGGTACATGACACGATGATTGATAAAACACTTATATTAGTAATGCTAGAAATAATTAATATCTGTTTAGTATTACGTAAAAAGTATCTCGATATGCAAGGAAGTCATTTGATACTACTTTAGAAATATATTTCTATACAAAACTCATTTCTTAAACCCCCAAGGAAATGTTATATAGTATGGATAAAATATTAGAAATGTTTATCAAACATTACAAACAAATAATGAATAAGAGAGGCAATTCATATTCCAAAGCTTTCAGACAAGCAGCAAGATATTTTTGTACAACATCTGAATTTTGTATGAAACCGAAATTGATAAAAAAAGGGACGAACACAGTTTGCAGAAGGTGTTTATAAATTTGTATGCAGAATGAATGATAGGACTGTTTATATGTTTGTTATTTACTTTTGGTAAAGGAACAACAACTCTATAATTATGAGAATAAGTTTCCCAAACATTTCAATTTGCAATTAAGATGGAATTTAATGATAAATTTCAATCGATGTCAGTGCCAGAGTGCAAACTGTGTTGAACCTTCCACAAACAGTTCATGTCAAACACGGACACTCAGAATATTGTATATTTCATTTAGTAGATTTAGGACATACACCATGCAAAATAGTAGAACTAGTGATGATAATAGAGGCAGTTTATGTAGCAAGTCAGGTAATGATAACACATAAAATAACATTTAAAATAAACATAAAATGTTGAAATATTACAAAAGTCAACTGCTTATTGTACACCACGGTCCGGCCAACATGTTCTTCTGACTGAAAATACAGCTAGAAAGGGTTAACACCTGGTTGCAAACAACAACTGTTGCTCAACTTTCTGAATTCGTGTACCGTAATGAACAGTATTAGGGGATAACATATCTGGGGGGCTGGTGAAGACGCAATTCCCCTGTTTACCTATCCCACCCCCAACCCCACCCGAAAGAAACACACACACAAAAAAACCACCGGAATGACAAACAAACAATACAAACACACACACACATATTCAAAAAAAATCACAAAATCATTTTGATTCTCTATTTGGCATGTCCACGAGCTTTCAAGAGTACAAAACACATGAAATCCAGTAGCTTGCAATGCCCCTTCCCCCACCCCCGACAATCACCAAGAAACCTGGACCGGCTATAGTGTCGGCATATTTCACCTGATAATACAACTAATTTCTTGGACTAATTATGCACACAAATCCCGCCAGCTATTCAATTTTTATATCAAGTACAGTAGAACGTTCAATTAAGACCACCTCTCTATAGAGACCACCTCTATAAGAAGACCCTTTTTAACGGTCCCAAATCATCTTTATAAACCAACCAAACTGAACCTCTGTATAGAGACCACCGCTCTATTGAGTACACTTAACAACTGGTCCCAAGGGTGGTCCTAATAGAGGTTCCACTGTACGTAATAGTCGGTTGCCAAGTGCAATGGTCAAGGACCACATACGGTAATTTGCCTAAATGCCAGAGAGTTGACATACGCCCACCTCACTGAATGATGGATAGCATGATGGATTACAATTGTTATTTCTTTGCTGTCCTCTGCTCTGGTTTGTTCTCGTTTGTCTCTCGTTGGTGACATTCCGCAGATTGGCCGTATGGGCCCTCCACGTCCCATCATTAAAAAAAAACATTTTCTCCATAACGTCCTCATACTTTGCTGCATCGATACCGTGGCTCAATTACTCATCAACTGTGGAGCTTGATAGCTTGATATGAGTATGTGATGGTGGTATTGCGTGTGACGGCGGTCTATAGTTGAAAATGAGCCAGTGGTTGTACCTGCAGTGGTTTGAGTATAGCTGGGAGGGATGGGTGACATACGCAGATCCAGGTTTTTGGAAAAGCGGGGGTGCACGTAAGAAAAAGAGGGAAGGGGGCGCATTTACGGGATTTCATGAAAACCCCTATTAGAATGAAGTATTTTGGTGGGAAAGGGAGGGGGCGCACCCCTGCGCCTCCCTGGATTTGCCTATGAGTGAGGGAGGTGGTGATTTTGTGAGGGTGTTCTAATGTGTGTTGTATGTGCCCTTGGTCAGGTTTATTGAAAATCTGCATATACACGGTGTTTCTGCATCTCTACAAGTAACTCGGGGGGCGGGGGGGGGGGGGTACTGGGGGTACTTCAGAGGTGAATGGGTCGGGAGGGGGTGCCATTGACGGTCCAAAATCATACCCCTTGGTGAAACCAGTGAAACTATGAAAATGATACCCCTAGTGAAACCACCGGATGAAAACAATGGGGTATTATGCCAAGGGGTATTATTCTATGTGATACTGTAATGAAAACAAGATTTTCTATAACTTATATTTACCTTTTATGCTTTTTATGGCTCAATAATGAAAAATCACATGAAAAGAGAGCTAGATATTTAACCTCGAGATTGAACCTCCCTTAGTGAAACTGGCTGGAATGTTGAAATCATGACCCCTAGTGAAACTGAGTGGTGGAAAAGTTGACCCCTAGTGAAACTGAGTGGTGGAAAAGTTGACCCCTATTGAAACTGCGGGGTTGAAAACGGTGACCCCTATCAGTGGCACATGCCGTATAGGTAACTATGGAAGTACCCCCCCCCCCCCCCCCGCCCGAGACAAGTATGCAGCTGAAGAGGAGTGGGTGACATTAGTAAGGTGCGGTATGTCATAAAACTTTGCTAGTTGATATTCTAACATCATACACAGATGAAGATTTGGGGTTTGCAACCATTTTCACAAAAAACATCATTTTAATGCTTTACCGTTTATCCCACGAGCTTTCGCATCAAACCCGAATGAAATCCAGTCTCTTTTCCAAAAACCTGGATCTTCTAGTGAACAGGGTAGTCATCCAATGTTCACTCAACTGTTAGTCAAAGAAATGTATAACTACACAACACTGTGCTGTTAGTGCACAAACACGAAAATACAATCCCAAGCCGGCCATTATATGTTCATTTACGATGCAGCACCATTAGGCAGCAATCTGCGCCAATAACCATAACAGTAAAAACTTACGACACAACGTCACCAATGTCTATGTAGGGATACGGTACAACCTTGTCGTATGAACCGTGATAATACTTTCTATATGAGGCAAGGGCTTCCTGCCTATAAGTCTAGCTAGGTGAGACTAGTCATTCACCTAGACAGCATGGGGTATGACAGAGACATGCACAGGTGGATTTCATGTCATTTCAAACTTTTAAGCCACATAAATAGTACTTGCTGAGCCATTTGAATACATACATTTTATCTATGTGCAGTGTTCCATTTCTTCATAATCAATTAATTCTCTAATTTGCTCTCATGAAATGTACCCAACAATCTGGTTGTAAACAAAGTACTAAACACTGACACCTTAACAACCTTAAATATTTTTTTCTGAGCAGCTACCAATTTTGGCTGTCAGTGCGCGGGTGATAGACTGCAAGCCCATGCAATAGTCATTTTTTGCAGGGGAGATATGAAAGTGACAATCAATATGGCAGTGCACGTTTTAATGAGTATTGGTATTTTACCAAAACGCGTACTAATAATTGTAAAATCATAATTTATTAGGAGCAACATATCAAATGTATCAAAACAACAAAATTATTAATTAAATCTATCTAAGGAGGCATTCGCTGTGCATGTCCCTTTATGACTAGTCTGCCCTGCTAGACATAGAGCCAAGAAGACTGTGCCTTCTATAGAAATTATCACCACAGAATATGTCAACTGGCGCCCATCCTTCCATTTGCCATATCATATATCATATAGGTTTAACCTTGTTTTACGGACATCCTGTTACTAAAATCCTTCACATTTCCTCGCCATGCTAAGTGTTTCTTCTCACTTATGGCCTGCAATTGAGCTACTCAAATGTCTGAGTGGCAGGTCCAAGATTTCCCTGGAGGAGCTAGCTGCTGGTCAGAACGTGCGTGCAATACATGCACCGACCAAAACAGCCCTACACAGCCCCCCAGTCGGGTTGGGTATAAATGCATAAATGCTTAGAAGAAAGACACCCTTTGAGATGACAAAATGTCTAAGACCCTCTATTTCTTGGCCGCCAAACCCGAAAGAATCCTGTAATTTTTCGAAATCTCAAAGAAAAGACCCACACTTTAAAAAAAAAGTAATCTGAAGCATGATGATATTTTGTTGTTGCCTTCAAGTTTCACATAGATTCAATGTATTGCTAAACACCAATATTTAAGACCCACTATTTTGGCTTAAACAATGTTTAAGACGAGAATACACGATCCGAAAGTTTGAACTCACTGTGGAGCCTATCTACCCAAAACAGATGCTAGTGTGTACCCCCCCACCCCTACCCCCTGTGATTATAGATAATAGCATCATGGAATTGAATTCCCCCTCTCTCAGTTGGTTATAGCTACCACGTCCCTACCACGGTATGGATATTGCTGAAGACCATGGGCCCTAGCATCATGGGAGGGTGTGTGTGGTATGTATACTGTATGTATGTATATTACAGATAATAGTAGTGAAGTGTATGGTATAGTATTTGTACGTGCCATGTTCCCTCATCGCGTGGTCTCTCTGTAACCCTTTGCGTGCACTGCCGAAATCTCCTCTATTTACGTTGGGAGCCTCATGAATATACATGGGATTATCGATAGCTGCAGTGATTTCTCATAAATCGCAGTCAAGCAGCCGGTGATTGTGCGGCGGCTAGAGGGTTAATATTGTCAGCAAATCAACAAGTATGATGTGATGATAGTAGAGCAGCCAAAGGGTTACAGGGAATTATAGAAGTGAACACTGTCTAGATTCGACCCCTTTCATCCACTCAGATGTCACATAGACTTCTGAAGCATAGCTGTTGCTCATTAAAAATGTGACCAACCACAGATTTGTAATCACAGAATTGGGGTTGCAGTATATTGATCTATATTGTAAACAATTCACATAAAGTGATAACTTATGTTAATCCACTGTCAGGCGAAACATTTCAGGGGTCAATTCGCTTGACATATGATACTCAGAGTGCTTTCATCATTCTTTTTTTCTAAAACAACAACTGTTTTAAAAATGTGAAAAAAATAGTCCTGCTGAGTACAAGCATCATAACCATAGTATCAGCCCTTTTCGAACAGGGGATACTTCTGGATAACCAATTAAATGACATGAAAATGAATGATAAAAGAGCTGTCAGAGTTTTACAGTGAATTGTAGAAGTGAACACTGTCTTGATTTGAGAAATTTCATTTGGCATGTCAATAAAAAGTGCTTGAAATCCATGCCCAGAAAAGTAATACATGTATATAGTTTTAGTTTTAGTATGTTAGCCATGTTAATAGGGCTCCTGGTGTTAATTCAGATGTAAGATGGCAAGGTCTCTGATCTTTATCGGTACCATTGCCAACCAAACACAAACTTACACCCACATGGCAACCCTGGAAGTCAAAACGACTTCCCTACAAGCATATTAGCCATGTTTAAAAACAGATTTTCTTTACACTTCTGTTATTACTATGAGTGGCCATGTTCAACCTGCAAACAGTTAATGTCTACTAATTGAGGGTTTGGAGAGCACTTGTCTTCAATGGATCCCCAAGGCCCCGGGCCCCCACCTCAATTCGAGATTCACATAACGTAGTACATGTACCTATATTAACGCCCACTCACAATGAATATGGAGAGTTTCGTTCCTTCGTGGAGTTTCAATTGGCACCGGTACCACCCGAGGGCAAACAATTCACACCATTTACTGAATCGGGTTTCACATATTAGGTTCGTTTTCTCTCTTTATTGAACAGAGACCAACACTATTGGTGAGCCAAGGTGATTGTAGATTTGGTAGTTTAAGACAGGCACAAATATACGTAACCAGAGGATGTGTTTATAGATAGACATATATCTTATCGGTTGTTTAGAAAACAATGTTTAAATAATTAGTGCACAACTTGTTTTGTTCTGGGGAATGATGCATACAGTAGAACCTAAATATACGGTTTATTACTTTAAACCAATGGATACACAAGAAAAAAAAAACTCATAAGCTTTCACTCATATTTTGGGCTTTCTCTGACTTTCAATATTACAATCATAAATAAACATAAATAATAAACTGTATATTTATGTACATATAACAGGACATATGAATCTGCAGTAGAACCCCTCTATTCGGACCACTCGAGCGACTGAATCAACTGGTCTCAACAGAGGTGGTTTCTTTATGGAGGTTACCATTATATGAAAGTGGCCTATGATAGAGGCTTCTTCAATAGAGAGGTGATCTCCGTGTCATCCCATGTCATAGTCTCTTGGCTTCATATTATTATTTGTTTAAACTTTTAATGAAATATGTATTGAGAATTTAGAATTCATTCTAAAATTAGACTATCCTTTTAATCAATTCTAAATATGGATTTCATTAAAACTATTAAAAAGATACAACTATAGAATAAATCTAAAATGACAGAAGAAACTGTAAGCCAACTAAACATGGTTCTTGATGTCGTAATGGGAGGTTCTAGTAATATAAAGTGGAATTTATGTTTTGAGAACTAATTACCAAGTATATACTGCATATTGCAAACATAAAAAGCATGGGAATTGATTAACACACAAATTCACGGGGTGCATCGTTGCCCCTTTTCTAGTGTAGATTTCAGTATGAGAAAGGAAAGGGCACAAAAACAAAACAACGTTTCTCAGATAAGAGCAGAAAAAATCAAAAAAGTATCCAAATATGCTGTTCTAGACAATCGCAATATGAAAGTTGGACACGAAGAAGAAGATACACTGTGAAGCAAACGAAGTATAAAGTACACACATCGAAATGGTTGCCACATAGTGTGCTAGAGGTTTTACAACCCTGCTAGCTATAGTCTAGAGGACTACAGTGTTGTGAACAGTTAGGATTTGAGAGTACATATAGTAGATAATAACTACAATGGTTATTCTAACGTGCAGGGTTGTTAACCCTAACGAGTACACTATATGACAGCCTTGTTCGTCAGTATAAACCATGTTATAATCATACCGGTACGAAAGGAAGAGTCATGTTGACAGTAGTAGCGCCTGGGGTCTAAGTGTTCCAATAAAATTGCTGTCTCAAGCTCCTCACGTAACACAATCGATTAAGGTATGGACCCACAAGCTTGTTGTCTCTGTTTATGCTACATCCACCATTGCACTTTGGCTACGCAGAACCTCTATATTAAGACTATTCATGGGTTGGAAGAGTGGTGTCATTAGAGTTGGTCTCTTTATGGGTTAGTCGGCAGATTAAGCCATGCTCTGAAGACTCAAGCCCCAAGGCTTATGCTATCCATCTACTAACAACACACACACTACTATGAATAACTTTATATATTTCTTTTCAAGTTTGCGTGTGAATTCAATTTTACCCTCACTGTTCTGCCAAGCAAGCTCCTACCACTGTATTGACATAGCTGAAGACACATCTTCCATTTGACTATATCAAGTGGCCCTGACGGGACTCGAACTCACGACCCCAAGGTTGTGAGAACAGAATGATACCATCATCCCAAGCAGCGGGCTGTTAAAAGGTTACACGGACGAACCGATGTCTCTGTAACCCCCAGCCTACATACTTGGTCAGTTATCATCTCAACCCAGAGCTCGTGGGCTCGAATCCCACCTATGCCAATACAGTGGCAGGAGCTTGCTTGGCAGAACAGTGAGAGTATAATTGAATACACACTACACATCTAGACAAAAGTGTATTGCTGCCATCAACACTGACAGATTGGTACCCACTAGGGAATGAGCAAGATGTCATAATTGTATTCTAATGATGCTATATCCAGTTGCTACTCATTACAAGAGGTAGTAGCTATGTATGAGAAGAGTCTGTTAAATGTAGAATGTTCGCTATGTACATGTAGTTAAGAGATGCCACTTAATTGCATACTTCAGGTGTGCTGATTATATTGATTTGTACTATATATGCACAATGAGATTCTCTGCAAGCTATTTAGCCTCTAATGCAATCAACTATCCCATAGACACACCCACTCACGACCAGTAGATAGCAGTGTTCCAAAGGCTCATTTCACTAGCTGTGATACTACGAATCCTTGTCCACAGCACTCTCCAATCCAACAATAACTTTTATTGGTAGTTGATTCTCCCCAAAACATTACATTCTGCCCTTCCCCACGTCGTGCTTAATCCATTCATTATGTACGCAGTTGTCCACACAAAAGTAGCCAAAGTGACCTCACCCCAACTGGGGTCATCGAAAGACTACGGTAGGGGTCAACCAATGCTTTTAGATGTCCTCTTTGATAGAGTACTCCTAATACTAGTTATCAAGCTTGTGCTGGTTTTAGAGTATTCAGACCAGCATGTCACTTCTGACAGACGCTCGATTTGAAGTAAGATTTTGTGGAAGCTCTCCTATCCACGCTATTAAGCCATGTTCCTTTACAAATTCCATACGCCTGTAAGAGGGTTAACTCCACCTAATACCCGTGCAAAGTGAATTGTTGGCTGCTTGAAAGCTTCAATGAGTGTATTACATGTAACACGATCTTCACATTATCTCTTGCTCAATATATCATCACAACCAGCACGCTTGATAAATTACCAACAAAACAAGCTTTTAACTATCCCCCATGCCTAAAAACAAGCCCTCGGTAATCAATGAAGAAAAACACACGTTGGGGTTATTATGCGTTAATCCATTAGCACCGCGCAGGTCTGGGGAAAGCAGACGGCGCCGGGTGGACGAGTGTATGACAGCTGGGGGGAGGCTAACGGCGCCTTGTGACTTCGTGTGGCGGTAGAGAAGGATTGGTTAATTGACAGTGGTTGGTTGAATGGGTGGTTCGGTGAATGGGTGGGTTGGTTGAATGGGTGGTTGGGTGAATGGGTGGGTTGGTTGAATGGGTTGGTGATGATGACAGTGGTTGGTTGAATGGGTGGTTGGTGGGCGGTGAATGGGTGGGTCGGTTGAATGGGTGGTTCGGTGAATCCAACTATTTGGTTGCAGATGGACAGTGTTAATATTCAACACATTGTGCCCATCGAAGCGTGTCCTGTGTCCACTGGCGTGTAAAGGGTTAAAGCCGTCACGGTTCGGTGGTTTCTGCGACAATTAGCGTCATATGTCGTCGATACGGTTCACTGAATAGTACTTAAGAATTCGCGTTGCAATATGGGATGTAGGAAAAGACGAATATAGCGTGTGCAATCAGCCGTGTGAGTAGATAGTTCTGAGAGTTAATATTTGTTTATATTTATGCATCAGTAGTTATCGTATTAAATAGAATTGAAGACTACGAGTAAAATCTACATACAATCACATTGTGATAAAGTATTCTTGCATCCTCAGTGGATCTTCAAGGAAATGCAAATTATACACACAAATTGAAACAAATCCAAAAAACGGAAAGCAGCGTGTAAGAATACTGCTGTATTTCAATATTTGAATACTGCAAACAAATACTACTTCGACGCTCAACATGGGGTTGTTAATATGTGGATTTAAGGGACATGCTTCGCTGAATTGTATGTCTCATATACGTTTTATATTACATAAATGGAGCCAATTTAGTCATTCATTTAAATGAAATAAATGTATTCATATTCAGCAATTAATAATATTTTAGTATAGATGTAGATATCATTTTAAGTCAAGGATTTATTGGATATATTTAGTGTCCTCAGCATAAATGAAAAAAAATACAACCGTGGTAGTACTACAAAATGTACAATGTACAATGTCCGTGGCCGAGTGGATAGGGAGTTGGACTCGTGACCAGAAGGTCGCGGTTCGATTCCCGGTCGGGTCTGGTAGGTGGTGAGCAAACCTACCTCTAACAGGTTGCACACTGCTTCGTGGCACCTACACGTTAAATAGGTACAGGTCAGGCGAGTGAATTTAATGTGAGTGATTAGCACGTCTGCGCTAAGGTAGCGATGTGCTGTATGCTCCCCGGGGAGTTGAGAAGGATATAAAAAAAGGATGCCAATGACCTGGTTTTAAAGTCGCTAGAGCACGATAACAGTGAATTGCGACTATAAACAACCAATTTACATTTATTTACATTTATATTTATAGTTCAATTAAAACCCGTTTTATAGTCAGCATACAATAACGCAAAAACAGAGATTACATATTATACAATATGCCATAACAAGATTATAAATATTTTAGTAATTGACATTTTTGTGTTGGTCCTTTCTCATTTGGGCTCAAGTTTCCGTTTGTAAATAAACAAGCGTGAGGCAAGGGAACCACTGATACCACCTGCCATATTTCCCCTACCAGTGGGACCGAAGGAACATTAGGCATATATAATCAACAGATTAGATGTCACTCGACCTATACGAGAAACTCAATCGCTGTCCATCTCAGGGGAATCCCGTATGACTGCTAATGCGTTTGTTTTACGGTATTGTCCCCAAGGGGGATCCACGCATTTGATGGACGCGCTTTTTAATGCAAATTCCTGTCATTGTCGTCTGGTTTTGTTTGTCTGCTGCTACAACTCATGTCTCTTTTTATGTCTTGCAGAATTTGCAAGTGACATGTAATTTCTGTATTTTAAAGTGCTATTGTGCGTTTTGCCCCCTTATGAATTCGGTGAGAGCAGTGTAGACCAAAATGGATTGTATTAAATCTAAAGTTGTACATACAGTGTAGCTTCCATTGAAGACCACCTTTATAAAGAGACCACTCCTATATAAGACTATCTTCGCGAGCCCTTGTCTTCATAAAATACCCCCCCAAAAAAAAAAAATAAAAAAAAATAAAAAAAAAATAAAAAAAAAAAAAAAAAAAAAATCAGCTAAATTCAGACCACTTGAATTCTGTCTCCCAAGTGATCGTAATAGTGCTACGGTACATAGTGTATAGTGATTTGGTTTCATAGATTACATGGATTAAATTAAAATCACGCTTTCAGTGACGTTAACGAAAATTATCTCAATTGTAAGGTTACAGGCAAACCCGGGTTTTTATAAAAGGAGGGGGGGCGGCACTGAAGCGATATCATGAGTTTCAGAATGTGATCATTGCGATCATGCCAAAAACCTATGAAAATAAGGTATTTTGGTGGAACCCCAAACACCACCACCCTGGATCTGCCTATGAAGGCTATAATGACACCAGGCAGCCTCTGGACGAAGGCACATCAAATCCGTCGCTCATACCAGAGGGAAATGTGTTGATTACAGCCTTTATAGAGTGTGCTTAAAGCTCGGCAGGAACCAGCCACTGAGGCTCCCCACACACAGTATCAGCTTACATTGTTGGTAGCCCCAGCAAGGAGGTAATGAGGCTATGAATTAATCAGGGGAGTATACACAGGTTGCATGCCGCGAAGTGTTGATTACAAGTTATATACTGAAGTCAGAGGCTTGTTATAGTTATGATTAAAGTGCTGGGCTTTACACGTTTGGCATCAGGGTTTATTCAATGCCACACACCTAATTTTATGATAGATGTATTATGTATGCTGGACCATAGGGGGTTCGGGGGTACAAAGAGCATTGAACAACCCCATCCAGTAGCACTCCACAATCCTTTCACCCCCTCCCGCCCCCTTTGAAAACCCCGTTCTGCTGGATGATATCATTATTAAAGCAGCAACAGGGTTTTCATAGAGAAAGAATTGCATATACAAAGTAGGGACTCTGGTAGTAGAGTTGATTGCTGATGCAGAGCCTGCTATGGTCGCGAATTCCAGGTTTGTCATGCAGTGTACATAAGAACCTTTCATATCATTGTTAGGTGGTCTCAATAGAGAGGTGGTCTCTATACAGAGGTTCACTAAAAGGTTTGGGACCGTGAAATGTGGTCTTATTATAGAGGTGGTCTTAATGGGAGGTTTTACTGTATTTAAGCTTACATCATTTCTTTTCAAGTTGACAATCCCGCTGCCAGTGGAGATGACACCCCCCTCCCTACAGAATCTTGACTGGCAGAGCTATCATAGTAATAGATATCGTCATTCTTTTTCATGTAATTTCATTGGTTATCATGATTCACAAGTATCCGATAACCCGGAGAGGGTTATCACGCCTCTTCGAAGAGGGGCGATACCATGGTTATCATGCTTGTACTCAGCCGGACTACTTTTTAATCTTTTTAAAGCAGTGTTGTACTTGTTTAGAAAAGAATGATAAATAAAAAACCGGGTTTGTTGTGTATAATGAACTATTTTATCAGGATTCGTTCTTGTGGCACATCAGGCTCGCCGTGATACGCCGCAAGAACTCACCTGATTTGATTCATGTTACAAACTCACCCGGTTTTGTCTATTGACCACTCGCAATGTCCATCTCACCACCACACAGCAGACCTGTGGCGGCTACAATTGCCGAGTCCTGGTTACCGTGCAATCAGAAAGCCATTAGCAGGTAATGGGGTTTTGTGGAGGGGGTGTAACATAAGTGCCTTTTGGGCGCACGGGGGCGGGAGTGAGGGTTATTCACCCCCCAGCTGGGTATAAATGTGGGGGTTGCTGTCAAGTTGGTATTAGTGTCTCTGCTACCCAGATGGGACTTGTTTTTACTTCGCTTGCATTTCGTACATGAAAGCTCTTTCATTATCCTGGATTAGTTGCTTTCTCACGTTCTGAAATATGCCCTGGTGCTCTGAACTGCATTTTAGACCACTTTAGCGCCGTCTATAAATGAGCTGAAGCTGATTGGCGAAATGTCACGTGATGTGCGCGCATGCGCAGTGATGCATGCGCCGTGACCTTTGACCCTAGCAATGTCACGTGGTTTTCGTTATTGGAAATTTATTCAGATTATATGGACGCCGGCCATACAAAAATAGAAACATCAGTGTGAGGTAGGAAAGTCCCTAATATCAATGTGGTTTATCATTAGCCATTGCACAAGTTATAGACATTAATATTAGATCCTCTCTAAGTGTGCTTCTGTGGCCGAGTGGTTAGAGAGTTAGATTCGTGACCAGAAGGTCGTGGGTTCGAACCCCGGTCTTGCCTGGTGGTGGGTGTTGAGCACACGCATCCCTAAAGGAGTCGCACACTGCTCCGTGGCACCTACACATTAATTAGGTACGGGTCATTGGGTTGAAAGAGTGAGTGATTAGCATTTTGCGCTGAATATGCTGCCGATGCAAGCACATATATGAGACATCATCAATTGCTAATCAATAAGCGGGCCAATGACCTGGTGTAAATTGTAAAGTAGTGAGAGCAAGACTTGAATCAGCAGTATAAACCACCACATTTACATTTACATTCAGTGCACCAATTTAGTACAAATGAAAACACCGAAGAATTGGAGAATGAGCAAGTGGCCATTATTTCTTTAATACTTGCGAAGTGCAGATCCATTCTACACTGGCAGATCCAGGTTTTTGGAAAAGGGGGGTGGGGTGGGGGGCGCTCATACGGGATTTCATGGGTTTGTACACACCATCGATGGCGAACATACCAAAAAGCATGTAATCATAGAGTTAAGGTCACAATATAGAGGATGTACAGATGATGTCAAATGTTTGTTATTTCAGGCGTATTTCACCAACTTGTATTGTAGTTCACTGCAGCTGAGGTCTTCTTTTAATAAGAGTACTATCCATAATGCCAAAGTTGCTTTTAACAATGTATTAGGATATTTGTTGGGCATACGTGAAAGATGTAGTGTTTCACAATTGTTTGTGAATATAATAGTAATGTTGATTGATTTTATGTTTTGTTGAGAACATCCATTTTTAACCTATATACCAGATTGGAAGAATGTGATAATATTCTTTGTGAGCCGTATTTTAAACTCTTCCTATTTTTTTTTATTCCCAATCACAATTGTTTTCACACTAGAAGAAACAACTATGCAATATACTGAAATAGCATTCGTGAATCTATCTAATATAATCTTTAATGTACTAGTACTGTATATATGTATTTACTGCATGACGGTGTTGTTTTTCCATTGTCTGCTGTGGTTTGGTATATTCGACAGTGTGTGAGACGTAGATTATTTTGGCCTACATTTGATGTACATGTTGATATTTTTGACCTGCATTATCTATAGAGTACATAATTCCCTAGTGAATATTGACCGAAATGAACTTAGCCATATCCTTATCTTTAAAATCCCTATAGAAACTAAATATTTTGGTGGGAAAAGTGGGATGCGCGCTCCTTACGACCCCTCCCCCTGGATCTGCCTATGTTCTACTGGTGTATACAGCAGATAGGGCGTTTCATGGTCACCTTGGCATATCGACATACGGGCAAACACAGAAATCAGCAGCAGATGTCGGTGGGATGGGGGTTTGAGGGGATAAATATTGATAGTTTATTCGTGTCATAAATGCATTAATAATTCAGTCATGGCCTCCAAGATCCAACACACTCGAGCCTCACGGATCCAATTTCTACACAAACATCCAAAGTCTGGATCCACATCTGGATCAAACAACAGTAGAACCTCTCAGTGAAGTCCACCATACCACCTCGGGAATTGGCCTCAGGTGGTCTCGAAAGATAGGTGGTCGCCTAATAGGTGTTTACTAGTTGGTTATTGAGGGTGAGAATATGTCTGATTATAGAGGTGGTCTCATTGGAGAGGTGGTCTTAATTGGAGGTTCTACTGTATCCTTTATGACCGCCCTAGGTGTTATTGGGTTAGTGACGGAGTGTTATGTATTAGAATCACCTTTAGGAACCGTGTTCTCAGGTGGTCTCAATAGAGAGGTGGTCTCTATACAGAGGTCTAGTCTGGTAGATTTATGAAAGCTTCGGACAGTGAAAAGTAATCTTATTATAGAGGTGGTCTCAATAGAGAGGCGGTCGTAATTGGCTGTTTCACTGTGTTATTGGGCTAGTGCCTGAGTGCCAGCGGGATCAGGTGTTTTTGGCCAACACCACTTTGGATGTAATTATCCACTGGTGGTTCCCAGCGGTGGCTAAAGCTCACCATCGTTCTTGCTTTGTATACGGGCACAGGAGCGCTGCAAGTTCTCTTACACAAAGTCTCAGTCCGAAAGTCACAAATGTTTCTCTGAATTTTATATTCTGTTTTTAGACGTGAAATTAACTACAGTAGAACCTCTCTATTATGTAGGAGGACCTTTTGTGAGCAGTGTTACGTGGTCTCAATAGAGAGGTGGTCTCTATACAGAGGTTCATTCTTGTAGCTTTATGAAGGTTTTGGACCGTGTGGTCTTATTATAGAGGTGGTCTTAATAGAGAGGTGGTCTTAATTGGAGGTTTTATACTGTACGTGAAACACATTTGGTAAACATGAGCTTACCATTTGCTAATACGTCTGTAGGGAGGCAATCTATCAACTATATTAATGTCCACGTTGTCACACTGATTCCTCTGCAAAATGTATGACTAGTTGACTCTTATCTTCAACGCAACCATTGGTGCCATTTTCATTTAGGACGAGGCCTTAGTCACATTTGCCGATCTATGTCCCAAGGCGCATTCGTTGCTAATTGATCGTTGTCTACCGCTCGGACAAGAATGCCCTTGCCAAATATGCAGGATGACCACCATCCGATGACCATTGATTTCCAGTAGGCAATTTGTGCGAAATCAACCAGTCTCCTATCGTATTTAAGATAACTATTGTGACAATGATGGATTCCACCGATGACAATGGCAGATCCAGGTTTTTAGAAAGGGGGGGGGGCATTGCAGGGATTTCATGGGTTTCGTACGCACGATCGATGGCGGATATGTAAAAAAAACCTATGTAAATGAAGTATTTTGGTGGGGAAAAGGGGGGATGGGGGGTGGGGCGCCCCCTGAATCTACCTATGGATGAACACCGATGTCGTGACATAGCCAAACCGATGACTCGCCAATCTTCAGATCGCCGGCCTATGTGATGCATGCATGAGTTATATGATGTAAACATCTCACCCTGTAGAGCTGGAACACTCTACTTTAATAAGCAACACTGTTTGTTCATAGCCACCAGCACTTTCTATCCATTACCCTAATATCGCTACACTTAGTTGATCAACCAACTGTTGTATCTGGGCACTAATACAACTACCAAACATGCCACTTTGTTGTGAACCCACACATCATTTCCATAGCTAGAAAAGTATAGAGTAACTGACCCAGCATGATGCGTTTAGAGGATGATGCGTTTGTTTGATCATACAGACGAAAGTGGCGCTAGCTACCGGCGGCGCTGCATTATTAATCCGCTGTAAACGCGTGAGGCTCCCAACGTGGCTATTACAACGAGTGAGGCTACAAACGTGGCTGTAGTGAGGCTACAAACGTGGCTGTTACAACGAGTGAGGCTACAAACGTGGCTGTCACACCCGGGCGAGTCCTTTTTAAGTGCTGCTAAACGAGTCTCGTAAGCGATCGTCTGCTGTAAAAAGTTGCTTTCGATGTCTAAAAAGGACATCCCCGTAAATGACGTCATCACGGAAACATGTCGTATGACACTGCTTCAGGAACATCTTTTTTTGGTGTGACTAATGTAAATGTGCTTATTTACAGTCGCGATTCATAGTTTGTCGTACTCTAGCGTATCACACTATATCTTTCTCAACTCCCTGGGGAGCATACAGCACATCGATTCCGTAGCGCAGACGTGTTAATCACTCACATTTGCGTTCTCTCGCCTGACCTGTACATATTTAACATATAGGTACCACGGAGCCCTGTGCAACCTGTTAGAGGTCGGTTTGCTCAACGCCCACCACCAGACCCAAACGGGAACCGAACCCATGACCTTCTGGTCACGAGTCCAACTCCCTATCCACCCGGCCACGGAAGCACATGTTGGGTATTATAGATACGGACTACGTGATAGTAACGCCTCGGGAGGGTGTTAGGGGGTTAAGGTGGTTGTTTATAGCAATTGTTTACAATTCCTATCACAAATAGTGACAAAATAACTTTAAACAGTTGCCATTATTAGTACCCTTTATGGTGATATTTCACCAGTTTTCCTCTGCTTCCTGAATAGAGTAATATTTAAAATGCTCTTTTTCCTCCGCCCAAAGCTAATTACTTTCAACACAGTAGGCTCAGGTGATGAGCTCATTTCACTAACTGCTACACCGTATGTCTAGAAACTCACAGTAAAACATCCAATTAGACCAACTCTCTATTGAGACCACCTCTGTAATAATACCACTGTTCACCGTAGCAAACCTTCATAAAGCTACCAGAATGACCATCTGTTTAAAGGCCACCTCTCCGTTGAGACATTTTCTATAATAAGACCACTTTTCACTCTCCGAAACATTCATAAAGCTACCAGAATGAACCTCTGTATAAAGGCCACCCCTCTATTGAGACCATCTAGCACTGGTCGTAAAGGTGGTCAGTATAATAGAGAGGTTCTACTGTAGTTGGGATCAGTGGAAGCAGATCCAGGGTTTCTTGAAACCCCACACCACCCTTCCATGCACGACCCACGTGGTCAGATGGTCAAAATTTAGAGAAAGGGATCCTTTGCATCTGCCAGTAGTAGGTATGTCGCATCTGCAGTCATTATAGTAAATGCATGATACAATTCCCATCCATATACATGTAGTTAGAACCTACTATGCAGGTGGTAAGAAAAATGGGAACGGTTTGTAAATCTAGCATGAACCTCAAGTAACACACTCCTTTACATGTGTATGTAGAGATAAGTTCGCCCAAAATTCGCCTGTTGGAGGTAAGTTTGCTCCACACCCACCACCAGACCACGACCTTCTGGTCACGGGTCCAACTCCCTGTCCGTTCGGCGACGTGTATATGATATTACAAGTTGCAGCCTTGACACCCGGGGTGGAGGGGGAGAGAATCTGTTTGTCCGTGGTGAGCTCAAAATGCGGGGTCTTAAACGTTTGTAAAATGGGGGGTCTTCAATGTAATTTATGCCAGAAAAGGGTGTCTTAGATATTGATGTTTAAAACAATACATTCAGGCAATATGAAACTTTATAGCAACAACAAAGTATCATCATCATTCAGTTTACTTCTTTGCAAAAGCGTGTCTTTGCTAAAAACAACTTTAGAGACGTTAGCGGCCAAGAAATAGGGGTTTTAGTAGATATATTTTGTCATCTCAAAAGTCAAAAGGGGTCTTTCTGCGTACCATACATACCCGATCCGACAGTGGAAGATCCCCAGCCCCACCCTCCGGGCCTGTTAATGAGTACCATGAGTGGGTACGGTGGCAACGGCAGATCCAGGTTTTTGGAAAAAAAGGGTGTGTGTGCGCACTTCAGGGATTTCATGAGTTTCATACGCACGATTGGTGGCGGACATGCAAAATACCCTACGAAAATGAAGTATTTTCCCGGGGAAAGGTTGGGGAGGGGTTGCGCGCCCCCTGTGTGCCCCCTGGATCTGCCTATGCGGTGGTCACCCCATGCATGACCGGACCCGCAGAGAGCAGCACGCGATGAGCACTCAGCTCATTTCCCGGGAGCGCTCAGTGAGTGCTTACGCGGGGTTTATAGTACATTAATCACATGCCAGGAGGCTCCACTGTGCACGTGATGCGCAAATACAGGGCTTAGGGATAATGTATATTTTGTCACTCTCCGCAAAAGTGTTCTCTTTTTTCTTCACTCCCATCCCCCCTGACCCAAAAAGTGGAAATATCATATGTGTGACATCATCGAAGAATATCGACATAGTGTTTTCGTGATACTTATTAAAATATTACTTATATATGCCATAAAATAATACTTATTATATATCAGGAATGTAAATCATAATATTAATGATTGTGTGAAATCTGCTGTGTATCTTTTTAATGCCACAATTAAATAGAAAATAGTGGAATTCTGATATGAAAAGTTTTAGTGCGTGCGATGAATACTAGACATACAAAAAAGTGGAATATCCAAAACTTGACCGAAACCCCCCTCCCCTAAATGTTCCAACTTTTGCCGAGCGTGACAAAATGAACATCATCCATTATAGGGCACTAGTAGATTCAGGTGGGGGGTGGGGGAGGCTAAATAGCCTTGATGAAAATCCATTAACCAACATTTTTTCCTAACTCACCAGTCACCATTACATTTCATTGTCTTTCAACAATCCCCAGGGAATGTAATTGAATAGGTCGCATCACATTTCACACACTTAAATACACGCAATTCACATTTCATGCTCTGCCAGCCACGGTGGCTAGAATTCGGTGTGAGGTTCTAGGGGGGTTTTTTTACTCCTCATATATTTTGAACATCCATAAAGAGAGGAGATCTCCTTTCTCTGATAATACCAGTTGAATCCCGTCTTATTAGCTCAGCAGTTCATTAATATACAACCTGCTGTGTTTAGAAATGAAAATCACCAATCTAATGTCATTTCCATTTTTTACTGTTATATATATTCAGTGGAAATTTAAATTTAAAAGGGGTATCGATGCCACAGTAGAAACACTCTATTAAGACCACTCAAGTGGTCCCAATGAAGAGGTGGACGTTATATGGAGGTTGCCATTGGTATCATTGTGAAGGTTTGGGGCCGTAAAAAGTGGTCTTATTATAGAGGTGGTCTCTTTTTTTAAACAATTTATTTGCAAGTTATTTGACCTTCCAAACGCTATGTATAGGCGATGCAATATATTGACAAATTAAGTTTGAAATAAATTGTAATATTCAAGATATTTAGTCTTTATATTACGCTCTATCATCAATTTATCTTTTAAAAATACTATGTAATGTAAAATACTTATGTTTGTATCATCCTTCCTACAAAAATACATGTATATAAAATTAAAAAAACAATTGCCATATAATATACAAAAATCTATGAAATTAACTAGATTATCATTTTCATAATTTGGTATGCCAAAAATTACAGTTGAGATACTGAATTGAAATGTAGTTTCTAAAATTATTTCAACCATCGATTTATATATAATATAATATTGACCACAATACAGTTATAAAAAAGTTTTCCAAATCTTCAATTTGGTTACAATTTGGGGGGGGGGGTTATAAGGGAAAAAGGCTGAAAAAGAGGGATAAAGGGAAAAAAGACCAAAAAAAGGGATAAAAAAAGGGCCAAAAAGAGGTATATGGGATTTCTAGACCACTTATAACCCACCTCCCCTACAATTACAGAACATCACTCTTATTGGTCTCCTCATAGAGGTGGTCTTCATTGAAGGTTCTATTGTACCTATTTAAAAACCCGCCACTGACCAAGCAATGTGCGTCGAATTCACAATGGCTGATTTACGAAGTATGTATGCTAGAGGTAATGTGCAAAGATTTAAATTGTGCAGGAATGAAATTAAATTATGCAAACTGTTTAAACCTTATTGTGCAAGTTTTTATTGTATAAGTCAGTGGCGAAACTTTACTTCGTCTGTATTTAAAGAGTTAAGGGGTGCAAATAAGGGAGGTTTATTTTTAAATGACAAATATATAATTATATATGAAGTGAGCCATTTTCTGGTACAATATAATGTTCTTTTAGTGAAATTGAGCGACATTTGACGTTTGGTTTCAGAATAAGAGTGGTAATATTATTAGTAAAGCGCTAGTTGTTTCTTTCTTTTATATTGACTGTGCAGTCTAGAAGGTGAAATAAGGTGTTATATAATATTGATGCATAGAATTCTATCACTGATAGGTGTACATGTAATTTGTTCGACTAATATGATTCCTTTGAACACCACGTATATACTGTATATGTAATCTTATTTATATGGCGTGTATCCGGTTACACATCTGAAAAAAACTAAAATAAGAAAATAATGGAAATAAGTTAATGAATATATTTATATTCAAACTTGGTGGTGTCGACCAATTTATATTTACACATGTATTTTTATTAGTCAATTTTTTTGTTAGTTTTTAAGTATATTTTCTAATCTGTTTGTGGGTGTAAAGTGTAATTATAAATAAATCATATCATATCAAACTAAACTGCACTAAATTACCAAGCATTGACATTTGCGGCCACTTGACCCTGGCTGTGTCCACTTGGACACTAATCCACGATGGCGGCGGAGGCTTAATCCCTGCAGGCGCTCACTGACCTTTGAAGGTCGTTTACAGAATTGAATCCAGGTCCCGTGGGGAGGGGGCTTCAAGGCAGGGAACAACACAACAAGGCTTCAATGTCTGATAGGCTGCCTGCTACAGTATAAATATAAAAATATTCAATTGGGACCACGTCTATAAATAAAGGTGAACGTGTTGGTTTGTAGTCGTGATCATTAAGTCTTTGCTCACACGACTTTACAATTTACACCAGGTCATTGGCCCACTTGTTGATCTTCAATCGATCATTTCTCATATGCTTGCATAGGCAGCAGATTGGATTGAGCGCACAATGCTAATCACTCACACACTCTTTCAGCCCAATGACCTGTACCTATTTCACGTGTAGGTGCCAAGGAGTAGTGAGCACGGAGCAGGGATGAGTTTGCTCAACCCCACCGCCAGACCCGACTGGGAATCGAACCCACGACCTTCTGGTCGGGAGCCACAGATGCACACATAAAGAGAAATCGCTATGATAGGACAATATATTTCGCAGTCTCGGTATATTTGTAGTAGCCTACCACTGTAAATCAACATGAACACATCACCTCTCTACTGAGGCCAGCCATAGGGTGGTCCTAATAGAGAGGTGCTGCTGTTACACTTTGGTGTGCATAATATAGGCAGATCCAGGGGGCGCTCGCCCACCTTTACCCACCAAATTGCAAAAAACTTAATTTTCATAGGGTTTTTCATGAAATCCCGTAAGTGCGCCCCACCTTTTCCGTACGTGCCCCCCACCCACCTTTTCCAAAAATCTGGATCAGCCTATGCGTAGCTGCGTGTGGTTGAGCGGTTAAGGTCATTGTATTTCTATACACAGGATGTTGGTGATGAGATATGTAGGTTCTAATTGAGAGTGCTTATCTAGGATACAGTCTCAGACAATTTACATTGACCATGAACATGCAAGTATCAAGTCTTCCCAATGGCGCATATAAAAACATGTGTTTATCAATCCAATATCCATGGCCATTTGAATACAATAGAACCTTCAATTAAGACCACGTTGTTATAGAGAGCCCACCTCCGTAACATAACCATTTTTCATGCTCCCAAATATTCATAAAGTGACCTACATGTAAATGAATCTACTTATAAGACCACCTCTCTATTGAGACCACTTGAGGTCAGTCCCACGTGTCGTCTCAATAGAGAATTTCTTCTATATTCACCATTGCATTATTCATAGTAATTTTAATTATTTTAGAATTAACTGCATGTTCGTAGAAGAAAAGTATGATGATTCCTTTTTGAGGATGCCTTATGGTAAAGCTGCATGATGTTTGTATGATATTATATGATTTATTTAAAATTACACTTTACACCCACAAACAGAATAGGAAATATACTTAAACACTAACAAACAATTGATTAGTAAAAATACATGTGTAAATATAACTTGGTTGATACCACAAAATTTGAATACAAATATATTCATTAACTTATTTCCTTTGTGGACCAAAACAGAAATGATAAAAGAATAAATTGACAAAATAGAAGTATACATTGGCATAAAGAGTACATTAAATTATTATATAGACAAAGATGAAGCATATTGATATTTATAGCAGTACTCATTCATTTCCTCATCATACATCTTCTTAAACAGATATTTTTTACATTTTATTTTGAAATAATTTTTTGTTTTGACAGATTTGAGGAAAGTTGGTAGATCGGTTCCATAATTTTACAGCATTCCATCTGAATGTTAGCATTTCATAACTACCAACTCTATCAAGGATGTCTTATGGCAAAACTCCACATTGTTTGTATGTTCAATAGCTGTGTCCAGTGTCGTTTGTTTACCCAAATCAATGTTGTCCCAAACCAGCGGCAGTTCATTCCATTCGGTTCCTTCGGCAGGAAATATCACTCTTTGTTCTTATTTGTCTTGTGAATTCCAAGAGGATTCTATCAATCTTTGTAATGATTTTGTTATTGTTTGCATAGTTGTGAAGCCCATTCGTCAACAGTTGTATATACACGTGTTTACTAATCCAATATTTATGGTCATTTTAATACAATAAAACGTTCAATTAAGACCACTTCTTTATAGAGAAACCACCTCTGTAATAGGACCATTTTTCATGCTCCCAAATGTTTATAAAGGGACCTAAATGAACCTTCTTATAAAGACCACCTCTCTATTGAGACCACTTGGTAATCAACAGTGGGTTGCCATACACATGCACTGCTTCCCACTCAAATATCATATATAATAATATCCAAATGCCCATGGGCTTATGCGCTGAAATTTTCAATGTAGAGGTGGACTTTACATGCGCGTTTTAAATGTGCACATTGGACTTCCCATGATCTAAGTCTTGATGCAGTCCAGACTTTGGGTGGGCCTTTCGACGAGGGTGGGCCCTACTGTAATTTCATGTGGTTATCGTGTCAGGTAGTATCACTGACAAGAGAGGTATTAAAGAAGGTTTGACGCTGAGCCTGACGCTTCAACTGAACTGCCGGGTGCGTTGTGAAAACTTGTGTGCGTTGTGTTAACAGACTGTCCTGATCATTAAATACTGTAGATTCATTGTCTTGAAATCGGAGCAATTGCATAAGCTCGATGTAATGTTGTGGTAAGGTACGATTTCAAATAAAATGGAGACGCTTTCAACTGATAGGTTATTTGATTCTCTCCTTATATATGTTTATCTCTCACAAGAGTTTCAAGCACGATGGGGGAAGGGATGGGGTATGAAGAGTCTTGAAATCTAAATTGTAGAAAACTCAACATTTATTATTTTTTGTCCAGGCAATACACAACTCTAGCTCTAGACCTAAACTTGCTGAACTGTTCCCTTTATATCAGACAACTTTAATATGAATATCATGGAAATACTGCATCATGCAAATTTAAAATTTTGTCTAAAACAAAAGTTACAGTGCACCTCTACGTTAGGGGTTGTGATGCCCTAAAAACATTTTGAGAATCAGGACAACCAAAAGTTAGAGGGTAGTTGTTCTGTGAGACAACCGATTTCAAAAGATAAGATGTGCAAATGTAAAAAAAGGTAAGATGTACAGGTTTTAAGAATCCCGAATCCCTTAAAACATCTTCGTCTATTTTTCAATCCCGGATGTTTTTGACGATTCTTCCCCACATCTCCAAAATTCTACGGCATTTTCCCCACATCCCACTTCTTTGAAATCCCACACACCTTTTGTTTTTCCTTTTCCCCCACATTCCTATTTTTCTGCCTTTTCCCCAACATCCACTTCCTTATAAAACCGCACCCATAATACATGGATTGCAGATTGTCTGCGCTTTAAAAGAAGAAAGAAGCATAATCCACCATGAGTTTTATTGATCGATCTTCTCCCGCTTCGTCTCACGTGACCTCACATGGTAATCACGTGACCTCATGTGATAATCACGTGGTGGAAAATAACAGAGTCCTGCTGCATTTTTGAAGGTACGAGTTGGGGGGGCACTGGTGATGAGTTTTGTATTGGGTTCAAAAGGGGAGGATCCCAAAACCACCCCGTTCCAGTACTAGTAATATAACCCGAATCCCTTATACAGTAGAACCTGTCATTACGATCACCTCTCTAAAGAAACCAGCTCTCTAATAAGAGCATTTCTATACCACCTCTACAACACCTCTATATTTTGATCACTTGGATCCATCCATCAGAAAACCACCTTTCAATGGC
The DNA here is from genome assembly GCA_019095985.1 of Streblospio benedicti. Lineage (NCBI taxonomy): Eukaryota > Metazoa > Annelida > Polychaeta > Spionida > Spionidae > Streblospio > Streblospio benedicti. The sequence continues at coordinate 18,664,607 of CM032668.1, read as the reverse complement.
GATTCTGTAACACGCACAGGCTTCCGGTCCATATCATTGAGACGATGAAGCAATTTCTCCCAAACCATAACCCATATTATACAGTCAAACATGTCTATGAAGACTTCTTAATAGACTAGCATCAAGTGGTCTCAATAGAGAGGTGGTCTTAGTATGAAGTGCACAGCGGTTAGTGTGGTATATCGGGTTTGTACGACGGTAAATTGTCGTATGAGAGAGATGGTCTCTTTATAGAGGTGGTCTTTGTAGAAGACGTTACTGAAGTTAGCTGAGGCAGTTGTCCACAAATGGCTTTCCGTTCATCTTACCAAGAAACCCCGTAAAAGCTGGTGTTTTAACCGGAAGTAAACCAGACTGCACTGTGCATCAGTTCAAAGCTCGTAAAGAAGATGTCGCTGCAAATCTATACTTTAAATATGACCTCATTACTGCCTTGTTTGTGATGGAGCAAAATGTCCATTTCTAGCAAATCAAAGTTTGTGATTCTGCATCAACATTACAACACCAATTCTTACTGTGGACCTTAATACATCGTCATATCTCACGTCTTTATACGCAGTACAGTAGAACCTCTCTATTAGGACCACTATTTGGAGTAATATAGGGTTAGGCGGTATGAATAGAGGTGAAGAATATGAAGGTTTGGGACCTTGAAAAGTGGTCTTTTTAGAGGTGGTCTCAATGGAGAGGTGGTCTCTATACAGAGGTTAGCTTTTGTAGCTTTATTCAGGTTTGGAACCATGATAAATGTCCCCATTTTAGAGGTGGTCTCAATAGAAAGGTGGTCTCTATACAGAGGTTAGCTTTGGTAGCTATATGCAGGTTTGCGACCATGAGAAATGTTCCTTTTATAGGGGTGGTCTCAATAGAGAAGTGATCTCTACATAGAGGTTCCTTCTGATAGCTTTATGAAGGTTTGGGACTGTGAAAGGTGGTCTTATTATAGCGGTGGTCTCAATAGAGAGGTGGTCTTAATTTTATTTGAGGTTTTACTGTATACAGGACTTGTAAAAGCAGTATGAGTGATCAAGGTGTGAAAACCAACGATACCCTAAATAAGTCCAATGAAAAATATCCAACAATACTGACAACTTTCTGGTTTACCGAATTGGAATATGAGCTTGCTAATTATTTGTGCCGCTTACGTATATTATACCATATCACTCATGCCTCCAAACCCTGCTGCCTGATTGGTCTATTTGGGGCCACATTTCTCTTCATAATTATATTATTCCAGTTGAAATTGGGTCAACTTTTAAACTGTCTTTATTTTCATGAAAATACCACACACTAACTTGGAAACATGTTATTCTTGATAAAAATGAATACATCTTATTGTGTTCTGCAATATCGTGTAATATTCACTATGCATTTGCTGTAATTGCCATCCAAAGTTTGGATAAATATTGAACAAAGTCAGCCTGAGAGTCACATGAGTATATTATGTGTCAACATGCAGACTGACTGTCCATGATAGATCTTCAGTACAGTCACCTCTGTCAAAGATTATAAATACAAACACTACAACGTCACTACAACAACACACAGCCTAAAACTAATCAACCCACGCAGCCAACAGCGCAACTCTTTACGCACGGATCACAGGTTCTGGCGGGTTCTAGTCACAGGCATCTAGAAATTCTAGCAGTGCACGGTATTGATCTTACTTGTATATACCGTGCTCAGAAAATAACTTGGTTGTAGCAGTTGCCGTCGAGTGAATTCTCCCCGTTGCGAGTTCCCTCGAATCCAGCACAGCTCTAGCATCTAGACGTTCTAGCAGCATGGTCTAACGCATATAGGCACTAAAATTACCTTCTGAGCATTCTAGCTGCTGGTGCAAGTTCTACTACGCCAGTGCTAGAAACTTTGCCTCCTAAAGAGCACCAACGCAACACTACACATCTACAACACATCTCCTAGCACCTAGCCATCCTAGCAGCATTGTCTAGCTGCTTACCGGGTCCTTGCCCTTGGGTGGCCTCAGTCTCGGCTTGGCGGGGTGATGCTTGTGGTGTCTGCCGGCTGCCGCTGCCCGCACCGGAGGCATGGTGAGGTGAGGGGGGGGGGTCTTCGGGGCTGATGTGTTTTCTTATCTGATGATTGCCAAATGACTATAGTCTGTCTCTTTATTATTTACACCATGAAAATAGCAGTTTTCAATAACATGTGACCTTGTACCCTGTGAGTCAAAACATACATGATATATCCACTTTGACCCCTCAAGAAAATATTACCTAAGTGAGATACGTCCGTAAGATACGTTTGACGTAACACTGTGAGACGTAAAGTACTGCACTCTGTAAAGTTTACGGAAAATACACTCACATTCACAAACAATTCAGTATCTTGCAATGTATACAATGATTTGAGTTATGTTACCATGGCATGGATTTTATTTATAATTCCCCCGGATAATTCCTCACCAAATGGTGTCACTTTTATAGAAATCCGTTTTGTTCAAAGAAAGTTATTGGGAATTGATGGGGTCGGATAATTAAAGTACGAACTCCAGCACTTGTGTGCCTTAGGCTTTGCAGTGTAGCTGGGTATGAAAAACACAGTTTGACACTTTCTCTTTCAATAAACAAACACCGTATACGTTTGTGACTTATTTCTGCTGATGCTAGTACTGCTAATGCTGAAGCGATACTGAAGTGCTAGAGCTAGCTCACCATTTTTATATATTTCAAGCTTAGTATTTAAATTACAAGTTTTTGGAGAAAGTGTAACACTGGATTATGTACAGTGTTAGAGGGATTCCCGTTGACCGACGATTGAGTGTTAAACCATATCAAAATGATGTTGGATTAGACAGTGACGCAAATAAGTTACTTGTCCTATCCAGTGCTGCACGAATAACGTGTATTGTCTCACAGATGTCTTTTGGCATTTGTTGTTTGGCTTCTAAAACTTCTGTGAACACATCAGATGAAACACACAACGTGATGAGGTAAAAATAATCAACATACTGCTTTTACAATTCAGCATCAATAGATGAGGTGCCATTTATGCATACAACGAATTCAACAAAACCCATATACGGATGTCGACTATGATACACAAATGGTAAAATAGCTAGTATCCTTTGCACAAAATATACAGTCTTAAAAAGCATCAACATGAGCCAAGTAGTAAACCATTCTCACATCCAATGCATTTGAACAACAGCACAGTATCAGAATGACCACTACATCCACAACTGACCCTCACACACAGAACCCACAACTGACACCAAGTGCGCTAATCCCTGCCTAATCCCTGTCTGCTCGTCTCCAGCAGCAAAACAATAGTTTCTCACTACCCCCTCATACCCCCTACCCCCTACCCCGGCGGCGCCGTCGGCACTGATAGGAAATCATTGAGGCCATCTTCTCTTCGGTGGAGGCGGCTGCTCCCAAACGAGGGGTGTTACCCGTGACCCGCGAGCCCCAGCCTCAGCCGAGTACAGGAAAACGTCAAAGTAAGGGAACGATCTTAAACTATGATAGGGGGGGGGGGGGTCCAAAAAGGTGGGGGGTTGTCCAACTTTTCTGATTCCGTTTTTTTTTTTTTTTTTTTTTTTTTGGGGGGAGGTCGCTGAACTTTTTGTGATCACGCTACGGTATATTTTTTTTTCAAATATTTTCTTTTAGCTATGCCATGACTATATAGAGAACTTTTTCTTTAGTGGATGGGGGGGGGGTTGGTCTCACTCAACCTTTTAAAATGGTGATAAGGGGTCGGTTAACTTTTTCTTTAAGCACCAAAAAATGGACAACCCGCCCGGTATCGTTATTTATGATCGTTCCCTAAGACCACGTCTCTATTGAGACCACCTCTTAGCCTTTCTAAAGGCTATGGTATTTAATATTTAGACATTGATAATAAGTTTTCTTCAAATTAAAAAACACACACAGAATACAACTCTGTTCACATGCATATCTTAGACTGACTCTAATAGACTGATGTTTAAATATCAAGAATATAATCCGCTAAGCTGAGACATTTAGACTGGTGCTGTCCCTGAGTGCAATGATCACAAATTTCAATAATCTTTTTAAATGATATTCTTGGGCCTTGACAAAGGCTAACCACCTCTATAATGGGAACTTTTCTCATGGTCGCAAACCTGAATAAAGCTACCAAAATGAACCTCTTTACTGAGACTACCTCTCTATTGAGACCAACTCTATAATAAGACCACTTTTCACGGCCCCAAACCTGCTTAAAGCTGCTACCAAAGCTAGCCTCTGTACGGAGACCACCTCTCGTTTGAGACCATCTAAAATTGGTCCCAACTGTGGTCCTAATAGACAGGCTCTATTGTAACAACTTGACTGCCCATATTCCCAGTTATCTTCTAGACAGTGGAACCTCTCTAAGTGTGCTTCTGTGGCCGAGTGGATATATGGAGTTGGACTCATGACCAGAAGGTCGTCCGTTCGATTCCAGGTAGGATCTGGTGGAACGGTGTTGAGCAGTCATCGCTAAAAACAGTTGCACACTGCTCCTACATTAATTAAATACAGGTCATTGGGTTGAGATAGTGATTGATTGATTGATTGAGTGGGTGACTGAGTGAGTGAGTGAGTGATTAGCATGGTGCACTGTATGATTTTTTAAAACTTGTTTGAAAATTTTATTAACAATAATACAAAAGAAGAGGTAGACAAATTAACATATATACAATTGAATAGATGAAAATTGCAAAATTCAAATACAAACTAAACTAGTTTTACAGTATTAATCAAGACTGAAGAAATAACATTTCGTATTTACCGTGAATGATTAATGTCTTACATTAACAACTCAGTTTCCCCATAAAAACTGATAGATCACTGAGATGCCTGAACAAATGAAAGGAAAACAGAATCAAGTCATAAATATCTACATAATATTATGCCTACATTTTCACACTTCTCTCTCTCTCACACACATCTTTTTAGCAAGCATATTTCTACCAACGACAGATATGGCTGAAGACAGGTTTTACAACCCTAAGCTTCCATTTGACTATATCAACTATATTCAAATATTCAATTATAGTCAAATGGAAGCTTAGGGTTGTAAAACCTGTCTTCAGCTATATCTATCGATGGCAGAAATATGCTTGCTAAAAAGATGTGTGACAGAGAGAGAAGTGTGAAAATGTATCTGCAAGCACTGGTAAACACGTATATATCATTATACCTACAGCGTCCGTCTAATCCAGTAATTCAATAATACAATACTTAATACGAATACACAAATAAAAAACAAAATGAAGTAATGCTGACTGAAAGATAATAATAGTGAACAGTCCAGACGTATTTCAATCTCATTTCCGAACCAATATACTAAAGTAATTGTTGACCCAATCCTTCAAGATTTCTTTTTCAAAATCTATTGCATTACCTCTTTCTTCAGTGTTTTGAGGCCTTGAGTGAGAGGCTCGTCTTCTGTTTCAATGGTGAAGTCTCCCTTACTATTACTTCTTGATGGTGACATACCAGGTGCATGTTTTTCTTCTTTTATAGGCTGATATTCATTAATAATTACAGTCAAATTTCTACTGTCAGTAACTTCAAAAGATTCAGCAGTGCTTCTGTCTACGTTCGCTAACCGAGGGTATCTGTTTTCCTTATCATTTTTTGAAGACTTTGTCATCCTTCTTATTTAAAAATAAGCTACCAGTATTGTTAGTAATATAACACTATATGTTATTATTGCCAGACCTATGTGTAGATTCAGTCGACCTTGATCGTCCTCGACCATCCAGGGCCAGGCTGCATCCTTTTTTGTAGGCCTACTGGTAGTACTGCCAGACTTTTTAGTTGATGAACCTTTGTTTTCGTTCTTTACGAATTGATAGGGAAGAGCTTGTTGTGAAATCAAGTCAAGTTCATGTTGTTGTAAAACTTCAGGAGTTATGGCATTGACGGCACAACTGCTGGTTGATGTGCCTTTTCTAGCACCGCACACTTCACATATGAAAGGCTCAAGTTCGTTTTTGAATGAGCACATGCAACAATCCCAGCTCACTGGTTCTATTATTACATTTTCCCTTTCATTGAACATTCTATTTACCGCCATATTCGTCGATAAAAAAACTCAAATAAAAATATGAACTATGATAGGTTGACGTGGCAAATAAGTTGGTACTATATTTATCTTGACACGTGGACACACAAAAAGATGGCGGTAGTACAAGCACATTGTACTGATTCTAGCCTAATTCAACCAGACTCTGTATTCCAACCATAAACACTGATAAAGCGCACGCCACTACAGGGTCTCTGAATGATCGAGACTATCATCTTGACTGGACGGTACGTTTGGCAAAAATCGATCGATAATGTACCATCACATGGGAAGGCATGTATCAACCTCCAAGCAGATCACAAAGTCATCTTTTTCCGAACCGGAAGTGACCCTGACTGGAGTTTGGGCATGTATTTGAAATTAAATAAATATTAAACACGGAGGATATAGATCTAAATCTTCTTTCCCTTACACTCTTTTTGTTGGTCATTTTGTATTGGTACACATAACAAATGATGGATAATAGTTTTTATTTATGGTGCACTGAATGAGCTGCCGGTGCAAGTATGCGAGAAATGACCAATTGGTGATCAATAAGTGGGCCAATGACGTGGTGTAAATTGTAAAGTCGTAATAGCAAGATACTTGCATCACGACTATAATCCACCACTTTCACATTTACATATTTACATTTATGTGCCTTCATGGTTCAAAGGAAGTCCGATGTGGGCAAATGCTGGAAAATATTGTATGGATTTGAGCACGAGATTGGAGGGTCAATCGTAGAATTTTGCACGGTGATGTGTGATTGACACGAACGCAGTGTCAATCACACATCACCATGCAAAATTCTACGATTGACATTGATGACAATCAAGTGCTTAAATACCATTCTATCATGACTAAAATTACTAAATCCACACTAAATGAGTGTCATATTCGTTTTTATTTGAAAATAAATCATATCATAACGTTCTCATTGCCATATTTTGACCATGCGACTCAGCGGCTGTTATTCAGTTAAAACCTTTGAATATTTAGCTTAGTTTCGAAATTATCCACTATAAAAACATTTGTGAATACGTGACGAATATGCGATTGATTTGACACCAAGAAATAATTAATCCAACAACTAGAATTTTGTAAAAATATTAGTTGAAGTCGGAAGATTGTCAAAATGTTTACTCGTGCTGATTTGCGCATGCGCGTTACAGCCCTGAGCAGCGTGCATATCGTATAATTGACTCGCCTGTTCGACCAATCAGCGGGTTATTGGCGGAGATTTTGCCCGGAATGATAGAATTGGATTTTTGTGGGGAAAGGCCAAAAAATGGGCGTTGGGAAAAAAGACCATAAATGGGGTTTTATTTCCTCAATGTACAGTGCCTCAAAGTCAGTAGATGCTTCCCCGTGAGGTGCTTAATCCTTGTGTGTTGTTATGTTTTGATTCATGTTCCACATTATATTCATTATATATTGAAAACATGGTACTGTTTTGTAATCAATTTGGGGGTTTTATATTCTGAAGATGATAACAAGGTTGAAAATATTTGAGTAAAACATGAATAGATATGTTGGTTCTATCATTACTTAACATAAAGGGAAGGATTTGGGATTTCTTGAGCACTTTTGCTCCATGATAACCTTCCATACTGATTATACACTGATTGAGTCGTCGACAACCTTTCACGCATCACGAAAATAAGCACCCATCACATTTACATCTAGGACCACCTATGGGTTTGGGTTCGGCCGTCTGCAGCACATTAAGGTGATCTCTGTATGATATAGATAGAAGGAGGGGGACAGGGGGAGTGCAAGGGGTGCGTGCCCGCAAATACCATATAATCAATGAGGGATTTGGTTAATAGTCTGCACATTATATGCGTGGGGAATGAAATATTTGTCGTTATAGAAGTGGTTTTATGGCAGAAAGACGGCGATTAATTGGCATATGTAATTCAATACAGTAAACCTCAAATTAAGACCACATATAGGGACCACCTATAATAAACACCTGCTATCCCAAACAGCTAAACCACAAAACTTCTCAGAGGAACTTCTGTATGAGAGACATCTCTATTCAAGACCACCCTAGGCTGGTTCCATGGTCCTAATAGGAGGTTCTACTGTAATTTAAAGAGGTGGTCTGGGTCGAGGTGGTCTTTAATTGGAGGTCCTGTTGTATCACTGAACACACTACTCAGAGGCTTTGGGATTTATGTGCCACTAAACTCATCCCATTTGTAGCTTTTCGTTGTTCTGTTGGGGTTGGGATGGCTTGGGGTGGCGTGAATTGAGCAATGGAGTGTGTGTGTGTGTGTGTGTGTGTGTGTGTGTGTGTGTGTGTGTGTGTGTGTGTGTGTGTGTGTGTGTGTGTGTGTGGAGGTGTGGGTGTAATGCATGTGTGTGTGTGTGTGTGTGTGTGTGTGTGTGTGTGTATGTGTGCTACATGGTGGGTGGGTTGTGTGAGTGCGGTATGACAGAGTGTGCACGTGTGTGCGTGCGCGCGCGAGTTTTTACATGGGGTGGGTTGTATAAGCGGTATGCGCACGTGCGTGTGAATGCGCGCACAAAATTTGGGCATGTACATTTGCAAGCATTTGTTAGTGTGTACAGGGATGGTTCATTTGGGAAAGGATTGCGGAAGTGAGAACGCTCTCTTGAGGTGATGGAGTTCTCAGTAAATACTCAATGAGTCCCTTGATACTCAGTGTGATCTATTCGAAGGTCAAACACCACCATTTCCTCCTGTATTGCAGGTTATTATATCAGTACAGTATAACACCCGATTGGTATAACCTCTACACAGAGTCCACCTATAAGACCAGTTTAAGTGGGCCCAACCTACTGAAAGAGACCACAGACCACCCATAGATAGAACACCTTGTTATTTAGGCCACTTGCGCAAAGCCAGTGGGTGGTCTTAAAAGTGAGGTTCTTCTGCACATAGTAATAAAAAAGGGGGAAAAGGAAATACCCCACATAGCATTTGCCAGTTGCATTGAATTCTCACTCGATACTTTTGTTGCGGCGGTTCTAAGCCCCCCCCCAAACACACACACATACACACACAAACACACACGCGCGCGCGCGCGCACGCACACACGCACCCCCATCCCCGCACAACCCTCACAGCAAAGAAAGCTCTCTCTACCACTGCACTCTGCTGTAGATTTCTCGTCTGTCAGTCCCGCTCTGTGTTACCGGCTCCTTTACGGACCCGGAAATGACGTAAGACAGTAATCAGATTACGTCACAGGGAGCTAGTTCCGAGGGTCAACCCTTTACTGCCTAAAGGCTGCAGGCTCGCATGTTCATACCCGAATATTCGTCGAGTGGTAAGCGATGAGAAGTACATGCTCTGTTGTGGAGAGGAGAGGATTTTAAAGCACAATCTGACGAGGGATCGTGATCTGCAATGTTGCCGAGAAAGATATATATTGTGGCAAGGATACCAATGACCTGGTCTGAATATAGAGTCGTCTGAACTTTTTTTCATTCTTTTTATGTAATTTCATTGGTTATCATGATCAAGAACTATCCAATAACCCGGAGAGGGTTATCGCCACTGTTCGAACAGGGGTGATACTATGATTATCATGCTTGTACTCAGCCGGATTACTTTTTCACATTTTTTAATAAAACAGTGCTGTAATCGTTTAGAAAACAATGATAAATACAAAACAGGGTTCGTTGTGCAACATGATTGTTTTATCGGGATTTGTTCTCATAGCGCATCAGGCTCACCGTGATACGCCACAAGAACACACTTGATCAAATAAGTGATGTTACAAACTCACCCGGTTTTGTCTATTTCATATCATATTCGGGACATGTTCCCGGCCATAGCCCTTTTTAATCTGGACAAAACTACAACCAAACATTTTGACAAATGGCGATTATAATTGCTTCAGAAAATTGATTCCAGATGGGATTTCGCAGAGTAAGGCTATTGTTGCAACCTGGAAAAAGCCTAACACGAGCTAAACAGTAGCAACAATTGGCTGTCTGCTCTACACTTCACTCTGTTTGGCTAAATCACGTATCCATTTTGGTACATTTGCGCTAATCTTAGGCGGTATTCAAGCCTGCATTCTACCATTCAGTGCAAAAATCACCGCCAATAACCCACTCTGATTGGTTGAGGGGTGTTCTAAATATGCAGATTTACACACTGCTAAAGGCGGATTTACCCGTTGCTGGGACAGTCGGATGAATTATGCACGCGGAGACCAGTCTAATTAAAAAGTCGGTCCATAACCAAAGAGCAAAAATGCACTCTTTGACCCCCGACTTGTTCTTAGTTTATTATGACAACGACCGGCGGATGGTTACGGTTCAGTGATTGATTTCTCTATTTTTTATTTCTTTTCTGCTATTATATCAATATAATAGTTCATGTATGGAATTTACCATGAAATTTTATATGTTTAATACCAACTCACGGTGTATTATATGGTTTATATACATGTATTACTTTTAATTTCAGTATGCTACCTGGTTTACTGTTTAAACCAATGTACAAGAAAAAGTTTATGTTTAGCGTGTTTTTAGTCATTAATGGAACTGTAATCGTATTTTCTTCGTGATAGAATGGTATTTGAGCACTCGACACGACACTCCAATCTCGTGCTAAAATCCTACAATAGCATAGTAGACATCGATGCCTACCCAACCAGTGAACGGGTAAATCCAACAGAGGTTTACCGGAAAAGGAAGGTTGCAATGTTATTAGTGCGGTAAGAGAGCTCTCTCTCTGACAGTCAGACAACCCTAATAGGAACATATCGTCTGTGTAGACTCTAGTTGCGGCTTCTCCCCTTTTCTCGGCTGCCATATTTTTGGCTCTTTCCTGATAGCGTACAAAGTCAGTGATTTTTTTCTATTGTAGCATAGATTAAGACCTAAATTAAGCTCAGACATACACTGTGTGTTGTGAAATATTTAGTAATTGCGTTTGATCTTAACATAATTTGCGCATAGTATTCGCCTTTTATAAAATGTGTCCTGCAGTTAGCATCACATCAGACTGTCCTGCTTAGTTCATGCAGTATTTCCAGGTAGAGTGGCAGTAGTTTAGTTTTATGTTTGGCTTGATGAATTAACTTGTAAAATTATAATGAAATTCTAATAAACGTTCAAATTATAAGTTGTGACCAGCACTCAATTCATTCTATTTTACTGTAATACATTTGTTGAGTTAATCAGTTGAGCGGAAGCAGTTTTTTCATGATTAATAGTCTTATGGTCACTGCTGTATGAATAGTAATCAAAAATTATAAAACTGTTTTTATTAACGTTTTCAGTGCTTAAGCACTCTCCTCAGATATGATCACAAACTGCTATTTTTAAACATACACATTGATTAAAATGATAAAATGGTTTTGAATAGGTGTTAATAAGAACATTTTTATAATTTTTATTGCTATTCATACATCAGTGACCAGACGACAATACTTATCACTCCGGTTCAGCTTATAGCTTATTTAAGACTTTTTAAAGGTTGACATGATGGCACCAAATGATATTTAGTAACAAATGGTTATTGATAAGTAATCCTATATGCGTCGTTTTAAATTTATGTCTCCAACGATAACGTATTCAGGACAGTCATATTTCACATTTGTTATGGATGTAAATCTTCAAGTCCCTATGCTCGTAGGCAGGTCCGGGGGGGGGGGCGCAGGTGGCACACACACCCCTTTTCTCACCAAAATAATTCATTTTCATAGGGTTTTTACACGTTCGCCACCGATCGCGCGTACGAAACCCGTGAAATCCCTTAAGTGCAACCTCCCCCCAACCACACTTTTCCAAAAACCTGGATCTACCATTGATGCTCTTACGAAAAGAAGTAGAGGCACTAATAACATAAAGCTAACTTATATCTCTATCACAGCATTCAAGTTCACATGCTAGCGTATTCGTGATAATGCCATAGGTTTTTTGTAAGAGGAGGGGAAATTGGGGTGGAGGAATTTGTAGGATATAAACATGACGTAATCAAGTCAACTCAAGCACTGAACACAACGCAAACAAATCAGACAGAAAGTCACGGAATCACTTGCCACTTTGGCTTGTTTGATATTTCTTGTCGTTTGCTGTTATTTTTAAACTACTTTTTAAGTAACAACAGCATTCTCACGATAGACAGCACATATCGTTAACTATAAAAAAATACGTGACCTGACAAAATTGCCCTTAATTGAAATAACATTGATCAGGTATTCAATACCAGTGCTCCCTAAAATGTGACAGCTGCTCTGGTTTGTTGATCCTCCACACAGCTGACTCATGTGTCGTAAAAGCCACGAGTGTTTCAAATGCAGCTGAGAGGACTTGAACGAACAATGCAAACCATTTGGTCAGATATGAAGGTCGAAATGGCGCCAGCATAAGTATTTTTCTATTGCTATGAGCTTGAATAGGATGGATTTCGTCTGTTTTGGACGCCGTTAGCAGTTGTAGCATGTCACCGAATGCATGGTGAATATTCAGAGAGCAGCACTAAAATGATTTGTTTGAACATTTCCGTTAGTTTCACTGTAACAGAATAATGTGTTATACAATGTGTTTGGTGGCAGAAGTGTAATATGTAAGAAAAATATGAATTGTGTAACTTTAAGTATTGGGGTAGGATCATTATCAAGATCCTTTGATATTGCACCTCTAGATTTCTGCTATGATTTTTAATATGAGTTAGAAATAACAAACAGTTCAAGAACAAAATTTACTACACAAGGCCTTCTCATGTTTGTAATACCACTTTCAAATTTGGCACATTGGACACTTGGGCCCCAATTGAGTGTTCTCCACCAAAAGGTTTCATTATATTATTCTACTAGCCAATATTTGGAGCTGATGAGCAATGTAGGTTTACATAAACTGACATGATAATCATAAAGCATGTATGTATTAAAAAAAAATTGGATCACTTTCTAATAGTTTCAACTTGGTATCAAACATGTGGTTAGCATCAAAACCTCTTTCCAGTAAAAATCTGTGATAAATTTACAATTTACACCACATAATTGGCACCGTGTTGGGGTTTGGCTGCCAAGAAATAGGGGGTCTTAGATATTTGTTCATCTCAAAATCGGGGTCTTTCTGCTAAGCATATATACCCAACCCGACCGTGGAAGAGCCCACCCCCCACCGCCCGGGAAGTTACACTTCTGCAACCAAACACACTGAAAGGTATAACAAGTTTGTTAGAGTGCAATTTCATTAGAAATGCTTAAGGAAAACCAAACCAAAGTTCCAAGAAAGGTATGATACCAAATACTGTCTGACAAATGGCTTAGTGTCACGCCATCGACCAATCAGAAACATCAGATCACACATGCCATATTTTTACGGCAATCAAACTACAATTAGGCTTAAATATTTGAAGACTTTGGCAAGATTTCCTTGTATCTGTTTCTACTTTAGAGTCGTGGCCTCCTGTTCTTGTGCGTTGTTTTCATGTTGATCAAAAATGCTCTTGTGTGCTGTGTATGGTCTAAAGATTTAATATTTCAAAGCTTTTTTTTCCATTTCACAGTCAAAGACAAGACATCCCAAGTTAACAAAGACAGACTTGCATTCTGTGAATTTTTGCATTCCTGAAATAAGACCAGATTCTGGAGGGTCTTATTTCACAGAATGCAAAATCCAAGGTGATTATCTGACTTAATACATAGTTCTAAAACACTCAATACTCTGCGAGTTCTTGAGTAATTCATTCAACTAAATCACTAAAATGTCAATTGTAAAAAAAATTGAAAAGGTATCACACCTCATGCATATGGACTCTTCCATTTAATTATAACCTATAAACTAAATAACAAAAACAAGTGTGCAATATTAATCCCAAAATTAAAATATGTAGGTCAACACAGTGGCAATTAATATGTCACATCAATACCTGAAATAATCCTAATTCATTTCGTATGATCTCTAGTAGTAGCTATAGTAGACAGAAGTTCATATTTCATTGCAGTTCAAAACACAATATTTCTTACTTGATTGTTTTTAAACGGATGACAATGGACATAATAAGTCAATTTTTACAATGGACATAATAAGGATGACACAGTATCTGGATATAATGCGAAAATGCAAAGAAAAGAAAAAAACTACAAAAGGTATTGTTAAGTGGTTTTTTCAATTTGTCAATTCATTTTTGGACCATATATGCTTTTTCATGGTATTGGGAAATAATCTTAAGACACGTATCATTTGCATCTATAGCATTAGCAATTTTAATCATAACATTATAAAATGCATTTTAGATGATGACGCAAGATAATATGTTTTGAACTCAAAGGTATGATGAAGTAATGGGCAGATTGCAATTGGGCACCCACCAATAGCAGATCCAGGTTTTTGGAAAAGGGAGGGCGCACTTAAGGGATTTCATGGGTTTTGTACGCGTGATCGATTGCGATCAGTGGCGGACATGCCAAACACCCAACGGAAATGAAGCATTTTAGTGGGGAAATGGGGCAGGGGCACGCCCCTGTGCTCCCCTGGATCTGCCTATTACTACTAAAAACTATTACAAAAACATGCTGTCCTAACTAGTGGCCAAGAAAAGTTTAAGATAAATGTCCTAAAAACGCTTACAATATGGCCTGTGTTATAAAAAATCATTTGACATGAAACAAAATTGTCAAACTCAAATATCCAACCAAAGTGTAAAAAGATTAAAAGGAAAAACTATTCAGCAACAAGTAATAATAATTCAATAAGTATATGCATTTCGTTTATGCGGTAAGCACAGGCGACTGACAGATGGTAACAGTAATTAAGAAATTAAAGTACAAATTTTTTTTTTTATAAAAACGTGATATTGTGAAATCTAGTACTGGTTGAGCAGTAAATGATATATGAACATTACCACTATTAACTGTAGACCTCGTATATTCAATTTTTGAGTTGTTCATTTATACTTGGCAGTGATAAACACTATATATAGTTTAGTCTAACCACTTAGACTAAGTAATCAAGTTATTTTGTTTCAATTGTAAATAGTACTCAACTGTCAAGTACACACTGATAATCCAAATCATTGTTTAATGCTACTGATACTACAATTAGACTGAAATTATGTTTTTCTATGTATTAGTGAGAGAGAGGCTAATAAGTGTAGATCTAGACCATGGTTTTTACTTGTCCTCTATACTACAATACTACAATACTACAATACTATATGTATAGATGCGGGTTTTCAAACACTATGTCTAAAGTCTAAACCATGGCATGGGAGCGCTTTATATGAGTACATATAATGTTATAGTGGGAGGAGGTGGCTTACTCATGCGGTAAGACACCACTATGCCTACGGCATACATGGGAGCTATACACCCTACTACTGCTGCTATTACTCTCATATAAAAGAAGCGCCCGTGGTCTAAACCATACACATTGAATCTGTCTGAAATATTATTTGCTGATTTCATGTGCTACTAAAACGGGCTGGGACTTTGGCGGAAAGGGGTGGGCATTGGGCGGGACGGCAAACACAGTGACAACCACAACTGCTAAACAGAGGCTCACATAACGGCCTCTTTCATTTGAGCAAGAAGTCTGTCTCGCTGGCCGGGATTGCAGAGAAAGGTCTGCCGTTTACACTGATGTTAGCCCTGTAATACAGAGCCTTGTGTATTCAGCCGCTATCATTGCAAGGAATAGGCAACGAGGAATCAGAGCTGTTTATTAAACGGCTAGCACTGATGTATGCCGTGCAACTCAGACTTACCAAATTAGAAAATTATGTAGATCTAGATGAATCTAGATAAAAAAATACAGGATGAATTATCAATGTTTTGTTCTATATATAATGTGACTCAATTAACAATCGCCTCAGGAACTAAAAGTGATATGGGAGGCGGCGTGCTAGAAAACATATGAGACCCGGGATGGCTGTTTGTGCATGGGATGGCATATATTTCAGCATCCTCTATTTACAATAAAAATTTGGACGTTCGTGAGCGTGCCTTAATAAATGGAGAGGAGGATGATGGTCAGCCTTCTTCTTCTCCATCTTGATGGCAAACGACCACAGTTGCTAGGAAACAGCGGCAGGTGCGCTCTTCTAAGTCACAACAAGATAAATCCATCGGTATTGAAAACGAAATCTAAATTAAATAATTACTCTCTCATTATGTTTTTACGCAAATCGCAAATCAGAGGTGTGAAAAAGAATAATCAGTGTACGAGAATACAACTTTTTTCACTTTTCGCAAGGTAAATAACTTTCCGCAATTTATTTGAGTTTTGCAAATTATCATCATGCTTTTTCGCACCGCGTTGCCAGAATACGGCCCCAGATCCCTCTTTATCTTTATGAATGTTGTTGCACCAGCGACAATATTCTCTCACCTCCGGTGTTTCTTGTCGCAGGGCAGAAGCACGATAGAACTTCCCCCACGATTTCTTCAATTCTGCAACGCAATGTAAACACTGGTCACCGCTCTGCGCCTTGCGCCATTCATCCCATTAAAGTGGCCCAATACTCAGGAACACTGTGCTTCCCGCATCCACGGTAGGTTGCTACCACCGGTACCCTAATCTGTTTCGTCTTTGTCATCTGTGCCCCCCCATCGGACTCTGTTCTCCCTGGACTAGCAGTCTTGCTGCGACAGCAGCGCCGTGGTTGAACTTCTCTGCTAGTCGGCGCCCGGCGTCTGCGCCAGACCACATCACATCAGCCATGTACATTTTTTTCTTACTATTATCTTTGGCTTTCAGAGACCAGATGCAGTTGGACAACACGTCAACTCTGGTGCCACAAGTTCAGACAGAAGTGGTGCTGGCACCAGGTGCTTGGCGTTCAGAGAGTTCCAGGGCAGGCGATTCAGCTTTTTCGCTGTGTAGCGGTGGGAGGACGAGCGGAATTGGTGAGTGCGCCATGTTTGGTGTAGTGTTTCACGACAATTAATCGCTATTCTGTTGGTCACTGCTCATGGACGTCTTCTTGCAACAGCTATGGATTAAGTGCACAACTGTTTTCATTGTGTATTTAATTATGGCATGAACTTTTACTGCATAGCATATCACAACATAGACCACATTTCTACCAGTCCATCAGCAAGTGTGGTAAACCATGCAGCCATATACATTTTTTTTTTCTTACTATTATCTCTGGCTTTCAGAGACCAGATGCAGTTGGACAACACGTCAACTCTGGTGCCACAAGTTCAGACAGAAGTGGTGCCGGCACTGTGGCCGGCACAGAGAGTTCGAGGCAGGCGATTCAGCTTTTCACTCTGTAGGGGTGGAGGACGAGTCGGAATTGGTGAGTGCGCCATGTTTGGTGTAGTGTTTCACGACAATTAATCGCTATTCTGTTCTCATGGACGTCTTCTTGCAACAGCTATGGATTAAGTGAATCACTGTTTTCATTGTGCATTGTAATTATGGCATGAACTTTTACTGCGCTCACAATATAGACCACATCACATCAGCAAGTGTGGTTAACCATGCAGCCATGTACATTTTCTTACTATTATCTTTGGCTTTCAGAGACCAGATGCAGTTGGACAACACGTCAACTCTGGTGCCACAAGTTCAGACAGAAGTGGTGCCGGCACCGTGCCCGGCACGGAGAGTTCCAAGGAAGGCGATTGGGCGTGTCGCCCTGTAGTGGTGGAGGATGATTCTGAATCATTGGTGAGTGCCCCATGCTTTGGTGTTGGGTTTCACGTCAATTGATAGTCATTCTGTTGGTCACTGCTCATGGACGTCTTCTTGCAAGAGCTATGGATTAGGTGCACAACTGTTTTCATTGCATATTTTAATTATTACGGCATGAACTTTTAGTCCACTCATGACATAGGCCATACCTGGACTCCTTGTCACCTTCGCTATCAGTACAGAACAACCATGTCACCTCTTTTTGCCAACTCACCTCAACGTCAAAAGGACATGCGCTGACAATATCATGTAAGCAAGTGTAGTTGGCCATGCAGCAGTTTTTTGTATTACTATTATCTTTGGCTTCCAGAGACCAGATGCAGTTGGACAACACGTCAACTCGGGTGCCACAAGTTCAGACAGAAGTGGTGCCGGCACCTTTGCCGGCGCTGAGAGTTTCGAGGCAGGCAATTCAGCTTTTTGCTCTGTAGGGGTGTTTGGAATTGGTGAGTGCGCCATGTTTGGTGTAGTGTTTCACGACAATTAATCGCTATTCTGTTGGTCACTGCTCATGGACGTCTTCTTGCAAGAGCTATGGATTAGGTGCACAACTGTTTTCATTGCACATTTTAATTATTACGGCATGAACTTTTAGTCCGCTCACGACATAGGCCCTACCTGGAGTCCTTGTCACCTTCGCTATCAGTACAGAACAACCATGTCACCTCTTTTTGCCAACTCACCTCAACGTCAAAAGGACATGCAAAGACCATATCACGTAAGCAAGTGTAGTTGGCCATGCAGCAGTTTTTTCGTATTACTATTATCTTTGGCTTTCAGAGACCAGATGCAGTTGGACAACACGTCAACTCTGGTGCCACAAGTTCAGACAGAAGTGGTGCCGGCACCGTGGCCAGCGCGGAGAGTTCCGAGGCAGGCAATTCAGCTTTTTCGCTCTGTAGGTGTGGAGGACGAGCTGGAATTGGTCAGTGCGCCATGTTTGGTGTAGTGTTTCACGACAATTAATCGCTATTCTGTTCTCATGGACGTCTTCTTGCAACAGCTATGGATTAAGTGAATCACTGTTTTCATTGTGCATTGTAATTATGGCATGAACTTTTACTGCGCTCACAATATAGACCACATCACATCAGCAAGTGTGGTTAACCATGCAGCCATGTACATTTTCTTACTATTATCTTTGGCTTTCAGAGACCAGATGCAGTTGGACAACACGTCAACTCTGGTGCCACAAGTTCAGACAGAAGTGGTGCCGGCACCGTGCCCGGCACAGAGAGTTCCGAGGAAGGTGATTCGGCGTGTCGCCCTGTAGTGGTGGAGGACGAGTCTGAATCATTGGTGAGTGCCCCCGCTTTGGTGTTGGGTTTCACGTCAATTGATAGTCATTCTGTTGGTCACTGCTCATGGACGTCTTCTTGCAAGAGCTATGGATTAGGTGCACAACTGTTTTCATTGCGTATTTTAATTATTACGGCATGAACTTTTAGTCCGCTCATGACATAGGCCATACCTGGAGTCCTTGTCACCTTCGCTATCAGTACAGAACAACCATGTCACCTCTTTTTGCCAACTCACCTCAACGTCAAAAGGACATGCAAAGACCATATCACGTAAGCAAGTGTAGTTGGCCATGCAGCAGTTTTTTCGTATTACTATTATCTTTGGCTTTCAGAGACCAGATGCAGTTGGACAACACATCAACTCTGGTGCCACAAGTTCAGACAGAAGTGGTGCCGGCACCGTGGCCGGCAGGGAGAGTTCCGAGGCAGGCGATTCAGCTTTTTGCTCTGTAGGGGTGGAGGACGAGCCGGAATTGGTGAGTGCGCCATGTTTGGTGTAGTGTTTCACGACAATTAATCGCTATTCTGTTGGTCACTGCTCATGGACGTCTTCTTGCAAGAGCTTTGGATTAGGTGCACAACTGTTTTCATTGCATATTTTAATTATTACGGCATGAACTTTTTAGTCCGCTCACAACATAGGCCCTACCTGAGTCTTTGTCACCTTCGCTATCAGTACAGAACAACCATGTCACCTCTTTTTTGCCTTCTCACCTAACCATCAAAAGGACATGCGCCAACCATATCATGTAAGCAAGTATAGTTGGCCATGCAG
>CM032668.1:18629825-18644746 GCA_019095985.1 Streblospio benedicti | reverse complement strand
CTTTTTTACTTCTTCCGGGGTTTTCTTTTTTTCCTTATCTTTTTTTAAAACTTTGTCATCCTTCTTATTTAAAAATAAGCTACCCAGTATTGTTAGTAATATAACACTATATGTTATTATTGCCAGACCTATGTGTGTAGATTCATTCGACCTTGATCGTCCTCGACCATCCAGGGCCAAAGGCTGCATCTTTTTTTGTAAGGCCTACTGGTAGGTACTCCCCAGACTTTTTTAGTTGATGAACCTTTGTTTTCTTTCTTTACGAATTGATAAGGGAAGAAGCTTTTTGTGAAATCAAGTCAAGTTCATGTTGTTGTAAAACTTCAGGAGTTATGGCATTGACGGCTGGCTTCTGGTTGATGTGCCTTTTCTGGCACCGCACTTCACATATATGAAAGGCTCAAGTTCGTTTCTGAATGAGCACATACATAATCCCAGCTCACTGGTTCTATTATTACATTTTCCCTTTCATTGAACATTCTATTTACCGCCATATTCGTCGATAAAAACTCAAATAAAAATATGAACTATGATAGGTTGACGTGGCAAATAAGTTGGTACTATTTTCTTGACACGTGGACACCAAAATGGCGGTAGTACAAGCACATTGTACTGATTCTAGCCTAATTCAACCAGACTCTGTATTCCAACCATAAAGCGCACGCCACTACAGGGTCTCTGAATGATCCGAGACTATCATCTTGACTGGACAGTACGTTTGGCAAAAATCGATCGATAATGTACCATCATGCATCAACCTCCAAGCAGATCACAAAGTCATCTTTTGAACCGGAAGTGACCCTGACTGGAGTTTGGGCATGTATTTGAAATTAAATAAATATAATTAAACACGGAGGATACAGATCTAAATCTTCTTTCCCTTACACTCTTTTTGTTGGTCATTTTTTATTGGTACACATAAAAAATGACGGATAATATTTTTTATTTATGGTGCACTGAATGAGCTGCCGGTGCAAGTATGCGAGAAATGACCAATTGGTGATCAATAAGTGGGCCAATGACGTGGTGTAAATTGTAAAGTCGTAATAGCAAGATACTTGCATCACGACTATAATCCACCACTTTCACATTTACATATTTACATTTATGTGGGATTTCAAAGGAAGTCCGATGTGGGCAAATGCTGGAAAATATTGTAGGAATTGACCACGAGATTGGAGTGTCAATCGTAGAATTTTGCACGGTGATGTGTGATTGACACGAACGCGGTGTCACCATTGACCGTCCAAAATTCTCGAAATCAACTTAAATACCATTCTATCATGACTAAAATTACTAAAATCCACACTAAATGAGTGTCATATTCGTTTTTATTTGAAAATAAATCATATCATAACGTTCTCATTGCCATATTTTGACCATGCGACTCAGCGGCTGTTATTCAGTTAAAACCTTTGAATATTTAGCTTAGTTTCGAAATTATCCACTATAAAAACATTTGTGAATAATAAAGGACGAATATGCGATTGATTTGACACCAAGAAATAATTAATCCAACCACTAGAATTTTGTAAAATATTAGTTGGAAGTCGGAAGATTGTCAAAATGTTTACTGTGCTGATTTGCGCATGCGCGTTACAGCCCTTAGCAGCGTCCATATCGTATAATTGACTCGCCTGTTCGACCAATCAGCGTGGGTTATTGGCGGAGATTTTTGCCCGAAATGATAGAATTGGATTTTTTGTGGGGGAAAGGCCAAAAAATGGGCGATGTTGGGAAAAAAGACCATAAATGGGGTGTTTATTTCCTCAATGTACAGTGCCTCCAAAGTCAGTAGATGTGCTTCCCCCCCGTGAGGTGCTTTAATCCTTGTGTTGTTATGTTTTGATTCATGTTCTACATTATATTCATGTATATTGAAAACAGTACTGTTTTGTAATCTAATTTGGTTCATTTTACATTATATTCTGAAGATGACAGCAAGGTTGAAAATATTTAATTAAAATATGAATAAAGAATATGTTGGTTCTATCATTTATAACATAAAGGAGGGATTTGGGATTTCTTGACCACGTTTAACTCCATGATAACCTTCCATACTGATTATACACTGATTGAGTCGTCAGAGCAATATACTCGCATCACGAAAATAAGCCACCACATCCACATTTACATCTATTAGGACCACCTATGGGACTGGGTTCAGCTAGTCTGCAGCACATTAAGGTGGTCTCTGTATGATAGGTAGAAGGAGGGGGGGGGGGGGTGCAAGGGGTGCGTGCCCCCTTTCCCACCAAAATACCATATAGTAATAGAGAGTTGGTTAATAGTCTCTTTATTATGCGTGGGGGAGTAAGGAAATGTTGTTGTCGTTATAGAAGTGGTTTTATGGCAAGAAGACGGCGATTGAGTGGCATATGTAATTCAATACAGTAAAACCTCAAATTAAGACCACCTCTCTATAGGGACCACCTCTATAATAAACCACCTCTATATCCAAACCTTCATAAAACTATCAGAAGGAACCTCTGTATAGAGACCACCTCTCTATTCAGACCACCTAACACTGGTTCCAACAGTGGTCCTAATAGGAAGGTTCTACTGTAATTTAAAGAGGTGGTCTGGGTGGAGAGGTGGTCTTAATTGGAGGTCCTGCTGTATCACTGAACACACTACTCAGAGGCAGCAGGATTTATGTGCCACTAAACTCATCCCATTTGTAGCTTTCGTTGATCTGTTGTGCTTGGGTGGCGTGAATTGAGCAATGGAGTGTGTGTGTGTGTGTGTGTGTGTGTGTGTGTGTGTGTGTGTGTGTGTGTGTGTGTGTGTGTGTGTGTGTGTCATTGTGAGTGTTGGGTGTGTGCATGTGAGGTGCGTAGGTGAATGCGAGTGCATGTATGTGTGGAACAGAGTTGGGGTTGGCGGTATCAGAGCGTGGCGAGTGTGAATGCGCGCACATTTTCACAGGTTTGGGTTGGCGCACGTGCGTGTATGTGCAAAAATGTGCGTGTACACGTGCATTTGTTAGTGTGTGAGGAGGAGGGATCAATGAGTCATTAATGTGGAGAGGATTGCGGAAGTGAGAACGCTCTCTTGAGGTGATGGAGTTCTCAGTAAATACTCAATGAGTCCCTTGATACTCAGTGTGATCTATTCGAAGGTCAAACACCACCATTTCCTCCTGTATTGCAGGTTATTATAGCAGTACAGTACAACACCCAATTGGTATAACCTCTACAAGCAGTCCACCTCTATAATAAGACCAGTTGACGTGGCCCCAACCTACTGAAAGAGACCACAGACCACCCATAGATAGAACACCTTGTTATTTAGGCCACTTGCGCAAAGCCAGTGGGTGGTCTTAAAAGTAAGGTTCTTCTGCACATAGTAATAAAAAAGGGGGAAAGGAAAAACCCCACATAGAATTTACCAGTTGCATTGAATTCTCACTCGAGACTTTTGTTGCGGTTCTAAGCCCCCCTCCCCCAAACACACACACACACACACACACACACACACACACACACACACACACACACACACACACACACACACACACACACACACACACACGCACGCACACACGCACGCACGCACGCACCCCCCCCCTCCCCGCACAACCCTCACAGCAAAGAAAGCTCTCTCTACCACTGCACGCTGCTGTAGATTTCTCGTCTGTCAGTCCCTCTCTGTGTTACCGGCTCCTTTACGGACCCGGAAATGACGTAAGACAGTAATCAGATTACGTCACAGGGCGCTCGTTCCGAGGGTCAACCCTTTACTGCCTAAAGGCTGCGGGCTCGCATGTTCATACCCGAATGTTTGTCGGGTGTTAAGAGATGGGAGATGTTGTTTTGTGGAGAGAAGAGCATTTTAGAGCACAATCTGACAAGGCTTCGTGATCTGCAATGTAGCCGAGAAAGATATATATTGTGGCAAGGATGCCAATGGCCTGGTCTGAATATAGAGTCGTCTGAACTTTTTTTCATTCTTTTTCGTGTAATTTCATTGGTTTTCATGATCGAGAGGTATCCGATAACCCCTCTTTGAAGAGGGGTGATACTATTTTTAGCATGCTTGTACTCAGCTGGATTACTTTTTCACATTTTTAAAACAGTGCTGTAATTGTTTAGAAAACAATGATAAATACAAAACAGGGTTCGTTGTGCAACATGAATTGTTTTATCGGGATTTGTTCTCATGGCGCATCAGGCTCGCCGTGATACGCCACAAGAACTCACTTGATCAAATAAGTGATGTTACAAACTCACCCGGTTTTGTCTATTAACCATATTCGGGACATGTCTGGCCATGCCCTTTTTAATCGGACAAAACTACAACCAAACATTTGACAAATGGCGATTATAATTGCTTCAGAAAATTGATTCCAGATGGATCAAGGATTTCGCAGAGTAAGGCTATTGTTGCAACCTGAAAAAAAGCCTAACACGAGCTAAACAGTAGCACAATTGGCTGTCTGCTCTACATTCACTCTGTTTGGCTAAACCACGTATCCATTTTGGTACATTTGCGCTTATCTTAGGCGGTATTCAAGCCTGCATTCTACCATTCAGTGCAAAAATCACCGCCAATAACCCATTCTGATTGG
The DNA here is from genome assembly GCA_019095985.1 of Streblospio benedicti. Classification (NCBI taxonomy): domain Eukaryota; kingdom Metazoa; phylum Annelida; class Polychaeta; order Spionida; family Spionidae; genus Streblospio; species Streblospio benedicti. The sequence goes on along the minus strand of CM032668.1, from coordinate 18,640,176 downwards.
TTGAGGGGTGTTCTAAATATGCAGATTTACACACTGCTAAAGGCTGATTAGAGAGACCACTAGCTAACTAGGACTTAAGTGTTCAAAGAACACTTCGCTAGAACGACATTGACTTACGGGCAATTAAGATATATACTGAAATAATGTATACTTTACAATCAAAAATTTATGTTTGAGGAGAAAACATCAGAATGAATCCATAATCAATATATCCAGCAAAAGATATTTGTGTTGCCATACAATAGTACTGAATAACAAGATGATAATTATCAATTTCTCCAATAATCAATTTTGCTGGTTGGTTTGGAAATTGGAATATTGGTTTTTCTTGGGCTAAGTGGTATTGAATATCATTAAAAAATGTCATAAAAGCCCTTCTAGAAAAGCAACATTTAATTTCAGAGCGCCCAAAATACTTCGGTGTTGCCTTTCTTAGTTGTTTAAAGCTTGAACAAATCACCGCTCAAGGCTGGAGACATGCATACATTAGTTACAAACATAGTTAGGGAACAAACACAATGCTTGCTTCAGCAGCTGAGCTGAAGCTCAAATAAAAGTCCGTCCATAACCAAAGAGCAAAATATGCACTTTTGAACCCCGGACTTGTTCTTAGCTTATTATTTACGGTTCGGTGATTATTGAATTAGTATTAGTTTAATTTCAGTATACTACGTGGTTTACTGTTTAAACCAATCACCGCCCAAGGCTACGTTTAGACTAGTGACGGCACATGGTTTATATCAAGATAAGAAAGTTTGCGTGTATATTTACCATCGTTTTTAGTCATTAATAGAAACTGTAATCATATTTTCTTCATGATAGAATGGATGGTATTTGACCACTCGATTGTCGTGTTAATCGTAGAATTTTTACAAAATTTCTACGATTGACACTATAATCTCGTGCTCAAATCCTACAATAGCATAGTAGACACCGATGACTACCCAACCAGTGAACGGGCAAATCCAGCAGAGGTTTAACGGAAAATGAAGGTTGCAATGTTATTAGTGCGGTAAGAGAGCTCTCTCTGACAGTCAGACAACCCTAATAGGAACATATCGTCTGTGTAGACTCTAGTTGCGGCTTCTCCCCTTTTCTCGGCTGCCATATTTTTGGCTCATTCCTGGCAGCGTACATAGTCAGTGATGTTTTCTATTGCAGCATAGATTAAAACCTAAATTAAGGCCAGACATACACTGTATGCTGTGAAATATTTAGTAATTGTGTTTGATCTTAACATATTTGCGCATAAATTTCGCTGTTTATAAATGTGTCCTGCAGTTAGCATCACATGAGACTGTACTGCATAGTTCTTGCAGTATTTCGAGGTAGAGTGTCAGTAGTTTAGTTTTATGTTTGGCTTGATGAATTAACTTGTAAAATTATATTGAAATTTTAATAAACGTTCAAATTATAAGTTTGTTGAGTTAATCAGTTGAGCGGAAGCATTTTTCTCTATCATTATTAGTCTTCTTTTCATGCTGTATGAATAGTAATAAAAAATTATAAAACTGTTTTTATTAACGTTTTCGGTGCTTTCCTCAGATATGATCACAAACAAATTTGAAAACATACACATTGATTCAAATGTTGGCTTTGAATAGTGTTGCTAACGTTGAAAACGTTAATAAGAACATTTTTAAAATAATTTTTTAATACTTTCATATAGCAGTAACGGACGACAATTTATCACCAGGGCCTACCAAACCGTCTGCTAAAAACTCGGATGTTTTCGTTACTTCTTAATGCAATTATTATTTTTTCAATTGCCACACATGTATCAAATCCTCAGATGAAACAACCTAGTGTTTGCAAATTCGTTTCCAAAATTTTAATAAACGTTCAAATTATAAGAAAAAGTGAACAGGAAACCAATTCATCTATTTTACTGTGTTACATTGTTTAATGCATTAATCAGTTGAATAATATGCCTAGTTTTTTTCATGATTAATAGTCTTATGGTCACTGCTGTATGAATAGTAATAAAAACAATATATGAAAATGTTTTTATTAACATTTTCGGTGCTTAAGCACTCTCCTCAGATATGATTACAAACTGCTATTTTTAAACATACGCATTTATTAAAATGATAAAATGGTTTTGAATAGGTGTTAATAAGAACATTTTTATAATTTTATTGCTATTAATACAACAGTGACCAGACGACAATACTTATCACTGCGGTGCAGCTTATGGCTTATTTTAGACTTTTAAAGGTTGAAATGATGGCACCAAATGATATTTTAGTAACAAATGGTTATTGATAAGTAATCCTATATGCGTCGTTTTAAATTTATGTGTCCAACAATAATGTATTTAGGACAGTCATATTTCACATTTGTTATGGATGTAAATCTTCAAGTGTCTATGCTCATAGGCAGATCCAGGGGGTGCACGCCCCCCCTCCAAAATACTTCATTTTCATAGCTTTTTTACACGTTCGCCATCGATCGCGCGTACGAAACCCCCACCCCCACCCCCTTTTCCAAAAATCTGGATCTGCCATTGATGCTCGTATGAAAAGAAGTACAAGCACGAACAAAATGTGAAGTTAAATTAAATCTGTATCATACCGTTCAAGTTCATATGCTAGCGTATTCGTGATAACACCATAGGTTTATTGTAAGAGGAGGGAAAATTGAAGTGGAGGAATTTGTGTGATGTAAACATAACGTAATCAAGTCAAAGCACACACTGAACACAACGCAAACAAATCAGAGAGAAACTTGTCTCAGAATCACATGCCACTTGCCACTTTGGCTTGTTTGCTATTTCTTGTCGTTTGCGGTTATTTTTAAACTACTTATTAAGTAACAACAACATTCTCACGATAGACAGCACATATCGTTAACTATAAAAAAATACGTGACCTGACAAAATTGCCCTTAATTGAAATAACATTGATCAGGTATTCAATACCAGTGCTCCCTAAAATGTGACAGCTGCTCTGGTTTGTTGATCCTCCACACAGCTGACTCATATGTCGTAAAAGCCACGAGTGTTTCAAATGCAGCTGAGAGGACTTGAACGAACAACGTAAACCATTTGGTCAGATATGAAGGTCACAATGGCGCCAGCATAAGTATCTTCTGTTGCTATGAGCTTGAATGGGATGTATGTCGTCTGTTTTAGACGCAGTTAGTAGTTATAGCATGTCACCGAATGCACGGTGAATATTCAAAGAGCAACACTAAAATGATTTGTTTGAACATTTCCGTTAGTTTCACTGTAACAGAATAATGTACTATACAATGTGTTTGGTTGCATAAGTGTAATATGTAAGAAAAATATGAATGTTGTAACATTAAGTTTTGGGGTAGGAGCATTATCAAGATATAATGATATTGCACCTCTAGATTTCTGCTATGACTTATGAATTAGAAATAACAAACAGCTCAAGAACAAAATTTACTACACAAGGCCTTCTCATGTTTGTAATACCACTTTCAAATTTGGCACATTGGACACTTGGCCCCCAATTGAGTGTTCTCCACCAAAAGGTTTCATTATATTATTCTATTAGCCAATATTTGGAGCTGATGAGCAATGTACGTTTACATAAACTGACATGATAATCATAAAGCATGTATGTATTAAAAAAGAAATTGGATCACTTTCTAATAGTTTCAACTTGGTATCGAACATGTGGTTAGCATTAACATCTCTTTCCAGTAAAAATCTATGATAAATTTACAATTTACAGCACATAATTGGCACCGTGTTGGGGTCTTAGATATTTGTTCATCTCAAAATCGGGTGTCTTTCTGCTAAGCATATATACCCAACCCGACTGTGAAAGAGCCCCCCCCCCAGTGTTACACTTCTGCACCCAACCACACTGTGAGGTACAAGTTTGTTACAGTGCAATTCCATTAGAAATGCTTAAGCAAAACCAAACCAAACTTCCAAGAAAGGTATGATACCAAATACTGTCTGACAAATGGCTTAGTCTCACGCCATCGACCAATCAGAAACATCAGATCACACATGCCATATTTTTACGGCAATCAAACTACAATTAGGCTTAAATATTTGAAGACTTTGGCAAGATTTCCTTGTATATGTTGTCTACTTTAGGGTCGTGGCCCCCTGTTCTTGTGCGTTGTTTTCATGTTGAACAAAAATGCTCTTGTGTGCTGTGTATGGTCTAAAGATTTAATATTTCAAAGCTTTTTTTTCCATTTCACAGTCAAAGACAAGACATCTCAAGTTAACAAAGACAGACATACTCCATTAAAAGCATTGCATGGTATACAGTGAATATGTCTCAATAATAATATAGATAATATCCTTTTTTTAAATCACACTCATGGCTTACGCCCCATGCAACCAACTGCACTATGTTAGTCATACCACCGCTCGCTATCTTTTATAAACAGTACACGCACCTCATTTATAAACTCTCTCTGCTCATATTACAATACAGCAAACTTTAAATAAAACAGAACTTGTTTTGAGCCTCACCACTAATATTACCATACATTATCCAATGGTTGCGGATTAGTCAATATCAATAATGTCGATATCACAGTATTGCATTGTTCAGAACCAGTTTGTTGAAAACGGTTTTTATGGCCAGGTAGATAGATTAATACGCTGCTATATTTCTGTGCAACAGGTTTTCCGATAATCCTGTTTTTATTCCAATGCACCATGACTAGTATGCAGATTGAATATACCAGGCATTTGACCTGTTTTTACAGCATGACAATAACGTTATTTGGTTTTCCTTTGTATACATATGTCTGGTATGAGACCCATTTGTTTTTCATTCTATCAATGTACAATAGAACCTCCATATTAAGAGCATCGCTTTAATGAGACCACCTTGATCATACGACTGCTTTTCACGGTCCAACACCTTCATAAACCGACCAAAATGAACATCTATATAGAGACCACCTCTCTATTGAGACCACCTAACACCAGACACAAAAGATGTTCCTAATAGAGGGCTTCTACTGTACATGTATTTCAAGAGCAGGGTCAGAATTCAAAACTATGAACACTATGATAGTTAAGTCCACTCATAGTGGTATCCGTGTGATAAGAATATTATATATTTCCGCTTACCAAGTCAAAAATACTTTTGGACAGTGTGTGTAGAATATATAGTGGCCACAGTCAACTAAAGAAAATTGACCTTAAAAAGTTCACTTCAGCAATGTTAATATAGAAAATGAAACGGAAAAAAGCGAAAAACGTAAAAAATAATGCAAGCGTTATTCAACGGCAGGTATCCACGTTACAAGGATAGTTTTGATTCTTGTGCTTTATTTAAACTTTAGTCAGTGAGTTAACAATACTTAAATACTTTAGGAGATACCATCACTTTCAGTGGTGCGTGAATTGCTAAACAATAACAAGTGAGAAATACAAACGTAACTTCCAACTCACCATTTTCACGAGTAGCTCTGTCTTTCTGTCAATCAACAAACTAACCGCAAAAGTTACACCAGGTCTTTTTAGAATCCAACGAAGCAAAACGTATCCGTGTTTCTTTTATATCAGCAATCTATAAACCCTGTATACCCGTGTACACTTTAGGTCATGTATTCCTTGTTGTGTAAAATGTAGCTTATCCCTGTTGTGCAGCACATCACTTGATAGCTCTTCCGCCAAACGACCACAATAATAAGCCATTAACTGACATCTGGTGGAGAATGCTGGTACCATACACCCCGCTGTCTATATACGCTCAGAAGCAGTGATGTGGTATTGAGTTTTATGGTTGATTTGGCAATATTCTTTTTATGACTAGTATGGATTTTATACATACATGTACATTTCATTTGATTCTTTTACAAAGAAGAAGAGAATGTTGAGAGAGCATTAAAAAATGACCAGAATTTTGTTAAGGTTCATGTGGTTCAAGATTTAGTTTATTGAGTTTTAAGATTTGGTTTCGTAAACACTTGTAATATTCTTTTTGAAGTAAAAATAGCTTTTATAATATCTACAAAAACTCGCTTAAATAAATATGTAACAGATACATAAGGAAAAGTAAAAATATATAGAAACTTTTTTCACCAATTCAAGATATTCAAGATGCATGTAAATATTTGAAGAATATGACATGTGTATTTGCTAAATCATTATCCGTACCGTTTGGACTGACTTAAGCTTTCTAGCGTGCAAAAAGCATCATTTGCCGACCCTTCCTGAAACATCACAATATTATGTGCACCAGTCTGCCAAAATAGCAGAATCATGTACAATAACAGCAGTTACCAACGCACGTACATCCCATATGAGTTTGTATGCGATTTCCTTAATGGGGGGAAACATTTTTCCACAGCTGTGGCTAAAGTTGATGCACATGAAATGCATTTTACAGCTTTCTATTTCATATTTGTTGAAACTATATTTATATTAATAAAATGTATCTTGTCAATTGCTCTAAAAAAGTCAGGGATTGTTCACAAATGACGTCACCCAGCAGGGGCGGGGGAGGGGGGGGGTAGCGAAAGATGACAAAAGTTGACAGGGGGGAGGGGTCTGGCACTTGGGTGATATCACCTTTGCACTTGGGTGATATCACCTTTTGAAAAAACAATTGTAGTTATTTGAACTTACTTTTTGACATGTTAAGTGAGTTGTGATATATCTACTAGTCGAGATCGCATTGCCATGTTTGCTTTATGTCCTAAATACATTTGTAAAATTATGTCTAAATTATGGACACATGTCTTCAAATAGATTTATGTTATGTAATGGCTCATTTAAATCAATGTTAAATGTCATCGCAAAACCATATGATATCACGGATGAGGAGATGGGGGGGGGGGGGCGAAGATGACGTCACTTTCCAGGAGGCGCGGGGGGGGGGGGCTGCTGTAAAGATGACGAAAGGTGACAAGGGGGGGAGGGGGTGGTGGTAAAAAGGCTAAAAATGAGGTGACGTCATTTGTGAACGATCCCTTATTCTCTTGTCAAATACAATATACTCTGTAGATAATTATCACATATCATGACTGTGTTACAGTATCTGGAATTAGGTACAATGTGCTTCCGCGGCCGAGTGGTTAGGGAGTTGGACTCGTGACCAGAAGGTCGTGGATTCGATTCCCGGTCGGGTCTGGTGGTGGGTGTTGAGCAAACTTACCCCTAGCAGGTTGCACATTGCTCCGTGGCACCTACACGTTAAGTATACAGGTCATTGGGTTGAAAGAGTGAGTGAGTGATCGTGTGAGTGATTAGCGTTGTGCACTGAATGTGCTGCCGATGAAAGTATGTGAGAAATGATCAATTGAAGATCAATAAGTGGGCCAATGACCTGGTGTAAATTGTAATAAGTCGTGAGATCAAAGCTTGGATCAAGACTATAAACCAGACATTTACATTTTACATTTAAAACTGAACTGAATAGCGTGGTCTCGTGGCTTTAGGCAACAACTCAAAATCTCCACTTGAAATTGTTCTACTGTATCAGTAGCATCTAACCTAATGCAATACAATAAATTGGCCAGATATCATGGACATGGACAGTGGACACAATAATAAAAAGAATACTTCATTATGCTCGACGGAGTCTGCTCCGAATAATGCCTTTGTGTTGGTATCTATTTTGCTGTCTACTTGTTAGAAATATTAGAATTTCAATAGGTCTTATTTTTTATATAATCTCTATACATTGTAGGTCATCTATAGTGTATAGTTTTATTTGTTAGCTGTATTTTGATAAAAGGACATGTTGCTTCTAAAACTTAAATTCTGATTTTATCCATAGGTTTTTGATCTCCTCAAATTAAAACACCAAAAGAAATGAAATACAAGTAGAATGAAGAGTGCAAGATAATGAGATCTAGTCCTGAAGACCAAATGTATAGACTATTTACAACATTGTATTGGAAAACCAATGAAAATTATCTTTATATATACGAATATCCAATGTCCTAATTTAAAATATCTATAAAATTTTTATATAATATTTTTTCACGTGGAAAGTCCTTTGGATATTCGTTTATATATTATAATATAATCTCACTATAGATGTTTTATATAGTTGAAGATATTGTAATAAAATGTGGTAGAGATGTGATAAAATGAAATTTCTTTCATAAATGGAAAAAAAGACTTTATAATACAGGTAAACTATTGACCAATGGAATGCAAAACAACACTGAGTTAATAAAAATATATTTTACATCTTTAGTCAGCTATATTATCACAACACATTATGGCGTTAATATAGCATAGTTACATAGGTATTTGCAGGCATTATTAACTTTCTGGTTGACAATGAATATAAGATAAATAATGCATGTGATTTGTGAAATCAACGTGCATGCATCTAATGTACACTATAAAAAACATAACACACACTATACTAAAACAAGGCATAGCGATATACCGTATTGGTGCTGTAAAAATATTTATAACAGACATTATGTGGCAAAATAAAGTAATGGTGCTTAATGATATAGAGGTAGGTATCAGTTCATTCTTTGCTTATTATTCTGTATTGTGCACGTCTTAACTGCTGTTTAAAAAGATGGTCAAAAAATAATAATTTTTGAAAGATTTTTTTAAATTTCTAAGAATTCTTTATTTGCTTAACACTTTCCAATATAAAATGCTTCACCGGAGTACACCTCTAGTATCAAAATATATGAAAAGACTTGTTGATTACACGAAGCAAATTATCTGTGATAAATACAAGTCAAAATATATCTTATTGGTAAGCTAGTCAAATAGCAGGCAATTGAAAAATAGATTAAATATTGAAATGCTAATTTCAAAATGTTGCCTACATACTAAATGTTGGGTATTCTGAAGCCAACAAAGTACGTGTAATCGGAGTCAAATGTCATTGCCGTTGCCGGAGATGACGGAATAACGGCCTCTAGCCAGACAGCTGTCTGGAACTGGCATTGAACAATGGCTTGTGTTGAGGTCGATGATCTATAGGAGCTATAGTTAAGCATGGTATTTGGACCTTTTTTCCACACGTTGCCCCCCATCATAAGACACACTTCAGTAGCTCTTGTGTCACCAGAATTGCTGGTCATTGCAACTGACCAGGAGAAATAGTAGATCTCGTTATCTGGACATATAAAACGACCAATACTTGGAAAATAATAGTCTCCTGCATTTAACAAAACATCGTCAAACTCCAAAGCCTGTTCATCTATCAAGTTCTTATGCTGAGAAAACCTTACATGGAATGCGACAAGCGGAAGGGTTGGGTCGACAAGTTCAAAACCAGAAAAAGAGGTGGTTTCTGCAACCCATCCTCTACTAGTTCTTACTATGTCTATTGTATCCCCCTCTGCACAGTCTGTAACTACTGTTCCAGAAGAGGTTCCACTGTCTGAGTAAGTTACAGGCCTGGTATTGCGAGCATATGACATGTAGAATTGGTTTACGTTATTGCGTCGAAACTGTGTGATTGAGTCAGATGAGCTTGTATGCGTATTTACTGTAATAACATAAATTCCAGTATCTGGACAAGTAAATTTCCCATTCATTGTATCATAATGATAACCAAAGTTAAAAACCTCCTGATCAAATATCTGCGGGTCGTAAGTGTTTGAATCAATTGATAATTGTGCAGTAAATGCAACTTTTGAACTATAGCTGCTTTGAAATATTTTGAAACCTGAAATAGAAGTGTATATTGCCTCAATCTTATTACAGTTATTTAAAATGGAATACAAATTTTGACAATATTGTGCTTTCACCCAAATTTTAGAAGCAGCCGTACACTTAACAACAGATGACATAGTAGCAGTTCCACTATCACCATAACCCCCACCCGCACTATCATAGTTTGCAGTAACAGGACCATACTTTACAATTGTTCCATCTTTCATTAGGCTGGTTACAAGTTTGCCTTGGTATGAATGAATTTTGAACGTCAATCTGTTTTGTACCTGTTGGGGGTTTAAGTTTTTTCTTTATCTCGCTTGCCAAAATTCATTTTATTCTATGACTCAAGCAAACCTTTCACTGCCCCTTTTTTTGTTTTTTCACATCTTTTAAACGCTTTGGGGTTTTGGGGGAATTCTTGGCCCGAAGGTGGGTCTTTTTTTTCTTTAACACTTTTTTTTAAAGGCTTGAATTCCCTATTTTTTCTGTAAATATAAATTAAATTTTTTAAAATTGAAAAAACACATATGCTTTTTTAAACACTATCATTAAGATAGTTTTCCTTATTCGTTATCAGTCTAAGCCTATTTCTGCGGAAATATTTTTGGTTTAGCAAAAAAAAAAATAGATCAAAAGTGCTCAAGGCACGCGTCGCTGACAACCCCTGACCCATGGGCCCAAAAAAGATGTTTTCTTTCAATCAAAAAAAAAAACGTCTTACTTGATGCGTGACTCATCCACATCTCTGTTTTGGCTTTG
>CM032668.1:18573325-18629725 GCA_019095985.1 Streblospio benedicti | reverse complement strand
TAAGAATAAAATGTCTTCTTATGCATTCATTATGTATTATTACCCTACTTTACATGTAAGCATAACATAATCTAGTTAGAGTAAGCTGAATTATCTTGCTCATTACATTATATTAGTAGCTAACAAAATATACTTTGCATCACAAGTAAAGTGTCATCGTCGGTTTTCAAGGCTTGATCACTCACACTGCCTTAACGGCCTTGTTCATACCAACACTTTACTAAATTATATATAATAAATGATGCTGATGGAGACGGATCAAGTTGCATTTTGCCATGCCGAATTCTTTTCATCTTTTAAATAATTCTCTAAACCAAATGATGCTCAACAATTTATCTTCGTAGTAATAATGTCCAATCAAATATAAGTACAATGTACTATTAAATACGCATACTGCTGCACAGATCATAATGCACTCACGCGATGAGCGCTGCTATCGGCACTGTCCTGATGTAGCTGATTGCGTCATGTGCCGAGATGAGTAGACGGGCATTGGAGATGCGAATCCCTTCTTTCTCGGCCACTTGTCTGGGAGGGGGGGGGTCTTGGTCAGAGAATGGGTGCGGACGTGCCTCGGACAGGTAGAAAACGGCACCAGCCAATATACCTATATTTGAGAAAAAGTGACCCACAATATACCAATATCTGAGAAAATGTGACCCACCAATATATCAAACTCAGATTCTAGCACATGTAGATATCAAAAATGAATATAATGAATATCAATATTTTTTTATCCTGATAAATATACTAAAAATGTGAAAAAGACACCCTGAAATATACCAAAAATGTGAAAATAGACACCCAGAATATACCAAACATGTGAAAAAGACGCCCAGCAATATACCAAAAATGTAAAAAAAAAAGATACCCAGTTTCGAGGCACGTCCATACTAATCGCGATAGTGCAGCCCCCCCCCCCAGGTCTTGGTATCTAGACGTGCGACACATGAAATAGCATCTATTCTTCAAGCTCTTTCTATTAGTGTCACTCCCAACGTCATTCGCCAAAGAACAAGACATGTGAGATTCCTGAGCATGATAACAATTTGCGGTCCTCACATTTTACGGTTATTTTCGGATGTGTGGTGACATTTCACTGTTGACGTAAATTATAACCGGCCACAATTTACGTTGGTTAAAATTTACAACTTATAAACCTTTGCCACTGGACCAGCTCAAGATTTAAACAATGCCTGCGTAGTAAAAGTCGATGGGGTATGTTCCTAGAAACGTCAAAGTATCCCAAGTCTACAGACATATAGGCTGTCTTAGTGGAATGTTCTACTGGGTGTACACGCGGGCATGCTTGCATAGGTCCCTGGCTAAATGAAAGCATAGGATACTTGCATATCTACATGTTCAGTGTCAACATTAATTTTGATTTCATCGCTTATCATGGCACTAGTCAAATTCAAAAATCCCATTTCCCATCACGGATCAAACGTGTGTTAAACACGTGACTACATCTACCTCCTAATGATGTATGTCATTAAAAAAAACTGCATCTCTAAATACACACCCACCCACCCCGTCTGCACCGCCATCTGGCTCTCCTCAAGTGAACACAGATCCTGTCAGTGACACGTCGAAGTACAATCGAAAAGATGATCTGGATCCACTTGAAATCCACATGCGATCCAGAATCTTGAGACAGCGGGAACACACCGCCTCTCATATTTTTGGGAAACTCACTTGTTTACAGTTTAACAAGTGTCCGGTATGCACAAGGTTCCCTCTAACTCATGAAATAATGTACAGTAGAACCTCCAATTGAGACCACCTCTATAATAAGACCACTTTTCACGGTCCCAAACCTTCATAAAGAGACCAAAATCAACCTCAGTATAGAGACCACCTCTCTATTGAGACCATCTAACACGGGCCCAAAGATGGTCCTAATAGAGTTTAGGACCTAATGGAGGTTCTATTGTATACAGCTGCCAGTAATATATACAGCTGAGAGAGAAAAGAATCACTTGCCATTCTATTCTCTCTCATCTCATCTGTATATATTATTTTATGAGTTAGAGGGAACCTTGTGAATATAGCACACTTGTTAATGTTCGTCCAATATACAAAGCACTTCATGCAATACAAGTGTCGATAAAACACAAGTCTCCTGTTAGTTAATCCATTAATACATATGTATATGTTTTTTTTATTGTAGATATACTGTAATATAGTTTTATTTTATTTTAGAAGTTATTTGAAAAGGAACCTGTGTGTTCGAAAACGTTTATTAAATTCTCAGTTTAGAATAAGTTTTGATATATGCGGTTTGATGTTATTTTGACAAGTTCTAGCACTAAAAAAAAAAAAGAAATATAAGAATAATAACAGTAATATAAAACGTAGGTTGCACTGGAACTATATTTCGCGGCGTACACAGTTTGGTGTCACGAGAAATATGATCCGCCCAACATGTCAGATATTAATGCGCTAGTGTAAACTGTTTGTGCGCAAGATAAGTGCACGAATATTGGTCGCATGTGTGGTATGATCGCTCTAGCCTCTAGCGAGCTAGGTGGCCGTCCAGAACACGAGAGCTCCTTCTAGGATTGTGACAGTAACTTTATAGGGATGGGAATGAAGCTTAAAGTAACAGATCGGGGGGGGTTATAACGTTTTTAAGAGTGTGTGCTTTGAATGTTTTTGGCAGTATTTTGTGTGCGGTGGTCGTAAGTGGTGAAGGCCAATGGAAATATGGTTGTGGATCACGTGATTGGGAGTGAAATTGACGTCTGCTTCAGTAAGGAATTGCATGACCTATTGTAGGCCTACTTTGCAGTCGATCATGCAAGTTTCACCGGATTCAAAGTACAATGTACTAGCTGACTGAAACTTGGTGATTGATTATAGGCCCGGAGTTGACATAATGTATATAAAAATGACATCTTTGTCACGTCTTTCGCCAATCTAGCTAAAATCTTAACTAACAAAGACTAAATGCTGACCACAGTCGCTCGATATTGTAGTAGCGGTCCACATCCTTTATCGCGCGATTTCCTGCCCACAGTAACAGCACACAGCACTTTCTGACAGAGGCTACATAATTACCTTTCTATCTAGCGGTTCTAGCGGATCTAGCGGGGATTAAGCGTGTAATGACTCGTGACATGTGTTTGTGTGGATAGGTCATCATTAGGGTGATCACGGCACCCAGTGGGGAGGCGTGGTCACTTAATCATACTGACCACCTGGGTCATTTGTGTGGTTGGTCGATGAAACAACGTGGCTAGATAAACGCTTGTCTAATAAGGCCACCTAGCACTGTCGAACACTTTTACATTATCTCCCTGGTTAATGTATAATAAACTCACTACACCTATTTAACTATACTGTGAATACTTCACTGAATGGGGCATTATAATGAAATAGCTCGCTTGGTGATTTATCATATTAAACTTTTGTAAACTATACTCTCTTTTAATTCTTAGTCCGCTAATATACCCGTTCTTAATGTGTAGGAGTATAGCAGTGTGCTTCTGTGGTCGAGTGGTTAGGGAGTTGGACTGGTATTCAGAAGGTCGTGGGTTTGATTCCCGGTCGGGTCTGAGTGTGGGTGTTGAGCAAAGTCATGCCTTAAGGAGTTTCACACTGCACCTACACGTTAATTGGGTACAGGTCATTGGGTTGAAATAGTGAGTGAGTGATTGTGTGAGTGATTAGCATTGTGTGCTGAATGCCGTGTCGATGCAAGTATGAGAGAAATGATCAATTGAAGATCAATAAGTGTGCCAATGACCTAGTGTAAATTGTTAAGTCGTGAGAGCAAGACTAGGATCAGGACTATAAAACATTACATTTAGATTCACATTTACATTTTTATAGATTTTCCAAAATGGTTCTTTATTATCATTGTCTCCTTTTGTGAATTGAAGGAGAGAAAAAAACACCCAACTAATTCACAAGTACGTCTATACGTACAATATAGCAATATTATACGAAACATATTAAAAACAACAACACAGAGTATCACTCCAACTGGCCACATACCATCACGCACCAACTGACCGCCCCATCTCAGCCTAACTGACCACAATGACGTCACAGGCTGACCACTGACCACGCCTCATTAGAAGACTTGAGAGACGCCGGCCGAGACGAGGTGACGAGAGAGAGAGTCGGGCCGGTGGGGGTGGGGGTGGGGGTAGATTGTTCTGGTTACCGTTTGCGTTGTGTTTTCTTTTATTCTTTCTTTTATTTCTGCTGCTCTAATGCGGTCTAAATTAAATCGATGTTGGTCCAAATGTTTTATATATTGTTATTTACTCTATTTACTCTTTCAACATGTTTCAATACCATCAGTATCCTTCTCAAAATCAAATTTCAAAATGTTAGTTCCAACATTTATAGAATTTCATAAAACCAAATATCAATGCCAATTTAAATGTTAATCTATACCAAAACATCATATCATATCAATAGACGTTGTGGGTGTTCTCACTCGTGCATGCGGGGGTGGGGATTTATTAATTTTCCTTCTTGTTTTATCCTTTCTGTTTCTTTCTATTTTTCTATTTTCCTTTATTCCCATTCATTTTTCCTTTCGTTTTCCCTCCTTGTTTAACGGGTGGGTGGGTTGGGTGTGTGTGTTAGTTTACCTTCCATTGTACTGCTATTGTGATCGACCATAATGGTCCCTATTTGGTTCCATTGCGGCTGGTTTTGATCTTACTGTAAATATTGGTTTGTCACCTCTGATGACGCTTTTCATTATGTTATTGTGACATAAAATGTAAGTCTTTCAAATGACCACACATAATTCTTTTGTCCTGTTAAACTTAATTAACAATGGAGCAAGTGATAATGCGACAGATTCTAGTTTTAATGGATGTAAGAATAATGGTTAAACAAAACGCATATCAATCTTGTAGCAAACAATTTGCATTCTACAATCGACTATATATACTATATATACTGCCCATTAAATATTTCTGGAACAGGCTGTAGCACGTATGCAACAACAATAACTTTATTCTTTACATAATATGTATACTTCATTGCACATTACTACAAGTCTCTATCATTAACATAGAACATCCGTACTAAACTAATGTACAAAATGACCTCTAATAATCCAATCTATAGCAATATGCCTACCTCGTCGGGACATTCAATCGCCAACTCCTCCTAAAGCCTAAAGCACCAATCTCGGAAGAAAGGTGCGTGCCAAGAGGAGATTTAGCAGAACTGCTGCTCATTTTCTTCATTGCCGAGCGCCACACGTAAGCCCCATTCGGCTGCCAAGACCTGAAGAGGGTTTCCGCGAGACACGAAGGGCCCTGCCCCGGCCACAATGAACGATAATACCGGCTAATTGCCCTAACTTGTCTGGCCGAGCAGGGCTTTACGTGCTGCATAATAAGACTGGAGAGGATTGGGCGAATGTTCACTTATTTGAGGAGTCGGGCTTGTCACGGAAGCTAGGAGTGTGTATTGGAGGAGGGCCTTTTGAATTCAGATGTATTTATGTCTGTGGTGTATGCATTTGGTGATTCAAAAAATAATGATAGCTGATGTTAGTTAAATAGATTAACATGCTATAGCGATTTCTGTGATAATACTGGAAAATAAAATGGGGGTGGGGCTATATATTCAAAATGATGTGGTCTGTTTTGCTCTCTTAAAATTCAATCAAGTCATACGTTAGTCATATATAAACAGCATCCTGTGAAGACGTGAACACTAGAATTTAGAAACAAACGTAAGGTATTGATGAACAAACTCAGTTTGGTTTAATACTTTTAACTTTTGACATTTTATTACATGGTGGAAAATAGCCACAACACGAGAAGAACCACCTACACCCAGATAATACACTTTAGTAACTTAAAAGAAACCTACTCAGACGTGCCCAGCACTTTGACTAGGCAGCAATATCTATTGCTATTACGAGTGTTTAACTTGACGGAAACAGACGGCAAACAAAATCTGCCACAGACGACACTCGCTCAAAACAGCAGAGAAAA
This sequence comes from Streblospio benedicti, assembly GCA_019095985.1. Lineage (NCBI taxonomy): Eukaryota > Metazoa > Annelida > Polychaeta > Spionida > Spionidae > Streblospio > Streblospio benedicti. Next base: position 18,623,750 of record CM032668.1, on the reverse strand, counting down.
CAAATTCTCCATCCGGGAACCTGCTCTTTGCCAGAAGTGGCTGCGCATCGGACCTGCGCACTGGGACTGGGAGATATTATGTAAACAGCGCGTGGTGGTCCGTGGCGGGGGATTAAGACGACACAGCAATTAAAGGGTTAAATTACAAGGTGAATGAAGATTGAGTATGAACACACTCCACGAGAGGAACTTTTTTCTTTAATTAAGTTTTTTTTTCTGTTTTTGTCTTGAAAAGGTGGTTCGTCTTTATACTAGTACCCGTTGCTATTGAAAAAAGCACGATAAAAAGTATAAAAAATAGATGTTCATTATATTATAACATTTTACATGAATTATCAAAAACAATTATACAAAATATTATTCACAAAAAAAATCGACCTCTCGTAGAGAGTGTTATGTGAAGTATTCAGGACACCTGCAAAATAGGGACACCTTTCAAACTGCCTTTGGCTTTCAGTAATCTCTTTCACAGTGCATACATGTTTCTGTTCAATGTATTATGTTCAGTGGGTTGTGAATTGACTAGTAAGACCCAAATCTATGAGGTGGTTGAAAAGTACTGTATTCATGTTTTTATATTAATAATCCATTGCCACATCAATTCGTTTGAATTTGTATCTCTTTGCTATAGTGATTATTCACCTGATTTCCACAGTTTGTACACAGTTTTGGTCATGTGAGCTTTGAAAATAAGTCTACACCTTTTATTCACTTTCAGGTATATGTGTAAGGTATATCAAAATAGCCTAGTACGACATTCATATCTAAACATGTTCAGAAATTCTTTAAACAAAGTATCAAAGCAACAGTTCACATTGAATTGCTTCATATGTCTTAACACCAGCACTGAAAGAAGAATGACTTTTTTAATATGTCATCATTTCACGTGGATAGTCAGAAAGGCATCTAGAGCTAGAGAGCTAGAGAGATGCAAAATCAGTCCCAACAGACTACAATCGTCCGCATGGCACAAATCAAACAAGACAATTAATGGATGCTGCGTTTGCGTCATCACGTCAAGTACAACACACACAAACAACCCGGTCTAACGACAGCCAGCCGGCTAGTCTAGCGGCCAGGCGCACACGTTTTGAACTGGAGGTGCAGGGTTGAGGCTCATAATCAGTAATTGATGTACATTAGTGTCATGCATGTTATGTTGTCTGGTTGGTGTGTTGCGGTAAAATTGATTTATATATGAGAGTTAAATCAATCGCAACGTATCTAATTCTCATTGATGTAATACAATTTAAACGCCACTTTATAATCAGCGAATACTTCAATGTACTTTTCAGTTTGTTTTAGTTATGTAGAGTAAATATTATGATCTTCATATGGACGTATGCATGAGTAGTGGTGTATGGTTATATTACATACAGTGACTTTGGCCATGCTGAAATTATTTTTCAATATATTCCTTTAAATGTTAATGATTATCGACAATACAAAAATACACACGTACCATTTAAAATCACAAAATCTATCAATAACCTATGACCCAACTTTGCCCGTGAATTCTTGATACCACGTCTAAAACCTATCCCACAAGCAGCAATATATAACCCACACGTCTATGATAATTGATTACCACCAGGAGGAAACCTAATAAGATATGCCAGCTTGGAAAGCTCGCCCCTTGTATAATGTAACCCACAAGTGCGCCAGAAGTGTCTTATAACGAGCCAAGGAAGCAAATGGGCCCTAATGGTTTCTCAGGCAGCCCATACATTAGACCACGAAGCTTTTACATCATCAGCCAAAAGTACAAGCCATACAAACAAAGGCTCAGAGCTTCCTACAAACTCTACGGCTCTCCTCTAGCAAATGAAGTGCTGATAGCATTATCTGGGCCGTAAGTGCGTTACTCACAAACTGCTTCCCTTCGCTAGAGCCATCTCTTCCCAGATACTCTCAAACACTGCCCAGTGTACGCTACCCGAAGCCAGCCCAGTCTCTGCCTAACAGGTGAATTTGTTTGCCACTGTCTTAACAGCGCTTCTGGATTAGCTATTTAGTCTCTGACCTTGGCCATAACACTCGACTTTGTAAACGTAATTAGCTGCCAGACGAGCTGCGACGGATCACGTTCGCGCTGTTTATCCTTCCGCAAATAAAATGGCCGCCTGCAACTTCTCTCAATATTGAGCCGAAAGTGCGCTAAAATACATCGCCTGCCTTTCATCCGTCTCTACCAGACCACGCGCCGGCTTTGCGTCTACTTATGAGCAATCCTCAAATCTTCTCTGGCCAACAATTACTCAATCTGCCGTCACTCGCTTCGGCCGAGAAGATTTACATCTCAATTTCTCTTAGCAAACGACACTGACGGCTTTCCCTCCTCCTCCTCCCCGCTCATTTGCATAACACCGCCCACCTCATTATCGGCGCGCGCCGCTCAGCCAATCAGCGAGCGATCCGCAAATTGGCGCTAATGTTTTCATAGCAACACCGGGAAGAAACCGTATGACTGGCACGCCTGATAAGATGATAAGGACGCTTCCAGATTTCATGGATGTGTTGAGATGGCACTAGCCGGGCCACTTTAGACCTATTTGTGGCGTATCTATAGCGCTGCTACGCAAACATCGGCTGCATTAAGCCACGGGGAGCAGACGTTACGACAAGGCGGCCATTCATCGCAAGGACTTGCTGTTTGTAGAAACGAAAAGAATAAAAAAGAGCCGTGGTGCAAGTTGGCGTAAGGCTCTGGTGACCCCGGCAACGTCTCCAAATATACAAGTTGGCTTTTTTGCCTTCAACATGCGAGTGTGTGTAGTGTTTGTGAGAGGCCGGCATAGAAGATCCATTGTTTAAGGATTATCAAAGTGCCTTTGCCTGGATTAGAGCCGTGAGTGTTGTGTAAGTGATTTGTTAGGAATGACGATCATCGCCTTTGAGATTAACGTTAATATTTACGTGGATTAAGTGCATGGCATCTTAAAACTGAAAGGGTAAGAGTTGAGAAAAAAATAGACCAATACAAGGCTTCAAGATGGAAACTTTCGTGAAAACTTCACGGTCTTCGTTTTCAATAGACGCTCTCTTGACAAGACGGGATTCTCCCAACCCTCAGTCCTCGACATCCGCAGTGAACAAGAAGGAGGAAAAGGGGATCAGTTGCGTGGATTCATCGTCCAAAATGGCGTCGGAATCGCAGACGAAATCCGTGAGTGTTCCTCAAACTGGATTTACGTACTACCATCCGTCGTCCGCGACTTCGGCGATTAACTCTTTGCCCCCGTCGATGGCAAATCTAGCAGCCATGCACAACATGCATCTTCTGCAGAGAGCTGCGTCGCTAGAACAGTCGTTTTACCACCATCATCATCACAGCCAGCTTCAGCTAGGATTGCACGGGGGAGCCATGAAAGACGCAACTTTCGGCAATCTGTCTGACTTCTACAGCCGGCAACTGCAGAATCAGATGCAGTTTTCCACAAGCAGCAGTCCAGCTCTACGGTTGGGAGCCAATCCTCTGTTTTTACCACCTACTCTAGCGGGTAGTGACACTTCTTTTCTGACAGCTAGCAGGGATACGTCACGACGGGAGAGGGAGAACAGTGTGGTCAGTTCCTCCCCGGCTCTAAGTGACCACAGCCGATCACAGGGCTCATCAGACGAGCCGGACTCCACGCAGAAACTGCCCAACGACGACAAACACGTGGATTTTGCGGGACAATTGAAACGAGAATTGGAAGCCGTTAAAAACGAAACGAATTCTCTTTCTCCACGGACTTCAGCGCTTGTGGGGTCTGCTATCCCTGGAGTTTCACCACTCTGTAGTAGTTCTAGCTTGGCTAGAACGGCCGTGGACGGGGCTGGAGAGGACGAGAGGTCGTCATTTTGTGGCAGTGACAGTGAGGACGCCATAGCGAGCGAAGAGGACGATGAGTTTATAGACATCGACGACTCCGGGTGCGAGGTGCTGGCGGCCCCCGAGGACGGCCGGGCCGACTCTCCGGGAGGCCAGGGCGAGCGAGGCGAGGGGCACGGCAAAGGTGAGTGACGGCTTGAGGAGGTTGTGGGGGTGACGGTTAGGGTGGGGTTAGTAAAATTTCATATTGAAATGACTAATTTGCAGGTTTTTTTGTAGAATACACGTCCTAATTGATTGATGTAAAACTAACTTTATTTGAATAAATACATAGTATACAATATACTGTATATATACTATGATAATAAGCATATGTGCCGTAATAACATATTCACAGTCTAAGGGGAGATTATATATTATATTAGTGAGTGAGTTGTGGTATACATTTATTCTAGACTTTGATATATTGTAGCTATTTTCATATCTAAAAGATTTGATTCAAAAATAGTATGGTCGTATTGAATTGGCGTTAACGCTTTTGATGACTATACATAGTTTTATACACATAAACGAGCAGAGTATTTGCAAAACAAACAAACAAGAATATAAAAAACCTAGGATATACGTGTACGTGTGGAAGCTTTGTTGCAATCAGTGTCACCTTGCCCCGCCCACCTCTGGTGACACAGCAAGTGTCACCTCCGGGGTTATGTCACATTTCATAGTGAATTATTGCTAACATACACTCAACACATATGGTAAACTGTTAGTAAAGATTATGATTATCAATCTGTAAATGCTTGCTGTCTCTTGTGCACCGTAATTGTATGATATTATTATTTGTACATACATTCAGATCCATGATTTTAGACAGTGGGGTGGGTTAATCGATGGCTTTCATGGGCTTTGCGTATTATGACAATTCTCACAGAGATGGTAAAAAATAAATACAAACAAACGTATTTAATAGATGAGTTTTTTTATCTATAGCGCAATATTGTATATTGAAAATAGTCTAATATGTCAATGGCTGACAGATAAAAAGAACTCATTTATTATATATTTTCAAATACATAGCTAATGAACTTGTTTATTAAAACAAACGTATGATATTTTTGGGAGCGGCTACCAGTTATTTAAACGCCTATGACAATGGTCCTTGTGAATATTCAATAAATCACTCTCACCCACCACAATATTCCACTTTAATGGAAACCTCTACTAAACAGATAACTCATGATGTTATTACTTCATAAGCCAAGTTCTACTCACTCCAGAAGTAACATATTACATTTAAAATCACCACCCGCCTGCCAAAAGTCTCCAGCTTCATACGCAACATGCCCCGAGTGAAGACTCTGGATAAATAAATTAAGTGGTTGATGAGTAATTAATTAGTTAAACACTCCCTCATTAATAGAGTGTTTATGGGTTGGCGGTCAACGTGCCAGTGTTGTTTATTTCTGTAGTGACCAGTGACCGGTGTCTTCTGGACCTATCGCAGATTATCGTTTAAGCCGTGTGTTGTCCACGGGGAGTTGTGGTGACCATAAGGATAATGGTCTGTTTTAGTGTTGAGATCAGGATACCATAGGCAGATCCAGGTTTTTGGAAAAGGGGGGGGGGGGCGCAGTTAAGGAAAGGGGGGGGGGCGCACTTTGGGATTTAATGAAAAACCCCATGGAAATGAAGTATTATGGTGGGAAAGGGAGCGCGTGCCCGCTCCACCCCCTGGATCTGCCTATGATCCTATCTCTGCACGAGTGGTGTCTTTGTCTGCACACGTGAGCACCCGCGAAAGAGACCACTCGTGCAGAGATAGGGTGATCCCACCACTAAAACATACCATTACCCTTTTTTCTCACCACTTTAACAGAATTATTTTACTTGAGGCCAAGAACACCAAGAACAGATTATGGTTTAAGCCCTGTGTTGACCACGGGGACTTGGGGTGACAGGACTATATACATGACCAATCTGGTGCTAACAGGAAAATTTCACAGTAGATTTGTGAATGCACTCAGGGCTTTCTGATGAATATAGTAGTGAACTTGATGGGGAGTTATTATATTTTAGATATTTCTTAGATTATTGAGCGTGGAATATCTCAACGTGCGTGTAATGGAGCTGACCTATGTCTAAAATATGTGCACAAAAAATAAAAATAAAAGTCAAATGAAATAGATTTAAAGTACTAACTTGGAAGCAACCTATTATTAAATAAATATCGGGACCTCTCTTATTTTCTGCACACTGGTTCAATCAGATTTGGTAGTTGCTTGTTTAAATTGGAACAACGATTAAATGGTTTTAAAATCACTGGCTGACCCACAAAAACGAAAATGGGGGAAGCGGATGTGGGACTAGGAGAATCTTCCTTTCAAGTAACTACTTGTGACGATTTCTTGCAGTCCTTGTCATTTCTACACATGCCAGTGCCAATGGCAGATCCAGGTTTTTTAGAAGGGGGAGGGGCGCACTTCAAAGATTTCATGGTTTTCGTACGCGCGATCGATGACGGACGTGTAAAAAACCCTACGAAAATGAAGTATTTTGGTGAGGGAAAGTTGGGGGGGGGGGGGGGGGGGGGGGGCTGGATCCGCCTATGAGTGCTACGGGTGATTATGATGGTACAAAAGTGTGGACACCCACACGCACCCACACAGCAACACATCAGGGCGATATCGTATGCTGTGTCGTTCCGGTCAACGCGTTGTGACACAGACAGTTCAAACATCGGAGCTAACATTTCAACTTATAGCAAGTGTTGGTCAATTGAGCCTTGCCTACAAGGACATTGTATATCCCAATGCTAGATTTATATGATTGTGTTTTTTTTAAAAAAATGTGTATGTTTTGTATAGTTTTACATATTAAAAAGGCAAGACGAACAATTTAGCCTATGTTAGCCTTGCCTACAAGGGCATTGATATATTCCACTACTTTACATAATTTTGATTTTTAAAAAGGTGTATGTTTTATATAGTTTGACATATACAAAACAATAACCGAGCAAACAAAAAACAATAGTTTAAATATCTGTTAACTTAAGTTTCCTGTTATCACGCACACCTAAGTAGATAATGTAAAATAAACTAATTCCCTACTCAACAAAAACACCTTGTAATCGAATTTCAACAACCACGCAGCTGTAAATTCATAAAAAAAGAAAAAGACACCGCAAATAACCAAACCACGCCCAAGACTAAAATCCAAACCACCCCATACCGCGCCTCACTACAATAATTTCATTTCCCGGCATCCTCTCATAAACAACATTCCCATGTTTTAAAATAAATTGGCCCCCGGCATTTGACAAACAGCCCTCTCCAGTGTGGGGCATTGGACCCCCACGGAGAGGCCCCGCCCAGCAGAATTTGTCGTCTGTTCACTGTGACATCCACGCCTGTCTGATTCCGTCAACTCACCTCACTTCTCAGCTCAGAGAAGACGGGGGCATTTTAGGTATAATTGTGTTTCCTTACCACATTTGACTTCTAATAAATAAATTTTATTATTATTTTATTGTACAAAAAAAGCTTTTCGTCTCTTTAGAGACTTTTTCAATTTTTAATGTGAATAATGAATAATGAATCATTATCATTTGGATTTTAATTTTTGAAGAAGTATATACATTTAGTAAGTTTGTAAAAGTTGGAAAGGTCTCTCAAAGAGACGAAAGTTTTTTTTTTGTACAATAAAAATAATAATAAAGTTTGAATATTAGAAGTCAAATGTGGTATAAGGAAAGACAATTATACGTAAAATGAGACCTACTGCCACGTACATAGTACATAGAATAACTTTTATACAGAAGAAGCTGAAAATCTCAGCTTTTGTGGTATATTTCTTTCATCAACCAAAATACAGATTCGATCAGATAGCCGGTACTTAACATTGGGCTTATTGCATTTTTAAGCAGTGGGTGATCAGTCAAATAGATTTGCCATACATAGTTTTAATGTCCCGAGTTGTGGTTGACGTGTTTAGCACCAATGGTTAACCAGCAACGAACTTTGTAAATGATGTTGCGTATAAAAACGTTTGACGCACACCAAATGCTCAGAACCGGCATGTCTTATCACCCCGAGCTATATCATTATCGTATATTTATGGCTTATCATTTTTACCACAAATAAATATTATAACTATGGAAAAACACATCCAGTGTAAAAGAGATTACCGTTGACCGACAATAGAAATAACTAAAATCTCCAAAAGACACCCAGTAATGTACTCAACAAAATAATCATCACCATTCTATTACTTTGTTGTGAAATGTTTAGTAATTGGGTTTAATCTTAACATATTTGCGCATAATATTCGCTGTTTATAAATGTGTCCTGCAGTAAGCATCACATGAGACTGTCATGCATTGTTCATGCAATATTTTCAGGTAGAGTGTCAGTAGTCTGAGTTTTATGTTTGGCTTCAATGAATTAACTTGCAAAATTAAAATGAAATTTTAACAAACCCTTTCAAATTATAAGAAGTTGTGACCAACACCAACATTCAGTCAATTTTAAACTTAATATCAGTTTTTCTATTAGAAATCGCAAGTGTAAGTTCAAAAACTACTGACCCACGTTGAAACACAAGTCACATGTCAGCCCCGTGCCCCAAGTGGGCGGGTCCCGCAAACCCCGCGATTTCCCGTCCGTTTTGCACGTCTGGTCTTGTGACGCCAACGTTAACCTCTCGGGAGCAGACGAGACTTGTAGCTACGGGATTCCCCTATTAGAGACGCGAGCAAATGTTTTATGAAATCTGTTGCCCTACGGGACGTCTGACAAAGTGGTGACAGTGATATGGGAAGATGGCGGGCGCATTCCGGAAACTTACGGAACTTGCCGAACCCGTTACATCGGGGTCACGGACTGATCGTTTCTCAATATGAGGCACAGATATTGAGAAACCATCAGTCATGACCCCGAGGTAACAGGTTCGGCAAGTTCCGTAAGTTTCCGGAATGCGTTCGTAAGATGGAACGCAGCGGGGAAGACGTTTAAAATGTAATGAGATTGCATTTTGTTGTGAGTGGGGCTTGGTATAGATAATGGCGATGTTATGGCTTCTTCTGGTAGCTCAAAACACTTGGCATTTTTGGTTTGAGTATGAGCATAATATTTGCACTTTGGCAGGTTGGCTATTCAATTGACGTGGCAAGATGAAAGTTGGTTTCTGGTTTATGCATTGACAACGGTTCTCATCAAATTTGACTACTATGGTGATTGTCATTGGAATTTCAGCATGATGCAATGACACCAATTTGTCATTTTATGCATGGATCTGCATTTGTGAGAGTATGCATAAAGCTAGCTTAACAATAATACACCTATTATCACTGAGGCTGTACCTTATATAGGCTTATTAATGTTTATTTGTTGTTTTTTGGTTTCTAATTTTAATTTTGAATTGTATATTTTTCCCTGAAGAGGACACTATTGTGTTGAAACGTAGGAAATTTTTAATAAGGAACTATTTAATTAAACATTGTGAAATTTCAAAATTACGCTTTTCTATGATTCAAGATAAGTCTCCACAAAAATACAGAATCTGACAGAAAAAACAATTATGAGACCATCTGTAATGTTTAAATCAAAACAACTTGCAAATAATACACCCATTATAGATGTCACGCATGACAAGTAAGAACCAAAACACACAACAACAAAAACACAATAAAATGTTAACACTTTCATAGGTAAAGTCATCACTCAAATGCAACACCTAAAACTCTGACCCTCCCTTAAACATCATCCTCCCCAACACAGATGCGCTCCCCTCTCATCATGAGGGGATTAAAGACCCGGCGACCACGCAAAGCCAACTAGCTAATCACTTGACCAGCCACCTAATCACTTGACCAATTGCCTCACTGACCGCACGCCACAATAGCACCTTTGTGACGTCAAATTGGCGCCATATTGTCCGGCAGGTGCCCGCTCACAAATCGTCTGCCTTTCTGCACCCGTCACGCCATCTTGTGTCGGCTTCTGACACCCCTGTGGCTCTTACGTGCACTCCTACACGCCTGCCCATTGAAGTCAATGTCACCAGTGGTCAGTTTCCGTGATTTTCCGCCATTTTCCGGCACCCCCGGGGGGCGCACGAACTTCTGTTTGCTAATTACGAAAACAAAACAAAATGGCGGCGCCGTTCGAGCGGGTAATCGTAAAGTGGCGTTAAGTGGGTGTTTTACCTTTTGTGGCGCGAACTTGAAAGCGATGAAAATGAGGTCAGTGAACGGTCACTTGATTGGTGATTTGAAGGATGGGAGAATTGTGTTGGTGGTTTTGATGTGCGGGCGGGGTTCAGGTGACTATATGTTGGATGCGATTGTAGCGTAATTTGCGTAAGAGGACAGATATTTACACAATAAGAAAATAAAACAACTAAAATGAGAAGCGTAATATAAATTTGGGTAAAGCAGCAGCAGCAGCAGCAGCAGCAGCAGCAGCAGCAGCAGCAGCAGCAGCAGCAGCAGCAGCAGCAGCAGCAGCAGCAACAACAACAACAACAACAACAACAACAACAACAACAGCTGTTGACAGTGTTCTCCTGTTTCAGCCTCACACAGTCCGGGTGTCGGCGGCAAGGACGCGGTCTCCCGGGGGACCACCGCAGCCGCCAAGACGCGCAAGAAACGCACACGCGCAGCCTTCTCACACGCACAGGTACGTGAGGATAGACTTCTCCTTTATAACACTAACGCAAAATTGTACTTAAGGTGGCACTGGCTGTTTCGATAAGGGGACGTACTGGTGAGGTATCCTCGTATGTGTGAACAATTTAGTACTAGCAGGACTACAATGTACAGCACACTTCTCACCGTGGGCCTATTACTAAGTTTATACTAAAAGTATTCTGTGCTGTGACGCCATATAAGAACGGTAAGCTCGAATGTATGCCACACAATGTACAGTTATGAAACACTAGAAATGTCTAGTATCTGGATCTAATAACCCTCTAGCCAGTCTATGACTTTAAGTTAAAAATTAAACACTGGTTTGCTTGTTGATGGTCTTAATAACAACGAGATAATACATATAGGATAATGGTATGTTTTAGTGTTGAGATCATCCTACATGTATCTATGCACTAGTGGTATATTTGCCTGCACGAGTGAGCGTCAGCATAGATAGGATGATGTCGACACTAAAACAGACCACTGCCCTCATACAGTAGAGACTCCGATTAAGACCACCTCTATACTGAGACCACCTCTACAATAAGAACACTGTTCACGGCCCCAAAACTTCATGAAACTTACAGAATGAACCTATAGAATGACTATATAGAGATCACCTAAAACTGGTCCCAAAGGTGGTCCTAATAGAGAGGGTCTGCTGTAGAAAGCCCACTAACCACGTGACTATGGCAGGTGTTCGAGTTGGAGCGGCGTTTCTCCCACCAGCGCTACCTCAGCGGGCCGGAGCGAGCAGACCTGGCGGCGGCGCTCAAACTCACAGAGACGCAGGTGCGTGCGTGCGTGTGTGTGTGTGTGCGTGTGGTGTGCATGTGTGTGTGGGGTGTGTGTGTGTGTGCACATGTGCGTGCGTGTGTGTTTCTGGTGTGTGAATATTTGTTGTGCGTGTGTGTACGTGTGCGTGCGTTGTGCGAATGGTGGGAGGTTCCCGCGAGTTTGTGAAAGTGATTGTGTGTTTGTGAAGTGCGTGAGTGTTGGGTGTGTGATTATTAGGTGCGATTTTGTGCATGAGTGGGGGTGCGTTGGTGATTGCGTGAAGTGGTGGGTGCGTGAGTGTGGGTGTGAGTGGTGGGTGCGTGAGTGTGGGTATGTGTGGGTGGTGTGAACGTGATTGTGCGTGCGTGAAGTGGTGGGTGTGTGAGTGTGCGTGAGTGTGGGTGCGTGAGTGGCGTGGGTGTGTGTGTGGGTGCGTGAGTTGTCGTGCGTGTGTGTACATGTGCGTGCTTTGTGCGAGTGGTGGGAGGTGGCTGTGAGTTTGTGAAAGTGATTGCGTGTTGGTGAAGTGTGTGACTGATGGGTACGTGGATGGTGCGTGCGTGAGTTTTGGTGCATGGGTGTGGGTACGTGGGGGATTGTGAAATTGATTGTAAAGTGCGTGAGTAATGGGTGCGTGGCTATTAAGTGCGTAAATGTAGGGTGCGTGAGAGTGGGTGCATGACTATGCCGCGCGCGTCTTTGGGGGACGTTGTTTACACATTCTCGTCTGACTTAAAACAGCTCACAGACATCCGGTTGAGAGCGAGTGGGTGAAAGCTGTGTGTGAATGTTGGGATCCACATGGACGCTACGACGTGCGTGTAGCTTTCAAAGGAGTGGGGGACAGGTGTTTACTCTCAGTATCAGATGTCGAGATATGACCTCTGAAGCATAGCTATTGCTCATTAAAATGTGAACCAATCACAGACCTTTTAATTACTATTTGAATAGGTATATTAACGTCAATTTGCAACTGTCAGTTTGCAATTTTCTATGCTCAAATGTAACATGGACATTCTGCTGGTTTTCCTGTACACATAAAAATCACAATATAAATTTTAAAACTTTTCGTGAATTCTCTCATGATAATCCAATTTCTTGAAACATTTCAGATTTCTACCAACGATAGATACAGCTGAAAAATCGTTGGTAGAAATATGCATGTGCGTGCGTGTGTGATGTGTGTGTCCTCTTGTTTTCATATTGAGATACAGAAGTTTGAAAATGTATTCTCAAGCACTGGGAAAAACACATCTTTTCGTTCCTGTAACCACGACACTCCGCCCTCCTTCCAGGTGAAGATTTGGTTCCAGAACCGGCGCTACAAGACCAAGAAGAAGCAGCAGGCGGCGGCGGCCGACCAGCACAGCGCTAGTCTAGTGGCGCCGTCCGCTCGCAAGGTCGCCGTCAAGGTCAGTGGCTGGAATCAGAAATTGTCATTTTATTCTCATGCTTATTGCTTGTAATTATCACAGGTGTTATTTCTATAGGTTTAGCTTGCATTTAAACGCGACTGTACATAAGAGATATGAATGTACAAATTATATAATCATTTTACTCAACCCCCTTAATATTCGTGGAAGTGGGCACAAAGTTCAACCAGTCAAAAGCCCCATTGCCGAAATGTTGAGCGAACTCAAGTGCAATAATGATAGTGTTGCTTTTACTTCTACAATAATCAAGCCTGTTCATCCACGGCTGGGATTGGTAATAAAGTGCAAAGTATAAAACCAACAATATAATCATATATACTTTGCTAATTTTAAGCTACTCATTGTACAATGCCATCATACATTAATTGTGTATTAGCTATATGGCGTATAGACGCAAACAACTAACACACAATGTTCTCGTTTTGAGCAGGTTCTGATGAAGGACGACCAGATGATATACACTCCCGGTGTCTCCTCGGCCGCAGACCTCCTCAAGCCCCCGCCCGGGCTCCTCTACCCGTCCTTCCCCCTCCCGGGGGCCGGCCCCGGCGGCCTCTTCTGGGGACTCCCGCCTCCGCCGCTGCCACCGCCACCACACCTGCCCCCGTCACACCACCACCACCACCACCATGCACCGCATCTATAGGGCTGGACGTCGACGCCTAACCATGGTTAGCTTGGCAGTCAGGAGACTTTGTTTGGGGGATCATTGAGCTCTGATGAGTTCTACCTCATTCAACTAGCTTCAAACTAGCTCTAGCTCAGGCTGATGATTGTGAGCTATAGAAAAACTAGCTGGAGACTGGGTGAACACAATGGATTGTTGTGAAGTGTGAGAATTCTGGGAGAGATTGTCTTCACCAAATTTAAGTCACTAAGCGTCTACCTCATTGGTGCATACCATTTGTACAATCATCCGTTTAGTTTTGATGTATTCATGCTTGTCCTGAGTTACAAAGACTAATTGCAGCTCTGGAGAATATAGAGGACTAGTTTTGGAAGTGCATATGTGTGATATATCTTGCCTAGCTCCTCTTCATCGATGGCACATCCAAGCTTTCTGCACACAACTTTACTATAGCTATAGCAAGCTAGCGAACAAGCAGCGATTAGTAATGAGCTAGAGATCACCTGATGCCATTACCACTAGCACAGAACAGGACACTGCTAAGATGCAAACTGGATATGGTCGTCCATGTGTTCAATACGCCAAGATGACACATAAATGCCATCATTTCCGAGCAGGTGTAGGTCCTAGCTGGCAGACATGGACCTGTGTAGTGCATGCTTTGTGGTCACGTGGCCTTCATATGGCCACCTACGTAACATTTCCAACTCTGGTTATGCTTAAAATTGATTCAATAAGCAAAATTTGCAAATACAAGACTGACGATAGACTTGCATTGCAATGGAGAGAAAGAGACAAAAGTCTAATCTAGTCGAACGGACGGTTTCAACTTGGTTGACGCATTGCATGTGATGCGCACAGCCTAATGATAACGCATGTTTACACATTATATTTATTTGTTCAAGAAGCTATTCTTTGGAATAGCTTGGTTTTGTGAAGAAAAGCTGCATCATAAGGCAGCTTTGGAAGTGTGTATACACAGTCCAATTTTGTATGCTGTTATCTATTGTTTGTTAGGGAAATTCACAGCATAATGCTTTGTGTTACATGTGTGTACACTGTGCATGTTGGTTAACGGAGAGTCACCCATGACCTTATTAATTTCAGATTGTTTGCAATGTATTTAATATACTAGTATCATACCATGTGTATATATTTGATATTTAAGTGATGGAATAAACACCCCAATTTTTATCAGAGTTTTATTTCTATGCTGAGACCTGTCTTGGAGACATATATCGTACGCTTTGACCATTTGTATTAGTAGAATAAACTTAACGTAAGGGTACTTTTTTAAAAGCGAAAGTGATGTCAAAAGGACTGTTCCAACTGTCTCATAACTATTGCTTCATATAGGATACGCTAGACAGAAAATGGTGTGAAAAGAATTTGCACTTGAATATAGAAAAAGAATGTATACACCAGTAACATACATACTCATGACGCAGAAAGTGAGTTCCGTACACAAAACCGTATACATGTTCGACAATGCCAGTGAGTCCCTTTCAATCCGTCTCTCACGCCTTCCTTTCCAGCCCAAGCATGCGATTGGCACATTTATATTATATAAAATCAAAAAGACAAGACTTATTTCGCCATCAAGGGTTCACTGAATGTCTTCTGCACTGTGAATGAACAGTCTTAAATATCACGCTGAGTATCAGATGTCGCATAACTATTCTCATTAAAGATTCTGACCAATCACAGGCTTTTCATCTCAGGATGTGAATGAGGTCAAAGGATCAATCCGAGCATTGCTAAAGATTTGGAGACTGTCAGTTCGCACTTTTCTATGCTCATAACGCAAATAAAAGTATATCTGTCTTGTCGGTTTGAATGGTATACATATAAAGATATAAACCTTAAATTAAGAATTAGGTCACATAAATTAATAAATTATGATAATCCAATCTCTGGTGAAACATTTCAGAGGTCAATTTGACATCTGATACTCAGAGTGTACAACATGTATACATCATGTATGTTCAATAACTTCAGTTCTGTGTTGATTAATAGGCCCTGAGTAGATTCAGATGATATTGTTAAATCTCCAAAATATCCTAATATCGCACGTGTTTAATCACAACAGAAGAGTCATAGAGACACCATTGAAATGAAATACGATAAGAGCAAGCTTCAAAGAAACACGTACATAGCAGTATATTTGCGTTATCCCGTCTGCCCCCAACTTAATTGACTGGCCAAACACTCTCTTAATCTGATGGAGAGCAATTATTTGTGGATTCTCGTCAACTAGTACAACATCCCGAGGGGTTAGTTTGTCTAAGACGCTAGAGCAGCCAGAAGTTTGTAAGCGATCCTGTGTAAATAACTCCTATTATCGCCTACCACGTGTTTTCGCTAGCTTCTTCCCGGGAGTGGCGTTCACTTTGCGAGATGGCCACAGTGTTATTATTGGTTATGGTGCCAAATTGTCAAAATACCCATTTGATGGCTTATGTTCTTTGCGTTTTTCGTTTTGCAAAAGCATGCAATTCTAGAGGTATTGTTGGCTGCAGTTGTTTGTTGTAGAAACAGTGAAAATGGCGGAAACACAGTATCAACTGGGAGCATGCGCGCTGGAAAGTGTGAAATTACACGTGGGTTTGTGTGTATAAGTGATACGTTGTTACAGCAGATGTTGGCTTGAGGTGTCAGCAATAACATTTTCATACGACATGTCTAAATTGCAGCAGCATTTATCCGTGGCATGCTTGAAGCATATTATAGTCATGCTTGATGTTCAGCTTCTTATAAATTAGACGATACACTGCATGCTTTGTTACGCATTAAAACATCTCGCACAGCATATACTAGCAATAACTATAACAAAAATTGGCATCCCTCAAAGCTCTTGCATTGTGCAAAAGACTCGCACCTTGTCATTAACACCCCACCCGTCTCAATCACGGACACGCTACACAAATCCAACAAACCATACAGCACCCAAAGAGTTCAAAGAGCCCAAGGTGTCAAAGGCACCGACACTGCCCAGACCCCCACCATCTTGAAGAAATGTTCCCCACTGTGATGGTGCAATCTGAAAACGGGCGTATTACATAAGTACCGCAATCAAGAGGCCAAGTTTTACTACCCACATCTACTGGTCTTAGAGCCAAGTGTCTCTTCTGAAAATCGCTGCCAAAAGCTCTTTCTCTCCCCACTAACGTGCTCTTCTCGTCTGCTTTCAAGAAGCCCTCACAGGAAGTGCGCCCATTTCTTTACCTCCGCTATCGTTTTGACGGAGAGTTGCACAGTGCTAGCCTTTGTCTAGCGAGTGTGGGTGGCGCTAGGCGCGGCTAGAAGCGCCGGGGTGTGAGTGTGCTTGTGATAAAGGCTATCTGAAGAAGACAGCAGCACTTTGCCGAGACCGACCTTTGATTGATAAAGGCTCTTGTGGCAGAGATTGCACGGCGAAATGCCCGGATGGTAGAGGCAAGCGCCTGCGAGCAGAGGGTCGCGAACATGGTGTTTTCAATCTGTAAAAAGAAACTAAAAAATCAGAAGGAAAAAAAAACAGAGTAAAAACCCAATATCATATGTTTTAACAAATGAAGTATTTTTTTCATTTTTTCTATTTTTTTATGTAATTAGCAACATACAGCAATTGTTTATCATTTTAGATGTAACACAAATGTGTATAAACATTTAAAGGATTATGTAACTCCAGGCCACTTAATATCATAGTTTCCCAATCTTTAATTGCTATACCGACTCCTGGAGATAAGTTACCCAAAGATCTAGTACAGTGGTGAAAACTCGCAGTCACTAGTCATTGCCGAGGAATTTCAAACGTGTGATTGAACGTTTTATAACAAAACTCAAATCATATATGTGTGTACTAAAAAGCTGAGAAGTTTCATTTGCTTCCTTTAATATCACTTATGCCTAAAATTGAAATTAGCATGTGGGTGTGAAATTCCTTGCAAGTTAGTGTTTGATAAACACCCGTATTTGAATATCAGATTTAAGTTATCATTTTATGACACTTGCAAAATATAAATGAACGCATTATTAAAACAGCAAAACTCTACTCTTTCAACGCTACAATCGTATGTTGAAAAAACACACGCCAGCTAGACGTTTTCTAGACTAACACACTAGCATGTTACGCCACAGACATGTTTGAAAATATTATTCTAAGTGTTCACAGTGTAAATGTTTATCACATATCATACAAGTCCTCAATTTGCGCAAAAGGATTTCTAGCTGTGCCAGCAACTTATTCAATTCAAACAAAAGCACGTCTAGCTGTGCTAGAGCGCCCGCTAGAGACTGGGAATCATTCTTGTCGGTTTTAGTGCCCGTCGAGAGCAATTATGATACGACACGCCTTTGTTTAGATAAAGTCAACATACACTTGGCAAGACAAAGAGTTGTCAGAGTGAAGAGGAAGAATTGTCAAAGTGGAGAGCTTCTAGCTTAGTGTACATCTGTTCTAGCTTCATTCTAGGGTTCTAGACTAAACCTTGGATGGCGGTTATTAGCCCGTGCGTGTTTTAAGTCTGATAACATAATATAGGGCTATGGTTTTTACCAACGCCCATGAAATATATATGACTATAAATAGTTAGTGTCTTAAATATAAATATCAAAAAGTAAAAACTTCACACATTTAGCAAATCTAACAGATTTGACTAGCTTCAGAATTTTGTCTTTTCATTAAAAATACAATTCTTTTAGACGATTTATGTCCATTACGAACACTGCATATTTGTATTCAATTAAAAGTTAGCTTGCTAATATTGCTTCTTCCAAAAATTGAAATGGATAGATGTTTGGTCCACTGGCTGGTAGAATAAAAATGTCTGACAGACACTTATGTGAATAGGAACCTTGCACCATGAGCACCTCTCATATGATGAGCAGTTGGGGACGGCTTGCTTCTCAGTAATACCTCTCTATTGAGACCACCCGGAAGTCTAACCACAAATAGTCCCAATACGCAGGCGATCAGAGGTTCATATCGGTCTGTTTGAGGAGGTTTGGAACCATAGGCAGATCCAGGGGGCGCAGGGGGCGCCCACCCACCTTTGTTGGCCATCGAAAATACAGTAGAACCCCCATTATTAGGACCACCTTTAGGACCAGTGTTGTCTCAATGGAAAGGTGCTCTCTATACAGAGGTTCGTTTTGGTAGCTTTATTAAGGTTGGGGATGGTTAAAAAGTGGTCTTATTACAGAGGTGGTCTCAATACAAAGGTGGTCTTAATTGAATGTTTTACTGTACATAATTTTTTCATACGGTTATTGACATGTCCGCCATCGATCAAGCGTACAAAACCTATGAAATTACTTCAGTGCGCGTCCCCCCTTTTTTCTTAAAACCTGGATCTGTCAGTGGGGACTATGAGAAATCGTCCCATCACTGAACTGCAGGTCTCTTTATAGAGGCGGTCTTAACTAAAGGTTCTATTATGAGCAAGGGAAAAAAGAAACACTGTGTAAACACGACCGGAGAATAGCGCACCTGCTACAGTAATGGCCTCCCCGCTGAGAGAAACACACGCCAAAACAAACACACCACTCTAACGGGCTACATGGACACGTTACACGTCCACGCCGCTTCCTGCCGACCCCACACAGCCTTCTTCATGGGTGAGGATTCGCCGGGCATAGTGATATAGGGATATAATTATAGGGATATTGGTATAGTATGGGATGTAAAATGTAAATGTAAATGTGGTTTATTGTCGCAATTCACTGTTATCGTGCTCTAGCGACTTTACATATTTACACCAGGTCATTGGCTGCATCCTTGTCACAGTACTATATCTTTCTCAACTCCCCGGGGGAGCATACAGCCGTAGCGCAGACGTGCTAATAAATCTACATTTGCGTACACTCGCCTAACCTCTCACCTTGCATCCGCCAATAAACCCCCCACACCCCTGCTCACCCCAACTCGCAACACCCTGTGTAACTCCCCCACCCCCACCCCGTTAACCACGCCTATCACCCCCTCTCGAATCCCTCCTCGTCTGCCACGAAAATGATGACGTCAAGAGGGTAATTCCCCGGAATCCCCGCTGTCACGACAGCGCCACTCAGCGGCGGAACCGCGAACAAAGCGGCCAAATGTGACGGTCGTGTCCCCCAATAGGCCACTTCCGGGGGGCGATAATTGGCGAATGTCGCAGCAGCAGCAGCTACAAGGACGCCGGCTTTCGATAGTGAGTTGCAGGGCAGATGAGATGTAGAGTGATGCATGTTTGGGTGTGGACCTTCAGTAACTCATGTCTAGCATTTTTTTAATCAATTTATTTATCTTTATTTATTTACCATAGTCTCAAATTCAAACATGCAAATGACATTACTTTTCAAATAATAAAATCAGATCCTTGGTTTTGGAAAAGGGGAGGGGCACGTAAGGTAAGGGGGGTCGCACTTACGGGATTTCATGCCCCCTGCGGCCCCCTGGATCTGCCTATGCCTTGACGTATTCAGGAAAGAAACGTTTTTATTTTGGCAGTGTGCAAGGCGGTAGTAAGATTGAAACTAGTTGAGAGCAGATGACTGAAAAACGACGGATCGACAGTTTTTTGTAATGATTTTGTATGTTTTTGTATTTGTCTTTTTGCTTTGCTTTTTTATATAGTGCTTTGATACCACGCAGTTTGCACTTGATGACCCTTCCGTACAAAAATGGTTTCAGACAGGGGTGTTTTTTTACACCAGTAGATTTTAAGGCTTTGTACATGCTACATGCCTTATGCTTATTTTCCGGACACGCAAAAAACAAAAAACAACACAAACAAAAAACACAAAAACACACAAAACATACACCAACAATAATAAAACTACATATAAATTACTTTTGTGTGTGGGAATGAGGGTGGCGGGCACCCCCTTCATTAATAAGCAAGGTAACCTGAACCGCATTCCATATAACAATGCTATATTTCACAATGAACACAGCTATATTATGTACATACACTATTCTTCCAACACAGGATGCCACCACTCCAACACCTGCAGCCATGTTCCCCCACTGGCCGCTAGGCGTCGCGCCGGTTTGTTTACCTCTGCTTTCTGCCACGTGCGCGTCAATCAACGCTGTCATTTGTCCTTTTCAAGCTGCTCTCTGCACTTGCTTCAGCAGACTTGTGTATACTGTGCTACCTGGTAAACGCGTTACTGTGTGGTGTATTGAACGAGCTGTAGTGAAATAGAGGGCACTCACACATATATATTTATTTTCATTTGGTTCAGTGGATACGGTAAACCGACCGGGAAATGTATACAGTTAGGATGAAAGTTTCAGGTTATGGCGGAAGGTTATGTAGGCGTAAATAGCTTTTATTAAAAAGACATTTTCCTTCATTTAACATATGCACATGTACATACAACTAATGCACATACAAACTTATTCATAGTACGCATGGTACCACAGTGCTAATTTAAAGCACGGACAGGTAGTAAATCTACAGCTACTACCTGCCTTCAAAGACAAGATGGACATGCATATATGTCAAAAATATGTGACAATGGTGTTATGCTTAAATCAGTGGTTTAAATCAGAGATTGATGCCATCTCTATAACGAAATCACCTCAACAATAAGATCCATTTTCCCCATTTCCAAGCCACCAGGTCTTCCACTTAGAGAAGTGTTCTTCATGTGCGAGGTATCACTGTGCAAATGATGTTCTTCCCAGTTTAAGATAAGAACACGTGTCGGGCCCTTGAGAAGCCATTAGACTGTCTGTCTGACTTGCTGGTGTCAGGACGAGATGTCAGACACAGTAAGTACTCCTCAGCACAACTCTAGCTCCTCTCACACACAAGATACTAAAGATTTTAAAGGTAAAGTATCTAGCTATCTCCCAGTTTCATTTAACCTCTGTGATGTGGTACATGAGATATAGGGGTCAAGGTATTCGGCAGTTTCTTTATCGAACAGGTTCACTGGTTTGTGCTAAATGTGTTATATTATTACATAGCATGGCAATTCTTGGACAGCTTTATTATAGTTTACAATTAAAGAGTATTTTGGCACGGGCAGATCCAGGATTTTGGAAAAGGGGGTGGGCCCACTTTAGGGATTTCATAGGTTTCGTATGCGCGGCCTATGCCAGACATGTAAAAAAAAACTATGAAAATAAAGTATTTTGGTGAAAAGTGGTTGATCTCACCCCCTGCCACCCTGATCTGCCTATGTTTTGACATCAGCTTTGAGACAGTAGATTGTTGAATAACTCGTTCTCTGCACACCGTGCTAACCTATAACGTGACCAAGATAACCAGGTGGCCTCTTTAGAAGGTTTTACTGTACCAGGTCTACACCACACCTCTATACAACAAACCTACACCACTCGGCTAACTACCCTAGCAGACCCCGCCGAAGCAGAGCATCAATAACAGTCCAAAGAGATCCTCTCTCTGGGCCAGGAGACGACAGAAGCAGCGATACGTCAAAGCCAATCACCCACCCGGCTCGAGAGTTCTCGTGAGTGCGCGAGATGAGAGCGTCATCTCGCGAGAGGAGAGCCCGATCTCGTCTGCCAAGTGACTCTCGCCATGTCAACGGTAAACGGCGAGAATTACAATCTGTGAAACTCGTCTGCTGTTGGGCAGGCGGAGGGTGTCGTAAACGTGGTTCGCTGTCGCACTTGGCATTGGAGAGAGACGATTTACGGCATGATGGCGTTACTCTGAGGAAACACGTGGACTTGTGGTTGTTTTTATGGCGCTCTGAGAAGGTGTATTGGGCAATTGGAGGTTTTATTGCCACGCTTAAGTCGTAATGAAGACACTAGATTATGAACTTCATAAATTTGAAGGGACTTTGTTTACTGAAATTCGAGGTGTGTGCGTCGTGGGCTTGTATTTTGTGTTTGATTTCTAATTTGCAAACAAGTGTTTAATTACTTTATTTCTTTGTTTTGACTTAGGTTTGTGCATATGTTTGTCGGGGTACATGTGGCAAAACAGGCGGAAGTGTATCAATCCAAAAATTAAATCAAAATAACATATTGTAAGCTTCATTTTATTTATCTTATACATTTGATAACACCAATCAATCACTTCTTTAAAAAAACTAATGGCATTTAGTCACATGCATGCACGTGATATATATAAAGCCTGCAAACATTTAACTTTTAAACAAATAAGTATAAAGTAAGTACAAATGTGAGTAGCAATAAACTCAGCCCACGCCCCACTCAAACAAGCCCACAATTAATTATTACCACATCATTCTACTCTCGTCCTCACCCAACAGCCACAGTTATAACCCCACCCCCACCTCCCAACCACACCATCACTAGCCAACAATTGAGCAATCATCGAGACATCAAGAGCAAATCATTGTAACAATAATAAAGGCGGCCGATTGGCGTAATCTTCATCCGGGCACTTGGTCGATAATTGGTGGGGATAAATCGTCTGTGAGAGCGGCAGCGAGGGCCTCTCTCGGGACTCTCACGTCGCTACTCCAGCCAACGAGGCCTGATAACATCATTGCCACTGCTGCCGCAATTAGGTGCAATTTGATGTCCTAAAACTGACCAGACTACAACAAAAAGGATTTTTTGTGTGTTTTTTAAGTAAAAAACTGATGAAAAACTAAAAAACTTTAACATGAAACATGCATGACACAGGTATTTTTTTTAATCTTTCCAAAAATATGCATTACGGTTTGAATTTAGTTGTTTTAGCTAATATTCTATTTTAGCTAAAATCTCAGACTCATCTTTATCATTCATATCATTATTATGATATATATTCTATATTTTTATTGTAAACATAGCTTTAGATTATGACTTCCATTGATTAACAATATTATCAATACTTGGTATAATTACAACTAGAAATCAGTTTACGGTCCATTTTATGTTTGATATTATGACCAACATCAAATTACAGAACTTGATGTAATAATGTTTATAGATTGATACACAGTTTCCTGTGGCTATGGATATTCTATAGCTAGTTGAACAGACAAGCTTTACATGCAATTATGTTACATGCACCACATAGCTGTGACTATTTGCTATTAAAATGGTTGGGCAGAGTTTTTCATCTCAAACAGTGCTCACATAAGAATCTCACAGAATCCTCATTCTCCCATCCCGAACTTCCCTATGTTCCGCTTCCACCAAATTTTGAAAACCTATATTTGCCACAGCTGAAAATCTGACACTATCGTATTATACTGAAAGCCAACTACAACTCATTACATATGTTCATATCATTAGTTAAGGAACCCCCACTTGTGTTGATTTATAAGTAGAATGCCATGCCATATCCAGGATATTGTATAAGAATCCCGACATGTGCAAGACCTTAAATTCAGTCGATTAATTAATAAATCCTCTATTAGAGTATGCAGGCTCAAGATATTAATTAACAGGGTTTAACTGAACGACTTGCCTTTGTTTTAATGACTATTTGATAATAATTTTAGTTCAATATGCCTGTCATTGATCAGGACTAGAATTTGTTGATTTGGTTTTAGCCAGGCGGTAGGTGAAGTTCATAATGGCGTGATTGAGACGTTATTAACCTGCATTTAACGAGATTCAATTTTCAGATGTCGATGCAGATAATTACTTTGGGTAAAATCCCAAGCTGGCATTGAATTCCTCAATTGATCGTTGTAAAGTGAAATGAAATGAGTGAACAGTCACGGTGTGGGGAAACCTTAATACCAATCCATTAACAAAAAAAAAAAAAAAAAGAAAAAAAAAAAGGAAGATGAAAAGAAAAAAGATAAACACAAAAACACTGCACATTATAATAAAAAGCATAAACTTTGTGAACAGATATTATTTAACTGTCACATTTTTATCGTAAGTATAAAAAAGTGAAGAGCAAGAAGACGCATGGTATACTAAGGATTGCTACAAAATACTTGTGTTTGGGAATAGAATTGCTAAATGCATTTACCAAATCATAAGCCTGTCTACATCTTGATGTAATGATCCTTCCATAAAGCTTTGATACACAAACAAAACCTGCAAAAAAGTCCCCGTGAACTATCATCTGCCTCCCACGTGGCAATCCTCGCCGCCATCTTGGACGCCATCTTGGAATACAACTTCCGGCGGCGACGACAATCGCGCCATCTAGTGGTGATAACGTGACGTAATCGACGAAGCATAGCAGACGATTTGTTTGCTTTGCGCTCTGTTACTTTCTGACCTTTTGACCCCACTGCCTACTCGACTGCAGCCGGCAGCAAGAGGGGCGATCATATGACGTCATCAGCGCCGCTCTTCTTAAACTAAGGACGTCTATCGCGCGTGCTCCCGGGCCCTTCTCGGCCTGGGGGCCTCCGTGGCCGCCGATGGTGTCAGGCTCGGTGGCTGCAGCGGACTGGGAGGTGCAGGGAGGGTCTCTGGACGGGGATCGGTGGCGAGATGTTGTGGTGTCGATTTGCTGGTTTGCTGTTGCATTAATGTTGCGGATTTGGTGGTGGTGTAAAAAATCTTGTAGGAATCATCAGTGGATCGTCTGCAATAAGAGTGATGATTGATGGCAGATCCAGGTTTATTGAAAAAAGGCGAAATGGGAGCGGGGGAGGGGAGGGGGGCTTGAAGGATTTCATGGATTTTGTACGCAAGATTGATAGCAGACGTGTGAAAAAACTCATATGAAAATGAAGTATTTTGGTGGGAAAAGAGCATGGGGGCACCCCTTGCGCCCCCCGGATCTGCCTATGATTGTGGCTAGAAGCAGGAATCCCATCTGGGTGAGCCCACGTGCTAGCACACTCATCCATTTTATGCTTATTCAACACATTGATGGATTTTGAACTAGTATTGAAGACGTATTACACCAAATTAGTTAATATCACAAATCTGCTGTAGATAATAAGAGTCTGAGAGGGACGTTCTGTTCTACGAAGGGGAATATTCGAGCAAAGAAACATTGCCTGTTAAAAATGAAAATACAATATCCACATACAATTTTATCTATTTAGACCACCCGTGGGACTGGCCTCAAGTGGTCTTAATAGAGAAGTGGTCTTTATAAGGAGGTTCATTTTTGGTCACTTTATGAACATTTGGGAGCATGAAAAATGTTCCTATTACAGAGATGGTCTCTATATAGAGGTGGTATTAATTGGAGGTTCTACTGTACAATGTAAGAGAACGTTTCTGATAGTAATCAGTTTACTGTCCTTACGTCATCCATGGTCGCCATACAATTTATATCATACAGTTTTTTATCATTACCCTTTATATTTTTTGCAATATCACTATAGGATAAGCTAAAATCGAACCTACCAACCTTGCGGACCCTTGTCTTGTACGGACGCCTCTCAGACTCTCCCCTCTAGTGGTGACAGATGCCAAGCTCCTCTAGAACCCCCCGCGACTTGACGCCTAGCATCAGATATGTCACTCTGGACGCTCTAGTTTGTCTAGCGCACCTAGACAGCCACTTGAACATGTCACAGTCAGGGAAGATCCACGTATCGCCAAGGATCATCTGGATCTGACGGGGAAGTGACAGGCTCTTCTTCTATCTGGTCAAGGATAGGTGTGATATGTGTGTGTTTGCGAGTGTCACTGACTGAGTTACCTGGCTCATCTGTGGTGTCATTGTGACGGTGGTTAGAGTACAGACGTGGGAACGGCGCGTTCTTAAGTGTGTATGCACGGGGAGGGTGGGTGTGGGGGCGGCGGTGTGTATTCGCACAATGACAGATCCAAGTTTTTGGCAAAGGGGGGGGGCGGACTTAATGGATTTCATGATTTTCGAATGCGCCATCGATGGCAGACATGGTAACCCCCTACGAAAATTAAGTATTTTGGTGGTAAAAAAGGGGGGGCCATGCATATATATGCCTCCTGCGCCCCCTGGATCTGCCTATGCATTCGCACCACATACATGAAATATACTGGCTGGCTGTTGGCAGATCCAGGGGATAGCGCTGGGGGCACGCTCAATTTCCCAGCAAAATACTCCATTTACGTGGTTTTATAGCATGCCCGCCATCGAACGTGTATACAGAACACATGAAATATCTAAAGTGCGCCCCCACCCTTTTCCAAATAAACCCAGGATCTGCCAGTGCTGTCGAATAGCGATTTAAACATCAGTTGACTTTAAGATACTTGTTTAATTACAATGTAAGTGGATTTTACTATCATCACGCAATGGGATCTATATGTAATGGGACTAGTACTGTCCTTGTTATGCATGGACTTAGTCAGAGATGAGTAATAAAGGTCATGGAAGAAATTTTCATCTAGCCAAGTATAGAACTAGAAGACAGCATCAGCTAACTTTCTGGAAAAAATAAGCTAAATCTAATAGAAACAATAAAAATAAAACTTGATACGAAATTACATCAATAATTTAGGAAAATAAATTCTTTACACTAGCACCAACAAAATAAACTCATGGCGTCGTGGCCATTCAACAGAGGCCCCCCGCCCCCCCCCCTCCCTCCCCCCGCCCCCTAGCACGGAAAAAACAAAAATACACCCACAAAAACATCTATCTCCATATCGTGCACATCTCACTTTCCATCTAGCCAAACAATCAGAATACAATCAGGTGAAACTTGAGACGGCCCCCGATCAGATTAACAGAGGTGTGAGGATTAGTTTGTACACTGAAATTGAGTACTACTTGTTCATGTCACAATCGCTGTACGTGATAAAGACGAACCACTTGAGAAGATACGATTGGGCGCCGTGGCTGACTCGATTTGTGACTTTTAAACGCCGGGTTTGTGCTCGGAATGTGGTATTTGGAGGAGATTTTGATTAGATATGTGAGTGTGCGTGTGTGCTGTTGGTAGTTTTGTTTGTTATGAGCGTGGGTTGATATCACAATTGAAATGACAACTGCTGGGAGAAGATACTATATAGAACAGTACTACAATGGAGCTGTGAGTTACATGTATGGCTATTGCATATTTCGTCTGCAATTTATTCATTAACTAATAGTTTTCACTTTTGATATGTTTTCCATTAGCTGCTGATTTTGATATAATAGCAGGCCCACTTCCCACCGACCAACAAACGTTGTTTCTGATGGTCCCTTCATGGTATATATAAAATGAAATTTATAAGGTTTGAATTGAGAAAAAAAATCTGTTCTTTGAATTAATATTTCCAAGCCAACGTGACCGGACAAAAACACGAAAAATCTATTCGTTTTTAGAAATAAAAAGTTTCCTCTTAAAACATGTATTTCACAACGCACACAGGAAATGAATAACCCACGTGAAATCATAATGCACACGCCAAACATTGCAAGAAACAGCGACATACAGCATACAGTGTCCATTCAACACGCGGTACGCATTCCAAAATGTATAAATTTCTAGAACATGTATCATAAAATATAGCTCTACTGAGTTAAAGTACAACTTGTATGGCTTTAGAAATAAATTTGTTGCTGGATGCAATATACACGTATATGTGTATACAAAAATGGCAATACTTAATAGTAGCAACGGTAGACAGCCAATGGGTTTGCAAATTGGAAGGGGGTAGGACGGTACCCTGAATAAACCCAACAAACGTAGCCTATTATATAGATGGTGCAAATATTTTAGTTTGTCATTACGACGTGTAAAGTAGAGTAATAATATGTAAGGAATATGCAAGACATGAAAACATTTTATTCTTACTAAATGCATGTTACTGTTGAGAAACTACCTGAAAAAAATGACACACTAAACTATTAATATGATAAGAACCTTAAGAAGAAAAAACACCCTCAAATATTCTTATCAGTAAACCAAAATTCACGTTGTGATGTGTTGTCATCATATCAATTATAATCTTAGTACTTCGGTTACAATAACAGTTAATTCCATGGTTGTTAGTTGTGATGTCTACATTATATCAAATAGAAAAAATGGAAGCCGAAATCCCATGAAGTTAGAATGGTAGTAGTCATTAGTAACCGATTCACGGTCAGAAACCACTGCACGACTGAACGATGGCCTGGGTAGAGGAAGAGCTTGAATGTGTACCGGTCCATTGTTCGAGTCCCAGCAGAGGCAATGTGTCCTTAGGGAACTGTGGCCGTCATAAAAGTGGTCTTAAAGTTTTGGGGCTCGAAGAAAAAGTTCAGTACCCTCCCACTTTTAGATAATTAATTTTACCCGACATAATTTTACCCAACATCAACATCTTAAAAGGTTGAGTGATCCCCCCCCCCCCAACCAAAGCAATAGTCCTCTATATAGTCATTGCATTTCTAGACAATTGCTAACAAAATATATTATTTCAAAAATACCATACTGCAATAAAAATGTTAGGCGACACTTCCCCCCTCCCCCAATAATTATCTGCCAAATTCAGCGACCCGCCCCCCTCCCGAAAAAGAAGAAGAAAAAGAATCGGAAAAGTTGGACGACCCTCCCCCTCCCCCATTTTTATACGACCCCCCGGCATCATTATTTAGGATCGTTCCCTTACTTGGAGAAAGAATCCTCTATTGTTATACTTGATTATTCCACAACGGCCCCATCTCCATTTCTTCTCTATTAAGCAACAAGCAGACTGTCCTGTTTGCTGATGTTTGCTTAACGGTTAAGCACCATACATAAGGTGGATTCCTTAAAGGTGGATTCCCAGGGGGTGGACTCTGTGTTTTGGAGTCCTAGATTTTGATTTAACATGTGAGTGTGCATGTGTGCTGTTGGAAGCATTGTTTGTTATGAGAGTGGTTTGATATCGCAAATGAAACGACAACTGTTAGGGGAAGATACTAAAACAATACTATTGTACCTAGCTGTCAGAGATGGTTATTGCCAATTTCGTCTACAATATATTCATTCAAAACATGCTTTATACTTGTGATACAAAGTATATTTTGTTAGTTGCTACATATGATGTAATGATTAAGATAATTCAGTTTACTGTAACTAGATTATGTTATGCTTACATGTAAAGTATGTACTTAATGATACATAACAAATGCACAAGAAGACATTTTATTCTTACTAGATTTTAAAAGAATACATGAGAACAATGTCACACTAAAATTTTGAATATGATAAGAACCTTCAAAAGAAAAGCAAATATTCTTATCAGTTAAACCAAAGTTCTCCTCATGATCCATTGTCATCATATCAAATGATGTTTTTCGTACTTAAGTTAAACATACAGTAGGCCTAATTCCATTGTTGTTAGATGTGATGTCTACCTTGTATCAAATAGATGGAAGCCGAAATCCCACGAAGTTGGAATAGAGGTAATCAATAGTAACCAAATCACCATCAGAAACTACGGCGCGTATGGACAGAGCCTTTTGGTATTCACACTGAACGATGGCCTGGGTAGAGGAAGTGCTTGACCGTGTACCGGTCAATACCCTGCTGGTCTGTGGTCCTGTCTTCTTCAACTCATCTGACATCATCAATTTCGCTTCACCAGCTCTATTGCCACTTTCACTTATCAACTTGATGGTCCACGTAAAGAAATACAACCTATCATCCGGGCATATGAATATGCCATAGGCTGGGAAATAATAATCTCCTATGTTCACGGAAACGTCATCAAACTCAATGGTCTGGCCGTTGATAACGTTTCTATGAGAACTGAGTAAAGCATGGAAGGCCACCAGGTCCTGAGGGTCTTCGGGGTTGAGAAGTCGGTAGCCTGTGAAAGATGTCACGCCAGCCAAGTATGTTAATTCCACGTTACGATTCACGCGTATGATGTCGTCTTTTTGACACTCCAATATCCGGGTCATCGTAGAGGTGCCAGAATCACGGCTGCTAGAGTATGTGTTACAAACATAGGGCATCTCATGAGGTACATTGTTAGTATACATTCCAATATATTGGCATGCAGATGCGATGTGCACACTGACTGTAAATACATAAATCCCTGTCTCAGGCACGGTAAAACGGCCTGTACTGGGATCGTAGTCGTTTCCCAAGTCAACAAGCTCTTCATCAAACACTAAGGTACCATATGATGTTGTATTAGCAGACATCTGGGCGGTGAAACCAGAAGCACTCTCCTCTCCTTCCTGAAACAGCTTGAATGCTGAGAAGCTTGAGTAATCCTTCAGAATGCGGTTACAGGCTGCATTGTCCGGCCATGTGACAGCTCTCAACCACACTTGTGAGCCTTCCGTACACCTCATGATGGTGGCCATGCTGGACGAGCCCCTGGTCTCTCCGGGGATCTCACTGGTCAGCGGACCGTACTTCACATCCACTCCATCCTTGACCAGCATGGCGGCGACACGGCCCTCCACAGCCTGGATCGTCCAGTAGAAGGCGTACGTGTCATCGTCTGGACAGGTGAAGGTGCCGAGAAGCGGGGTGAACGAGTCAGTGGGGTCAGAGAGGACACGGTCGAAGGTTATGGGCACGGCATCACTGAGGGAACGGTCTTGGCTCATCTCTACTGTGAACGCGGATGTACCTTCGGGTGCGAAGACTTTTGGTTGGTCACACGCCAATGGACACACAGGGCATTTGGACTCTTGGTTGTCTTCATTCAGTTCACTTGGTTGATCAGCACCAGATGGACATTTGGCACATTCTACAACTGGACATTCTATAGCTGGACATTCTAGAGCTGGACATACAGCCTCTGGACATTTAGGTTCTGACATTTCAACACTTGGACACTCACGTTGCCTGTCGATATCATTCACACTCCTCACCTTGTGCAGTTTCTGCGAAGGAGGGAGCTTCCGTGCCGCGTTCTCGTGGAGAAGACACATAGTGAAGAGCAGAACAATGACGTGCTTATGCCACATCTGAAAACAAGAGAATTTCAACTCCTAATAACAGCTAAGTTTATAGTTGGAACATTAATTTTATCATGACTTGCATCTACATTTTGGTAGGTAGACAACAAATCGTTCAATATAGGTTAATTTATAATTTCAAAGTAAACGCATAAACCTCTCTATCAAGATCAATGAATGGAATGCACGTGAGTTTATTTGTCACACACGAATAAAGCAATTTAGTCACCCAGATTTGGATTTTTCTTCACTCACAATATTCTTATTTTTCTCTTCTACACTGCGTTCTTGTGTTCTTCTCATTGTGTTCATTTAAACATTGTAGAAAAAAACTTTTGATGGGTGAAGGCTGCCAATCACATGACTGTGATAAGACTTGCCATTGATTTGAATAACTAAACATTATTGTTATTAGATCGGTTGAAGGAATGCTGTATATAGTTATGCATATCATTAACATATCTAATAAACTAAGTAAATGGGTATACGCTTAATACATCTACTAAGAAACACATATCTATCTATCAACATTTACGCGCTGTGAAATTTTTACATAATATAAAATAGATAGTTAGTTAACCGCGTGTTTAAAATCCTTTTGCAAATGTGTTAGATTTTATATTCTCTATAAAGTATTGAGCTCTTTACTAGTAAAATAACGTGTATAAACCAAGAAAAACTAAGAGCATATCATTTTCCATTATTATAACAATATGTTTGAATTATCACGATCTATTTGAACAATCATGTGGTTAATTGAAAATTACTTTATTGTATTTCTTTCTGTACAAATAGCGTAGTAATGTATAATAAATATCTGAATAGTTATTTGCTTGAAACTAAATGCAACCACAAGGCAATAACTATTTTTGGATTTGAAACCGATTAACTACGATAGTTTTAAATATTACTAAATGAAGCAAAATTATCACGAAGTAGAGCTTCTGTAAGTTCATGATCGTGCAATATTATTCACCATTACTGATAGGTCGCAAAATGAAATAATTGCCACTTAATATTCAATAATGCGTAACAAAAATCAAACCATACCATGATGATGTACTGACAGGTCCAGACAAAGTTCTCAACATCGGGTCAGGTGAAAGATGACCGTGTAGTCGGCGTGCTGTGTCCTTTGTATGCTTCTATATGATAACAACACTTATGTTTTTTGTATCATCAATTATAGGAAATTGCGTGATGCGCTATCATGATATGACCAGGTTGTTGGGTTACAAGCCATAATATTTGTAAACAGAGTCACTACTGTCGAATGATTCAACATTAGACTGAATAACTGGGGTCATGGAGGACTTATTTATATCTCTGAGCACCTTTTCCTGGAGGGGCGCCCCTGGGCTCCCCTGGACCTGCCTTATGCATGAAACTATTGCATTATTGAAAAATGTTGAAAATGTTTTTAATCCTAATTTTTATTTATTAAAGCCTTTCACCTAAGGAAATCTTTAATAAAGAAAAATTAAGATTAAAAACATTTTGAATATTTTTCAACATTACTTTCATATAGCATAGAAGAAAAAGTAACAAAAACGAGACCATATTGCTATGTATCTATAGACTCCATGAAATTAACAATATATCAGGCAATGAAGTAATGTCCAACAATCGTTGGTTATGTCACAAAGGACACATATTTCTTCACGGAATATAGCTGCAAGTGGCCTATGCGCTTTGCTGAAGTTTGCGTTATGGCAAAATTGAGAAATTTGCCATTCCAGCGAATGTTTTGATCATGTTAGTTTGTTACCCATTTGCCTTTTTTATCAATGCATAATTTGTACACATGAAAATGATTTCTTGAAAATTCTTCGCTAGTTGAGACTGAAGTGTTTTTTTGTGTATATTTAACACCATGAATGGAAAAAATATTAAGAAGAAACACACTTTAATGACTAGATTTTTATTAATTAATTTGCCATATATATCAATATGATTAAGATAATTATACAGTCATCTAAATGGCAAATGTCTTTTCATACCTATTATTTTCAAAATGAAATGACAGATTATGCCTGTACCTCAGCAATACAATTTGCAGCTGACACAAATGTAAAAGCTGAATAATAAATATTCCAGTGGATTTAAGAGTTAACAAGGCTTGTTTGTATAGCGGCATAATGTAATATTCATAATGCCATATAAAGCAAAAAGCCAATATGTGTACGAAAGTCATGCCAGAATGCCTATATTTTGACAATACCATTAGATCGCTAAAAATTGCACCAAATAAATTACTGTCACTTAAACTCTAGCTTTATAATTAGCAAAATATAAAAAAACGATGATACAAAATTCATAGTATTAAATCTAAAGGCTATCTATCTTATTTTCAATTTTCCAACAGTCAAGTTGTGCCTCAATCAATTTTGGCCCAAAATACACATAAACAATAATCTCTCCATAGTTATCACAATTTCCCTTTGATTTTCACAAGCAAGCTTGTCGCAAGATTGAAATCGTACTTCTGACATGGTATCCTTCAGTTGATATGGAACCTAAATATAACTTAACCCTTGTTTGTTGATGTACTCATCAATATTTACTATAGTGGTGTAGGATAAAGCCTGAACTAATCTCACAATTATCACGATGAGTGCTTGTGACCTACCGAACAAGCAGTGGATGACATGGGTAGAGCTGGGGAGGGTACAAGGCACGTGCAACCCCCTTCCACACACCCTTTTTCCCACCAAAATATGTCATTTCGTTGTGTTTTTGGCATGCTTGCTTTCGATCACTCGAACGAAACACATGCGCCCCCTCCCCCACTTGCCAAAATCCTGGATATGCCAGTTGTCGTAAATCAAACATCCACATTGCAGTATATAAACGCTTATTTTAGGCTTTATTCTATGCTTCTCAGTAGCAAAATTAACTTCTTTAGCCTCCAAAGGGTTAATACAAGAGCTTACTGATAAAATTAAAGATGACATGGTGGCAATGTCCAGATTACACCTTTCATATAGTCTACCTGCGCCTATAAACGGTTTTCTTGACATATAAGGATACAATCATAAATAACGATACCGCGGGGGTCGTCCATTTTTGGGGGACCGAAGAAAAAGTTAACCGACCCTCATCACCATTTTAAAAAGTTGAGTGACCCCCACGCCCCATCCCCCGCTAAAGAAAAAGTCTTTGATATAGTCATTGCATTGCTAAAAGAAAATATTTGAAAAAAATACACCGTAGCATGATAAAAATGATCAGCGACCCTCCCCAAAAGGAATCAGAAAGGTTGGAAGACCCCACCCCCCCACCCCCGGTATCATTATCTATGATTGTTCCCTAAAGAATATTCAAGAAAGGGAAAATCAAACGAAGACAGTAGCTCGCAATGTTGCCACTTAAAGTTGCCAAATCAATGGCAGTGATGGCGTCACTGACGCTTACAAAACTGTGTGGAATTTCGTGATGGCGCAAAGCAATGCAGACGACAAAATTCTCAAGTGATGGTTCCAGTTTCACCTTCAAGAAGGTCATCGTTGGTGGCTATTTAAAATGACTGTTTTCACATGAACTATGGCGTGCCAGTGGAAGAGAAATGTATCTCGGTTTCTAACTTATTAGATCACATTCTATGTCATCCGAATCACGTTTAATTCAATAACATTACAGACTTATGTAACAGAAATAATGAAAAACTAATATAAACTTCTGGCAACTGTCATCTTACGTATGAAATATAAATACACGATTAAGATTTAGAGGCACAGTTCTCCAATACCACCCAGTCCAAAAAATTCTGATATGTATATAGCCAAGCGACATAGTATAAAAACGGTTCATATGAGCTTTGAAATAATACTATTCATGGTATACAATCCAACATTTATCTGTTCCAAAAACTTTTTGATTACAGTTCACAGTACTGCTCTAGTCTAAGTACCACTTTCACATTACAGGCCAACTCCTATTGCCCAGTTCATTCACTAAAACTGATATGGTGACACCAGCATTTTTAATCCTGTTCAATATGTAAAAAGACACTTTTACATGTTTCCTGTCATGCCTGTCTTAATATACATCATAGATTCCCCCCCATTAATACAATCAAAGCTAATCTATGCTCATAACCAATATCACAAGCTTTTCTCCGCCTTCAAACCACCCCATATTCAACCCCACCCCAACACTAATCTCCTTCATAGGCACATCCAGGGGGCGCCCCCCCCCCTTTCCCCACCAAAATACTTCATTTTCATAGGGTTTTTACACATCCGCCATCTATCCCGCATACGAAACCCATCAAATCCCTTAAGTACACCCCCCTCCCCCTTCTAAAAACCTGGATCTGCCATTCTCCTTCCCTACACCTCCTGCACCTCGGGCAGCCCGGGCTCGGCAATCACTTCACGTGACCAAGTCCTGCCCCCCGCGGCGAGCCCTCCCCCGAGTCCGTGCCTCGGGCTGACGGGGCTGGGGGGTCTGTCCCGGCCCGCGGGTCCCCTGCCCCGCGCCCGGCGCCACTCGGACCCTCCCAGCTTGTCGGGCAGGGTGTTGGCGCGGGGTCGCGAGGATGGCAGCGGGGAGAGGAACGATGGGAACTCGTCTGCTTCTTCGTCTTCTGAAAAGGAGGATTGGGGAATTTAATGCATGCAGTGAAACTTTCGATTAAGACCACCTCTCTTCAATTCTCTTTAATATGACTACCTATCTATTGAGACCTTCTATCTTTAATAAGAACACTTTTCACAGTCCAGAAAAACCTTCATAAAGCTGCTACCAGAATGATCATCTGTGTGAAGACCACCTCTCTATTGAGGCCATCTCTATATTAAGACCACTTTTCACAGTCTCAAACATTCATAAAAAGCTACCAAAATAAACATCTGTATGGAGACCACCTCTCTATGGAGACCCTCTCTTTAGACCAATTTTTCAAAGTCCCAAACCTTCATAAAACTGCTACCAGAATGAACCTCTGTATAGCAACCACCTCTCTATTGATAAAATCTAACACTGGTCCCAAAGGTGGTCCTAATAGAGAGGTTTTACTATATTATATTGTTGACCGTCTTGTGTTTCTGTTTGAAGGTGTTCCTCTCAAAGTATGGAATCCAGAGGCGGATCCAGTGTGTGTGTGTGGGGGGGGGGGTGCTTATTATGTCTTATTATGAGTACAAAATTGGGCATTGTATTTAATATAAATTTAATCAATTTTGTAAATTCTGCGAGTGTTGAAATGTGCCTGCGCAGAAAGTGTAGAGAGAAAAGGGATGGAGATATGATAACATTATCTTTTTTTCGCTGTCTGCTTCTAACTTCTGGATCAATGAATTCAATACATAGTAACACGTAATTAAATCAGACCATATTGGGCTTCGTTTATGCGGTGTGAGAATCAAGGAAGCATCACTAACTGTATGGTTAATCCATATTACCCCATAACGGATAGGCAGATCCAGAGACATAGCAAGGGGGCATCCCTGCACCCCTTTTCCAACCAAAATACTTAATTTTTGCCTGTTTGCGATCGATCGCTTGTCCAAAGCCCATGAGATCTCATAAATGTCCCCCCCCCCTCGCCTGCTATTTCTTAAAAACCCGGATCTGGCAATGATACTAATCCCCTTGTGATAACACGGACTGAGTCAACTGCCAATGTTCCCGTATCCTTAGGATAAGACACCGAGCAGGTTGGACTGAGAGGAGAGAGGTGTGCTCCAGTGAGTTCTGTTACTGGAAGACATCAATAAAGCTACCAAAATACAGCATCCTCCCTTCTCACCATCCACCTCTTGCATATGCAGATCCTTTTCCCACCAAAATGCCCTATTCTCATAGTTTTTTTGCATGTTTGCGATCGATCCCGCGTAATATTTAAATGACTGTTTTTTACATGAACTCTGAAGTGCCAGGGAAGAGAAATGTATCACTGTTTCTAAAAATTATTAGATCACATTTCTCCTAAGTAAAGTCATCCGAATCCCCACGTTTCTAATTCAATATCACAGACTTATGTGTAACATCAATAATGAAAACTAAATATAAACTTCTGGCAATTGTCATCTTGCGTATGAAATATAATTGAATGGTAAATATTTAGAGGCACAGTTCTCTAATGCCATCCCGTCCAAAAAATCTGATATGTATATAGCCAAGCGACATAGTATAAAAACGGTTCATGTGAGCTTGAAAAATAATACTATTCATGGTTACAATCCAACAATTATCTGTTCCAAAACTTTTTGATTACAGTTCACAGTACTGCTCTAGTCTAAGTACCACTTTCACATTACAGGCTAACTCCTATTGCCCAGTTCATTCACTAAAACTGATATGGTGACACCGGCATTTTAATCCTGTTCAATATGTAAAAAGACACTTTTACATGTTTCCTGTCATGCCTGTCTTAATATACATCATAGATTCCCCCATTAATACAATCACAGCTAATCTATGCTCATAACCAATATCACAAGTTTTTTCTCCGCCTTCAAACCACCCCCATATTCAACCCCACCCCAACACTAATCTCCTTCATAGGCACATCCAGGGGGCGCCCCCCCCTTTCCCCACCAAAAATACTTCATTTCATAGGTTTTACACATCCACCATCTATAATGAAACCCATCAAATCCTTTAAGTACACCCCCCCCCCTCCCCCTTCTAAAAATCTGGTTCTGCCATTCTCCTTCCCTACACCTCCTGCACCTCAGGCAGCCCGGGCTCGGCAATCACTTCACGTGACCAAGTCCTGCCCCCGCGGCGAGCCCTCCCCCGAGTCCGTGCCTCGGGCTGACGGGGCTGGGGGGTCTGTCCCGGCCCGCGGGTCCCCTGCCCCGCGCCCGGCGCCACTCGGACCCTCCCAGCTTGTCGGGCAGGGTGTTGGCGCGGGGTCGCGAGGATGGCAGCGGGGAGAGGAACGATGGGAACTCGTCCGCTTCTTCGTCTTCTGAAAAGGAGGATTGGGGAATTTAACGCATGCAGTGAAACCTCCAATTAAGACCACCTCTCTATTGAGACCACCTCTATAATTCGGCCACCTCTATTGAGACACTCTCTTCAATAAGACCACTTTTCACAGTCCCAAACCTTCATAAAGCTGCTACCAGAATGATCATCTGTGTAAAGACCAGTCTCTATTGAGACCATCTCTATATTAAGACCACTTTTCACAGCCCCACACCTTCACAAAGCTACCAGAATGAACCTCTGTATAAAGACCATCTCTCTACTGAGACCCTCTCTATAATAAGACCACCTTTCACCGTCCTAAATCTTCACAAAGCTACCAGAATGAACCTCTGTATAAAGACCATGGAGGCCACTTCAATAATAAGACCACTTTTCACGCTCCCAAAACTTCATAGAACTGCTACTAGAAAGATCATCTGTGTAAAGACCACCTCTCTATGGAGACCACCTCTACATTAAGACCACTTTTCACAGTCCCAAACCTTCATAAAACTGCTACCAGAATGAACCTCTGTATAGAAACCACCTCTCTATTGAGACCATCTAACAATGGTCCCAAAGGTGGTCCTAATAGAGAGGTTTTAGTATATTATATTGTGGACCGTCTTGTGTTTCTGTTTGAAGGTGTTCCAAAAAGTATGGAATCCAGGGGTGAGTGATGTGTAGTGTGGGTGTATATTATGTTGAGTACAAAATTGGGCATTGTATTTAATATCAATTTAATCAATTTTGTAAATTCTGCGAGTGTTGAAATGTGCCTGCGCAGAAAGTGTAGAGAGAAAAGGGATGGAGATATGGTAACATTATCTTTTTTTCGCTGTCTGCTTCTAACTTCTGGATCAATGAATTCAATGCATAGTAACACGTTATTAAATCAGACCATATTGGACTTCGTTTATGCGGTGTGAGAATCAATAAAGCATTACTAACTGTATGGTTGATTCATAATACCCCATAACGCACAGGCAGATCCAGAGACATAGTAAGGGGGCATCCCTGCACCCCTTTTCCCACCAAAAAAACCCCACTGATTTTTCCATAGAGTTTTTGTCCTGTTTGCAATCGATCACGCGTACAAAACCCACGAGATCTCATAAATGTTACCCCCTCCCCTGCTATTTCTCAAAAACCCGGATCTGGCAATGATACCCATCCCCTTGTGAAAACACGGACTGAGTCAACTGCCAGTTTCCCATATCATTAGGATAAGACACCGGGCAGAGTAGACGGAGAGGAGTGCTCCAGTGAGTTCTGTTATTGGAAGACATCAATAAAGCTACCAAAATACAGCAACCTCCCCCGTCATCTTCCCCCTCTTACCCGTCTGCCCTGCGACACTTGCATATGCAGATCCTTTTCCCACCAAAATACCTTATTCTCATAGTGTTTTCAGCATGTTTGCGATCGATAAGATCGATTGCGCATATGAACCCATGAGATTCCTTGAATGCAAAACTGGATCTGCCAAAAACTTGGAACTACCAAAATTCTGGCTCTTCCAAAAACCTGGTTCTACCAAAAATCTGGATCTACCAAAAACCTGGATCTGCCAGTATTAACGTTATTCTATGTAAGATGTATGTGGCAGTAGGTTGCATTTTATATATAATTGTCTTTCCTTACCACAGTTTCATCACAACATCAAATTTTCATATAATTTCAGTCTTAAAAGCTTTTCGTCTCTATAGAGACCTTCTGAATTTTACAATTTTTCTTTTGTACAAACTTACTACAAATTTCTTCTAAAATCAAAATCCAACTGATATTCTTACTTAGAGCATAAAAACCAAAACCTTTTAAAAACTTTTTAAGGAAAGACAATTGTAGATGAAATGTGATAGTTATAATATGAATAACTGCATATATTTCCCCCAGAGTTTGCTTGTGGATTCGATTCGACTCTCACTGTCCTGCCACTATATTGAGATAGCTGAAGACACAGCTTCC
Source organism: Streblospio benedicti (assembly GCA_019095985.1). Classification (NCBI taxonomy): domain Eukaryota; kingdom Metazoa; phylum Annelida; class Polychaeta; order Spionida; family Spionidae; genus Streblospio; species Streblospio benedicti. The sequence goes on along the minus strand of CM032668.1, from coordinate 18,583,837 downwards.
ATTTGACCAAATCAAGTGGCCCTGACGGGACTCGAACGCACGACCCCAAGGTTGTGAGACCAGAATGATACCATCATCCCAAGCAGCGGGCTGTTAAAAGGTCACACGGACGAACCGATGTCTCTGTAACCCCCAGCCTACATACTTGGTCAGTTATCATCTGATGTTGACGGTATCATTCTGGTCTCACAACTGTGGGGTCGTGCGTTCGAGTCCCATCAGAGCCACTTGATATAGTAAAATGGAAGCTGTGTCTTCAGCTAAATCAATATAGTGGTAGGAACCTGCTTGGCGGAACAGTGAGAGTAGAATTGATAGTGATACTGATTCCCTCTTACCGTCCTCCTCCCTCACCTGGAACTACCAAAAACCTGGATCTGCTAAAAAACGTGGATCTACCCAAAAAAACATGGATATGCCAAAATCCTGGAACTACCAAAAATCCATCTTGCCACAGCAAGGCATCATCTATCAAATATAGATAAGTTCTGAAGAACCCCGAATTGCTGAAGATGCCAAAACCCTGGATCCGCCTGTGCAACTGATCTACTCACCGTCCTCCTCCCTGACATCTGGAGAGTGATTATGTTTGAGTGGGATTTACTCTGTGAGTTTCCCATTGCTATCACACACCATTGGAAAGCTGAGATACTAATCTTTTCAATGGTATGTGAAATCTTTTCCACTCTCTGATGGTACCAAAATTTGGACTGGCCCATGCACTAGATCCCCCCTTACCGTCCTCCTCCGTGACGTCCCCTCCGGCGCCGGCGCCTCGGCTGCCGTCTCGTCGCCGGCCGCGCTGCAGCGAGCCGGTGCGCGGCTGGACCGGGTCCTTCACCATGCGCCACGGAGACAGCGAGCGCCGCGCCAGGTACTCAGCCGAGGGCTCAGACAGCCCGCAGCAGGCACCGACCGCTGGAAGCACGGTACAAGCTTCAATGAAGACCGCCTCTCGATTGAGACCACCTCTATTGAGACCACCTCTATTTGGACCACCTCTATAAAAAAGACTAATTTTCACGGTCCAAAACCTTCATAAAGAGACCAAAATGAACCTGTGTATAGAGACCAATAGAGAGGGTCTACTGTATCACCTGAAATCACGGTGGGGGGATAGTGATGAAGTACAGTGGAACATCCAATTAAGACCACCTCTCTATTGAGACCATCTCTATAAAAAGACCAAAACCTTCATAAAGAGACCAGCACAACCTGAAACCATGGCGTATGGCGGGTGTGTTTGTAATGAAGTACAGTAGAATCTCCAATCAAGAGCACCTCTTTTAGTTTCACCCCTACTAGTATGTTCCATGTTCCACTATCCTGTGTCATCGCCCCATGAATGAAATGGTGGGAGCAGTGATGAAGTACAGTAGAAACTCCAAGTAAGTCAACCTCTCTATTGAGACCACATCTATAAAAAGGCGGTCCATAAACCTTCATATAGAGACCAGCACCACCTGAACACAGGGTGGGGGTGGTGATAAAGTACAGTGGAACCTCCATTAAAGACCACCTTTATTAGTTTTACACCATGTTCCACTACCTCTTTTGACGACATGTTCCATGTTCCACTATCCTGTGTCGCCCCCTCCCTCCATGAATGAAATGGTGGGAGTAGTGATGAAGTACGTCCAATTAAGACCACCTCTCTATTGAGACCACCTCTATAAAAGACCACTTTTCACTGTCCAAAACCTTCATAAAGCAGCCTGAAGACATGGGGCGGATGGTGGTGTAAAGGGGGTGACCCAGGGGTCCTGAGATTCATGTTCCACTATATTGTGACACCACTATCTTGTTACCCCTATGTTCCATGTCTCATTTTTGTTTTGACCACATGTTCCATGTTTCACTACCCTGTGTCATCCCCCTTTGATGTGCCAGAAATGGTGGGGATAGTGATGTAGTACAGTAGAACCTACGATTAAGACCACCTGTTTATTGAGACCACGTCTTTAATATGACCACTTTTCACGGTCGCAACCTTTCATAAAGCTACTAGCATGAGCCTCTCTATTGAGACCACCTAACACTGGGTAGTCTTTATAGAGAGGTTCTACTGTATTACTGGCACATAGAGAATTTACAATGGGTGGATTATGGGTACGTGTGTGATTTTTGTGATAAACCAGCAAATGCTCAAAACTTATGGAATTAAGGAGGCGGTACTATTTAGCATTGCCCAAAGGAGAAATAGATTAAGCATGGGGGCTTTAAATACCCGGGGGGGGGGGGCGGCTTTGGAGTCTCATATGCTAAAATGATAGTAATCTTATTGGTGGTGGTCTTTGGGGGCGGTCGGGTCCTGAGATCGGTACCCACTAACGAGTAAATGTTTATTGCATCGTCATGTAGTTAAGCATAAAGGAATCATTGGAAGCCTTCGCATTTTAATGGAAGCAATAAATAAATACATTGTATATGATAATATACCCATATCACGGAACACAACTAACTAACATCTAACACAAAACAATACATCAAAATGCTTTCACTCTTACGTACAATATAGCAGTCATCTGATACTTGGGGAAGTTATAAGGATATGGTAGGCCTATGTGATATATGAACCTTTGACCCACTAAAAAGAATAGAAACTGGAACAGAACTTTAGAGGCAATGCGAATGGGGAGCAGAGGTAAATAGATATAGAAATATGGGACAGTAGCTGAAACACGGTAGAAATGAAAATGCTAGAAATCTATGCTGGATATGTGAAAAATGCCAGAAATTGTGGAATGTGGAATTTTTAACAATTTATACACTCCCTGCATGGCTGGATTCAGCATTTTATTACACCACTACAGTTGTAATCACAAATAATTGCTGGGGGTGTTTTATTATTTATAGCAGACTACAATGGGTGAAATCGCACATTAAGTCCACTCTAACGTGTTCAATATTAGCTTGTAAATTTGGACATGACGGTTTTATGAGTTGCAATATGTGCCAACCTTCAGTGAATCTGTGGATAAACATGTAAATATTTACATTTAGTGAGCCAATGAAAGTATGTGTAATGTACATCAACAATGTTTTGTTATAACATTGCTTTGGATCTTTTCAAATGCAGAAATAGCACCACGCTTACTTTTACTTTCTAAAATTCTGGTCAAGTGTGTTATTTAAAATTACTTTAATATAAATGATTTTGGCCTTGTGCTTCAGCATTTTAAAATGTAACACAAAAAGACAACTATACAAGACAACAATATTTCTAAAGTATTTTCCAAATTGAGCAGATGTGTTATGTTAATATAATATGGATTCGTGTTTAGTTCTATATAGAAAATCTATTGATAACTTTAGAAGTCGTCTCTTATCATTCACTAGTCAACACCATTATAAATGGTTTATTGTTTAACTTTAATTTCAGTTATGCTGCTGTTTGGACAGTGTACATTTTCTAATTATATTGATTGTCTATTGTACAATCAACATATTATTTTATTTCATTATTTCTATAATGTATGGAGTTTTATATTCTGCAAAAAAAAACTATTATAATTAATTGATTAATTACATCTAGAACCCCACTCAGTCTCCAAGCTAAAGTTTTACTGTACTCACTATTTCTACTCAGTCGGGGATTAGATGGGTTCATAACACATGGGTTGTGCATTTAGAACGGTCAGGATTTCTCCAAACTGTATAGCAACCTTTTGACGGGCATTTTCTTTGGATTTATTAAAATTTGTATTAGCCTGCGTATTGGTACATGCTACATCACAAGTAACTAACAATCAACTATAAATCTAACATGGATGTACATCAATGCAAGCCCCTGGCGCACATCAGGATAAACATAACTACTTATCTTCCAATTCCAAGACAGATAACTGCCAATTTCCTAATTTGTAAGAATACAATAGATGATATCTATCATTCAAATCCTGTCCTTATTCAGGCTGTAATGTTTAACCAGTCAGTGATAACTGTTTGGTTAAGAGGCTCTGTCTATTATTGGCATATTAAGCAGAGTGGATCACAGGAGTTTGTCCACAAACACACTATATACCTGCCACTGTATGTGTAGTCACAAAGGCCTATTGGTTAACTGGGAAGGATGTGCAGCGTATGCAAATAGGGCAAGTTTATAAGGATGATCATTGTTAAATCATATGAAATGTTTTAGCCCATTCATGGATGCATTTAAATATCTCTTTGAGCAGTTGTGGCCTAGTAGCTATGGTTTTGGACTCGTGACTGTGAGATGTTGGTTTGGGCATTTTTGGTGGTGTTGTTTTCTCATCTTTACAGGCTCCTGCCATTGAATGAGATCTCTATATGAAAAACATGGGTATGGATATTATATACAAAAAGACTGAAATATACCTGAATACAAAATTTAATGCTAGAGCGCCTGTCATAGAAGAGATACTATTCTCCACATAGGCTTTTGCAAGGGCCATCTTCCATGCGTATTTCCATAAGCAGATCCAGGATTTTGGAAAAGAGGGGGGGCGTACTTAAGGAAGTGGGGGCACACTTAAGGGATTTCACGAAAAAACGCTATGAAAATGAAGTATTTTGCTGGGGAAAGGGGGAGGGTACGCCCTTGCGCCCCTATCTGCCTATGATTTCGCCAAACAAAAACTGTATTTCATGCATAAAACATCAAACACCAAACAACAAAAACACACAACTAACCAGCATTCCCGTGTTCCAAGGCGTGTTCAGCGTACGACCGACACTTGCATCTAGCACGTCTAGAAGTGGCCCTAGCTGGCAGTGGCGACTCTCTCAGCTGTTGCAATGTCGGCGTGGAAGAAGACGGTCTCAGCACTATCGCTAGGTCGTCTTCGGGCTGCGAGTTGCAACGTTTCACAAACCTCTCTCTGTCTTTGTCACCAATCACTACACTATTGTTGTTGTCGGCGAAAACCTCGTCCTCTTCCATCTGGCTAGCTTTGCTAGATTTGTCTAGATTTGAAGGTCTTGGAGATATGGCACTCTTCACTCCGTTTATCTGGAGTGAGGATAGCTCCAAATCTGGAGTGCTTTCTATATTCAAATCCTTCATTTTGGCAGACTTTTTCACTTTGTTCATTATTATTCCTAATAGAACTGCTGCTTAAATTGCATACTTAAGGATATGACTATTTTGTATTGCATTACTTTGTGAGGTGACCTGGTACTTTATTGGCCACCTCTTGCAGTTGATAATGTTCTGATAGTTAAAATGATAACCGTTTACTTAATAACACATCCGTTTACCAAAGTTCACATTGTTAAATATCCAAGTACACTCTTAAAACTGGGCTCCAAATCCCACATAATAATCCACATTTCTGTCACACAATGCAACTTGTGTATAACACTCACGCATTTATAATCCTAAAACTTGAGACTGTAGAACATTTACCTCCACAGGTGATTCTGATAGCACTGTGATATGATATCACCAGCAATCATTGGTCAATAATGTACATTTGCCATCCCTTCTCTGCTATCAATCACTCTATATTTGGTTGCTTCAGTCCATTAGAACGACAAATCCATGTCAACACAGTGTGGCAATGGATTAATCCAAGTCCATCAATCAAAATTGGCCTCAATCATATCCCCAATCTCCTCAGGTGTAGCACACAAAGTCTTTGATATTTGTTATGTTTATCAATGACTTTTCACACAGTTGCAACATGCTTGCTAGGGTTGAAACACAATGTCAATGCTCTATGTGAGATAAAAAGGAAGTATTTTGAAACATGCTTATATGTATCGTGTATATAAACATTTGTGAGTCTATTATAGTAGTTTAATCATCGATGTGCTAACATAGCCAGTCGAATAGTGCATATATGCAACACATGCCTATGTGATCAATGTCATACATTCAAAGCACATACAGTAGAACCTCTATATTAAGACCATGTTGTGTATGAGGGGTGCTAACCTCAAATGTTCTAAATAGAGCTGGTCGCTTTATAAACCCTCATATGTTTTTCCTTATTAAGGTTTGGGGCCCAAAGAAATGGTCTGAAAAGGGTTTCAATGGATGGGTGGTTTTAATTGGACGATGTACTTGAAAGTTTTTAATGGCAATATTCATCATTCCTAATTTTCCAGTGTCTCAAATTGCTATGGTAAATCACGAACAAAACCAGGTTAGTTGGGTGATAGTGCACAAAAAAGGTGTCTATAACTTATTCACATGACAGGCCTATGATTACACAATCATAACAAGAGTGATTGCCACGTCAATTAGGGCTCTGCAGTAGTCCAAAAACAAGTACAATAGAACCTCTCTATTAGGACCACCTTTGGAACCAGTGTTAGGTGGTCTCAATAGAGAGGTGGTCTCTATACAGAGGTTCATTTTAGTAGCTTTATGAGGGTTTGGGACCATGAAAATTGGTCTTATTATGGAGGTGGTCTCAATAGAGAGGTGGTCTTAATTGGAGGTTGTGCTGTCATGTATCCTGTAACAAAACGTTCTCGCTTTACTTTTAATTACTAATAACGATGTAGGAAACATACATAATGTGCAGTTTCAAACGTATCACTTTTTAACCCTAAAAATGTCTCAATAACACTCATTTTACCGTATTACGTAATTGTATCATCTAGCCTATTATTTTGTTTAGTCATGCATTTGCCCAGTTCTAAATTCACCAACACCCTGACTTATCAGTTGGATCTCTGAATTTGTTTGGCAACACAATAATGTGCACTATAATATAGTTATTTTAGTATCCATTTATACGTGGTAATTAAGACCACGTACTTAACACGAGTTAATCAATCATTTCACATGCTCTAATCTCATTTTCTGTGCCTATAACATTGTATATGAATGAGCATTGTTATTTTGACTTAAGGACTCACACAAACCTCTGTAATATTAACACTAAACCACAAGTTATCACTAAGATGATTAGGCATTAATCTAATCCATTGCCACTACACGTAACAGTACTAAAACTCATCACAAGTGTATTTTGAAACTGAACACAGTACTCAAAAAGGCACAAATGACATATCCCTGAGGACAACTTCTAAAACTCCACACCATGTGCTTTAAAAATGCTTGTGACTAGACTGTAATTTGACGCCGTTTTGTATAACTCTATACCAAGTAATTACATAGAATTGTGTTTGCCATATTCCGCATATGTAAATGACTGAAGGCCAGAATTCCTGCTGGGACGTCTGCTTAACAGGACATTAAACTTATTTGCCAAACAAGCCATGTATTAACGATTCCTCTGCCAAAGCAGACTACAATTCGACAGCCAGAGTTTACTGAGAGTTGTGTCAGGTGCTAGTCTAGCTATTAACATTCATATCTTTTGTGTGCTGTAGGGCAGAGTTTCATGTTCCTTGATTGGTAATTTAAGTTGTTATGGTCTCAAATAGTTTCTGACGTGAATGTACATTTGCAGACTGAAGAACACACCAGTATTGTGAGTCAATCAATTTTCACTGATTTTAACTGGTCCACTTTCTTAAATCTTATACATGTTGCTGAGTGTCTAAGACCTCTACATCATTCAACCATAAGCATCTATTACAACACATACTTATAGCATCTCATTAGGGTTTCAATGCTGTTCTAAATCTAGTGTATTTAGTGAAATAGGAGCACTAATAGTCTATCTACACGTTTTGAGTTTGCACATGTGTCCAACCTCAGAGAATAGGTACTAGGGTTACTTACGTGATTGAAATAAGTTAGTTAAAATGCTGTTGGCTATTTCAAAACTCATGAGTGTATTACAAATGAGTTTCATTAAAACTCTTACATGACAACCAGTGCATAATTAGTATGAGAGGCCATCAGAAGGTTGGTTATCAGGGGGTTAAAAGTGGTCAAGAAATCCCAAATCCCTCCTTAATGTTATTTTTTTCCCCAACATCGCTCATTTTTTGTCCTTTTTTTCAAATCCAAATATTTTTCAGCATTTTCCCCATATCTCACATAAATGTAACTGAGTTAATGTAAATGTGGTGGGTTATGGAAGTGATCCGAAACTTGTTCTCACAACTTTACAGCTTACGCCAGGTCATTGGCCCACTGATAATTTCTCACACACTTGCCCTGGCAGCACATTCAGCACACAATGCCAATCACACACACTCTTTCAACCCAATGACCTGTACCTATTTTACGTGAAGGTACCATGGAGCAGTGTGCAACTATTTAGGGATGAGTTTGCTCAACACGCACAACGAGACCCGGCCAGGAATAGAACCCACGACCTTCTGGTCAAGAGTTCAACTCCCTATACACTCGGCCACAGAAACACTCATACCTCTTCCGTTTTTACACACAGACCGTATTTTTCAGACTTTTGCCCACATCCCTGTTCCTCCAGTTAATATCATTAAAATGATTACCTCCTATAAGACACGCGAATCACAAAATACGGTATCTTTAAACAGCACATCTAAAATAACCCCAACTGTAACATTAAAAGCACTTGAATTAAAAAATAAGTTCGTGTAATCCTTGCTGTATGCAGTTTGTATCTATTAGGACCTACTAATGTCGCATTCATTAAATCCTCGTCCCATCTCTTTCCTGCAACTTATTGTTGTACTGAAATTTAAGTACATAAAACTGAGGCACCAGTAGTATCATGTCAACTGCAAGTTGATAACGTGGATTAGCACTTGAGTGATAATATCTTGTGACGTCACATTTCGGCATCCAGGCCAGTTGTTTGAAGAAAGCTCAATCTTTCAGGACGAGATATCGTCTGAAATAAACACATTGTACACATTGGGGTGTAACTTTCGCTTTAAATGTTTAAAAGGGCTCAATTTCATGTCATAACATTACATAACTTTCATGGAAATGGTGCTTTCTAAGGCTTGTGAACGCATGAGGCTTGTGAAATAGTGTACTTTTAGCACAGTTTTAACTTTCATTAATCATGTGTTCTTATTGTTATGAGTGCATTTTTATAGTTTAATCATGCTCGTTATTACCATTAAGCATGCATACACATTTGCTAGAAGTTAAAAGCAATATATATTATCCGTCAAAAATGCATAAAACTAAGATACTAATTTTATCAATTTTTGCCCTGTGCTGCAGACAAAATGGACAAAGTAACCTACTACTTCATTGTTGTGCATAAAATATCATTGCAATGATGTTTGTCTTTATACGTTTATTTAAACAGATTTTAAACAAATGTATATCCTATTTACTAACATATACTTATGTTGTTATTGCAAGAACAAATACGAAACGCAGTGGTTACAATTCTGCCAAATCTGCAAACGACTTTCTACTCATTTATTTTGATTTTATGATTACACGTGCCAGGGTCCATTTCCGGAAATGGCAGTCATACGAGGAAAAAGAAATAAAGTGGGGAAACAAATTAGCATTTAGTGAACTAACCACTGCCTTTGAATATTTAACCACATTGTTGATGTAATATACAGTTTCAAGTGAACATTTTCTGCTGTGTATATGCCACCAAACAATGCTAATAATGCTATTTTTACACACAATCATGTGCATTGTAGTCTTCTATACACTAAATCACGCAAAGTGTATATGCATCAGCCATATCAAGTTTATTTAAGTATAGCAATTTGCATCATAAAAACTGATATGACATTCATTTAGTGTCACTTGTATATTTTACGCTGATTTTGAACAGTAATTTTTAAAATGGGTGGTGGATACTGTTAGTTAGGATGAACAGAGAAAGGATCCGGGCAGTGTGGATGCTGTAGACCCGTGCCATATAATATTTGCTGTTGAATAGGTGGGGGTAAAGGGGGTGGTTACTACAGAAATAGGCATGTTAGCTGTCTTACATTATACCAAAAGATAAGTCTTATAGATAGTAAATTTTTAAATATTGTAGCATTAAATATTGGAATATAGTTTCCCTCTACCTATACGAAAGTTGGACTGTTTGGGGTCTATTAATGTAAAAAATATTATGTGGACCGTGTTATAAAAGAGTAATAAGAATATTGTCGTGAAAAATTTAACCAGTATTGATGTATTTATTATCTTCAGTGGCCTTATCATTTCTAATCAGTTGTTTTTCCATGTTTCATAGAGGTTCACTATGGAAATACGACTCCATTTTTAAATGGATATATCTTTTTAGTGTTCTTTGTTTGTTACGTGGTTTACTTCGTTTTCATAATATACATATTGTTTGCTGTTATGATCTTAAATTACATTGCATTAAGTTAATGAAAGTTATGTGATTATGAAGGGTATGTTTGAGATATTGAATATAATTGGATAGAAGCAAATAATTTTGATTAGAACTTCCATATAAGACCACCTCTTTAATCCAGAATTTTATTCTCGGCCGAGGACATTCATAAAAGGATATACATAAATTAACTACACATCTTCAAAAGCCCAGTTTGACTCCACTGGCAGATCCAGGTTTTAAGAAAAGGGTTTTGCATAAAGCTATAACATGTGTTCATTTTTTAAAACCGCACAACATAACCTCCCAATGATGCCACCTCTGTTAAGAGACCTCCTCAATAACAAGATTTTTTTTCTGAGTTCCAAAC
>CM032668.1:18547816-18559521 GCA_019095985.1 Streblospio benedicti | reverse complement strand
CTCTAGATGTAATTATAAGCAAACATTGGGACTCAATGACTGTGCTCAAGAAGTATGTTTTGTTTGCAACCATGTGTACTGTTTCTACGTTGTGCACCGAACTTCAGATCATACCTCAGTTCTTTAACATATTCAAATATATCTATTTTTAGAGCAGACCACCCCTGCTATCTGTGTGACACAGATGACTAATAACTCTCCACTATAAGCCATTATAACACTCTATCTGTGACACACCCCTAAATCCTGCATTGTGATTGGCTTAGAGCCAAATCTGCCAGTCACCTATTTCTCCATAGTCGACTGGGCAATAGTGCCCTGTCTGCAAGCAGAAAAGTCCGCCATTTTGAAACCCTCGATTAAAAATAAAAATCGACTATATTTACAATATTACAGAGATTTGAATGATCTCAATTATGACTAAAGGTAATAAATAATGTAAACTCAATAAAATTGCAACTTTATTCCAAGTTTGCATTGTGACTTTAGAAAATCCCGCCTATTTATAGCACAACTTACAGAACGAGACTATTGTTTAGACTAGTAGACCAGTAGACCGCCGAAGTTCGAAATTAATCACAGTTCAATCACTTTTGAGATTATTTAGCGATACATTGTTAGTAAAAATGGTGCTGCATATTCAAAATAAGATAACCTTTGTGTCGGATAGTTGTTTCAATCAGAACAGTGTTTAAGCAAGTGTAAAAAATTGAATGTGTGCCGACCAGTCAGCGGCAGGATTTTAGACTTTTTGCTTTGCGCACTGAACCTGATTAATTTAGGCTATATTCGTGAGAGTTTTCATCAAATAGTAAGTGTTAATGAGGGTTTATCGTGTTATAATGAATATATCATGGGTTTTCACCATTATGAATGCATGCCCCCATGTAGTGAATATCGCCCTCGCAAGCTCGGGCAATATTCACTACATGCGGGCATGCATTCATACATGGTGACCTCCAAACCATGACATATTTCTTCAACAGTGTACGATGTGGGCCGACCAATTCATGCTCTGACGTTGCAGCTTAATCTTGTGGCAAAGTCTCCGAGTGAAATGACCCTTAAACACAAATATGTATTAAGGGGCTACTATCTATTACTATTTATTATGGTTCATGGCATATGATAAAAAAGACTTACAGGGATCTGGAGGAAACCCAACGTTTGTTACATATATCATTGATTTTGCTTTATTTTCTACGTTTATTTTTGAAAAAGGTCTACTTTTGTGGGTTTGAAAAATGTCTGGTGACAAGGTTGTATGCTTTTATCTGTATATGAATAGGAAAGAAATGTCAAATAATCTTACCCAATTATAGCATCTTGTTTGTACCAAAGGTCTCAAATATTGCATGATAATTAGTTGTTACTTTTAGCCTTGCACCAATCATAGAGTATAGTAAGTGACACTCATGACTATTTATAAGTAGCATTTTTCTATTGATAACTTATTCATAAGTAGGATTTTATTACACTGGCCAATCACATAGCATCACACATCCTGATGATGAGTATCAATTTGTAGACTTTTCTAATCTTGTTTGCACTTTTCTCAAGTGATTTCAGATGCAGTGCAGCAAAATCTATCATAGTAGATGATCACCTATTAGGTGATCCATTTAAGTTTAAGAGCGGTTCAATAAAACGTTTTCTAATACCATGTTTGTTTTCTACAAAGTCACCTATTATAGGGATCGTTCACAAATGAAGTCACCTGATTTTTTGCCTTTTTTTACCCCACACCCGCCCCCCTGTTATCTTTCATTAATTTTGCAGCAACCCTCTCCCTCCTGGTTCTGTTAAGTTGGTGTCATCTTTGCCTTACCCCCTCTCCCGTCCGTGACATGGTTTTGTGATGTTCATAATTTAAACATAATTTTACAAATATAGTGAAGACATAAAACAAACAATGAATGTGATTTCAACTAGTAGGTAATATCACAACTCTCTTAACATGTCGAAAAGTAAATTCAAACGATATTACTTACCTACAATTTGTGCTAGACCCTCCTCCCACCTTCCCCCTGTCAACTTTCGTCATCTTTCGCTACACTCTTTTACCCCCCACCCCCCTGCCGGGTGACGTCATTTGTGAACGATCACTTATCAGTCAAAGACCTTAATTGGTTAGTTTCTAAAAAAATGCAGGTTTTCTGTATAACATACGGGGGGGGGTACTTCCATAGTCACCCTATACGGCATGTGTCACTGATAGGGGTCACCTTTTTCACCCCCACCCCCAGTTTCACTAGGGGTCATGATTTCAACATTCCAGCCAGTTTCACTAAGGGAGGTTCAATCTCGAGGCTCAATATCTAGCTCTCTTTTCATGCGATTTTGCATTATTGAGCCATAAAAAGGCATAAAAGGTAAATATAAGGTGTAGAAAATCAATCTTGTTTTCATTACAGTATCTCATAGAATAACACCCCTTGAGATAATCCCCCATTGTTTTCATCAGGTGGTTTCACTATGGGTATTTTTAGGGGGAAACTTTAAGTCTTTTAGTCATGAAGTTAAGTTACAGCTCTTTAAAAGTTCCTGTACTAGTTTTTATTGTTCTCATTTATGGTGTAATTTCAATGCAGAATCACTTCGTAGCATTGCAGTTGCATACAACAGAGTTTTTAAGATTCTCATGAATCTCAAAGAACGTGTTAGTTTTTCATCTGTATTTGTTGAATATGATGTTCACCATTTCAATGTTTTACTAAGAAACAGCATAACAGGTTTCATAAAAAGACTTGAAGCCTCAGAAAACCATTTACTCAAAGAAATTGTCATGTCTCAATTTTATATCAAGAGTACTTTATTTACATATTGGAGAACTGTGATTTTCTAATTTTAATGGCATGTGTTATTCTAGTGTTTTATCTTGTTAGTTATACTGTGATTTGTCTGTTTTTATTATTTTACCATTTTATATTTTATACTACGATTATACAGTTATTGCATAAAATGTTATTTGGTATATTTTACAATTTAAATTAGATTTTTAGCCGTGTTCACAGTTCATTCTTAATCCAGATTTGGTCACTGTTTCCAAAATTAGTTAATGTATATTGATGATAAGGGTAAATTGTATGTAGAGGCGATGTCACTCTATCCATGAACGAGTGGTATTTTTTAAATCCTTTATAAAAATGTCCAATTAAAAAAATCGTGTTCGTACGAAAGTTTGGTCATGATTTTTTACAATCAGTTGTGGAAGGCCATTAAATAAGAAAATGAAATTTTCTATAATATGAAAATTTAAGACTTACCGTCAATGTAATCACTTGCATGTTCCTCGTCTGAGTCTCTATACAAACACTATTCAATGCTGCACTTTACACGTTTGAAAGTGCAAACAACGATTAGATATTAATCAAATAAATATCTTTTTTATATTTGCTGCTTGTCCAGCTGTTAGGTAACCGAGGTCTTAACGTTATACGTAATAGCGTTTTTCCTTGAACGTTCATGATACGTTGAACGTTCCAAGAAATGTGTAAGGTATTAGTCTCGGTCAACCCAGACCCTACCCTTACTCACTTACTTTCCGTCTCCCGAACGCAGTAGTGTCAGTCTGGTTGATCGAGACTAGTTGAGTCTGAGCCTTTTAATAACCCCATGATAAAGGCTAAATCTTATCTTACTTATCATCACGCTCAACGTATCGCTTTTACGCTCAACGTAAGCATTCGTCGCGTGACGCAATATTTACAGCTCGGCCATTGCCATTGGGAGTTGAGTGGGTTTTTTTTGTTGTTGCAAACGCAGCTTGTGCGTCGCATCTAGGACTAAGAATAAATATTTATTAGTCCTAGTTCGCATCATGTAGACGTGTGAGTAGCCAACAGCGTGCACATTATGGGACGGGGGCGGCTCCTAGGGCTCCTAGCCTTGGCTGCAGCCGTCGCCACCGCCACCTCAGGCACCTTAGGAGGACCCGATCCTTGGAGCGGAATTTACAATCAGGATTTGACCAATAGTAGTCACCCCAGCTTCGTAAGTCCGCCCGCTGTATTACCGTACAGGTGCGACTTCGAAAAGGACTGGTGCGGTATAGTGAGCAAAGAACCTTATGAGTGGCAGCGGTTACCCACATTCGGCCATGGGGAGGATGCGTTGATCGATACCATTGCTATCTTTGAAGACGATGTGGATGACGGAAAAGTAAGCCATCCGTACATACGAACCCCGGCCTTAGACTTTGTTAGCCTAAAAGACGAGTCAAGTGTGTGTGTTTCGATCACTGTTTTCATTCCGAAGGCAGAAAACCCAGAAAAGAACCCTCCAATAAAGGTACGCATAGTAGACGCTATACCAACAGAAGTGAGGACATCCTTGATAGAGTGTATGCATATGATCATTGTTTTGTCTTGTACCAGTAAACTATTACTGAAGCATCGAAATATGACTATATCGTCATCATGCCAACAAGTTACTTGGATAAAGGTGGTTCGTTAATGATTGATAATATTAATGTGGTGCCCGGACAGTGTGCTAAGGATTGTGTCGATTGTACAAACTGTGCAAATACTACAAGAACAGCGCCCACAACCACGACATCACCCCCACAGCCGGGTGTGTCCAGCGAGGCCGCGTACAATGGCACCAACCCGGGGGGCGACCATCCTGCGGGATACAATGGCACAACGGTGGGTATATATATCCATATTAGTATTCTGCTATCTCTGCTGCACAATGTATATATCACACATTCATTAATAAGGTTCCAACATATTAATTTTGATGGTTTTTTTGTTTTTTTTATTGTTTTTTCGTTTTTTTTTCAGTTTACGGTTTTATGAAGCAATTTCTAACTATATATATGTGCTTAATTTTGATCATCTAAGTTTGCAACGACTGGCCACTTAAGTCTTCTATATTGGCAATGTTAATTTTTCAAGAGAGTATAATAGCTAATCCATTGTTGTAGAGAAAGACAAGAAAATCGGCAACTATTTGCTTCATTTCCTCTACATTTGACAAATCCTCCCATAAATATAAATCGATAAAGGATATTGTATCAGTATACTTACTAATACCATAGGCAGATCCAGGTTTTTTGGAAAGGGGGGGCGCATTTAAGGAAAAAAAAGGGGGGGGGGCGCTTTGGAATTTCATGAAAAACCCTATGAAAATGAAATATTTTGGAGGGAAAAGGGGTTGGCGCGCCCGCTGCGCCCCCATCCCCTGGATCTGCCTATGAATACACAATACATTAACTATTCAAGAGTACGACATAAGACTTCAAGCACTCTAAATATACTAACTACTGCATACCATTCGTGCAGACCTCCGCATCACGCACGGACATCTCAGAGACCACCCCCGCCGACAACACCCCCGTCTCCAGTACCACCCCCGTCGCCAACATCAATAGCACAGCGGAGGGACCCGAGAAGTCAGCCATGTCTGCCGCCGCCATCGCCGGAGCAGTGGGTGGTGCGTTGTTGGTGGCCGCGTTGGCTGTCATATTGATAGTGGTACTCGTGGTTACTAGACGCAGACGCAAGTTGCCCAAGAATCGGGCTGCTGCAGAGGAAGAAGGGATTGAACTGAACTCCGAAACCAACGATGAGAGCGACGTTGGGGACACCGAAACGAACGCAGAGAGTGACGAGGACTAATTTGGTCAGGAATAATGTAGATCTAGTTGTATTCCAAATGGTAAAAGTTCATTTAGTATAATACAGATTAAAGATAATATTACATGTTGAATTTGGTGGAAATAGCATAGTTTTATTGTAGCTTCCATCCCTTGTGGTAGAGAAAAAAAACCAAACAAATACAGTCCAACAACATTATTATCAATTAGTTGAATTCTTTTACTTTTTATCTTTGATAAATATTATATGACATAGTCATAGTACGGGCGCATGTGGGTAAAGAATTGTTGTATGAATAGGCAGTTTCTTCTACAACCTTCTCGTTCGGAAACATATGTACAACTAACTAGTCTTGTCAATACATATAATACATATAATACAGTACAATACAGTGGTGTTTATAGTCAGTCAATCCAGTGGTGTTTATAGTCTACAATATCCTACATCTCCCCCTTCCCCACGCCTGACACTCCACTGTTTTCATGAGTGGAAGGCGCGACCGTCACATAGTCATGAGCTTTCCCAGACATTTTAGCAGAGAACAATTCCCTTGCGTGCCGCACGCGTGTGGATCTGCGAGGCTCTTTAACTTCAGTTACTTCAACATCATACTTATCTGGACATCCATCAACTGTTGTTGCACTTGGCGCTTTTTCCTTTTCCACACTAGATCCTTTCGGTATATTCACATCTTCATTGGGGTGCACATCATGTAGTTGTGCAGGTTGTATATCATTAGTTTCATATGAAGAATCCGTAATGTTCATAGGTTGTGCATTATCAATTTTCAGTAGTGGTCTGTCTGAACAAACAGGATTAATCTTTTAAAAAAACGTCTATTTCTAAGTGTGCAGCGACGAGAGCCATCAGTGCGTATTGTATATTGCCTATTTGGCAATTTTTCAATGATCACTCCTGTTTTTTTCCCATTTGTTGGGTCTTGGCCCGGTTTGGTTTTGTAATGCTACAGAGTCACCAACTTGAAGTTCTGGTAGCTCCCGCGTATGTTCATTGTATCGTTCCATATTCATAATGTTACGTTTTGCTAAAGCTCTTTCACGGTCTTCTGCAACCATGAGCCATTCAGGTCTAATCTTGTGAGCTTCTGAGAAGGAGGGTAAGAAATCACGGAGATTTCTACCATATAGCAGTTGAGATGGTGATAATGCAATGTCCCTAAGTGGTGTATTTCTATATTGCAGCAAAGCCCTCGATACCTTATCGGTATTTAGGTCACCATTGGCACCAACATTTTCATAAAGAATTCGTTTCGTTGTTTTGACGGGATGATAATCTAGAGTAAACGCCCCAATCATCTAGGAAGCATTTTACTTCAAATGAAGTGAATGGGGGCCCACCATCTGTTGAAAGCTCACTAGGAATGCCATATGTACTGAACAATATACGTAAATGACGCTTCAATGCTGTTGAATCTGCTTCACCTTTAGCAATCTTAGCGACAACTATCCAACCTGTGTACCTATCCGCATAAACCAAGTACTTTATACCTCCCAGCTGAAAATAATCAGCTACTACTTTTATCAAATGGAAATTCTGGCACTGGTATCGGTGCCATGGGTTCAGCTGGTTGATGTGTCAGTTACAAACAAAAAGTCACGTAGACGTTTTTTTCTAGCGATAGCTCTTCATTATCAATCTAAAAACAAGCATAGTATTGAGATTTATCAAAAAATTCATTTGTTTGTATTTGGATATTGGGATAACTATCGAAATGGGAAGAACTTGTGCTGTTTTGGACTGCAGTAATTCAACATATAAACTCAAAAGGTGGAAGAAATCAATGTGTGAAGTGCACAAGTGTCTGCATATGCATGAAGGTTGTGTTTGTGATCCCCCATTTAGGCTGTTTTGTTTTCCTTCTCTTCATAAAGCTGACCCATATCCAACCCTAAAAAATGGGAAGCATTCCATCTTATGTTACCGTACCAAAAGCAAGGAAAAGGCCTGCAGTACGTCATGAATATCACACACCCAATGCTAAACAAAGGAAATTAGAATTAAATAAATGTGATGAACAAGGAGTGGATTTAAATGAAAATATCCTCAGTCATCCCGACAGTAATGCATCTGTCTCCATCAATAACAATGACTTGTAATTTTAGAGCTTGTGACCACAATGGAAGTACATCATTACAATTCCACAGTGCTTATGCTTCATCTGAGCCATCTTCTTGTCAAGACTGTCATAAAAAAGATGTCCTTTTGAGGGAGCTAGTTGACAAATGTCAAGAGTTGAGTGAACCTGAAAAGGAAAGTGCAGTACCTGCATTAACCAAAGCAAAGATTGACAAAACCTTACAGTTTTTGAAAAAGAAATCAAAGGTTACAACATACACTGGTCTCAGAAGCAGACAGGCCTTTGAGGATTTATATGGTCTGGTGTGGAAACAGAAGGTCCTCAAAAATTAAACGTTCTTTCCGCAGAACACCAAAGAAGTCAGGTCCTGAACGGAAACTTACTATGAGAGAAGAACTTTTACTTGTGCTTATAAAATTAAAGCAAAATTTGAGTCATGACATGCTGGCTGTCATTTTTGGTGTATCAAACACTGTGATCAGTAGCATATTTACCACCTGGATCAAACTTTTAGCCAAGGAACTGAAGCCATTAATTTATTGGCCAACAAAAGATGCTGTATTCAGTAATTTTCCAAAAAGCTTGCCACAGAAGGGGGAGTACAGACCGCGCTACCATTGACTGTACTGAGATCTTCATTGAGAGACCACGAGATCTCCAAATGCAAGCGCAAACTTGGAGTGACTATAAGCACCACAATACTGTGAAGTTGTTTGTTGCAATTGCTCCTAATGGTATGATTCGCTTCCTCCCTCCTGCTTGGGGAGGCAGAACATCAGATCAATACGTCACTAGACACTGTGGTTTTCTGGATCTGATGGAACCCATGGATGTCATTCTTGTGGACAGAGGATTTCCTATCCAGGAAGATCTTCTTCTGAGAGGAGCACGTCTTATAATTCCGCCACCTGCATCTGGGTTAGACCAAATGTCAAGAGATAAAGTGAAGAAAACTGGAGAAATAGCTAATGCAAGGTACTGTAATATTTTCCCTTTCATACATTGATGTCATTATCAAGTGTTGGCTAATGATTGAAAAATTATATATATTCTGATTTTTAATTTTACTAGGTCTAAGCAAAATAGTCATCAGGATGGGTAAATTTTATAATACATAGAATTATTTCTTTTCAGAATCCACGTTGAGAGAGAAATTGGCCAAATGAAATACTTCGAGATTTTGAATGGCACATTTCAATTACCGATGGTTGCCTTGATTGATGATATATAATAAAATTTAGCATATTGGTAACACTCTGGAATATACTACTACTATCATTTGTTCAACTTGAATATCCACTCTACATAAAGCAATTTATAAACTGTACTCATGTCACTTTGTATTCATCTCTTTAAGTGTATAATGAAGGTTAATAAAAATTAACTTTTTGTTTAATGTGTATCTAAGTTGTATCTCAATCAATATTAAGATTAATCTAACATCAACTTTTATTTTTCTTGATTATACATAATTATCTGCAATTGATGCAGTACCAGAATTTTCTATATTCACTGTAGCCATCAATACATTTTTTGAAGTGATACCATTTATCACATATATCACAGCAAACACTGTAATCCTCCGGTGAGTCTATCTCTTCCACATCTTTTGCAAATGTCAGAACATGAAGGGCAAACATACACAGGACCAAAATTTGTCTTCTTTTTTGACTTTCTTTTCACATTTCTTTTTGAAGTAGATGCTTGAGCTGGTGTTTTTTTACTTTGTCTGATTTTTTCTTCAGCAATAGGGAAGCTTTTGGGAACATGACTGGGAGGTAGATGGCTGTGGCTCTTGAGAACACAAAACTGCAGTGGAACTGGCAAAAACTTTCACTTTTGAGAGAACACAAAATGCAGTGGAACTGGCAAAAATACTTTTAAATCAATCAATAATGGGGCAACTGCATTCTTAAAAATGATACTGCTGCCTTATAAAGGTCATCCCATTGTTCCTTTCAAAAATTGATTCGGATAATAATGCTGTCCTCTGACTTGGGGGTTTTAATAAAAGGTCACAATAATTCAATTGACATATGCCAAGCTGCCAAGTAATTTGGCTGTAATAAGCATGATTTCTCTTAAGTGCCCAAGTGTCATTATTTTTTTCCAGATATGGTAATGATTTGATGCCGAGATCAGAATGAACTAGAGAGTATGGAGATTTTATCTCAAGTAATCCATGCCCACAACATTTACAATGTACTTTTCCATCAGGACTGGCCCCCCATGTAAACACAATCTTTCAAAATGAACAGTCCACACAAATCTACTTTAAATTCCTTGTGCTTACTCATTCTCTTTGTGTATTCTTCACGTGCACTTTCTTCCATGCATTTCCCATATTTTATTTGAGGTAGATGATCGATACTTCTCCCACGACCACATACCCTTTCTGCTATATTTTTTTGCAGCTTTGGAAGACACGTTTTCTCTATGCCTTTTTACCTCGTGACATACAGAACTGGTAATTAATCCGACTCTATGATCTTTCCATAGATTGCACTCTGACTGACCAACTGTTGCTCCACTTGAACTACCTGGTTTTGAGTGTAGGTTGGCAAGTTATCCAGAAACGATTCAGTTGATTGATGTAATTGAGCAATATTCTTTAGGGGGGTAGGGATGTTTTCACTTGTAGTAACTTCAATAATATTCTGTACGCTTTACATCAGCATCCGGTGAATAATTGGTTGCATCTTGCTGCATATTAAGATACTGGAATGCTGAAGCATCTTTATGGCTTGGATATAGGGCATTGACAAGACTTGCAAGACTTGGGTCTTCTGAAGAGGAGCTTATTCTTTTGGACTGAGTAGGGTCAAAAAGTTTTCTTATGGATGCAGGTCTAGGGTGTCGACCTAGAATTAAATAAATAAAGGAATTAAGAACTTATGATCCCGATTTAAACCTGAATTAGGCTGATATGAACAAATAAAATACTGATCAATTCTTTAACATAGGTAGAAAAAAATATATATTGCAAACATGAACTTACTCAATCTGTAATGTGGCTTTTAAACTCCATATCCTTCACCAACATTGGTTCAAGCTTCATCTTTTTTTCCTGGTATGCCCCATTCTTTTTCCCTTGAAGTCTTTGAGAATGCAGTAAAGCCATTCCTCCATGCTTCTTCAACTTGAAAAAGTATAGCAGCAATGTGGTTGCAGGTTGACCCCATACTATAGAAATAGAAATTTTCTGCATTTATGTTTTATGATTATGGTACAATGTTGCCCATATCTATCCTTATTTAAAAGCCTGGAAAATGAACCCACTTTTTCCTGAATCATATTAAAGCAGTTTATTTCAAAAGATGATTGATCATAGGTATTTTCCTTTGCAATGAATATGTTTTGTAAGTATGCTATCTATGTTTAGATAAGAAATATGGAAAAAAACAAAAAACAGAAGAGGACATATAAAGATAGGAAACAAGGAAGAAATATTGATAACATATCATCACAGAAGCACAAAGTACTCCACCACCCCTTGGCAACACCAATTTCTAAAGAACTAAAGCTGTTTTATTATTGACCTGGGATTATTGATAAAATAGAGGACAATAAAAAACTAACATGCAGTCATTTCACTTTTGATGTATAGTCTTTTCACAATATCTATTGGAATCATTTGGCTTTGAATAAGTTTAGTTCTTTAGAAAGTGGCACAATATCATAATTGAATTAAAGAAGCATTTACACAAGGATTAGAAGAATAGTTGTATGGAATCATGATTAATTTCAGGGAAAAAATTGAATATTAAAAACAATCACAAAGAATCATGAATGATTAATAAAGCACTAAAAGGGCTTGAATGCCATGCATGATGTAATAAATTTCCTTAATAAGCATGATTTGTTGATGCATATTACTACATTTCCAAAGTATTTTGAACAATATCTATTTTTCATATGAAATCATACATGGCAATTCAAATATAGGTAAAAGAATGTTATCTACCACCAGCCATGCAAGTACAATAAGCAATACGTAACTGAACGCG
>CM032668.1:18520171-18541044 GCA_019095985.1 Streblospio benedicti | reverse complement strand
CAAACATATTTGTCCACAATATTTGCAGCCATCCGTTTCATCAATTGGCATTTTGTACATCACTTCATACTTCAAGTCAGACAGGAATGCCTCCAGGTTTATCTGTTATATCATTCATATTCAGCCCTTCCAGCTGCTGGCATTACATGAAAAGCCCCGTGAGGGCAAACCAGTGTTTTATACCTGAAAAGCACTGAATGCCACTGTCTATATTGTCAAAAAAAAAATCAATATTCATATTTCAGCAGCTAACAGCACCAGGCCAGACTAATGTTGCTGCCTTTATGATATTGATTTTCCATATGCTGGCTAAAGCATATTGAATACTAGTAAAATGGACCTAATAATGGGGCCCAATGGGGCCCAAATATGGACCATTTGGGCCCATGTGAAATAGGGTTCTTGTGGTCACCATTTCCAACCAACATACCAAATCTGAGCATCCTAGCTCAAACGATGCTAATCTGCAGAGGGGCAACGAACGAACGGATGGACGGATGGACGGATGGACGGACGGACGCAATTAATTGGGTACAAGCCAGTGTAAAACACTGAATGACAATCTACTACCATGTCGAGCTTGGTACATTGAACTGATAATAGCCATTCTAGAATCTTTCTGCCCATGTGCTTATGGCTATTATCAGAAAGAATATTGGACTCTAATAATTCAGGTATAAAAGCAGACTTTATAATAATAATTGTTGTAATTAGTTTCAATTTTTAGTTACTATATTGTTAAAATTGTTAATTTGCTATGTTAATTGTAGAAAACCACAAATAATCAAATAAACTATAAGAAAACGTATGCGCCGTCTAATATTACTAGTTCAATGTACCAAGCTACAAGAACACTGACCGTAAGCCATGTTTATTTTTCCACATGAAAATAAAAAATAAAAAACAAAATTGATTGTGAATATTCAACCAAACTTTGAATCATGATTGCTATTTTTCTCAATCAGGTGATATTTGACAGATTCTATTAATCTGAATCTGTTAATTGACCTGACACATTGGCCCAGCTGAAAGCTCTGCTAAACCGCAACAACTTTGATAAAAAAAAGTAACAAAAACTATCATGCTGATTTATTTTAAGTAATTAAGTACTAGAAAAATATGGGTAAGATTAGGGAATCCTACTTGTAGAGATATGTTATTAGAAAATTATAAGTCTAACAAAACAAAAAACAAAAATATGTTATAAGATGGAAAAAAGATTTGGACCAACAGGTATTTTTGTATTTTGAAGACCACTTTAGAAGATAAGGCAGTAAAAATAGAACAAAAAGAGTAGAATCAAATGAGACCATATGCTGCATACTGAATCATAAGAATCTTATATTGGAAAATATTCAATCACATATACAATAATCACTATATTCTTGTTTATTGCAGGAAAGACAGAAACTGGGAAAATGTATGAAACCAAAAAAAGGAAAATATGTATAGCACATTGCATTGAAGAATGGCCAGCAGAGACATATCAGTGGAGAAGCCACCTGGTTCACTGGGTGCATCCCTTCATATTGTACATGAGGGCGAGAATTCCTCAGACCCATTCACAAAGATTTGCTGTATTGGCTCATGTTTCATGGGCGGGGCTGAGTTTGGGCAGATGCACACAGATATCAGGCTCCTGGATCTGTGTGGACAATGAGGACAAAGTCTTCGTCCGTGTCTGTCGGCCAGAGAAGTTTCTATGCCATGGTACAGCTGCTACACGAGTTATCATTAGACTTCAAGAATCCTGTGGTGCATACACAGGAGGGAGTTATCATTAGACTCCAAGAATCATGTGATGCATCCACAGGAGGGAGTTATCATTAGACTCCAAGAATCATGTGATGCATCCACAGGAGGGAGTTATCATTAGACTTCAAGAATCATGTGGTGCTAACACAGGAGGGACACCTTTACCAGCAGATCCACCCTCTAACTAAAAAAAAGGCAAGAGTATTTACAAAAAGTCCGGCAGTGTCACTAACAAAAGGAAATCAATGACTATCAATGCCTTTGCTTATGTTGTGAGATTTATCAACCAACATCAGACTCTGAAGAATCTGGTGATGATAATTGAAGGTAAACTAACGCGAAGTTCAGCGATAACGGCTGCTGCATCACTAAGTCTCTGTTTATGTCTGCCTAAACGTGTGGTTGCAAAACGAGGATGTACATGTTCCATTGCACCAGAGCAAGGACCTGAGTGGGTATCGCCTAAAAGGATCAAATATGGGGAATTTTGGCAGAAGGGAAAGTACATCCTTCCCCAATGCTCGCTTCCCATTGAACATTGTAATGTTGTTAGAATGAACATAAAATAGATATAGGTTTTACAGGTGAACCAGCAGGTTGCTGGGAGAATCTTTAGATGGAGTAGGGAATTGACCACGATTGAGTAGTCAATCGTAATGGAGCATGCTGGCGCCTGATTTACCCGAACGGGTGAGGATAAATCAGACGTCAGCATGCTCAATTTCACGAATGACACAATCGAGTGGTCAATCACCATTCTATCATGACTAGGATCCATTTTATTTTTAAAAATAAATCATATTATAACACTCTCATTGCAAGTCAATTTCCTCGTAGTTTTGAGCCGCCATGGAGACCACTACTACGGCGTTAGTCTAAACTTCTGCTCCGGCCACACGGAACATGCCTTGTGACGCCAGCGGCTGTATTGATAATGTGAGGAGTTTAGACTAGCGCCGCACACGCCTGGAGCGGTTTTCCATCGAATTGAGCACGCTGATTGACCAATCAGCGAGGTTATTGGCGGAGATTTTTGCACGGAATGCTAGAATGTCTGATTTTTATTTCCATTATCTTTATACAGTAGTACTTTTGGGGGTTACTACCACACCACCAGGACCATATAGTTCATAGATATGAACTATGAAAATATTTGTCTCATCAATGGTGCACCAGCATCTACAGTGCCTGCACCAGCTTCAACAGTGCCTGAACCAGTGTCTACAGTGCCTGAACCAGCATCTACAATGTCTT
Source organism: Streblospio benedicti (assembly GCA_019095985.1). Classification (NCBI taxonomy): domain Eukaryota; kingdom Metazoa; phylum Annelida; class Polychaeta; order Spionida; family Spionidae; genus Streblospio; species Streblospio benedicti. The sequence continues at coordinate 18,538,035 of CM032668.1, read as the reverse complement.
CACTAGCTTCTACAATGCCTTTGTCCATCACCAAGTCACGTAAGAACATTATTTTTGAAACACCACCAATACATGAGAAACCCTACCAACCAAAAGACTACAGTTTTCCTAAACGTAGTTTTGGCAAGAAAAACCCTAGAAAATGCTCATTCCAACCCAAATGGTTGGACACTTACCCATGGATTCACTATGATGTGACGGGGAGACAGGGCCTTTGTCACATTTGTATTCGTGCGTATAAAGAGGGCAAGATTGCTTCAAGTGTGATAGAACCTACCTTCATATCAAGTGGTTTTACCAATTGGAAAGATGCTATGGCATCAAAGATGGGATTCCCTTCTCACGAAAAAACAAAGTGTCATCTGGAGGCAGTAGAGAGATTATTGACTCTTCCTTCGCAAACAAAAGATGTAGCAGAGTGTCTGTCTGAAAATCTCATTAAGGAAAAAAATGTGAACAGACATAATTTCCTAAAGATTCTAGAAACTATCCGTTTCTTGTGTCGGCAAGGTCTTCCATTAAGAGGTGATGCCAGTGGTCAAAATTCCAATTTTTCCCAATTACTTCATCTAAGAATCATAGATAACCCAACACTTAAAGAATGGCTTACAAAACGGACAGAAAAATATACATGTGCAGAAATACAAAATGAGTTAATTCAAATATTGAGCGAACAAGTATTTCAGGAAATTTCGAAAAGTGTCAATGATGCCAAGTTTTACACAGTTTTTGCAGATGAAACTGGAGATGTGTCTAATCAAGAGCAGTTAGTGGTTTGTGTTAGATGGGTGGACGAACAATTTCAAGGACATGAAGAATTTGTAATGCTCATCAAATTGGAGGAAGTAAATGCAAAAGCAATAGTCAAAGCAATCAAAGATGTTCTCCTAAAACTTCAGTTGCCCATTCATAATTTGAGAGGCCAGTGTTATGATGGGTGTAGCACAATGAGCGGAGCAAGAAACGGAGTTGCAAATACATTAAAAAAAGAAGAGAGTCGAGCCTTATATACCCATTGCTATGGCCATGTAACCAATTTGGCCTGCTCAGATACCATTAAGCAAAATAAGTTACTCAAAGATGCCCATGATTCTGCTCATGAAATAACAAAACTAATTAAAAAATCCCCTAAAAGAGACGCACATTTAACCCTTATGAAAGAAGCATTGGGCCAAGATGACCAAGAGAAGTCTGCACCCGGCATTCGTATGCTGTGCCCTGTTAGATGGACAGTTCGGGGGAAAGCATTGGATAGTATTTTACAGAACTATTCTATGCTGATGGATTTGTGGGAATGGTCTCTTGATAACTGCAGTGACACAGAAATGAAAGCTCGCATACGTGGTGTTAGCAGGCACATGGAAGAGTTTGATTTCTTTTTTGGCCTTGCACTAGGGGAATTACTTCTGCGCCATAGTGACAACCTGAGTGCAACACTCCAGTCAAAAGAAATGTCAGCTGCCCAAGCACAACAAATAGCAAAAATGACAATTGAAACTATAAAACACTTAAGAGATGAAAATCAATTTGATCTTTTCTGGGGAAAACTATTGAGGAGAAGCAGCGAGTTAGGTGTGAATGAACCTAAATTACCACGCAAACGGAAAAGACCTGCTAGATATGAAGAAGGGCATGCAGAAGCAGAATTCCATTCCTCTGCTAAGGCCATGTACAGGCAGGCCTATAATGCATCAATTGATACAATGGTCAATTCACTGACTGATCGTTTTGACCAAGAGGATTTCAAATTATATTCAAGACTCGAGCAACTAGTTATTAGTGCAGCGTCGCAGCAGAATTTTGATGAATTATTCAAAGAAGTAGTCACTTTCTATAAAGATGACCTCAATCCTGAATTACTGTGTACACAGCTAAAAATATTTGGAAGTGACTTTTCAAGCAGAATAAGGTGTGATAATATTCTGCTTTCTGATGTCATGTCATATTTTCGACAATTGTCAATGGCTCAAAAAGCTCTTTTTATCAGAAGTGGGAATATTAATAAAGTTGATTGTTCTGATGCCAGCAACAAACGCAGCTAGTGAACGTAGCTTTAGTGCTATGAAAAGAATTAAGTCTTATCTTAGGTCAAAGATGGGAGAAGAAAGACTCAATGCACTCATGCTTATGCATGTACATAAAGAGAAAACAGACAAAATTAATTTGATAAGTGTTGCCAATGCCTTTATAGCCAACTCAATACATAGGGGCAACGTTTTTGGCAAATTTACAATTGACGATTTAGGGTTAAAACCTGTTACTAAGAAACACTCATCCACCCAGACAAGGGACATGTAAATGTATAGGTGAAAGAAACTTAATCAGCCATAACCAAATTTCTAGACAAAGAAATCCATAATTTTATACTGGACACAGTAAATCTTCCATGTCCTGAATCCTATGTGTGTCCAATTAATACAAATATCACATTCAATTGCAACGTGATAGGCTGCTTCTACTGGCCTTTTGCATTTGGTGCATAGATCTAAATCCATATTAAAATCAATTGCTAATTACAATAAAAATTTTCATCAAAATTATTAATTTCTGTTAACAATATACATAAAAGTAAGATAAAATAATTAACCAATTTACATGTCAATAATTTATTCAACTTTATGTACACTAGATGACATAACTACCAGTGAAAATTACTGTAATGTTTTATTTGGTTGCACTTGTAAGTTTTTGTATTTATTTCAATTCAGTTGAGTGTTTCGGTTTTTAAAATTTAATATATACACAGAGAACGATTCTTTGTTGTTTTATAATTTGTGACATATTTGTCCTTGATATGAATAATTAAATAAGAAAAAATGTAAATCTTAATTAATTTCTTCATGTCGTAGTTTAGTATTTGAATGAATTTTTACTCTTTGAGAATTTGTATCATTAAAATTATTAATTTCTGTTAACAATATACATAAAAGTAAGATAAACTAATGAACCAATTTACATGTCAATAATTTATTTAACTTTATGTACACTAGATGACATAACTTTAAAATTATCTAATTAAAATAATAGTCAAAATTGTTATTCGGACCTATACTGTACAAAGTAGAACAGAATCCAATAGCCCAGAATCCAGACGACCACAAGAAATAAAAAATAATGCCAAGTGAGGAGTATGTATGTTTATCCTTCAAGATATAAACTATGAAATACTAGAAACAAAAAAGCAAAAGATATGAAGTGTATTGGCATTAAAATCCCAAATAACAAAAGCAAAAGATATGAAGTGCATTGGCATTAAAATCCCAAATGTGAATATGACAATAATCAATGTTTACAAGCCGCCTAAACTATCAATTGTTCACTTTATTACACATGATATCACTTTTAGAAAGCGTGCAGACAGACAGAACAATTGTCCTAGCCCCCCCCCGAACTATTTTGGTCTGTCAAGTTCTTTATTTTGCTGTAATTTATTAATCACTAGCAGAGTGCAGAAAAATGCATCACATTTACAAAAAAATTCTGGGGCACCCCCTGGCCCCCCCACACAGAAGGTGGGTGTCCCCGATCCCGCACCCTCCCCCTGCGGTGCCTACGGCAAATTAAGAACTTGAAAGACAAAGACCTAAAATAGTTCAATGTCCAATAAGAATCATGAGGACAACAATATTTTGGGATAGGTCTAATAAGATTTAGAAGATGGGTTTGACAGAATGATACAATAACAGGAATCCCACTAACTAGATGTTTCAAGGTGATTATGCCCTGTTAATTTTGCTGTAATTTATTCACTAGATTGCAGAAAAATGCATCACATTTTCAAAAAATTTAGGGGGATAGCCCGCACCTCCCCCTTTAAAAGTGTGTGAAAAATTGATAGCCTCCCTCCAAACATTGTGAAAAAAGTTCATGTCCTGCCCTAGAACCCTACTACACCACCCTGTCACCCTGAATCAGAGATGCCAACCCCAACAGATCCTAATTAGTAGTCCGATCATGAAAATTAGTAGTTTGAACAATGAATCTGTAGTTTGTCAGAATCGCCACCTCTACCCACTCAACTTCCCGTGAAATATTAGTTAAACTAACATATATTTAAAAGCAAGACAAAATAAAGCATACTAGATTTTTTTTAAAACTTTATTAAACATCCAACCAACAAAATTAATCAAAAACATATTAAGGTAATTAATATTAGTTTCCAATTGCCAAATGCAGTCAAATATGGTCAATCTTTAATACACCAGTTACACTAACCTGACTGAGATTTTATAATCATAATGGAAACAAAACTATGCAACACTGGAAAGTGAGTGGTTTGTGAATTTTAGCAAGGATTATTTTTGGTGATTTCTGCTTTTAATGGAATCAGAAAGCTGCTATGAGGCCTAATAGAATCAAAATGCTGTTTGGGGTAACATGAGATTTTGACTTAGGTAGGAAGGTTGTGACAAAGTTTTTATTTATTTTAAAAAGATGTTGGTTCTATCATTTATAATAATACTTATTTTTATCACATTTTTTTAGGTAGGCTGTTTTTTTCGAAAGGTTTTATTATATTATTTTTATAGAAAACACGAAACAACTTATTATGGTACTTGTCATTGGCAATATAATGATATAGCTAGTACAGTTTATACACACATGATTTGGATGCATTATATATCTAATTTGAAATAAATTATTTTTCTTATTTTTGTAATCCAAAAGAATATAAAAAATATAAATAATAATCTAAACACTTATGTGGCTAATAAAGTGTTATGAGGTTTACTTTCATTTTACCGCTATCAACTTGTTCATGTCAATATAAACACTGCAGCATCCCGATCATATTGGTGCTAGTCTAGTCTATAAATAGCAAGCGCAGCTTATAAGATTTGCTGCCAGTAGGGTGCTGCGCTGTTTTGTTTAATAATATTAATATGGCTGCTGTGCGATCAATACTGTAGACTATTTAAATGGACAAATATTATTACTGATGAGGAGTGAAAAAACTATGCGTGGGAATGGATTAAGTGCCATAAATTTGGTGATTTGTATAGAATTTCGTAGTATGCTGTTAACTGGTCGTAGTTGTAAAATGTTCATCAAAATTCGTAGTAACTACGACTAATCCGTAGGGGTTGGCATGTCTGCTGAATGGTCCGACAATTTCATTAGAGATTGACTTGGCACAGCACATGACATGTAAAAAAACACGATTATCGCAGAAAAACGGCTTGTAAAAGAATGCTATTGCCACCTAATCGAACGAATAAAATTTATCCGACACGATTAAACACTAACACGTTTAAATAACGATGTAATTTAAGAAATATGTAAAAAATACCTAATAAAATTTGTCACATCCGCCATATCTATGTTTATTTCGTCATCATAAATCACGCTCACACGAGAAATGATGACGTATTTCTGACATCGAACAAACTAATTATTGCGCCATCTCATTGGCTAACAGATGGCGCAACTACCAATAATATTTAACGTTTCATTCGACTGACGACGCTAATTTATTGCGCCATCTCATTGGCTAACAGATGGCGCAACTACCAATAATATTTAACGTTTCATTCGACTGACGACGCTAATCAATGGCTCATTATCATAATTTATGCATATGTATGCATTTTTCAGAGAAACAGCCTTTAATCAATCGCGCATGGCTGTTGCATATGGTTAACATAGCCCTTTCGATAAACGATATGTTAGCAGACAGGTAGGGCGATAATAAAGAGCAATTTTGTCGCCTTGATCTGGGGGAGTAATCGATAGATTTCTTAAAAATATTTACAATATTATGGTCTCAAAGTGTGATAATAAGAATCACCATCAATACTTTGAATAATGGAACTTTTAAGTGCAACCGGCTGATGCAGGTAACAATATATTTTGATTTTTTGATGTAGTTGAACTTTATTCTGCTGGTGTACCCTGATTTCCGGTAAAACGCAGTATGTTGCTTTATTACTAGTGAAAATCTAGCGTTCAAAGTATGCAATCACGGTCTCATTTTCTCCTATGAAGTTAGAATTGGCCACGAACAAATGGAGAATAAAATACATATATCACAACAACGACATTACTATATTTATTTCTTAGTGATGATAAAGATTAAATGTTGTAAAATTAAAGAACTGCCAAATTTCGGTCCTGACGTGTTATTCAATACGATTTCCACCAAAAAACAAAAATCTCGAAAATCCATGTTTTTTTTTAGTATGAACCATACGAATTATGCTAGATGGATGCCAGTTCATGTGCGGGATATGTGCGCACTTGAGACAATGCATCCAGATGTTGCCTCAGAGTTCAGAAAAGGGAAATTTGCGATGAGCAAATCACGTAGAAAGTTTTTGCAACTGTCCATTGATCATGCCCATGAACAAAATAATCGTGTTATGAAAGAAGAGGGCAGAATAATTGGGCTGACACAGGATGCTGATGCTATGTTGAAATGGACAGTATCTGGACCATAGTTGATTAGAGTAATTTCTGAGTTTGAAGCATCAATGATTGAGAAAGATGAGAAACCAATAACATGCCATCATGAGCAAACCATTGCAAGTCAAAGATTGTGTGTAAAACAAGTGCATGCATTAATCACTACTCCGGAAGGCATGGGAAACGCCCTTGTGAGGAAGACAGTGACGACCTGGTACGAATACATTCCATAGACATCATGGACAAGAAATCTGCCGAATGCCTTCGAGCAATACAAAAACAAGGCCAGGACCATTCTATCACGAAGAAAATACAATTACAGTTTCCATTAATCACTACACATGCTAAATATACACACAAACATTCTTATCTTGACATAAACCATTTGCCGTCATTAGTCTAAACTTAGCCGTGCGCTACACAGTAGGTGGCTGTTCTTTTTTACCACCTCAAAAAGGTTCTCGGGGTCATTATTTCGTCTGATTCTTTCTGTCTATCGAATTATTTTGTGTTGTTTTTTATTCTAAAATACTTTCAAATGCGCAATTAATTATAAAATGCCAGTATTCAAGCCAGGAGATGCAGTGATTTATCAAGAGAACTACTTAAAGCCTCAATTTAAAGGAATAGTTATAAAAACATTTAAAGTGTTGGGATATTTTGAATATATTATAAGACTTGTAAGCAATGGATCAGAACAGAAGTGTTCAAGCTCAAACTTAACACTGGATGATGGCAAGTTTGATTTAGAAAATGATCTTGATTTGGATCTTTTTTATGACAAGATTGACAAGATATATATATATATATATATATATATATATTAACAAGACTTTCTTATATCGCAGGGGAACCAATCCAGTATTTCAGATGGTTGTATGATTAAATCCTCAGATTCTAGTCAAAGTGATGTTGATAAAGGTAAGGTTAATGATCTTACTAGAGAAGAATTAGTCAACTTAATGAGTATGCCTTAGTTGATGCTTGACATTTTTGATGGCAATCCAACAAAGTATCACTGCTTATGGCAATATTTGAGCAAAGTGTAGACAAGCGGCCAGGCGACGAAGATGCAAAACTGGCAAGGTTATTAGAGAGTACCTCGGGCGTAGCTAAAGATGCAATTAAAATGTGCGTGTTGATTGGCGGTAAAGAAGGAGCAAAAGCAATTTTCAATACAATCTTATCAAAAATATCCACAAGTGTTCGAGAACTAAAAATAGACTTGTTCAAACAAGCATTTCACCCACTATCTAATTTCTTCCCATGTACTGTCACACAGGCTTCCTGTTGCAGAAAATAGTAGATATGGTCCGATTTATTGAATTATATGTGTGTGTGAGACGTTTATGTGCTGTGTGCTGTAGACACGCTTGGGACCCGACACCTTCATGCCGCTGGCCACTCAGTGTAAATGATGGTAAATGTGTACTTTTATAATATACATTATAGATTGTATAATGATGCATTTTAATTTTTAAATGACCTATATCAAATACAGTTCATGTTTGTTTATTTAATTGATACGTAATGTGCTTGTATTGAAAATTGATCAGTATTGTATTTTTAAATGTAACCACGTATTTTCTTACGTTTTTTTTTTTCTTATCAGAAATTTATTGAAAATAAATTTTAATTGAAAAAAAAAAAAAAAAGAAAATGAAGCGCCCTACATCCTCTTTGACGTTATACCAGCAGAAGGCCTCCTTGATACCAAGATACTCACTTTCTTTCATATGATAATGAGGGACACGTCATCAATTCTATATCAAGTTGCAACGAGGCAATTAGCTGTCAAATCCATCAATTCAAACTCTTGGTTTATACAAGTATTCAAATTGTCAGTCAAATACCACCTACCATCTCCACATCTAGTCATACTTGCTCAAAACCCAACACCGCAAAAATTGATCCATTTTGTAAGCTATGTAATCTGGAGGATGAGACAAACGAGATCACCACTGGTGAGATGTTGGCCCTGTCACGTTTAAGAGCAGTAGAACTCAGCAAAATGAGTGATCATTTATCTACCCATTTCTTTCACTCCCCTAGCAACGAAATAGAGCTGGCTAGGACTCCTCCTTGGGGCCACGGTCACACACTGCTGACTGATGCTTTTACAAAACTCACGGAGAAAGAAAAAGTTATCCGCTGACTTGTACAAGTTAGTATTACAGAAAACACTCAAAATTTCAGAGCCATAAGTTGCAATTGGTAATATCAGCTTTCTGAACAATTACGTGGACACTTTGGGCATTAAATGTTGATTTTAGCATAAACATCATGGAGGAGCAGTGTGCAACTAATTAGGTACTCACCATGCATGTTCACACAACACACCAGCGTCTATGCACATTTCTTCAAATTATAGACTATGATCCTGGTAGCAATCACTTGTCCATATTTGCTATCCTAACGTTCAATGAACCTTAATGTGTTCAATTCAACTACAAATAAATTCATATTCCCATTGCCATGCACAAATTATCCATGAATGTCACTAACAGAGGTTTCAGAAAACTATCCTTAAATTCAAGATTATTTCACTGAATGCAGAACCAATATATATTATATCTTAATGATGAAGTGGCTTTCTTGTTCTCACAAATTTTATTGAGTTAGAATCAAAGTATCTTTATTAGTGATGAAAATAACAAATAGGAATATCATTCATCAATAATAATTTATGTTACAGATGGCAGTGCAAGATTAACTTCCACACAAGCAACAAACAATAAAATTAAAATGAATCATAATGCACTACACACTACCTTCTGCAAATAAATGTGCTACTATGAGTTTGAAAATGATGAGTAAGATTGATCTCAAATATCACTGCCCTGTGATGTCACTACATGTCACTGCATACCTTCAAAACCAAGATGATAGTGCAAGAGGGGTGGGTGGCAAGTGGTGCGAGGGGTCAGATATGAATTAGTAGGTCAAAGTACACCAAAATCAATTCAGTTGTGGGATTAATATACTGAAGAAATTGTAAGGTAATGATCACAGGTAAAATACTTTCCCTATTACAGTGGTAACAATAGTTTTATGCAAATATTCCAAAAATATTTTATAAGTAGGCCAAAGTACACAAACATCAAATCTTCATACACTGGTGTTGGGGCTGGTTTTCGGGGTCCTGGGTCTCCTTTGTCAATGACAACTAATAGTTGTTATTGAGGGGGAGATTAGTGATTGTGGGAGCTAGTTTCTGCTATTGTTATTGTTTGTTTCGTTGTGAGTTTTTGGAGTGTTGGAGCGAGCGGGAGGAGTAGTGCGGTGTATAGAATTTTGCTTTAGATGCTTCCCATTAAACAAAAACGTTTCGGAGGACATTCCTCATTCATCAGTTGCTGGTGGCAAAGTGCGCCCATCGTCATTGTCTATTTGCACTGGCGTAAAATCAAGTGATAGGTGGTAATCTCAGTCACGTGTAGAAGGTTCGTCAACAGGGGCCTTGAGCAGGAAGAGAACAGCTGCAAATGAACAATGCAGCAACAAATCTAAGAGGCTGTCTCCAGATATTTCTGGATGTTCACAGGGAATGTCAAGGAATAAAGTTGACCAGCAAAGAGAAAAGTCAGTTGTTAGCCCGTCAGAATCACATTTGACTCCCAAAAAGAAGAAGTGCAAATCTCTATCTTATCTGGTGCAGCCTGTAAATATGACTTAGCATGGACTGACAAGTTCAAGTTCATCCATAAAGGGAGTACTGATGGTCACATAATACATGTCAAAAAGGGTGTGAAGATTTTTCTAAGGTATGCAAGCATAAGTTGTATGATTAGTTTACATATATAACTTGAATGTAATACAATATCTTCAACTTCAATTGTTCTAAGCATCAATTTATTTGATGTTTTCAGACTACTGGATTCAGTATTGACGATTTTTATGTGGATGTTGGGTATTGGTTTGATCCAAGCACAAAACGAAAGGCCACCTTTGAAGGTATATAGCACTTAATCATTGAATTACTACCTGTCACTTTATTGGTAGAATTAATATTATTAGATAATCTGTTACTTTTTTTTCAGATTACTGTAACTTTTGCAACCAGGACTACATGGAGGTCTTAAAGCATGTGCAAACAAGGTGGTTGAGTCTAGAGAAGTGTGTTGGCAGGATATTGAAGTTATATCCCAGTCTGAGAAGTTATTTCAGATCAGAAAGTGAGTGCATTATGTAAAAGAATATTCAGCACAAATATATATAAAGGCTTATTCACAGACAACTGATAGACTGAAGGTAATAACCCCAATGTGTTTCAATTTCAGGTGAAACTGAAGCCCGTTTCAAGATGCTGAATAAATGGTTTGCAGACCCCATGACAGAGGTTTATCTTCTATTTTCCCAGTCATGTTTCCCAATATTCACTGATTTAAATAAGCTTTTTCAGCGACAAGAACCATCAATATATCTGATGAAGTCACAGGTAGGTGCAAACTTCATTGTATAATATTTTTTTTCATTCTCAATATGTTTTCATTCTCCATATAATTTTACCTTTTATAACTGATGTTGAATATTGTTATCAATGCAGATGCAAGCTTTCCTCAAGAAGATCCTGGGCAAATTTGTGAAATCTAGAATGATTGTAAATGCTGGTGATGATTTAACAAAGGTTCCATACAAGGAAAATGAAAACCAGCTTGCAGGTAGGAACAATTCCAATAAAAATAGTCAGTGGTGTATGATACAGCCTGCAGGTTAGGATATAATGATTTAACTTTGAGATAATCTGTAAGAACTAATATATTTACAGATGGGGAGCTCTTTTTGTTGAGACCAAGAACTCAACAAGCTTTACAATGCATCTGGTGAAGAATGTGCATCAACTGCTCAAGTGGACAAATTTTATGATGGAGTGAGGGCCTTCTTCATTAAAGTTATCAACTATGCCCTTGATCGACTCCCTTTCAAAGATGATGTGGTCCAAAATGCAGGATTTGTTGACTTCAACCGAAGACTTGACTGTAGCTTCAATCAAGTCTGTTACTAAGTTTCAAGGTATGAGATTTGTTACTGGAATTTCATATTTCTTTTTGCACAAGGGTTGAAATTCCTTTCAATAGTACACTGAAACTTTCTGTTTTTCTGTTTTTTTTTTTTTTAAGATTTCCACATTTACTCCCTTTCAACACTGCCGAAAAGCAAGATCAGCTTCATGAAGAAGTAACTGACTATCAAACACTTCCAAGCAGTGCAATTCCCGATAGAATTTGGGAGGAAGCGGCAGTAGAGGATGAAGAGAGGGGGGCAAAATTCCACAGGATGGATTTAGTGTGGGGACATCTGGCGGGAATGATCCAGCCAGTAAGTGGAAGGGCCAGATTTTCACTTCTCAGTCAAGTAGCAAAATTGGTCCTTACCCTACCCCATTCAAATGCTGATAGTGAGAGGGTTTTCTCCATTATCAGACAACTTGAAGGAACATTGACCAGTCTGGTTGCAGTTCCAGCTTGCAAGGCCAGACACAAAGCAACAGCCCTGCTTTAAGTTCCAACCCCCAAAGGATGTTGTGAAAAGATCAAAGTCTGTAACATATGAATATAATAAGGAACATAGTACCAAAAAATGACTGATATTGTGGTGTTGAAAAATGCCTGTTTTATTCTTAATGACTATGCCTGGTGACCCATGATTATTGAGTGTTCATTTTAATGCAGACGCAATTAGGAGGACCCACCCATTGGCCTACTACTTCTCAGGATATAGATTGGATGAATAAAATATTGATTGATGAAACCTATATTTTGTTGTCAATTGAAAACACTGAAAATGTTTCTGAAATCCACCAGATTGCACCAAATTGAGGCAAATTTTAAAAAATTTCCTTCGGTGTCAGCGCTTTTATAGGTTCTAAAAAAGTCTCACTCATTTCAAATGTCAAAAGTTGACAGCCCTGCAAACACACTTTTCAATAGAAAGGATATCATCTGTTCTACAAGCCAAACAAATGTGACTTACGTACACTGAGCGACGGAATCGTTCACAAACCTGTACAAGCATTTATGGCAGAAATTAAAGTGATTAAGTGGAATTTGGAAATTGGTATCCATGAAACAGGATTTTTGAAACAACCATGTGCTAAATCTGAGCTTTGATCAAATTGATTACTCTTACATAATTATGTATAAATTGGACCAATAAAATATCATATTTCAAAGCAAAGACACACACTCCCCCATTCAAATCCAGTCCTAATGTAATAACTCACCTCAATACATTGTACTTTCAACAAAAAAGTCAACCTATGTCAGTAAAAATCAAAAAAAAATGTAATAAGATTCTGAACACAATGCACTCTTTTTTTTACAGTCCAGTGTTTGCATTGTGTGTACACAGTGCAGTGTTGTTGGAGCTTCTAAAGCCTCTGTGTTCTTAATTGTATGACTATATTCATCTCCTAACGTGATTTGATATTTGTGTACAATTGCCTACTTTAAAAAAAAAAATGGAACATTTGCATAAAACAATTGTTACCACTACTTTTGTGCCTCTTATACTAATAGCTTGTCTCCGCTACTCCTAAACAACTCAACATACAGCAATGAAACTTGGTTTATAACAAGAACTTCATATGTAGATGTGCATATTAACTGGAATGTTATTTTGAATCAATTAGCTTTATTGGCCATGATATGGATTGGAGTGTTCAATAAATGTTATGTATCATAATGTCCTTAGTTATTAACATGTGAACTGCAAATTTCTCTGCAGATATGCCAATGTGTGAATCTGAACAATCTAAAGATGGTGAAAAAGAAGGGGAAATTGGATGCTCTGAAGTAAATATGAACAAAAAATCATGGAAGCGATGCCCTTCTTCAGAGCCTCTAACATTTTCTAAAGAGTGTAAACATGAATCTAGTGATGATGAATGGATTCCTGAACAGAATGAAGATGAGGAAAGAACGAAAGAGAAAAGATTGTCGAAATGATGATTCACTAAGTTTCCACGTTGAGTGGAAAGACGAATACGATAAGTGGATGACGAGAGAAGTAAATAAAATTAAAAAAGTTTTAACAAAACCTGATGCAAAAATATTAGTTTCCGGTAACTCTGAAATATTACTCAACATGAGCAACATACCAGCTGGTAGGAGCCTTGTCAGACAAAGAATGCATGCACAGGTGCAAAAAGTTAAGAGACAAATATCCCGCAATTTGAAATAATGAAAAGTAAAATAACCGTTGGTAATCGTAGTCTAGTCCATTCATAATGAAAAACCACCTCTGTTTTTGGCAATAAATTCAATTGGTCCATCTTAAAGAAAAGTACCTATCATTAATAAATTGAAATTGGGCATTTTTGGCATACATTTTCTTGCAAAGAGATCAGTACCAAATCCTTCTTGCAAACTGTCATATATAGACCTCTTTCAGTGTTTGTAAACACGGGCACCTGTCGGAAGATGCGCGGGCAACATGGACCCAAAACATTGCGCACGTGGCGTGATTTGCCTTATAATTGTACAGGAATCGATGAAGAAACACCAACTTTTGAGGTGATACGTTACTAAGAAATACTCGTCGCTATTATCCCACACCGTGGTGTATCAATAAAAAAAGCCCACAGAATCCGTACATCTCCGCATATTTTGTACATGTCAATCATAGATATAATAATTCCGTGTCAATTATGACCTTATCCGACTATGTGCAATATGATTTGGCACCACGCCAGTCAAGAGCAGAGGTTTCAGTGTTGCCGACGTTCGGATGTTATGCAAGACGTTTAAGAAATACAGTACTTTTGTTGACATGAAAGTATTCTTTGATCCATAGTATTTTTATTGGAAGTGTAATTTGGCACTTTTTTAAAATGCTTTTTAATGCTTTAATGATAGATAATGCCTTCATGCTGTGTTGTTGGGTGTCAAAACAGACGAGACAAGCGGCCTGACTAAGTTTTGTTTGGTAAGAAATGAAAGCATTCTGTTATATCAGATCATGAACTGCAAGCAATTTTTTATTGTCTAAATTTTAAAAAAGGGATTATTGCGTTTTAATAAATTCATGTTTTCCCACAAATTAATAAATGAGTAAAATTATCATTTCAGAATTAACTATCATCCAATTCAGGAGACACCTAAAATCAATCGGTGGAGGAGAATTCGATGATGCACAGTACAAGGTGATATCAAATCAAGTTCAACGAGTTTCGCTTTTCAATTCCTTCCATAAGATAGAAGATTTTTTGAAAGACACACCCAGGGAGGCAAGCACCAAGAGGAATTTCTTAGAATCTGTAGAGAAATTCATAAAATTCTTGGTAGTCAAACAGTTGCCTTATGTAACAGCCGAACAAAGCAAATTCTTATCAACCATTCTAAGTGGTTACAAAAAGTCCCTAGGAAGGAAAGAAAATAAACGAAAACAACCAGTGAAGCCAGCAGATGGAGGTGCTGTATCAATTTTTTTCTAAAAAAATCACACTACCTGTTTGAACATAACGTTATATTTCGCGAATTAGAAAGTTTAAATCCAGTTATTTGTGATATTTACAATTTGTGTCGGGGGAGCAAAACAGGTATAGTAAACTTTGAGTAATTTGAAGCATATGTTTGCATCAGCATGGCAATAGTATTAGAAAACATCGATGAATTTTCAAATGTCAGACGTCAAAAATCATGAATCATATACTGATCAATCAAGGAAACAATTTATGTTATTTGATGGCCGCTGGTGTAAAAAGGCAATACTTTTGTAATTTAAAACTTTTTTTCTCAGTCTCAGGAGGCTCAAGGTGCCGGAAGTACTACTACTGAAGATGACTCACTCAAAATTGGCTCACTTAATGCAGGGAAGAGTGCTTAAGGGGGCACAAAATTCATGATATACACAGTCCAGCTTTTACAAAACAGGCAGAAAAGCGGCTTATTCCTGTAGTAATAAATAGAATAAGTAGTGTTTTAACTTTCGATGATTTATTTAGCAGGTAGCATTTCTGAACATTCCTTATTCCTCCCAACAATTACTTATGGTGGGGGGATTCTGTGATCTGGTGACAACACTTCACTCTAAGGAGCTGATTGTGGAGCACTTTTCCTTCCAAGATTTACAGAATACTGCCCTGGCGTTTAAAGATTTTCTGTACAATAAACCCCAGTTGTTTGATGGCTGCTAACTCAAGATCTGGTGTAGAAAGGCAATACTCAAGTTTTATTCTGACATGCAAAGCAGTCTCAAATGGAGGGTGAAAGATTGGAACAACTTCTTGATCAGTGTGAACCAGAAAACTGGTCTGGTTACCCTCTTTTTTCGCGTCATACTAAGTGTTCAGTTCAATAAATCTTCCACAAGTTCTAGCTCTGCTACTTCGAAGACACAATGTTTTCCCCGCAAAAAGAAGAGTATTGTCGTCGCCACAAAAAGTGCTCCATTCATATCGTAGAGATTTGAAGTACAGTTAAATTAAAAAGGCTGAGAGACACGTGGCGAAACATGGCCACGCCTTCCGCGATAGCTTGATGAAGGAAGATGGTAGTGCATAAATTTAGTGACGTGACCTACAAGATACAGAAAGATAAATCGTCCTCTCCCAAAAAAGTCCATCTGAATTATTTAAAGGAATATTGTGGTGACACAAAGCCCAGAGCTGGTTTTAAGAAAAAAAATATATATATAAATATGTATTAATAATGATGAAACTTTTATAAATATTGTAAATATGCATCAAAATATTGTGTATGAAGTGAAGAATGATGTTTTTTTTTATTAGAATGGAAGCTTTCAAAATTCCTAAGTGCTACCCACCGACAAGCTGCACAGTTGAGGGATGTGCTGCGAGAAGCAGATGATATCGCATTGGAAGTACATCCATTCTCCGCATATTATGCAGATATCGTGCCCAGTGGAAAAGTGTGATTTCACGTTCAGTGAAATTAAAAAGGCTGAGAGGCACGTGGCGAAACATCGCCACGCCTTCCGCGATAGCTTGACGAAAGAAGATGTAATATACGATGGCCTGCCCTGCAGGTTAAGATTTAACATGAAATTTGTGGATCCTCTGGATGCAGTTCCACCTCCTGGGTTTAAAACCCACATCGCTGCCAAATGCAAAAGCCTATGGGATGGACACAAACATAGCACACATTTCACACAAATCCAAATGGTGAGGTCGGCGTACATAATTAAGGGGACTGTGAACTTTTTTTTACGATTTTATTAAACTTTGAATTTCATTATTACTCAATTCCACAAATTACACCTTTTATTTTGTAGATAATCATCTAATCTAATGACACAATATGTTTTGAAATGTATAGATTGATTAACATTTTTTTTAAAAGCAATTAGTGAAAAAAATTTACAACTTTGTCTGTGAAGCATATAACTGATAGTAAACATCAACATGACCAAAATCACTATTCAGTTACAAAATGTGTATATTTATCTAGAAAACCTTGCCTCAATTTTTTTTATTTTTTTTTTTTATCATTTTACATGCATTTTAAGTTTTAAAACCACTTATTTTCTGAATTTTCTTGCATATCAATACAAAAAACGTTCATAATTCATCAACGAAAAAAAAATCAAAAATCCCTAGTAAGGTTTTCTTCAGAATGCATATATCTTCAAATATATACACGTTTGTGAAAATTTGATTTCACGGTTAGAGAGAAATATAAAAAAGAAAAATTAATCCACTATGCAAACTTAGTTTTGAGAAAATGGGCTTTGAACATGGCCAATCAATATAAATTGATAGTAGTTGATGTCTATAAAATGTATCATATAAGAAAAACTATTGATGATAAAAAGGTTCATTTTAAAAAAAGATGTTTTTCTTTATCATTTATAGCATACAAAACAATGAAAATGTAAAAATTGAATTTTTAGCAGATATAACCTTATAAGCCTGCAAAGAATGAGTCATTGTTTTTCACTCCCGGGTTGGTCTTTACTAAATGGGTTGTAATGGGAAACTATTGAAGATAAAAGGTTCATTTCAAAAACATGTTGTTCCTACCTCACCCCATTAATAACAACACCGGATATCCTCACTTACTCTGAAACTAGTCACCATAACCCAAATTTCCGGACGCCCTTTCCCCAAGAAAATTACTACAATATTAAGAATGACCAAAATTTATTATCAACTCATTTTTACATGGCCGCCACACACCTGCAGTCAGTACAATGAGAGAAGCCGTAAAAGTTTTTCTAAAACTTTGGAAATATAAAGCTGAAAAATGATCCAAGATAAAGCATTAGGTGGCATAGGAATGTTCCACTTTAATTCGTTCAGTAGCAAGACACCAGTAATGTTTTGTCCACCATGCATTTTGATTCGATGTATGGTCTCCTGGAGCGGAACTCAAAAAATAAAACCAGTGGTGAGCTTTGAATAGTTGTACAACGGTTGATCAATTGCAATAAAACATCTATGAAACCAATTTCATTGCTTGCAGCAATTTGTCTTAAAATGTTGTTTGTCTTAAAATCATGCC
>CM032668.1:18494346-18520071 GCA_019095985.1 Streblospio benedicti | reverse complement strand
TATTTATTTAAATTATTTTTGTTTTTGAAGGAGTTTTCATAAATGTAGTAGTTACTAATGGATAAATGATGTGTCAAACGATGATTAACAATGTAAGTAAAATAAAATAGTACTTTTTGTAGTCTTAGTCACAGGTCTCTGTGCTGTCATGGCGATCGTAAACATGTTGATAAAGACTAGGATTTTGATTGACAGGTACTGTTTTACCCTGGTTATGGAATACGACTAGAAATGTAAAAAATTGTGTTTTATGTCACCTAAAATCTTTATTTGAATTTTCTTTTCATATTTGAAGCAAATTGTTCTCTTTCCCCCTCTTAATTCTGTGTTTCATATATTTGTTTGGGTGTTAAAAAATTTCGTAACAAAAGTTTTTTGAAAAAAATCGGGGCCATTCTAATTTTTCAAGTTGTGGGACTACAGTTCAGTACACATGCACTAAGCTTAACAAGGCCTTCGTCCGCCTTCGGCGGCCTGTGGCCGTATTATTGTGATCTCTCCTGATAAATTTTTGAATGGTCTTTTTGAGTATACTAACTTTACTTTTGGCTTTGGTGTTACCCTTTCTCGTTTTTGTGTAGTACTTTTTGTTATCTATTCCGAATATTGTAAGCGCTGTGGTCAGCATCAGTCCTACATAAAGTGTTAACAACAGAAAACAAAACAAAAACAAATAAAGCAAATAATTTTCGGACACAGCACATTAATCTTTGATCGGTAAAGATATGGCTAAAAGTTCAAGAGGAACCAGTTTTGGAATGGCAGTCACTGTCACAAGCATGCGGGGAGAGGGAAAAGGGTGCAAAATGCGATTGTTCTCACATAGCCACATTAGGAGGAAAGATCTTTAGTAGATAGGTGTTATGCATATTATAGGGTAGATATAGTATTCAGTTATTTTGGTTCAACTCTAAAGGACACTTGCATTGTCGTTTTAATTAATCTAGAAGTCTAGATTTATTGTGGAATACATGATAACATAGTGTGACGTCCTGGGGGTTGCGTTATGTTTGTCTAATTAATTCTCCGAGTGTCACACAAACAGCTCAGACCCGAAGAGTGGCCGGGATCGTTATGCAAACCCGCAGGATTGAGCTGCATTATGATTTTACTGCTAGACTATTTATGTATTGTAGGAATTTACAGGGAACTCCTATATTTTTAACTATATTTCCTATTAAAAAAAATATGGTTTACTAATGAAACAATTCTTGTACCTTTTAAACAGTTTCTGTCAATCCCTGCTAATTAAGAGTACTTCTCGTTGTGAATATTTTTGTTTTAGTGTCTTCATTTTGAAAGGACTTTTACTGTTTGGGGATAGGAATCAGATTTATCTTTGACTCAGCGATCTTACTCAAGTAATTGATGTCTGTCTTTGTACAGAACTGAGAGACTTGTTTTAAATGGAAAAGGCCTGGCCTTGATTAATTCTTGACTTTAAATAATTGCCTGATCAGCAGTTTTATTATGGAAGGGGGAAAATCTTCTTCCAAGTAAATTATAGACAGAGTTTAATCCTACTTTAGTTAGAAGTTATCTTTTTGTCGCCAGTGTTACAAGTTTTTAATTTGGAGAGATTTCACATGTGAATGAATGAACTCAATTTTTAATCTTGAATAAGATTATTTTAACAAAATATAGATTTCTTCTTGACAAAATATATAGTTTCTTCTCCTGAGATTCTAGACCTTTAATTCAACAGTTTAAAACACTTTTATATGACTTTGTCTAGTAGGCTACCTAATACACAAACCACTCAATGAACTTAGTTCTAACTCAAATACTCAGTCTCACAAATGAGATCAGACACCACTCTTATAGCTTGACTATTCTACCCACTCAGGAATAGGTTTTTCTCTATTTTTTATATGGTTCAAACTGACAATGATTAGCAAATTCTTACTTTAATTTCTCATTTAAAGCAGAAAGGATTTTAATGGTATTCTCACTAAAATTTATTATACTATTGAAAGAATTTTTATTTAGAAACAAAATCTAATTCAAACACTACAGATCGAAACTAAATATGGCACTATGTCTGTAATTAAAGTCTACCAGGGCTGAGCAGAAATATTGCCAATTTTATACCATAAATTCAGTTTTAATTTGAAGCAAATAATTTATTTCCGAGATAGTATTGAAAATGGGTGTAGTGAACCTTATATTCTCAAATATAATTTCCCCTATTAGTAAATCTGAAACAACCAGTAACAAATTCTCAGAGCCCGGAATTAAGAATGGGGTGTACAATTTTAAGCGCATGAACTTTTCATAAATTCAATTTAAATTTAAAACACTTATTTCTCGTTTTCCAAGTGCAGACAACGTTTAAAATTTATATCATGTAGTAGTTCTTGAGTTACTGATAAATATTATATATTACTGATAAACAAAGAGTTGTTACCTCCATTTTCTGAGTCTGTGATTATAACGAGATCACCAGAACTCGTGCTCTGTGGCTCGTTACTGCTACGTACGATTCTTCCTGCACACATCTGGGCGATTTTTTTTTAAATTCTTTTTAGGCGGAGGCGCGGTGCCATCCATGGCTGGGGTCTGGGGACCGTCTCCTGCTGGGGTCTGGGGACCGTCTCCTGCTCCTGCTGGGTTCTCGGGACTTCCTGCTGGGGTTATCAGGGACCGTCTCTCCTGCTGGGGTCTCGGGACATGTCTCCTGCTGGCCTCGGGGTCTCCTGCTGGGGTCTGGGATTTCTCCTGCTGGGGTCTCGGGACCATTCTCTCCTGCTGGGGGTCGGTGGAGGTCTCGGTCTCCTGCTGGGGTCACCGGGACCGTCTCCTGCTGGGGCTTGGGGGACCGTCTCCTGCTATGTACAATTCTTCTGGGGACCGTCTCCTGCTGGGGTCTCTGGGGATTTCTCCTGCTGGGGTCTCGGGACCGTCTCCCTGCTGGGGTCTCGGGACCGTCTCCTGCTGGGGTCTCGGGACGTCTCCCTGGGGCGATTCTCCTAAGGGTCTCCTGCTGGGGTCTCGGGACCGTCTCCTGCTGGGGTCTCGGGACTGTCTCCTGCTGGGGTCTCGGGACCGTCTCCTGCTGGGGTCTCGGGACTGTCTCCTGCTGGGGTCTCGGGACCGTCTCCTGCTGGGGTCTCGGGACCGTCTCCTGCTGGGGTCTCGGGACCGTCTCCTGCTGGGGTCTCGGGACCGTCTCCTGCTGGGGTCTCGGGACCGTCTCCTGCTGGGGTCTCGGGACCGTCTCCTGCTGGGGTCTCGGGACCGTCTCCTGCTGGATCAATGGGACCGTCTCCTGCTGGGGTCTTGGGACCGTCTCCTGCTGGGGTCTCTGGGAAAAAAGTCTCCTGCTGGGGTCTCGGGATATATCTTAAACTGCTGGGGGATCGGGACCTCTGATTTCTGCAAATTGGTCTGTGGACCGTCTCCTGCTGTTGTCTCATGTGACCAGCGTCTCCTGATTTGGGGTCTCGGCACCTCCTCATTCTTAGAAGTCTCAAAAATTGTTCTTCAGTATCTTGATTAAAGAGATATTTCTGGTCTCGGGAATCGTCTCCTGCTGGGGTCTTTGGGATGCAACAATTGACTGGGGTCTCGGGACCTCTCCTGCTGCTCTGTGTCTCATTACTGCTCCCTGGGGTCTTGGGATTGCTGCTGTCCACCATGCTACAATTCTCGACAGAAAAAATACTCCAATAAACATTCATTGAGACTTCATTGACCATTTTATTCATCGACTTTGGGGTCTTGGGATTCGATTATGATTTAGAAGATTGACTTTCCTCCTTAGTTTATGGAATTTTTGCATTAAAGTTATCAGGCACAATATTAATTGGGATTGTTTTCGACTGCTCTATCCTCAGAGTCTCTTTGTAGCTGAACGATTTGTCACAAACGCCACATTCTCGCTGCAATCCTCTGATTTATTATAACAAGATCACCAGAACTCGTTTCTGTGGCTCATTCTTTTTACTCACGATTCTTCCTTCAAATTGGGTGATTTTTTTAAAAATTTCTTTCAAGGTGGAGGCACAATAAAAAATTCATGTGACTTTCTTCAATGGTGACCAAATTGAAGAATTTACAATCTCATGTTAGTACAAAGGAGAAACCGATTGCATGATTAAAAAAAAAACAATTTCCCAATGATTGATGCACTCGGGACTGTCTCCTGCTGGGGTCTCGGGACTCGGACCGTCTCCTGCTGGGAAAACAATTGATCTCCTTCTGGACCTCTTCTGCTGCTCGGGACCGTCTGTGTCTCATTCACTGCTCCTGGGAGTCGCCCCTAGCCTCTGTCCACCAATGCTACAACCAACAAGAAAAATACTCCAATAAACATTTGTGAGACTTCATTGACCATTTCATTTTATTCATCGACTTTGGGCACAGAATGGATCGATCCAATGCTACTCATGATTGACATGACGAAATAAAACAGATTTCCAATTTAGCATCCAACAACAGGCGTCTACTTCATCTTGAAATCAACGAGCGACCTACCTCGCATTTCGGAGCAGCCCCTCTTCTTTTCTTTTTTTTTTACAATAAACGAATTGTAATAATATAACGGGGGCATAAACACAAATACAATAACCAACAATAACCAACGGGGAAAGCTTATACTAACTATTACTTGTACTGCAACTATCATATTATTTTTTATTCATTTTTTTTAATACTTTTTATTCATACTTAAATAATAATATTATATATACGATTACAAATACAAGTACAGTATAAATATTAATAATTTCTACAAAATGGCAAAATATTTTCCACAATATGACAGAGTAATTACTACTAAACAGCCCCTCTTCTTTCTCTAAATGAAACTGTTCCAACTTTAATAAAGCCATGATTTGGACTTTAATAAACACTATAAAAGTTACCTTGTTCATGGTCCTGTCGATAATGTTGATGAATAAATAAGTCGGGTGGTTCATAACTACGCACTGTCCTTCCTGCAAAAGTCAAACAATCAATTGTGTGTGTCGAAATATGCCAATACCAATAATTAAATTTATGACTAATTTGTGATTGGTTAAAATTATTATTACATCTTGTAAACTCCTTATCGTCCATTCGTGCATTTAATTAGACTTTCCACATCCTTGGATTTCGCCATTAAGTAGAAAATCATTTATTGCATCATTATTTATTACCTTAACATTAGAGCATGCAGTAATCAAATTTTGTGTTTCCATTTCCATCAAACATAGGAGACTTGGTAATTTCAGCAATGTATTGACAACTTTTGGCACGTAACATTTGTTCGGTAGATTCTCGTCAAGCTGAAAAAATAATTAAATAATGATTAAGACAAATGTAATTAGCAATTACGATGATATTTTGTTTAGCATTGTTTTCTTTATCAAAACGATCAAGATGCTTGCCAACTTTTATCATCTCGAGGATTGTGCCCCATGTGTTTGTAAAAGTATTGGCGCTCATTTGGTGACACGTCTTCAGAGGCATACAGCGTGCTGATTCTGTGTCTGTTTCTTGTCGCTGTCAGTAGTTGTGGGTTTTCAACATTAGCCATTAAACATAATTTGTTAATGGCTGCCCACCCCCCTACGTGGTATTTTGAAAAGCCTGTATTGGCAAAAATGTAGGGGTTTGCATTGAGTATGCCTAGATCATCCCGGATTTTGGTATCGGTTAAAATTTCAAGACCACTGATTGTATCGGAGTTTCTTTGTCGCTGCTTCTTGCTGTGAATATTCTCCTCCTCCGTGTTCAGTCCGGGGTTGGAGACCTCGTCTGGCAGCCATCACCACAGAATCCGTGAATGAGTTGCTCCACCTCTGCTTCTTTCCCGTGAATCTCCTCCTCTGTGTTCAGTCCGCCTGGAGGAGCATCCGGTGCGAGATTTCCTCTGCAATTGCAGCGTCTTCTGCAAGCTTAGCTGTAAAATTCTTTTACCACATGTTTCCATTGCTACCAAATCGTTTATTGATCCTGGGATTTACAGAACAGTTACATTTTTCACTGAGCATTATCTTTAATTACAGACAACAAACAGCAGAGAAATAATTTTTTAAGATTGCTTTATTTGTGATAAAACAATTACAAAAATTTTTTGCAGGGTTCTTTCTTTAAAATCCCATACAACATAAAAAACAACCAATTTCAAAGCAACGCTGACGAAATTCGGTTAGATACAAATAACTTATGTTCAAATGAAAAATCCACATACACCTTGTAGGCATCTGAACGCCAGTCTCCGTATAGTTGCACTAGCTCACCTGGGACCCCACAAGCAAAGGCAAAACTAGCTCCAGCCCCGACGAAAACTATGAGACGAAAACCCTGACGGGTCCAGACCTACTTCCGCTAAATTACGACGAAACAATTCTTGAAACTTAGAATAGAAAATAGGCTTTAAGGCCGAACCTGAAGGTATCACAAAAACCGGGGATGAAGGAGGGGCCGGAACTAAAGTTATCATCCTTTGAAAGGCTCGAACTGGACACAAAACTGACCCTGGTACTGGCGAAAGTGGGATGACCAAAATCTCTCCTCCAGTTTGATGAGTCTTGGTCCACTTAAACTGAACTTGTAACACATGATCTTTAATACAAACATCGCGCCGAGCTACCAACTTATTCATAAGCGGGTCCTTCACTGATGTGGCCATGAATTGAGACTTTCTGGCAAACAAATAGAATAAAAACAGATACAAACACCATAATACTGCCTGTTCTGGGACACTGACATCTAACACCCTGTAAATTTTCCTTAATATCTGAGGCGTGATTGGCAGTGCTCTCCTAGGCACATGACACAACGATCTGTCTAAACCTCTAAGAGTGAGCCGAACCAAAATATCATTAGACGAGGGGAAGGCAACGCCACACAAACTATGCACTGTCTTCAAGCCTGATACGTAATTGCGAACGGACTGGGGCGAAGACAGCGATCTACTCAAAAACTGAATATACAAACACAGAATATCAACTGACACCGGAAAGGAAGAACAACCTAAATTATGTGCGAAACTCACAAACTTTTTCCACTGACAAAGCAAATTCTTAACTGTACCCTTAGCATACGCTTTTTGTTGAGTGGACAAGAGATCCCTTCTTAACTGGCTCAACCAATCTGAAAGTAAACAAAATTACCACTCGTGTGAAAAGGAAAAAAGTTCACTAGACACAAAAAATTTTCTACGTTTCACCCTGTTGGTTAACTTAAAAAATTCTCGCCTATAATGAGATCCTTTATCCCAGCGAGACAGAAGATCGGGCAATCGATTATTCACCCCCGAGATATGAGTGGCCCTAATTTCACATTGGAACTTAGCTGCCAAATAGCATATTTCCCTCAAACAACTCTGCAAAAATGGATCTCTGGTACGGCCTGTGTTGATTACTGTGACCGCTGTCTTATTATCACATTTCATGCGAATTCTACATCCCTTCCATGCCCTCCCCCAGAGTTTGAGAGCTACTGTCAAAGTAAGAAGCTCCAAGGCGTTAATATGCAACTTCTGATCACTAATAAACTCTGGGAAAGTGGCATGAAAATACTTGCCCTGACTGTAACCTCCACAGCCTTCCAAACATGCGTCACAAGCCACTAACTCATCAGGCGTACACCACTCAGACAAAGGCATGATTGAAATACCATTGTACTCAGGAGCGAAAACGCTCCACCAATGCACGTCCCTGCGAAATTCCTGGCTTAGTCCTATTCTCTCTGAATTGGCCATTTCTCGTAGAGTATTCAAAATTCGTGCCATAAAAATTCTCCCAGGCCTGACACAAGCACATAGAAAATTCAACAATCCTACCAAAGACTGTAATTCACCCTTAGTGGCTGTAACCTTAGATTCCCAGGTAACCAGTAAGGCCTGCACTTCAGCCAATTTGGCAGGGGGTATTGTTAAAGTTCCATTCTCAGTATCAAATTCTATGCCTAGGAATGTCATTCTAGTGGCCGGTGGACAAGCCTTATCCGCGCTCTCTTCAAGCCCCAACTGTGACAATAGATCGCCCAATTCGTTAAATGCAACAAGAGCTTGATCTCCAATACCTCCACCTGCCAAATCATCAATGTAGTTAACTAAGTTATGACCTGACTGATGAAACATATGACTTATGGCTGAAGTCACCCTTTGACAAGCTAGACAAGAGGTTCGAAGTCCCATGGGCAAAACCGTGTCACAAAACATGTGACCATCAACTTGATATCCTAACAAATAAAAATCCCTTGGATCAATCGGGATCTGTCTATAAGCTTTCTTCAAGTCCCGTTTGAAAAGTAAACAACCCAGCCCAAGATCCCTAACAATATCCACTAAATTATCCACAGTTGGAAGAGTCAACTTATATTCAACTCCCAAGTACGAGCTCTTAGGTATGGCGTCATTAACACTACGACCCTGAGGATAAGACAGATCTAAAATCATTCTACGGGCACTAGAATCCTTCTTCGGAACTGTATTAAGTGGAGAGATAACAATGTCATGAGCGAAAGGATTCCACTGAAACGGACCCAGAACCCTACCTTCACTAATTTCCTGCTCAATATTTCTCCTAACTGCTCGTGGAAATTCCAAAGCTCCTCTATGATTCACAATGCCACTACCGGCCTCAACTGAACTAGTTGTTCCCACAGGCCAACCAAATTCTAAATAATCACACACTTCTACGTCCTCATAATCATGAAGACGCTTTCTCCATTGTACAATTTTCAAATTTGAATAAACAGGAATTTTACAGCCCCATGCATTGGGAATACCAGATTGGCTGACTGCATGATGCACTCGTAACAATTGTTTCTGATCGATGATACCGTTACTTATTTTGGAACAAAATTCACAATGTCTGATATGATCAATTTCGAAGAAAAAATCATCAAACTTCGAACAATATGCCGAAACATCAACTAAAACGCTGCGACATTTGGGGTGACAAAGGCCACCAACCGAATCAAAGGAATCCATTGTCATCAGATCCCGTTTTAAATTATCAATACTACCTACGTCTACATCTAATGTACACTTTGATACGCCTATTTCACACTCGTCATCTGTACATTCCACTGCATGAAGTGACGTTACATCCCAACTATCATCACTTAAACTACTCATGCCATTATCAATATCAACACAACAACATCGTGAATTAGATACACAACTAACATTTGTATCTAATATATCTACGTCTACATTCAATGTACCATTTGACATGCGTATTTCACACTCGTCATATCTACACTCTACAGCATGAAGTGATGTTACTTCCCAACCATCATCACTTAAACGACTCATGCTATCGTCAACATCGACACTACAACGCTGTGATTCGGTTACATAACTAACATTCGTAACACATTCACGCGCTCTATTTTCACCTAAACTACAATCAGTAACAACTACATTGTTCATCAAATTATCATGACAATACTGAGCCTCTTCACCACTACCATCATGAATATCAAAAATACCACTGCTGACAATGTTACATTGAATGCCTATTTCTACTGATTTAGATACTAAGGCAGCAGGATGTCATTTATTTTCATAAAATGGACACATTGTGGTTAAAATCCCAGCTCTTACCATCATATCATATATGAATCTTTTCCCCTGGGTGTAATATTGACCCCTCCCCAGTGGTCCATTTAAAAAAAAATGACAATTCATATTTTCCGTATAATTTCTTTATTTTTCATTTGATTTTCACCAAACTTGTACAGAACTTATATGACTGTCTCATCATCATATCATGTGAATCATTCCCCTGGGTGTAAAATTTACTCCCCCAGGGGTCCATATAAAAAATGACAATTCATATTATCCATATAATTTCTTTATTTTTCATTTGATTTTCATCCCCCTGGTGTAAAGTTGAAGCCCCTCCCCAGGGGTTCGTATTAAAAATCTGTATTAAATGAGACTTTTTCATTTCTCATTAGATTTTCACCAAACTTGCATAAGTTATATGCTTATGTAATGCTTATACCATATTAGAATCATGCCTGTGGGTGACATATTGACCCCCTTACCCCCCAGGGGTGCTTAGAAAATAAACAACATAATTGTAACTAGTTCCTTCCATGAAGCTGATCTTGTTACTTCTTTCGGCAGTGTTGAAAGGGAGTAAATGTGGAAATCTTAAAAAAAACACAACAAAAAACAGAAAGTTTCAGTGTACTATTGAAAGGAATTTCAACCTACAGCATCTTTTGTTGGCCAATAAATTAATGGCTTCAGTTCCTTGGCTAAAAGTTTGATAAAGGTGGTAAACATGCTACTGATCACAGTGTTTGATACACCAAAAATGACAGCCAGCATGTCATGACTCAAATTTTGCTTTAATTTTATAAGCACAAGTAAAAGTTCTTCTCTCATAGTAAGTTTCCGTTCAGGACCTGAGTTCTTTGGTGTTTTTTTAAATGTAAAGAAAGAACGTTTAATTTTTGAGGACCTTCTGTTTCCACACCAAATTATCTCATTGCAGATGCTTTCTTGCAAACAAGACCATATAAATCCTCAAAGGCCTGTCACACCAGTATTCTGAGATACCAGTGTATGTTGTAACCTTTGATTTCTTTTTAAAAAACTGTAAGGTTTTGTCAATCTTTGCTTTGGTTAATGCAGGTACTGCACTTTCCTTTTCAGGTTCACTCAACAACTCTTGACATTTGTCAACTAGCTCTCTCAAAAGGACATCTTTTTTATGACAGTCTTGACAAGAAGATGGCTCAGATGAAGCATAAGTGGAATTGTAATGATGTACTTCCATTGTGGTCACAAGCTCTAAAATTACAAGTCATTGTTATTGATGGAGACGGATGCATTACTGTCGGGATCACTGAGGATATTCTCATTTAAATCCACTCCTTGTTCATCACATTTATTTAATTCTAATTTCCTTTGTTTAGCATTGATTGTGTGATATTCATGACGTACTGCAGGCCTTTTCCTTGCTTTTGTTACGGTAACATAAGATGGAATGCTTCCCATTTTTAGGGTTGGATATGGGTTATTAGAAGTGGGCTCTCCGTCAGTAAAGTGCTCCGAGCATACCCTTGCATTTGAATCAGGAACCCAGTTTTTTCCTGTAGTTTTGTCTTTTCTGTGTATTAGTTTTGCCCACTCAGCTTTATGAAGAGAAGGAAAACAAAACAGTATAAATGGGGGATCCCAAATACAACCTTCATGCATATGCAGACACTTGTGGACTTCACACAGTGATTTTTTCCACCTTTCGAGTTTATATGTTGAATTACTGCAGTCCAAAACAGCACAAGTTCTTCCCATTTTCGATAGTTTTCCCAATATCCAAGTAAAAACAAATAAATTTTGATAAATCTCAATACTATGCTTCGTTTTCGATATATAATGACGAGCTATCGCTAGAAAAAACGTCTACACATGACTTTGTAACGGACACAATCCATTTCCGGTTTGTCGATCGAGATGCCGAATCGGCTTATAAGAGTCTGTCTCCGTCGGAACTTGATTCAGTTTCAACCGCCTCGTGTAGGCGCCTCTATATATAATATAGAGCACATTTATGTACAGTAAAAACATTCACATGTCGAAGTCATCGTCATCGTCATGTCATAATCAGAGTAAAGTAAAGTACATAATTAAATAAATAAAATATGAATAGTAAATAGAACTTTAAAAACAAATGAATAAATTAGAAAAGTATAAATTAATAAGCTGATTTAGACAAATATAAGCTAACTTAACTCCAGAAGGGGGTATGACTAAATTTTTTTTTTTTGCAAAACACAGTATTTACATACATATTCACATACATATTTACATACATATACACATACAGTTTACTACAGAAGGTGAAATGACCAGAAGGCATTCCTGGACATAGAGACCCAACGTTTTGAGAATGGAAACCCATAAAAATTCCAGACCAGACTGGACATGTGTTTTCGAAGAAGAGCTGCTAGATCATTGGCCAAGAGAAATCTGTAGCCGGAGTAAGACCCCTAAGATCGCCTCTCGCAAACCCGCCTTCTACGTCAACCAAGGCCCCTGTTGACGAACCTTCTACACGTGACTGAGATTACCACCTATCACTTGATTTTACGCGAAGTGCAAATAGACAATGACGATGGGCGCACTTTGCCACCAGCAACTGATGAATGAGGAATGTCCTCCGAAACGTTTTTGTTTAATGGGAAGCATCTAAAGCAAAATTCTATACACCGCACTACTCCTCCCGCTCGCTCCAACACTCCAAAAACTCACAACAAAACAAACAATAACAATACCACGATCACTAATCTCCCCCTCAATAACAACTATTAGTTGTCATTGACAAAGGAGACCCAGGACCCCGAAAACCAGCCCCGTCACCAGTGTATGAAGATTTGATGTTTGTGTACTTTGGCCTACTTATGAAATATTTTTGGAATATTTGCATAAAACTATTGTTACCACTGTAATGGGGAAAGTATTTTACCTGTGATCATTACCTTACAATTTCTTCAGTATATTAATCCCACAACTGAATTGATTTTGGTGTACTTTGACCTACTAATTCATATCTGACCCCTCGCACCCCCTTGCCACCCACCCCTCTTGCACTATTATCTTGGTTTTGAAGGTATGCAGTGACATGTAGTGACATCACAGGGCAGTGATATTTGAGATCAATCTTACTCATCATGTTCAAACTCATAGTAGCAGATTTATTTGCAGAAGGTAGTGTGTAGTGCATTATGATTTATTTTAATTTTATTGTTTGTTGCTTGTGTGGAAGTTAATCTTGTGTTGTCATCTGTAACATAAATTATTATTGATGAATGCTATTCATATTTGTTATTTTCATCACTAATAAAGATACTTTGATTCTAATTCAATAAAATTTGTGAGAACAAGAAAGCCAGTTCATCATTAAGATATAATGTATATTGGTTCTGCATTCAGTGAAATAATCTTGATTAAGGATAGTTTTCTGAAACCTCTGTTAGTGACATTCATGGATAATTTGTGCATGGCAATGGGGATAGGAATTTATTTGTAGTTGAATTGAACACATTAAGGTTCATTGAACGTTAGGATAGTAATGTGGACAAGTGATTGCTACCAGGATCGTAGTCTATAATTTGAAGAAATGTGCATAGACGCTGGTGTGTTGTGTGAACATGCATGGTGAGTACCTAATTAGTGGCACACTGCTCCTCCATGATGTTTATGCTAAAATCTCTAATTGATAATCAACATTTAATGCCCAAAGTGTCCACGTATTTGTTCAGAAAGCTGATATTACCAATTGGAACTTATGGCTCTGAAATTTTGAGTGTTTTCTGTAATACTAACTTGTACAAGTCAGCTGATAACTTTCTCTTTCTCCGTGAGTTTTGTAAAGTAGGTCAGTCAGCAGTGTGTGACCGTGGCCCCAAGGAGGAGTCTAGCCAGCTCTATGTCGTTGCTAGGGAGTGAAAGACCACGGGTAGATAAATGATCACTCATTTTGCTGAGTTCTACTGCTCTTAAACGTGACAGGGCCAGACATCTCACCAGTAGGTGAACGGTTGTCTCATCCTCCAGATTACATAGCTTACAAAATGGATCACTTGTACGGTGTTGGGTTTACAAGCATAACTAGATGTGGAGATGGTAGGTGGTATTTGACTGACAATTTGAATACTTGTATAAACCAAGAGTTTGAATTGATGGATTTGACAGCTGATTGCCTCCTTGCAACTTGATATAGAATTGATGACGTGTCCCTCATTATCATATGAAAGAAAGTGAGTATTTTGATATCAAGGAGGCCTTCTGCTGGTATAACGTCAAAGAGGATGTAGGGTGCTTCATTTTTTTTTTTTCATTTTCAATTAAAATTTATTTTCCATAAATTTCTGATAAGAAAGAAAAAACGTAAGAAAATTACGTCGTTACATTTAAAAATACAATACTGATCAATTTTCAATACAAGCACATTACCTATCAATTAAATAAACAAACATGAACTGTATTTGATATAGGTCATTTAAAAAATTAAAATGCATCATTATACAATCTATAATGTATATTATAAAAGTCCACACTTACCATCATTTACACTGAGTGGCCAGCGGCATGAAGGTGTCGGGTCCCAGCGTGTCTACAGCACACAGCACATAAACTCTCACACACACATATAATTCAATAAATCGCACCATATCTAGTATTTTCTGCAACAGGAAGCCACCCTGTGTGATAGTACATGGGAAGAAATGAGACAGTGGGTGAAACGCTGGTTTGAACAAGTCTATTTTTAGTTCTGGAACACTTGTGGATATTTTTGATAAGATTGTATTGAAAATTGCTTTTGCTCCTTCTTTACCGCCAATCAACACGCACATTTTAATTGCATCTTTAGCTACGCCCGAGGTACTCTCTAATAACCTCGCCAGTTTTGCATCTTAAACTTTGCTCAAATATTGCCATAAAACCAGTGATACTTTGTTATTGCCATAAAAATGTCAAGCATCAACTAAGGCAGTGTTTTGCTCGCAGGGAAAAATTATTGCCTTAACTTTAAATAGTTAAACGATGGCCCTGTGATACTTTGTTGGATTGCCAAAAAAATGTCAAGCATCAACTAAGGCATACTCATTAAGTTGACTAATTCTTCTCTAGTAAGATCATTATTCTTCTAGTAAGATCATTAACCTTACCTTTATCAACATCACTTTGACTAGAATCTGAGGATTTAATCATGCAACCATCTGAAATACTCGGGATCGGTTCCCCGCGATATAAGAAAGTCTTGCTAATATATATTTATTCCAACCCAAAGGAGGGACACCATCTCTTTAACACATTATTCACCACAATAGTGGATATTTATTATAGTCCTGCTCAATATTACAGCATGGTAAAATATAAATGACAAGCCATTCCATCTTGCCTGACACTGCCAATTTATCAAACTTAATTCTCCGCGTTCTCGCTTGTAGAAAATTTTGACAAGTTTGGTGAGCCTTTACACCACAATCATGCCAAAATTAAAAGAACCAGCGAGTGTCAAACAAAATGACTTCTCAATGATAAAAAGTTACCTCCAAAGTTAATCCTTTCAGTCACTCGAAGTATCCGAAGAAATAATATTTGCTATCCAATTTTTTTTGAAGTCGGAATGCGAATGAGGAGATCAATGCGTGCACAGTGGTTTTATTGGGCTCAGCGCTTGTCAGATAGTTAAAGGTGCGACAATGTGGTAATATTTTAGCGTTTCCGAAGATTT
Source organism: Streblospio benedicti (assembly GCA_019095985.1). Taxonomy (NCBI): domain Eukaryota; kingdom Metazoa; phylum Annelida; class Polychaeta; order Spionida; family Spionidae; genus Streblospio; species Streblospio benedicti. The sequence goes on along the minus strand of CM032668.1, from coordinate 18,504,877 downwards.
GATGTAATTTGGTACTAAAGCAATAGTAATCTAGAGGTGGTATAAATTTTGTTATTAAAACTAAAATTACTACAAATTTGGCCAATGTATATTTTTGAATGCCTTGTACTGTGATGATCTCGGGTTGCAAAATTAATTTTTTGGCCAAACCTCGGCGTGGGTCACATCATTTGGAGGAGAGTTTTAAATGGTAATGCAGTCCAAATTTGGGCTATCGGAATTGATCATAAAAAAACAAACGTTATTTTACAATGAGATGATTTCCAAAATGGATTGGACTAGGAGAATGTTCCAGGTGGTTGGTCCCTTTGTTCACTTGACGAACGGTTTTTACGGTGACTTTCGTTTGGTGACTGATGTTTCAAGATGGATTTGATTAGAGTTTCTCTGTCAGATTTTAAAGGTGTACTCCTTGTTGTGAATATTTTTGTTTTTGAGTATTCCCTTATAATCTTATGGGCTTACAAAATTTAGTTCAAACTTCTTTTAATTTGATATTTTATCTGGATTTAGTGAGATGTTTTCGTTGGAACTGCCCTTGAAGTGTCTTCTACACCACATCTTGCTCTTCTTACCTCCCAATAAAAAGTTCTCTCCACAGCATCATTGGAAGTACTCCGTGTCTTCTTACCTCCCAATTAATAGTCTTCTTCACTACCCTTGAAGTGACAGAGCAAACTTTTTATCAATTTTAACATAATGCCCTCTGTTCAGGCACACCACATCTGTCTTCTTCATATGGAAACATGCGAAATATCAATTGCTTTTTACGACAATCAAGGAACCTGAGAGAAAATGAAAACCGACAAAAATATGATAAATAAGGCATGCAAGGTGTATGTTAAAAACTCAACAAAAACATGTCAAAATCTCAATATTTAATGTGGTAGGCCTAAATCTACAAAAATATTACTTTGCACCACTCTTTAAAAATATTGTGCAGTATTCGTCATCATTGTTGTGGGGGTAACGCCTTTCAAAAGCTATTACAGCCCATCACATCTTCGTGTCTACTTGCCCCGATGATCCAAGGTGCCCATGCAAATGTTGGTGTGATACCTATAATCAGCTGGACGGACTCCGTGTCTCCGATGTACAGGATGCTCCATTTGCTCGTCCATCCTCTGTTTTTATGTTCACAGTCAGGTCTTAAATCATGTCCACAACATTGTTAGAGAGTGGTGTAGATTGGCCGTTACGTTTGGGTCAGTTATGTTTTTTACATTGTCCAAAGCGCAGTCCATTTTTTGAGTGCCGCTCCAACTTAGTGCCATACAGTTGCTCTCTGCAATAGTAGAAAATATAACCATCACATGTGGTAGTGCGTTTGTTTCCAACAAATTATACTTTATCAAATGTTCTAGTTTTGGCCAAAGTGCGACAATCTCTTGTCTCACCATTGCTGTCAATACCAATACTTATGAAAACGGGTATTCTGAAGTTATTTAGTTAAATTCAATTGTATAAAGGGAGTGTTCATTATTTGAGTCAGGGCGGAATATAATGGGGGCCAAAAAGTTTTGACTGTATAATGAGGGGGTCAAAAAAGTTTGAGGTTGATTTCATCTATTTGTGAATTTGGCGTCAGCTATAATTAACAGTTCTTTATATATTTTTTTATTAAATAGATAAACACCGTGAAAAATATCAAATTTGACATATCAATCAACTTTATGAAAATGAATACTTATTTTGCATTCAGAGGTTTAATATTCAGAAAATCTAACAACTGCTAAATTACAGCTATATTACATAATTATGTCAGTTCTTTAATCAAAATACCACATCATCTAATTCTATGCCAAGTTCTGTTTTAGCAAAATTCAAAACAATGTCAACAAATCCAAATGATACCCTATTGTGCTTAACTAAATAATGCATGGCAATTTCAGTATTGAGTATGGTGCAGTTTTTCATTCCATCTACATTTGTTATCATATCATCAGTAAGTATGTCAATATTTTTTCAATGCCTGTACTTGTATCTATGCCAATAGCAAGCAGGAATTTCTCTGCAGCACTTTTTATATCGCCCTTCTTTTCTTTTTTTTAGCTTTATGTACATTTTCTTGGATTTTTCTTGAAAGAATTTGGCTGTTTCTGATGGACATTACTAAATACTCTTCTGATTTTTCTCCTTCATTTCAATCAAAGAAATTTCAACCCCTCTATCTTCCTAAGAAGTTCATCAATGAGGCCCAACTGATTTTCAATGTACAACTTTTCTTCAAGAGGATTTCTGAGACGTTCATTTTTTTCTAGTCTCTTCTTTTTTTTCTAATTAAAATTTATTTTCCAAATAAACCTTTTCTGATAAGGACTGAAGGTTTTAAAATTTTGTGAAATTTTACATTTCGTTATCACTTTAAAAATTCAATGATCTGATCAATTTTGTTTTCTGTCCCACATTATCTTTATCAATTAAATAAACAAACATGAACTGTATTTGATATAGGTCATGCAAAAATTTAAAATGCATCATTATACAATCTATAATGTATATTATCCAAAAACTCAACAATTTTACCATCATTTACACTGAGTGAAAATAGTTTTTTTGAAGGTGATCGGGTCCCATGCGTGTCTACAGCACACAGCACATAAACTTTCACACACAATATCCAATTCAAAAAATGCACATCTATTATTTGCTCTCATGTTTAACATCAAATCCATTCAAAATAGTCTTTAATACAAATGCACAGATGCAAAACCCTGTTAAACTATCAATTAAAATTATCATTAAACTATCCGTATTAAAACTATCATTGACTTCATATCTGTTTACATTTACCTGTTTGTGTAAAATTGGTGACGTTGATGGTAGGATGTTTGCAGATGTAGATTCAGATTTGGTATTTCAAAATTTCTATTTTTAGTTCTGGAACATCTTCTAAATTATTAGTAGTAAAGATTGCATTGAGTCCCATCCTTCTTTTCAAACTTCTCGAATAGTCTTTGTCCATATTAAAACTCTTTAGCCACTTTTCACATTATCCATGATTATCTATTCAGAAAACTTCTCGAAAGACTTATAATATTACAAAACCAGTTTTGAATGAGTTATTACAAACACTGTATATGTCACACCCACCTTTCTCAAATATTGACTTCGATAAAATAAAAAAATATTAATAGGCCTATTTTAAAGCAATTATTAAATTGCTGGAGTGGAAAGACATCCATATGTATTGATATGTTTGCATGTATATAGCAGTTGTCTATGATGGATAACTTACATACAATGCATATGTACAATGTATTTGAAAATTGTTGCAAAACTGTAAAACTAGAAATGTTTGAGTGCGATTTAATTCGCAAAATTTCGGCGGGTGGTCCAAAACCGCGAGAATTAAAATCAGCGAACATTAGTAGCCAATGATAAGTAGGCCATGGATGCCCCAAAACCCCTTTGAAATTAAATAGTCACGAAATAATTGATAGGCTAAAATCGCAAAATTTAATAGCCATGCGAAATATTCTAGTTTTACAGTAATTAAATACGTTATTTTATGGTATTGCATCTTAGAATCACTTTACACCCAGGATAGTTTTGAATGTACTAAGTTGTCTGTAAATGAAACTTTAATACAAGCCTTACAATTGGGAAGTGAAACTTTACATATTGTACAATTGGAGGGGGTCAGAAAAGTTTCCATATGTCCTGGGGGGGTTCAAAAAGTTTTTATCGCGCTGAGGGACGGTCAAAAAAGTTTCTATGTCGTGTCTCGAAAATATTCCGGCCCCCTGACTCAAATAATGAACACTCCCTAAGTTGTGTTGATCATCAGCACTTGAGGATATTTTCAAATTTGGCCTTCTCTGTGGAATCTTGATAGTATAAAGCACTAAAGTGTATTTGTTTCATCTGTCACAACTTCACCTGTTTTATCTGAAAGATTGCAGTTAATATTTCATATGTAGCTCAGTGACGCTAACGGTTAACTCATTGATAATCAATTGATTGGCAAAGTGATTAAAAAAGTACCAAGCTGTTACAGTTTTCCCAGTATGATATAAAGGTTAACTCACAGTGCAAGGGTTAACATCTGTGATTTTTGTTTGTTTCTTTTTTGCTATTTTTAGTAGTTCATACCCAAGCCACATGTATTCTGCACTATCACTAGTGCACTAGTTGCAACTTTGAAATTGAACCCATAACGTTACCTGTAGGCGTCGTTTGCTGCCGCGGTTCTGCCTCATGTCTCCCAGGGGATCCAGCCAATGGTCGCCCATTTCACAGCGAAAATGGAAAGTATTTCTTGTAAATAATCTCCTGATTGATTTATTTAAAGGACAAGTTCCTAAATTCTGCGAATATTTGCTCTTCCTTTATGTCTGGCCGGAGGTGATGCTGTAATATTATTTTTTATTTGGCCTTTGTCACAAAAAGATGCCAGAAAATTGAAAACAAGTACAAAGTAACAATCTTTTTGTATAAAGTTTTATGATTGTACTGTATAATTTCATATATATACAATACCCCTAGAAAGTAAGCCATGGACTCATAGAAAGCCGTTGGGAAACCTGACCACCAGCCCCCCAACTACCTACAATGCAATTTTTTTTTTTCAAAATGCTTCAGTTTACTTATACTACAGTTGACATATTCATCGTATAAAACTTGCTGGACGTGTACCATTACATATGTACATAGCATAAAAAAGACAAAACAATTGGCAAATAGGGTCCACATGTTAACAAAATATTCAACAAAACATAATTTCACTTATACTAAAAACAATTGGCATAGAATGAACACTTCTCTCATCTTGGGTTTTTCTTCATTCATGATATATACAAAATTAATCATGATACCAACAGAAACCATTGGAACTCACATTTTGGTGTCAGACTTTCGCTCTTATCCAAAACTTCTTCAGGCCGAATGACTATCCTTAGTTGGTCATGTGACCGATTATGATCCGCAGTCAAATGAAACAGTCACCATTTATGGGGCAGGTGTTAGCCAAATTCTCAGTTCACAAAACTTGAAAACAAGTACAAGTAACAATTTTTTGTATACCATTTTTACCTTATGCTGTATAATTTTTATATACTTTCCTAGTTAAGCCATGGACTCATAGAAAAGCTTTCAGGACAACCCCCTTGCCCCCATTTCCCCTCCAATGCAATTTTAATTTATTTTTTTTTCAAAATGCTTCAGTTTATTTATACTACAGTTGACATATTCATCGTATAAAACTTGGTACGTGTACCATTACATGTGTACATCGCCAAAAAGACAAAACAATTGGCATAGGGTCTACATGTTAACAAAATATTCAACAAACATAATTTCACTTATACTAAAAAATAGGGAATGTTGTGTTTGCACAGTTGTGCACTGGAGTTTTGCCAAGTCACACAATATTAAGTACTATCTACCTTCAGTTCATGATTGTCTTTGATTTTATTTCCTATTCTAGCTAATTTACAACATGGTGTCAGATACCCTATGTCCATATGAATACTCAATAGACAATTTGTCTATCTTTAACATTACTTTACAAAATTATCAACATACAACATACAGCTGAAACACAATGATAATGTACAAAAGTGACTATATCCAGTACAAAAGTGACTATATATGAATAATTTCATTTCTAGATATTAGTTGTTCCATTTGTCTCTTTTTCTTTCAGTTAAGAATAATTTATTGATGACCTTTCGACAATCTTGATATGACCATTTTTTCCCAGGATTCTTTTTTAACTTCAAACATGTCATATGAAACTTAGTAATTTTACAAAAGCCAGAGTGCCGCTCCAACATAGTTGTTGTCTGCAATAGCAGAATACATAACCATGATGAGGATGGATGTCATGAGAAGGACTTCATCTTTATACAGGCTTAGAAAGTTATGAAAAATTTCAGTTTGTCCTACAAACCCTTGGATCTGCTGCATACAATCTACATTATTATTACACCACTAAGGTTGACATTTTGAGTGTAGAGGATCAGTTTTTATTAACTTTGATAAAACTTCGAGGTGCAGAATCAAATGCAAAGTTAGCTAGAATGTTTTGTACGTCTGACTATACAGTAACCAATGTATTTGTAACATGGATAAATTTCATGTACTGTCAATGGAAAGAACTAGACATTTGGCCTGAAAAAAACCTTGTTCAATATCATTGTCCAGTTGATTTTTACTCAAAGTTTCCAAGTACCCGTTGTATCATTGATGGCACTGAATGCCCTATAAAGAAACCAAAAAATCCTCAAGTTCAGCAACAAACTTTTTCAACCTATAAAAATAGAAATACTGTAAAGGTTCTGGTGGGTGTTACTCCTGGAGGTTTAACTTCATATGTTTCTGATGCTTACGGTGGTTCAGCAAGTGATAGGCAAATTGCAGAACGTAGCAATCTCACTAATATGTGTGAAAGTGGTGATTCTATAATGGCAGATAAAGGTTTTAATGTACAAGACATTTTTGCTGATTATGATGTTTCTATCAATATCCCTTCATTTTTCAGTTAATAACACCCATGGGGGCAACAGAAACAAACCTTGCAACCCAAATCACTTTTGTGTGCTTCATGTTATGTAATTTTAGAAAGTGTATTGTACCTAAAACAGCATGAAAGTTTCAATATAAAAAAAAAAGGTTCAATGTGTTCTTTCTTCTGTTGGCATCCACATCTAAAATAAACATGTTCAGTATATAAGTCATAATTTACTGTCTATATTCCTCAGGTATAATATTAGTAATTTCATAGATTGTAAAGAAGAAATCAAAGTTTTTTATACATACATTTTAGAGTCAGAAATACAAAGATGCCAAGCTTTTTGGTGCAATGTTTTTAATAGACATCAACTTTACTTCTGTTTACACTAATAAGGTTTCTAGGATTAGTGATGTAAAATTAGCTGAAACTAATTTTAAAATTTTACATAACATTCTACCATGTGGTGAAAACCTGATAAAATGGAAGAAAAAGAATGATGACAAATGTTCTTTGTGTTGTGAAAAAGAATCTATTATTCATATGGTATACAATTGTAAATATATTAATCCTTTCTGGAGAATTGTTGAAAATGCTCTTTTTTATAATTGACATGGAATCTGTTTTTTGATAACAGATAATATTGTGTGATTTCTGTCATTTATGAATTACTTATCATGAATTTGTGTGGGTAAATTAACAAAATATTGTGCTGTTAAGTTTGGAAGTTTATATTATATTGAAAAGTCCTAGGTTTAACATGTCATTGCAAAGTGTTCGAATTTGCTAAAGATTCTGACCTCATCTGTTTATGCATGTATTAGTAAAAAATATTGTGAGAAGTTTTATTTATTTATTACATATATTATTTCAAAACTTTATCCAAAGACATAGATATGAATACCATAGTAAAATTATTGTAACATGGTGAATGTATAGGTGTGTAACTTTTATTCTTTGGTGCTATTGTACTTTTCTCTTACAATATGCAGTATTTTTACTATTTATATGGTATGAAGGATCAGGATGGGGTAATATGTTAAAAAACAATGCAAACTTTGGTTATTCATGTCTACCTTTACATCAAGTATTATTGAAAGTTTTTTTTTTATATTGAGAGCATTGCACAATAGATCTGAAATAGCTATGGTCAACGTGGTTACGATTTTATGTTTAACTTTGAAAGTTGGAAGTGAGTCTGTTTTAAAAGTATGTTTAACCGGTGGTACATGAGGGTAAAGAGAATGTATGCTTTCAGTTTTAGTTCAAACACCAAATTATCCTTTTGTATTTAAAACTATTAGGTTGTGTTTTGTTCGATTGTATGATCTTACTTTTATTTCTGTACCAACTTGTTTTATTAAATGTTGAGTTGTAAAAAAAAATCATAGATCCTGTACAGCTTATGATCTCAGTGTCCAGTTTTCTTTTCCATGCCCAAAAATATTAAGATAGTATGATATTATAAGCTTTTGTTAAAAATAATTCATGTATTTATATTAAAAAGATTTTTCATGAGACTCTTTTTTTATTCACAATTGACATACACGCATACAGGAATTTGTGCTCTTCAGGAACTAATGTTCGTAGGATAGCACATGAAAGGGACATTGTACTGGTATATGTAAGCCTTTTCAAAGTTCTACACGCATTTCTGGCATATTAACAATAATTTGAAATGGAATCATAACACAAACTTAGGTTATCGATCACACTGACATGGGTAATAAATTAAAACAGACCAACCTTTATCCTTCGGCGCACAAATATTGAAAAATTTAAATCTGTCTGTCTGAAATCGTCCGACTTCATGCAATATGGCCGCCTTCATTTGTGAATCAGTTTCTTCTCTCACCCGCTCAAAGCGAGGCGAAGTGGCTCCGTCTAGCGGTGAAATGTGAAACCAATATTTTTGAATGCGGTGTCACGTGACTTCATTAGCCAATAGGAGACCATAGGAGATGTTGACGTCATACTTTTAAATTCAAATATGTAAACATTGGGCCATGTGATTTCGATTAAAATTGTGTGTGGTCTTTTTTTTCAATGGACGGACAATGGACGGACAATGGACGGGGGACTTGTTGAGCTAGGCCAGATTATTGATTTTTTGGGGGTTTTGGACGATTTCTGACGTTTTAAGCGCATGTCCTTGTTGCATTACTCCACATGGCAAAAAGAGTTCAAAAGGTCGTTCTCTACTGAAATATAAGTCCAGATGTAATCCAGGTAGGGCCGGACGGACGGATGGACGGACGGACGGATGGACGGATGGACGGACGCAATTAATTGGGTACAAGCCAGATATTATATTGAAAAGTCCTAGGTTTAACATGTCATTGCAAAGTGTTCAATTTGCTAAGGATGCAAATTCTGACCTTATCTGTTTATGCATGTATTAGTAAAAATATTGTGAGAAGTTTTATTTATTTATTACATATATTATTTCAAAACTTTATCCAAAGACATAGATATGAATACCATAGTAAAATTATTGTAACATGGTGAATGTATAGGTGTGTAACTTTGATTCTTTGGTGCTATTGTACTTTTCTCTTACAGTATGCAGTATTTTTACTATTTATATGGTATGAAGGATCAGGATGGGGTAATATGTTAAAAAATAATGCAAACTTTGGTTATTCATGTCTACCTTTACATCAAGTATTATTGAAAGTTTTTTTTTTATATTGAGAGCATTGCAAAATAGATCTGAAATAGCTATGGTCAACGTGGTTACGATTTTATGTTTAACTTTGAAAGTTGGAAGTGAGTCTGTTTTAAAAGTATGTTTAACCGGTGGTACATGAGGGTAAAGAGAATGTATGCTTTCAGTTTTAGTTCAAACACCAAATTATCCTTTTGTATTTAAAACTATTAGGTTGTGTTTTGTTTGATTGTATGATCTTACTTTTTTATTTCTGTACCAACTTGTTTTATTAAATGTTGAGTTGTAAAAAATCATAGATCCTGTACAGCTTATGATCTCAGGTTTCCAGTTTTCTTTTCCATGCCCAAAAATATTAAGATAGTATGATATTATAAGCTTTTTGTTAAAAATAATTCATGTATTTATATTAAAAAGATTTTTTCATGAGACTTTTTATTCACAATTGACATACACGCATACAGGAATTTGTGATGTTAGTAGTATGCATGTACTATCTGGTACGTCGGAGGTTTCCAGAAACAAAGGTTTATGGATTATTTTTTGTTTACACTCTAGAATGTGGAATGTTCTCAATGCATTACATAATTTGTTAAGAATAATGTAGATTGTTCTCCCCGGAATTGTTCTAGACCTTAGGGTATATATATAAAGGCAGCTCGCAATTTAATAGATAGCATTAGTTTGGATTTTCAGTTTGTGAATTAGTTTGAAAGAGTTTGATTTGTTCATCTTTTGATTTGATATTTCATCTTTGTCATTAAGTTTGGATATTTCATGCATCTTTGCCATCAAGTTGGATATTTCATGCATCCTTGTCATTAAGTTTGAATTTGTAAATTGTCGCTCTGAGAAGCATTTGTTTGAAAACTTTGTTATTGGAACTTTGAAGACTGGATAAAAGCTCACAGAGCATTGTTTTGGAGATATCATCTCATTTTGACCAGACGAGCTGAAAGCCGCTTGGAAACTTTGGAATTGGATTAGACTTTGCAAAGCAAGCATTTCTGGAGTGGATATTTTGTGGAGTGGAAACTTTTTTGGGGAATGGACAGTAATTTCAAGCGTCAGATTGTGTCAGAACATTCACAGCAATCTTGTGTAATAAAGTATTTTTCTATTTAATTTATTTAGACATTTGTATTATCAATAATTCATTATTGTAGATTCTATTTTATTATAAAATAAATAATTGTAAAATTTAACCACTAAATTCGCAGTGTTAATTTGACCATACCCTAGACGTTCTAATCTGTTACTTGAGCCATAACACACTGAAAATTAAACACGTAATAATTATTGTGATAGAATCATCTTAACAGTCCATCTCTAAAATAATCAACAAAGAAAGTTTTTCAATCTAGCTACCATTTTCTGCAATAAAATCATCATCACGGGTAGTCATGATT
>CM032668.1:18415406-18490721 GCA_019095985.1 Streblospio benedicti | reverse complement strand
TTTGAATCTAACTTTACTAATAGTCAAATTCAGCACATGGGCAGGGAAGTCTACTGCCATATATAATTCGAGTACATGTCATAGTTATATTTTGTGTTAGGGATATTAATTGGGTGGTTGCAATCAGGTTACTTATTTTTTCATATCACTATTACCTTTATATATGTAATCATTCATTAGGATATTTTCCTTATAGTTGTCAGTTGTATCAAGTTTAGAAGCTGTTGTGAATGGTTCTTGGGTGGGGTTGTGTGTCGTCTTTGTTTCCCCACCTGTTTTCAAAATAAACGTCAACTTCAGCCAGTGTAAATATACATATCAGCTGAGTTGACACTAACAACAACCCACAAGTGTTTATTTTTCAAAAACAAGCTCGTCCCGTTCACAACAGCTTTATCATCTCTGGGTGAAACCTAGGTCCACAATGGTAATGAAGCACAAACTAAAAAATATATTTTACTGCTAGTGAACTATAATAAAGTTGTGATATAAAACACAGATAAATAAATGTTTTAGCCAGCGTCAAACAACCGGCCCCGCTCAGATTTAGTAGCTTCCTTACGGGCGTCGCATCTTGGGATCATATATTTCATGATAACTTCAAAAGTAGTAGTTGAAAATTATGTTTAAAGACACCAGTTGGAAGAGCTTTTTAAGACATTTACAACGCCACCTTATTCGTTTCGAAACTATTGAAGAAACAAGGAAATTTTTTGTTCATGCAACCAGTCGTTTATAGCAAACATCATATCACTTCTTTTGACCAATCGGTGCTCTTCATTGGACAAGTTTTAAATATTGTAGTAAAAGTGGGCGGAGCCTAATTGCTACGCTGCCCATATTTGGATGGTGTAATACGCGATATATCGCCACTTTAGTCCATTCATAAATATACCCTGGAATGTGAGAACAATAAATAACATATTTTAATTAATTTTTTACAACAATTTCAAATGATACATTGTACATACTACATATACATCGTATCTAAGTTATCCATCATAGACAATTGTTATATATGCTAGAGCATATCAATAATATGGATTTGTCAACACTGTTTTGAATTTTGCTAAAACAGAACTTGGCATAGAATTAGATGATGTGGTATTTTGATTGAAGAACTCATATAATTATGTAACATAGCTGTAAACCTCTGAATGCAACAAAAGTATTCATTTTCATAAGCTTGATTGATTTGTTAAATTTGATATTTTTCACCGTGTTAATCTATTTGATGAAAATTATATAAAGCACTGTGAAGTATGGCTGAGGTCGAGTTCGCGTCAAATAGCGCATAATATTTAGATGAAATCAACCTCAAACTTTTTTGACCCCCGTAATCGTGTCTTGAAACTTTTTTGACACCCCTCATTATATAGTCAAAACTTTTTTGACCCCCCATTATATTCTGACCCAACCCCTGACACAAATAATGAACACTCCCTAATTATTGACTAGTGAATACTCATGATTTATCACTCGTGAGCGCCCGTGATTAACCAGCCGTGAATCAGAAACATCAGAAATGACATATCATTTCATGTTGCTTCAATCATTCTTACCATGCAATTCAATAGAAAAATATAAACATATGTTGTTTTGAAAAGGAACCTGTAGGTTTGAAACTAGTAATAAAACATTTTTTGGATCACATTTGTTTAAGAATTTTTTGAATAATTGAATTGCATGGTAAGAATGATTGAAGCAACATGAGATCACATGCTATATACCGTATAAACTCTATTTTAAGTGACATATCATTTAATTTGATATAAAATATTATTACATAACAAGTTGTTAAAATACATAATAATTCATTTGTTTGCCCTTTAATAAAAAAAAAAAAAAAAAAAATAAACAGCATATGGCAATTCTATAAAAAAATGTACTTGGAATACAACTTTATTGGGGAAAGCTACATAAAAAAACCCACACATTTATGAAGTAATAGTTCACTTGAATGTACAGAATGTCTTTCTATGCCAACCTGTAGCTGATTGTCTTGACTACTGCAAACTTATTATTAGCCGTATAAGCATGGACCCAAAGGTGCAGTACTCTTTCTTCTACTCCCAGCGCCATTACATTATCACTCTCTTCCACCAGACCGTCCACAGTCTGCATCAGCTCGCCAGTTGCCCACGAGTGGAGGCTCACGGTTCGCCAGTCTCTGTGCAGCACGGCGAGCAGGTCTTGTGAGACGCTCACCACGGAGTGCCAATCGTCGGGTGTGAACGGCAGGTGGACCTCCGTACGCCGCTGCGTGTCTGTAACAGATCGACACATGGTGTTACATTGTCCATATGATATATGTGAGAACCAGCAATCAGGTGTACATCCTCGGTGTTGTGTTCTTTGTCGGCATACTTTTTGGGCCGTATGTGACATGATCTCCATGATCTCCAAATAATAATGATAATAATATAGAGGTACTTATAGTGCCAATATCCATACTAGGCGATTCATTTTAGCTCCTCCAGGGGGCTAACGTAGAACTAATTGTTTTAAAGCAGATGAAGGTGGGACATTGTTAGACACTATCTCTGCCATGTTTTTCCAGAAGTATACCAAAATATACCTTGCGAATATTTTTAAAACTCAAATTTAGATGATTTTGCAAGGTCTCAAAATTACAAGAGTCCAGATTCTCTTAATTGACAGCTAGAACCCATATTTTACAATCAAGGAACACCAAACTCATATGTATTATTCCAAACAGTATGTGCAATATATTTATCACGCAATGTATTTACTTAACATGAGAAATGGCGTGTATTCAATGAATCATTGGTCATTTTACGTAAAAATGAGCTGAGACTTCACTCAGAATTTGAACTTCAATAATAATTTTAGTGCTTTATCATGGAAAAAAGCATTTAATATGTACTTAAAAAACTTCCACGGGTTGTTGCCTTTCATATGAAATACAATATGATATGTTACAGTGGAAAATGTCGCAACTGTAGGTGTTTAAGTTTGCCCCACCCCTAAAATTGGAAAAAAACGACAAAATCCTCAAATCGGGTATATATGCCTTACTAACAGCTATCGAAGTAATTATATCATATAAAATGTTTTTTGTATGGATAACCAGCCCACGGGGATGGTTCCGCTTTTCACCTATTATCGCAGCTGGAAGTGTCATTTTTGCTACGTCCATATATATATATAATGGATGAATTTTACCGTGGCGTCAATTGCCGCCAAATGTTCACGAAATAGCTGCTTTGGTCTTCGTTATGATCACCCCAAATGTAGCAAAAGTGAACCCGAAATCCTGAAAAACCCTATAGGATGAACCTCGTTCATATTTGGTATGTATATAAAAAATTGGTATACTTTACCGGCCACCTATAAAAGAAAAAGATTAACAACCGGCTAAACACACATTTTGCTGACCAAACATCAACTGTAAAATACTGCAGTCACGCAGCCTTCATCGTGACAGTACATGCCTATACTTTCTTCCACTTATGGCAAGTTTGGTATCAATTTAAAGGTCTATACACACGCTTGACGTTGCCATTCATTGATTTTTCATATCACATTTTCTAAGAAATAAAAAAATAGTTTTCCTGCGAAAATGTGTACTTTGTTTACATCCGTGTTTGAATACTGCAGGTGCTTGCAGGTGCGCGCTGGAAAATGCTTCTTTTTCACGTAGTCGATGAATAATTATTATTTTTACTTTCAAATTGATGCAAACGGATAGAATTTATGATGTACAATGTTTGTTCAGTGATAATTTAGGTTGTCATAGAATGTAAACAACATAAAACGTCTGTTATTGTCGTGTATTCTAATATCGGCAGGTGCCCGACAGCATGAACATCGGCAAAACCGGCGCTTGACATTGGCCTGATAACATTACATTTCCAGAGAATGTTTACCATTAATATATATTATTTGTTGATCTAATGAGTAGAAAATACCATATTACGAAAAATTGTGCTGGGACTTCACTCAAAATTTGAATGTTGTTAACAATTTTAGTGCTTTATTATTGAGGAAAAAACATTTAATATGTATGAGAAAAACTTTCACGGGTTGTTACCTTTTATAGGAAATACAATAGAATATATTAGAGTAAAAAATTTAGCAACAGTAGATTTTCAAATTTCCCCCACCCACAAATTTGACAAAACGGTAAAATCAGCAAATTGAGTATATATGCCTTCTTAAATGCCTATGGAAGTAATTATACCATATACAATGTGTGTTTTGTATGGATTACATTACATTTCCAGAGAATGCTTACTGTTAACATATATTATTTGTTGATCTAATGAGTAGAAAATACCATATTATGTAAAATTGTGCTGAGACATCAGTCAAAAATCAATCGTTGTTGAAAATGTTATTGGATGAACATTTAGAAAATACGTTATCATGTGTGGCATTGAGTGGCACGAAATAGCACGATGAACTTCAAATGTTAGTCTATATGTTGTCAGTTTTCAGGTTCATCAATGGATAAATCTACATCTTAAGAATTAGTGCAAATCACACCTTTACTCTCACCCATTGCAAGATTGCACTCAAGTTTCTTTTCATCTGCATGAGCATCGTGATGATGCTAATCATTTACAAATAATTGAGAGGCGACTTCTTCATATACAGACACTGCAAGATGCTCTACCCACACCCGATGAACCAGTCCACACACTAAACGAGCCCCTTACTTTCCAGGAAGTGGACAAAGCTATTCGTAACTTAAAAATTGGTAAAGCTTGTGGACTTGATGGAGTTTTTTCTGAATCTCTTGAAAAATAAATCTGTCGTTGACTTATTATTTCGTATTTACTGTTATTGTTTTGAACATGGTGTTGTACCAGACTCTTGGTTATTAAATGTTATAAAACCCATTTTTAAAGCTAGAAGCCTATAAGACCCTTTAAATTATAGAGGAATAACTCTGGTGAATTTTGTATGCAAATGCTATTCTTTCATCTTGAACACGAGACTATGTAAATGGGCTGAAGATAATGGAATTTTATCTGACAAGCAGAATGGTTGTTGGCATGCTAGAAGTTGTTTGGATCACATGTATGTTTTGTACGCAATTGTTAAAAATAGAATAATGTTAAAACGCAGTACATATGCATGTTTTATAGATGCAAAAAAAGCGTTTGAGCGAGTAAATCATGATTGTCTGTGGGTCAAGTTGTACGACCTAAGTATTAAAGGTAAAATGCTGTCTGCTATTCAATCACTTTATGATAAAAGACGTTTATCCTGTAAAATACGTCTAAATAATCTTTTAACTGATTCATTCCCTGTACATTGTTGTGTAAAGCAAGGTGATCCAATGTCCCCAACTATCTTTGCTTTGTATGTTAATGACCTCATTGATGAGTTGAATATAATTGATAAAGGAGTACAATGTGGTAAGAAAAAAGTCTGCTCATTGTTCTATGCTGATGACATTGTGGTCCTGGCTGAGAATGCTGCTGATCTACAGATGCAACTGGATGAAGTAAACCAATGGTGTAGTAAATGGAGAATGGAATTAAATCAAGATAAAACTAAAATCATACATTTTAGACCAAAGACTGCAAAAATTACTTATAAATTTACATGTGGCTCTATCGATCTCAAAACTTGTTCCAAATATAAGTACCTTGGAATGTATTTTAATGAATTTATGGATGATTGTGAGGTTGTAAGAGATGTTTCAAAAAGTGCGTCTAGGGCACTTGGTGGTGTCATTTGTAAATTCAAAAATACAGGTGGTTTGCATTATGGAACATTTACCAAGTTATCTGAATGTATTGTACAACCTGTTACGCTATATGGTGCTGGACTACGGACTATGTGGGACTCCCATAGGAGAACGAACATGTCAATTATGTTCAGAAAAAAAGATAGAAGATGAAGTTCATTTTTTATTAGAATGTGAACTATATGACAATCTAGAGAGGTTTTGATAACAGATTTAAATGAAAACGATAGTGATTTAAATGCAAAGGATCAGTATTGTTTATTAATGAGTAATCCAGATATACAGGCTGATATAAGCAAATGTGTTTTTAAAATGTGGGAGAGGCGTAAACTTTTTTATCTAATATAATGTCAATAACAAATAATCTTGAAAAGTACATTTTACGGTGTGATATTATCTATGTAAATATTCGTGTTTTTAATGTATTCTATCATGTGTTAACATTTTAACATACTTAATATGTCTTGTAGGTCGATTTATGGCTCTGCAACATTAAGCTATAATGTTTTAAAACTGTATTTTAACCTCTTTTAATAATGTTGCATGACATATATGGAATAAACAAATAAACTAAACTAAACTAACTCTAGGATTTCTATCAAAGCGAATGATGTTTTTATCAGGTGATCGAGTGATGCCTGTCAAAGTCCACGATGATGAAGAAATCAAGGTTCAGACACGTTTTTAGTCCATAATATTGTAAGTAAAAATATATTATTATAAAAAAAATGGTTCATGTTGTGTTTTGTGTGTATCTTCAATAAAACGTAGCTACAATTAAAATAACTGCTGATATTACGACATTTTAAATTGCTCGCAGGAACTGTCAAATGAATCGGCGATTACATGAGATCGTCGAGATCGAACGTGATGCTGTATGTATCCGTATATATAACTGTGAAAATAAGAAACTAAACCATCTCGTGAATGTATACTGTAAATACGAGAAAGTTCTGATGAAAACCACTGGAACTACTAAGGTTATATTTCAATCTCTACAAGGAAACCTCCTATGGTGAACAACTTGTCAAGCAAAAAGCCAATGCGACAGTCAGCCACAAAACAGTGAAAATGGCAGCTGCGTCAAAGGAGTTAATAATAAAGCACTGAAAAAACAATAATATGCCAAATATTGAACCATTGTGTTTGACAATGTAGCATAGTATCGGCCTGCCACAGCCACTGACCTTTGGAAAAAATGAACAATTTATCCTGCACACAGTCTATGACAGCAATTCGGCCTGTGTGCGGCTCCTCACAGAGAGCGCACCATCTTCCCCTGGTCAACAGGCTGATGACCTGAAACAGAGGACAGTGCACTGACGAGTTGCTCTAACCACATGGACACTTAAAAATCATTTCTTAGCATCTGAATAGTGATGATATGTAAGTATATGGGTATGGTCATTGTAATGCAGGGGATTCACCTGTGTGTGGTCTTCCATCGACAGCAGTTCGAGCTTGTACATAGAGCGGTACGTAGAGCTGTCCTTGGTCTCCTTCTCAGAGCCCACGGCATTGCTGGTGGCGCCGATCACACGTTTACTCGTCCATCTGCGGATTTCCCGGCCGGTGGCACCGTCCACCAGCACTATCGGCTCCATCCCCCAGTTCTGCAGCACGATGCGGTTGCCTGTGGGCGTCTGGTGCTTCACGCAGTTCACCCGCAGCCCTTCAGGCAGGGGCACGGACCACACAAGGCTGGTCTGTGAACACAACACGCACTAAATACAGGTGTGATAATGAAAATAGAATGTGCCCAATATGACAAGTGGAATAAAAGTGACTCAGACCAACAATTACTCACACACCGCCTCACACTCACACACACAAACACACACTCACAGACATCCACACTCACATACACAGCCACTCAGACATACAAACACACATTCAGAAACAAACTCACACACTGTGAGTGACAATGGCCAAGCTCCCACGTCTCCTGTTCTCTGTACATAACACACAATATGGTACTTGAGTCTCTTGTTCTCTGTACATAACACACACCTGAGTGACGTTGTTGGTGCCCAGGGACAGCTCCCACTTCTCAAGTTGGTTGCTTTCTTTGTTCGTCCATACCAGGGAGTTGCCCTGCAGGCTGATAGAGGTACGGTGAGCTACATAAGCATACGGCGGGGGTCTGAACTCCGAAACCCAGCTCAGCTGGACGGGAACGATAAGACGCGGCAGTTCTGAAACACACGGGACATCATATTTGGCAAACAATAGTGACGCTGATTATATGGAGCCACATGCAGCCCCACTGGGAAGATGAATATCAGTGTGGTTAGAACCTCATGACACCCCTCGTCCTGACACCCCAACAGCTCGCCTAACATCCCCAATCCTAACAGCTCATCCTGACAGCACCAAACTGTAGCCATACAACAGCAGAAAGACGAAATTACAATGAACCCACATTATTTGATGTACTTACAAAACACGCATAATCCTAACCTAGATATAGTCACAATTTAGATACTCACACAATGCAAAAAAATTAAAACTAAATTCTACTTATACGTGTGTTTGAATTATGTGAGCGTGAGTAAAATTGGTCATACTAAAATGTCAGGGCCATCAGAAGGTTTTGAAAAAGAGGGGTACCATTTGTATATCCCACCAACATATTTTGGAACATGCTCCCCCTGGAAATTGTTGAAATTTTGTGTGCTCTCGGGTGCAATCTGAGCCATTTTTAGCACCAATTCCTTTATATAAAACTGTCTGGAATTCAAACGAATAAGGAGAGATGGGGGTGTGGGGTGTGGTTGAACAATCAATGCCTGCAAACCTTACGCACCCAGTCCCTAGATGTGGAAAGCCAAAATAAATGTGGATGTGAGCGCAGATACTATATAATTGCCCATTGAAGCTGTGCAGCTGATTAAGCGCATTTACTGAGCATTCAGACTCAGCATTTTGTTGAGTGTACACCCCAGCTTGTGCAGGGAAAAATGATAAGGAAAAACATAAGCTTGCAAACTTCTAGAGCTTTTAGCCAGGTAAATGTTGTAGAAATCAAAAGACTGTGAAGTGTAGTATATCATGTTGACTGATCACGCAATATAATGTGGTCATCTCTTTTGTTATATGTTGTGTGATACTGACCGTCACAATATGCACAGTGAGTACATTATGACTCAATAAAAAAGAAATTAAATCTGTTGTAATAAACTTTTTTGGGTCGCATAGAATCATTTGCGTTTTTAAATATATACAAATTTAAGTATCTAAATGCATTCTGAGCATAATTGAAATTAAAAGGGTATCTTTATGAATTATATATATGAAATTAAGGTGGATCTTAAAGAATTTCTACACACTGTATACAAAGGACTTGCTAACCAGTACCTAATGGATTACCATATACGTCAATCCGGAAAAAGGAGGGTGCCCTCGCCCCCCACCCCCCCACCCCCCATGTGACGGCCCTGCAGTACTAGAAATCACAATAATTACAATTTTTTTGACGCTTGGTTAATCAATTGGATATATCTTTGTGGTTTACTTTGTCTTTTTTTCTGGATACATGGAAACTAACTTGGATTTTTTAGAATAGATAGTTAAACAATGAACATCAAATAACTAAATATCAATATAGTAGAACCTCCAATTAAGACCACCTCTCCATTGAGATCACCTCTGTAATGAAACCACTTTTCCCAGTGCCAAACCCTCATAAAGCTACCCTAATGAACCATGATATCCATTAAATATAGTTTTGATTTAGAAGTATTTTTCACAGTAGCACTGCCATACAACTTACACCCCATACCACCTTATTCAGGTTAACTCACCCAATGGTTATTAGAAGGAAAAAAATATTAAGATATGTTACCACCCAGAACAAATCATGACTTATGAAAATATGAACTCATTTCATCAGTTATTGATATAGAACCAAGTGTGGGATATAGAACCAAATGTGGGAGCAACATAATGCCTAAATGTCCCCAAAATACGAAAAAAACATTTTGGCATGGGCGTAACAATTGTTTGAGTAATATATAATACAAATGTGATAATGTTAGGGGACTCACTTTCAGAACAAATTTTTAACATGGGGCAAGCGTTAAATCTAAGGGACGCTGGGTTGTTTTAAAGTTAAAGTACAATATGTGGGAGTAACCACTTTTAAGGACAATATGGAACAACACCGTCACAATTCTCATATCTCTAAGCCTAATCATAACATATGATATGTTTTCCGATATGGTAGTGTGATAAAAGACTACACCTCTAGACTGCGATTGGAGTGAGTCTAGAGGGCTGGACGATGGTGGTAGCTTTGTATAAGAGATGAATGGTTGATTGTATGCTTCAGTTGTATGAAAAATAAACATAGATACAAGATCGAGTAGTACGTTACAACACCGTGTACATATATACTAGAATTACCAGATGCACAATTGACACCAGTGTATCCTGCAGCACACACACAGAGGTAGCCATTCATCCTGTCCTCACAAGTAGATTCGTGCTCACATGGTGTGGAGAAGCATTCATTGGTGTCTGCAATGTGTACAATGATAAGATTTAGCTTCTCACTTACAAATAATGTGAATAAATTCAGTCAGACAGTTCCAGTACAGGCCCCACGCAGAAGAACGGTGCACACGGTCACCTGGTTCTCGGGTGGAAGTGCCTCACAACATGAGATGTTCAATATATCAAAAGTAGAAGAAGACGCTAACACTCCTTTATTATTGCGTCACTTCAGCTCAGCTGCTGAAGCAAGCATTGTGTTTTGTTTGTTTGTAACTAACTAACTAACTAACTAACCAACTAGCTAGATCAAAAGTGTTAAAAAAACACTGCCTCGCTAGAAGTATGTTGACTCACCGGCAATTAAGATATATACTGAAGTAATGTATACTTTACAATCAAGAAATTTATGAATTTGAGGAGAAAACATCAGAATGAATCAGAATCAATATATCCAGCAAAAAGTTATTTTTGTTGCCATATAATAGCATTGAATAACAGATAATAATCAGTATCAGTTTCAAATCCAATAATCAAGTTTGCTATTTGGTTGGAATATTGATTTTTTTTCTTGCTGGCTAATTGCATTGAATATCATTTGGTGCTCTATCCCCAGGATAAAACGGATTCAGGAAGAAGCATTCGTGAGACACAACTGATACTGACAATTCAAGATCTTCTGCCTCTCCATGATCCTGCAAAATCGCAGGTGGACGTCAGAGTGTTTGATTTTGTCAAGAAACACTGGCAATAAGTGCAACAGTAGACTTGGTTTTCTACGAAGGAACTTACGTAGGTGCCCACAGGCACTTAAGTGGACTGCATACTTCAGCCTAGTGAGATCAGGAGCATAGTATGCATGTGCAGTATGGGACCTCCGTTACAGAACAGTTAAAGATATACAAAGTCCAGAACAAAGCGATATGCTGGGTGTGTGGAAAGAGACCTAGAGAAGAGGTCAGTGTATCTAAACTTACCAGAGACTTGAAGTTGGCTCCCTTAGAGCAGCATAGCAAGATTCAAAGCCTAACCCTAACATACAAGATAGTGCATGGGGAAGCGGCCGTGACACTGGACCAGCTCAGTCTGCTTATTGCTGACAGTAGGACTCGTACGTTACACTGCCATAAGTTTTGCCAGTGCACCAGAAGAACTGGCTCGTTTCTGAATGTGACTTAAGGAGTGGAACCTTCTTCCCGCCAACGTGGTGGAGGCTGACCAGTCAACCAGCTTCAAGAGTCAGCTGCCTGCCCCGCTGGGTTGAACCAGCAGGACTCACCTGGTGCAATGAGCTTTTGCTCTCTGCCGGCATCAAGTAAAACCAGAACCTGCTATGTTGTTACCTGTCTGACAGCTGCTGCCGGTGTAGCCGGCCTTGCATTCACAACCGTCCTTTGTCCACACGCCGCCATTCTCACAGAGCATGACCATGAGAGACCGGCCCATGTTGGTATTCCCTATGATAAAACGTACAATGTATGAATGAAGTTTTCATGTTGATCTGATATTTAATAAGATATTTATTAGAGAATATAAAATATAAACAATAAGTTGATACACTACACATGAGTGCATTTTTACATGATTTATTGCTGGATTGCTTTGTTTTAAGAGTTTTTTGCCCACTGATACGAGTAGCACAAATCAGCTGTCAGTAGGCGAGAGGGGTAAGGGACAGTAGCCATTTTTTGAGGCACATAAAGCTGCTTTGGGTAAAAATTGTGCCATCTTCTATATCTACCAAAACAGTATATACAAGCAACAAAAATCAATTAATTATATTGCACTTTGAATTTATTCCATTATTGTACTGATGGACTGCCTTTTATTTTAATGAGTGTTATTTACATTTATAGATCAAGTGTTTTTGATAAAAAAACACAAAAAGGCCAAACCTCCAAGAAAATCTGGAGCAATTTCCTCCTTCAGCAATCCTGCAAGAGGATCTACCGGAGTGAGAGGATATCACAAAGAAAATGGGGAAAGGATTTTACCTCATCGTCGTCTAGGATTCACAGACAAAGAGATGGATTAGAGATTGAAAGACAAATAAATGTTTTAAATTTTTAACTAGAAATAATCAATGTTTACTATTGATTTATGTACATCAAATACATTATAATAATCACTTGTTATGTTCAATTTTCCGACAATTTCTGTCATTACTATTATTTCAAAACTTTTGTAAAAGAGTTACTTTCTTTGTAGCAGGAATAGAGCTTTGGAAATAATATCTTTTAAAGATGTTCATGCTTCACTCGTCTATTGTCTGTAGTAATTCTGTGAAGTATATTTTCCGTTATTTGAAAATTGTAGGGGGAAAATGCTTAGTCTCTGGAGTGTATTCATATTGGAAATTTTTAAAGCAATAGATTTAATACAACTGATTATTACCTGCATCCAATAATTTTTGTATTCAAAGTTCTTGATTTTCCATTCTATTTTAACAGAAATACTGGGAATTATGTTGGTGTTACCTCGGGGCTGCTATTGTAATAAGTATTTTATTTGGCATGTCATTTTCGAATCTGTAATAACATCGTCACTGTGTGTACAACTAAGCTGCTACCGTAATTAGTAACAAATAAATAAATGATTTATGATAAATAATGTTTCTTTAGATTAGTTTGCAATTATTTTGAATATGTGGTCTAGAAATAAATGCAATATAAGACCAATATTATTGACAAGTAACAGTAACAAAATAGTGTATGTTGTTAGTATGATATTCTTATTCCTATTGAATTATTCAATGCATTAACATCTTGACACCTTTGCCTAGCCTTACTACTGTGGCTGGTATTGGTATAAGTATTATTTGTATAATACATTGTAGAATAACTTCAGTGTAACATTAACAAATGGACTATTAATACATTAACATAATAACTAGCAGCAAACATTTAAATATCTTTATGATGCACATGTCGACACAATCTCCAAAATAATAAGAAAACGGTTAATAAAATATCAAAGGATTTCAATGCTAACAAGTGGTTGTCGAAAGCCAAAACTCGTCCCATCATAGATCAGGCCCTTTTAGGTCAGCAATTTTAAAATTAGCAATTCAAATACATACTTGTGTAAAGAATATTGTAGAAAGGCAACACATCTAATCAGGATGAAAATAAAAACACACTGTAACTTTATCAAAAGTAGGGTAAAGCACACCAAAGTCTAATCAGCTAAATATGAAGTTTGGTGACAGTACATCAAATACTTCTCCCTGTAGAGTGGTAGCAAGGTATAAACACATGTCGCTCACACGTTCGTCAAAAGTAGGCCAAAGTACAACAGTGTTAATTCAGTGTGGAGACTAATATAGCAAACAAAATTTAACGTTTAATGACCATAGGTGTAACACTTTATACAGTACAATGGTAACAATTATTTTATTCAAAATCTCCATGATTATCTTTTAAAATAGGCCAAAGTACACAAACATCAAGTCACCTTCGGAGAGTAATAAAGTCAAACCAAATGTCAAGTTTGGTGATAATAGGTAATAAACTGTTACCGGTAGACATATAAACACAACTTTGTAATAATATTTGTCTTAAAAACATATGGTATCTTCATCAAAAGTAGACCATAGTAAACCAAAATCTAATCAGCTCAGGAGCGTAGTATAATGAAGATAAATACGAAGTTTGTTGACTATTACTTTAACTTTGTAACAGGGGAGAAAGTGTGTATTGATTCCGGGTTATACTTTGTTAACACTGTTTTTGGTTGGACCATTGCAGGACGAATGAAAGCTGAATTAAAAGAATCCACATGTGGGCATACAGAAGAAATTGATAGTTATAACTATCAAGTTGATCAACTTCAATCAAACGTTTTTGAAATGCAAAATGATCTTTTAAAGAACAAGACTGAAACAATTGCTGATAGGCAAACACCACAGGCAGTCCTTTACAAGAACAAGCATCTTTCATCTGAAAAGGTGGTCTCTCTGGAGACCATTCTATCAACGAGAACGAAGAGCAACCGAGAGAAATGAAGATAGATAATGCCTTGCTGTGGCAAGATGAAGAACAAGTGGATGTTTTGAAATCAGAAAAGGAAGATTATGTTGCTAAAATTAAACAACTTTCCTATGAAAGTTTTCAAACCATGCAGGTTCCTTGTCAAACAAAAAAGTATTCTTTGTACTATACTTGCACTGTTTTATATTGCATTTCTATTTTAGTTTTTGACAAGGAACCTACATGGTATGAAAACGTTAATAAAATTTGAAAAAATCATATTCCCCCATATTGTACCTATTTAATATGTATACAAAGGCATGTGCCTGGATAAATTATAACTAGGTGAATAAATTGCAAGATATTGTAATCTTATAAGGTTATAGTAAATCATTCAGCCATAAGGGAGATCTGAAATTCCATATAAGAACTCACTAGTAATCCTAATACGATAGGGAATACCATTCTAATCCTTAGAGCAAATCACATATCTCTGTGATGTGCTCTAAGAGCAAGCCTATAGTGAAGGTGACCGGAAAGACTGATATCAAATCTCAAACGTTCACACCATTTCAGAGATTTGCACATGACCAGAAGTTTAAAAATAGCTTTTAAACAAGAAACATAGTTGTCTGTTGGTGTCCTTGTCTAGTTGAGAATCAAGGTCAACCAATAAGAATGTGTCTTATCATAGTCAGATAGTCAACCTTTATCAGCAATGAATTGAAACCTTAACTGATGAAGTGAATGGGAGTAGTTAGTTTGCATGATCGGGGCTTTACCTGCATGAATCAGATTGTATGCAGTTGTGCGAGATGATATTAGCCAAACAGAATTGATAGTTTGTCAGATGCCCCCTGAGTTCCCCGAGAGTTTTTAAGTCTGACATGAAATTATTATATTGTGTGGATAAAAAATGACCAGAAGTTTAAAAATAGCTTTTAAACAAGAAACATGCAGTTGTCTGTTGGTGTCCTGGATCTCTTGAGAATCAAGGTCAACCAAAAATAAGAATAAGTGTCTTATCATAGTTATGTGATATAGTCAACCTTTATCAGCAATGAATTGAAACCTTAACTGATGAAAGGATGAATGGGAGTAGTTAGTTTGCATGAACATCGGGGCTTTACCTGCATGAATATTTGACACAGATTGTTAGTCAAAATTAATTGACACCTGGCCACACAAAGCACTTGATCTAGTGATCTAAAATTGTTGTGACATGTCTTCTGCATTTTCCTCCCAACCCCTTCCTTTAAATAAAATGCAGTTAAGAAGATGATAACATCTGGCATTCACTTTGTAACTGTTCCGACTGCATAAAACTAAAATATTATATCTTGTAGATTCCAACAAGATTCTATCCTGTTTTCTTTCAATGTAATAGCTGCTGAATATGCAGCAGGGGTTCCAAAAAGAAACTTCAATCCCGTCAACAGCAGCTTGAATGAACATAATTTTCCCAGCTGCCTTGTTGATGTGAATGTACCCCTGGTAAAGCAGGATGAGGGAATACGAGCTGCTCATAGTATATGACAGTGCATATGAGTGTGTGATGTAGTTATATAAGATGTTGAGGAAAGGGTCTGACATAGAAATTAAATAATTATATTGAGATGTGGATAAAATTCAAGAATGTTGATAGTAAAATGCTTAATTGCAACCTTCTCTGAATGAATGAAGCACGGCTGGACACGGTTAACTCTAACTTGAATGTAGTAAAAACTTTACCTATTTCTTGCTCTATCCAATCTTTGAAGTACAGCACTCGGGCATACAATCCTGCATAGTTGGGATTTGTGCAGCCTCCCCAATTGACAACCCCAGCCAGGTACCAGCCATCGCCTTCTCGGCATGCAAGTGGCCCACCAGAATTGCCCTGCCACATGAAATACACATAAAGTCCCAGGCATTAAGTCCTTTTCGTTCTAGCCTGGAAGCTTTGACATGTGAATGCCCGCTTCCTCCCCAACCCCACAATGGTTGGAAAAAGCTTGGACTCATACCAATCATAATGACTCTCTTTTTCTAGTTATGAGTAATACTGGCAGGCCCAACTCCTACGTAGACAATTTTTAGGGAAGTATATAGCCTTGATGAAAATCCATTCAGCATTTTTGTCCAAAATCAGCGGTTACCAATTCATTTAAATGTCTTTCACCTGTCCCCATGAATTGTAACTGAATATTTCACACACTTAATTGCAAGCAATTCGCAATTCAAGCTCAAGATTTTGGGCAAATCACGAATCACATAGGGTTTAATTTGTTTTTAAGTCTCTTAATTGTTTGATTTTATATTTCTAAACTTGTGCAGATAGTGGGGCGGTTATGTGATTAACATGTTCACATCTGGCAGAAAGCATAAAAAATTGTATATAGGGGTTTTTGGGTATGCTGATTCCAAAAAGATTGGGAACCAAGCTCCCAGATCTTTGGTTCCTTCCGAAATCCAAGATGGCTGCCAAGATGGCGGCCGGTACATACATAGTATGTAACTTTTTTATTATTTGGTCTAGAATTTAATGTTATACCACATTCTTGGCTAAATGTAGCACGAGAACGTCATTTCTGAGGTTATTTCAGTGATTTGAGGTCAAGAACAAGGTCAAAGGTCATGTACATGAGAAAATTGGAGCTAATTTGTGATTGAAAAATGAAGAACGTTCACACGCTCTCAGCCTTCTAAAGATTGAACTACTGTGGGATATTCAGGTGCAGTGTATGGTGAATTAAAACATTTCTGGATACATATCATGATGTAACATAATAGGGCTGAGATTTTTAGGGAAAGGTTAAAAACAATATATAATAGATCAGTATGTGTACACAAGTGATTTTGTGTATGCGTTAAACAAATCGACCAAACATAGTTCCCCCTACACCATCACAAGTACATGCTTTCAATGCATACGGTAAATTTATTGAGCTATTGGTTACTTTAAAACAGGTTTTTACATATCATTTAGTAGTGATTAGTAGGTTTTTCCTTCTACTAGGTTTTTACATGTCAAGAATATAAGTCACATGAGGTCTTCTTGATGTTCCCGGACACCTGGCCAGCACAAAAGCACAATTGTGTACGCTTCAAGTTTGCTTTGAAGCACTTGCATCTGCCCAGACACTGTTTATTGCAGTTACATTTGACCAGTTCGCAACAGCTCTTTGAAGCCTCTGGAAGGGTTGTCCATGTGGGAGTCCATTGACCATCTTCTGCATTTTCCTCCCAACCCCAGTCAGACGGAGAAGGCAATGATGGGTCAGCAATTTGTGCCTGACCCCAAATGTGACCTGCTTAGTAAGCAGCGCGTTTCACATGTTGGAATAATGCAGCTCTAGTTGGAGGAATATTGTCCAACTGGCGGCCTTCATATGCAAACAACTGTTATCGTGCTTCATTCACTTTGCTTAACTGTGACGTCCGACTGCATGAAACCACTACAAATCTCTCTATCTTGTCGACATCTTCATTGATTTGGATTGGAGCATTTGACAATCGATTGAAGAGATTATCCAAGTGAGGCATTTGATGCCATACTTCCCACACAGTTTTCTTTCCGATTCCACACATCGCTGAGACAGAATCGCAACCAGATATGGGATGTAGAAACAAAAGTACTGTAGAGCGTTCACGACCCACATGAGCAGCGATTTCATGAACAGCAATGTATCTGAATTTTGCTCCATGTCCAAATGCCAGCCAAACTTCAAAGTCATGAAGACTACTGGTAGTTGCAATGGCAAGAACAAAACATCTGTATCTGTTGCGTGAATCATAATTTTCCTGCTGCCTTGTTGGTGTGCATCCATCATGTGCAACATGATCCGGTAATCAGGCTCTTCATGTGTGCATGGCTGCAGGTGCGACAAGTCAACTGGAGAGGATGACAGCACATGCTCCTCATACATTGTCAGAAGCACTTTATCTGTTGGAATGTTGCCTGAATTGATTGCAAAAGATAGAAATGTGTACAAATTTGTCTTGTTTGAGTCTGTGCATAGGAAGCTGTTCCAGTTCCGTGATAGACCTGTGTTATCAGCAACACGAAGGGTTTCGTCATCACCCCGGCATTGTCTGGTAAAAGACCTAAGGCTATCAGGCTTGTAGCAGTCCCAAACCACATCAATTCGATTCACAGATTGCAAGTGTAGAAGGACATGAGGCACAAATACCAGATTGGCATAATCTATAAACATCTTGACCGCCACATTTGCTTTGTTGGGATCCAGAGAATGAACAAGAGCTACACCATCAATTATCTTGGTATTCACACGAGGAGGTTGTTGTGGATATTGAACTAAACCTTCAAGACATCTCATTAGATCAGATTTGTTTCCTAGACGCATCATGTTGTTTTCAGCTAGTGATGGTGGCCATGCATGGTTTTCATATTCAAAGAAAGCTTCCAGGTCACCTTCTCTGACTTGGCACGAAATGTACATTCGGGAAAACAAATGCAAATCACTTTTCATATTGGATATTTTCATATTGTCTTTTGATGAAGTTTTCTTTGACCCTGTCTTGAACAATGGCAAATTGTTCTTGGTAATTGAGTCGTAGACGTTCACGTTATCATTGAGTCGACCATCCACAAATTGCTGGCACTGTCTTGTGCCTATGTCTTGTGCTGTTTTGACAGCCTTTATCACTTCAGCTGACATGACCACAATTGTGTCCAGTGCAATCAGGTCTGCACTTGGCTCCATGAAGGGGTTTCCTGCCTCCTCAATAACTTGAATTAGGCGTTTGACATCAGCTTTGAATGCTTTCTGGATCCTTGGAATTTGTTCATGGTTACGATCATGTTTTTGCTTCTTTTGATTATATTTGTCCTCATATTCATTGAGCATTCTGGCAGTCTCCGGGCCAGCAACCATCCAACGTCGTAAGGCTTGGTCATTCTCAGTGATTCCTATAACACCCCCATCACCTTTCACCATAGCATTCAACTGCTCATGTATCTGATCATGCGCCAATGAGGAAAACTTGTGAGACGATTTCTGAGTTACAAAAAATCCTGCCAGCGAACTCAGCATAGGCGCTTGACACTGATCGTGGAGATGCATCAGATCTCTTTACATGTATTGAAAGCCACCTAGAGTAATGGTAGTGGTCGATTGCAAACATCAATGGAATGATTTTTTCCGAGGGTTTTACATACAGGAGAAAGTTTGCATCGCTGCTGAATGCTGAGGAACTGGATAAACAAAATCTCCAGTTGCAGGCTTTTATTCCAATAGAAGAACTGTGGGTGGTGTGTTGCCATTTCTTCACACCACTCTGGAAAAGGAAGAACTTGAACAGTACTATAGATCCAGATAGATCTAGATAGATCTAGAGTACTATATAGATCTATAGGGATGATGTATAAATTAGAGAACCTCTGATAAAAGCCCCATTGAAAATAATATTGGAACCACAATTTTCTGCTTATTAGGTTCTACGATATTTCTTATATCTGTCGATGTATTCAACTAGTATATCGCCCAAGTCATAGGCTTAAAAATCCATCTTTAGTAACATAAACAC
This sequence comes from Streblospio benedicti, assembly GCA_019095985.1. NCBI lineage: Eukaryota > Metazoa > Annelida > Polychaeta > Spionida > Spionidae > Streblospio > Streblospio benedicti. Next base: position 18,471,011 of record CM032668.1, on the reverse strand, counting down.
AGAAATGTTTAGATAAGTTTTAATAATAATATTTGTAAAACAAATCAAATCATGCTTTTAAATGCTTTATGTCAAACAATGATATATTGGAAAATATTGATATGGACAACATAATTCAACAGTGTTTCGAGTTTTTGTCTGCAGACATTTTTGTGTAGGTGTCAAGAATCAACCTTTATTCAATCGTGAACATGACCTTTGACCTTGTTGGTCACCTCCAATCATTAACATTATATCAGAATTGGATTCCCATGCCAAATTCAGTGCAAGAATTGTCATTACATGTTATTCTAGACCTAATAGTAATAAAATTACATACTATGTATGTACCGGCCGCCATCTTGGCCGCCATCTTGGATTTCGGAAGGAACCAATGATCTGGGAGCGTGGTTCCCGATCTCTTTGGAATCAGCATACCCAAAAACCCCTATATACAAATTTTTATGCTTTCTGCCAGAAGTGAACATGTTGGCCTGTATTTGTCACATATCCGCCCCACTAAGATATGTGGGAACAAGAGAATTTGGGTATAATAGAAACTTCAGTTGATAGTGTATAATTAAAAAAATAATCTGTTAACCAAGACGCCAACTTTATTTTTCCAATGTCGAGTATATTCTCCAATTTGCTGACCATACACCTTATAAAAACATTTTCAAATTTAGAGTGCATGTAAAAATGATATCTATGACATTTACACATTTTTCTCGAAGGATGTTGGAATTAGTTGGTGCCCCTAAACCCCAGATCTTTCCTTGGTCACATTATAGTATTTTAAGCTCTTGTGCAGAACGAGAAACACTGGCATGGGACTCACCATGCAGGAGCCAATGCTACCAGAGGCCTGTCCAGCACAGATCATGCTATCCGTGTTTTCACTAACAGATGCAATTTTGCTGCACTTTTCATTAGTGATGAGTGGAACGTATAATTGCTGCAGCCTTTGTGGTTTATGTTTGGGATGGCCTACAATGAGAGACAACAGACAAGATTTTTTTTAAATCCTTTTTTTACCGCGTCCGAATATTTTCGGACTTCCTCTAAGTCCATCTTCTGAGACTTCCTTCTGTCACTAGATGGCAGCACGTGTTGGAGTCTCAAAAAATGGAAGGAAGTATGAAAATATTCAGATATGGTAAAAAATGGAATTTTCAAAAATTAATCAATCGATATTTATCAAAAAGAAAGAAATCCAATGAATCTATTTACAGCAGAGGTTTCTTTCTTTCACTTACACGATTATGAGCATTAACAGTCCGTTCTTTCACATACATTTACACCTTACCAATAGTATTGCATCTCACACATTATTGTTAGTGTGAACAAATTAGTTTACATTGACTAACTGACACCCTGTTGTGCACGACCCCTGACAGTCTTGGGATTAGAACCCTAGAACTCTTACACAATCCTCGTTCGCCGATATTAAGATTTTTATGTAAGCAAGAAACTACAGAACACAATATGAAGATGCTTCTTCTACGACAACATAACGCACAATGATCATAAAACAGCAACATATAGTCTATACATATTATGCAACACATTTTATACACAGCAAACACAACTGGCAGTTGTGTATTAGGTGTATCATGCACAGTCGCAGTACCACTGCCACAGTGGCTCATGGTGGCATATTTCCAGGAAGGCCCTCTGGGGGGTGGGATCATGCATTTTTGGGGGCTTGAAGAAAAAGTTACCCCCCCCCCCCCATCAACATTTTAAAAAGTTGAGTGACCCTGCCTGACATTTGGTAAAAGAAAATATTTGGTCAAATGTACCAAAGCGTTTACTGAAGACTTCATGTTACATGTCACGCAGAAATCAGCTTGATTTTTGTCCACATTACACAGCTTTAATCCATATCAACAAATATTCACAATTGTGGCAATACTTAACATGTACTAAGTAGCATCACTTTGCTTGCAAGTAACAGTCATCTAGATATTCAAATATATGAAACTACAGTCTGCAGTAAAGCCTACCACGGTGTTGTTTCAATAAAGCAGAACAGTACTAACCCAGTTTGGTATTATACTGTAGCATGTAGGAAAACGGCAGATCTGTGTATCTGTCAATCAATGTCAGCATTAACCCCTGAGTTATATTGCAACGTGATTACACTGTAGAGAAAATGCAACGACTCCTTGCATTTAGGCTACTACGTGAATATCGTTTTTACTCATAGCTCAAAATTAATTAACAAAAAAAAATTATTTGATGGTTTAGTCAATCAGATTCGTTAAGAAATAAAGAGACATTAGTTATTGCTTTGTATTGATAATGGGAGATCGTGAGGTGCAATTTCTTACTGTGGAACATATCTTACGGCGGCGGTTCTCGTCGGTGCGAACGCCACACAGAACCCCGTTTGTTTGTCTCCAAAAAGCTGTTATAAGAAGTCAATTTTGTCGCTTAATACTGCATCTAGAAATATGGTTAGCTATCATTTTGAAGCTTAGTGTTTTCTCTATCCCGTTTGTTTGTAGTCTCATTGTATTGTATTGTGAGCCAACAACCTGGCCAAGAATATTACTGTCAAACAGTACATGTGAATCCAAGTTTAGAAATCAGCATAAGTAAACTTTTTGACACATCTTCCGACTTCCAACTAAAATGTGACAAACTTATAGTTGTTTGATTTAGTATTTATTGGTGTCAGATCAATCGCATATTGGTCTCTTGTCATTCACAAATGATTTCACAGTGGATTATTTCTATACACGGGTAAATTTGCGTGTTTAAAGTGCTAACCTTTGATATATCATGCTGACCATTTCCTCATACTCATGGCTCGATTGTTGTTTTTGCTAATAACTCAAAAAGTATTTGATCAAAAAAAATATTTGTAAGCAGTTTTGCAAAGAGCGTCTTAAGACCTTTCCAATGATATTTTACTTCATCATATACGTTAAGAAATTATAAAAAAAAACGGATCGTGGGGGCGCCACGTTCATCTCAGACTATTTCACACAATACTGTTTGTCTACTGATACTGGTTCATACGGGATTACAGGTGTGTTTTAGCTGTCAATATTATAGTATAGTATTAAGTTGCGGGGATTAACTTTTCATGGAGGCGCACTGCAGGAGATTGCAAGATTATACATGCCTGGCCTACCAAGGTCAACCCTTGTGAAAATTGTACTTAATAACTATGTTTTTTTGCCTGTATTTCAAAAAGTACTGACTTGATTCTTAATCTGAAACAACCGCTGAACAGAGCTCGTTTTACCCGTTTGAATGCGCCATGGCACAACTCCAAGCTCGTAGAAATTAAAGACATTGTGTACATGACATAAATCATTTTTGCCTTCAAAGTCAGCTTGTAGCCTGCTTGCACGTGGACAGCACGGCCCTGGTACATTGTAATTGGTGGGATGTTAGGTAGTAGTAAAAAATGGGAGGGGCATAGTAGAAATTTATGAATGAAAGCTTTAATATCATCCATATTATTACATTGAATGTGATAATAATAAATAGTTCCTAAGAAATCTGTATATATTTCTTATTTGCAGAATATTTCTAATTTCCAAAGTGTAATGTATGTATAGTCCACACACTAAGGAATACGTACATACCCACCAACGAAATAATAATATCTTGGGCTCCTTTCTAATGTTCCACATATAAGTCTTGAGTAACAACTAGTGATGGGACATTCAGTGGATTTTAGGCTTCGAACCTGCACTTTACTGAGCGAATCTTCAAACGTTTTTTATAAAAAGATAAGTAAACATTGACCTTTTAATTTAAATACCCAATCAGCAGGAAATGTTGAACAGTAGCAATGGATATAATGGCAATGAAGAAGTTTGCATGATATCAATAATCCCAAAAATTATTCATTATGTAAACATACTCGCCAGGGTTATGTTTGACCATACACTTAATTACTATTGCTGGTGACACCCACAATCAACCCATTCAGACAATCCAAGTAGATACAAATAATTAAGCCAGATACACAAGTGATGGGTCATTAACTCTGTAAACAATCAAACAATGTCAGTACTTCCCACCCTAACTACTTAAAGTCCAAGTCTGAAGGTTAGGGGTCTCTTTTGCCAGTTCAATAACATTGATTTTGTGAACATTATGCAATACATGTTTTAAATGTATTCTGCGTTTAAACAAGAAAAAAGACATTTTAATAGAATAATCGTCTTCTCTTCTTAAAAGCTTTGGAAACGGTTGATGTCAGTTTTATAATAACAATGGTATCTCCCATACAAAACTTTGTAAAAAGTAGCAAAAGTATGTTATCGTTGTACAATAACTGTATGGACAATGAATTTAATGTAATTTAGTTCCCAATAGTCTTTGATCTATCCCCCTCATGCTGCCGTGTCTTAACTTAATAAATATTGTCCAACAATCCAGTTATTTGTCGCTGAAAAATATCCCTCTGCTCGAATGTAGGGGCCATATGCTTTCGGCGTTTTGACAGATACCGGTGGACAACTATATATACAGTGTTATCATAACTTCTCTTGTCTCAACTAATTCAAGAGAGACATATAGCAGACCATGTATCATACATATCTCGTGCTTAACATTTGCTTACACTCAACATTATATTATAAATTGATCTTTAAACTTCATAATGATTTGCTAGTTCTCACGAACGAGCCGACAGTCACTAAATGCAGGTGACAAGGCATACAATCGACATGGAATATCTACATTGCGTATGATCTGATATATATATATATATTAGATCCTGACTTCATAATCGGTTTATAAGTGATACGACACGGGAATTCTTGATGAGTATATCATTGTGACTATGATAATCCATTTGTTTGACAAATATTTATGTTTGGGTTGATATACATAGGATGCCATTGTTTACTTTCACCGAGCGCATGCGCGCATGTTGATTTGTCGGAAGCTGACTAAACTTGATAACTAAATAAATGTTATTGTGCAGTCGAACTGCCATACCAATTATATGGGTCGGAAGCGGATTTTAACAAGGATATCCGTGGTGTGATTTATTTTATTCTAGCATTGATACTAATGAATTTATTAGCAAAAACATGATTAAGAAAATGGTGACCGAGCGGCCGGCTGGGGAATCCTCAGCGGCAGCCATCACCACAGGCATGCGCATGACACCTGCCGACTTTTTTGGCACACATTTTGTAGAGTAGTCAGTTTTCTGGTAAAAACTTCTTTAAAGTTAGATTTCCTAATGGTTTAAACATGCCTGGTTACCGTTTTGGATTTGGCAGTCACTAAAGTGCTATTCAATAAACAATAAAAGAAACAGACATTTAGTTTTTATCTAATGCATTTTTTATGAATACTTTTATTTGTAAAATAATCAAGTGAAATCCTGTCTCTTTGATACAACCTGACGTCACGCATTTGCATATAATATACACGCATGCGCTTTGGAACTATTTCATAGTTCCGATGCCCCGCCCATTTCTCTGGAAACCGGCTCGTGTGTTGGTCCTTTTTTTCTGTCTATCCAGAAAAAATGCTCATTTTATTCAAGAGAGACTTATAACAGAACATATGTCAGACAAATGTTAATGTAAAAGTTACTGTCAGTATTTTTCTGTAAAAACGTCTTCATAACTCGGACTGTTCCCTCCAAACTTGCCGGCCTGTGTTGTGATTTTGACAGAAATCAAGACATTTCTAAAACCATTCGTACAACAACTTCTGCTGACCTTTTTCAAAATTTATTCAAGGGAGGCATACAGCAGACCTTACATCATCCATAATTTGTGCTAAGGATTGCATACACAGTATTCTTTTTAAAAACCGTTTTCAAACTTCACTATGCTTTACCGGTTCCCCAAAACGACTGTCTCTGACAAGTAGATCTAAATATTAGCGTTCTTGTCAATCTTGACCTAAAAGCATTGCACAATATTTCGTGAGACCTCAATCGAGGATAGAAAAATGTATCTTTAACATCATAACATATGTTGTGTATGAAACGAGGTCCAATATTCCTAATAAATTACTAAATGATGGACTACACATATTTTCAACAACTCACCATGCTTGTTGCTAAATCATCACATTTCTCAGAATAAACAGGTGCTCCCTGCCTTGTTTACGAAAACAATCTGACGAGTCAGTATTTGCTGTACCACGACTATTATTAAAGCTAGCAACAAATAGAATACACCGTTGGAATCCTTGTTGAAATCTCCTTCCGATACGTATATTGGATATGGCAGTGTGAACAAATAATTGCATATATTTAGCTATCTCCAAGCTTAGAATGTCAAACAAACAACTCGTCCACCTTTCTGTCTATCTTACAGGCATGCTTGCCTCATATTCAACAATACCGGTTCGTTCTACGTTCTAGAGATTTCATGGGCATTTCATTCAGTGAAACCTCAAGCGAGTTTAGAAAAATATATCTCTGATGCGATAACATATGATGTGTATGAAAGGAATTCCAATATATTTAGTAAATTAATGGAATAATGGGCAACAAATGTTTCAACCCACCTTGCTTGTTGTCAACACGCGCATCACGCTATTTCTCTGAATAACAGGTGGTTTAGACTTGATATCGTCTCTAGGATTTTTTAAAGACACCATTTTTTATCATAAACACATTTCTTAAGGTTAATATATATCAATTGAAAGAGTGGAGAGAATAATGGAAACCGGTGTAATCGATGTGTAAGTTCATTAAAATCATAATGAGTTATTAACCAAAGTTTACGGCACCTTGCAGACTCTCAAATAACAAACAAGGGGGCGGAGCTTGTGACGTCATGTTGTATTTGGATGGCTTAATTAAGACGTTAATTATAAAAGATCCAGTACTTATTAAATTACTAGATTTAAGGATATCAGAGCATTGTATCAGTGGAGTAATTCTACACAATTTCAAGACATTTGGTTGAGCCGCTTCAAAGTTATAGCTGTGATGTCTACTGTACTAATCAGTAGTGTCTCGACTACAACTTCACGATTCCACGTCATAAATGTGGTGGTGCCCGTTATCAACTTTGAAATGGCAATATGGCGGAATGTTCTTTGATTTTTCTAGAAAAATGGTCTGTATAACATTACATAATGTATTTTGTGTGTGTGTTTTAGTAGTCATAAAGAATGACAAATATGTTGCCATTGACACCCTATATGTATGGACATGCAGCTCACTTACACAAACTAGTTGTGGATTGGAGATTGCTATCGGGTAGTCAAAACGATAGAAAATCGGGCTTTAATATTAGAGCTAGAACAAAATAAACTACACCGCTGGAGTTGTCATTCAAATGCGTTTCAGATATGAGTAAAGGATATATGATCAACATCATTATACAATTTGTCATCGAACTTCACGGGTTTCAAACGGCTGTAATATTGGGCCTTTCTCTGTTGACATTGCAAATCAAGAAGACATTCTCAAATGAATTTGTAATAAATAAGAACACCATGAACTGGCAGTCAGTGTGATATATCACAATAGATTACTTGATACATGTAGATTATGCATATGTCAACAATGTCGAAAGTTTGAACCCCAATATCTGATCTACTTGCAGAGCGTAATTACGACTGTGTTCTTTATAGGAAGGAATTTCATAATAGACATGCTCTCAAGCTTAGCAATAAATTAATGTTATGCAGAAGGTTCAATCATGAAAATAAACTTCAAAGGGAGAAGAACGAACTTAGAAACTTCGAAGATTTCACCAATCTCTACTTACAACCCGTAACAAACATGCCACTCGAACAGAGATTGATATTGATGTGCATGACCATATAGAAATAAATAACTATGAACAACTTGAACAGTAACATTCCTAAACTGTAATAATTGAACATCCTTATTTATCTAATTTTTCAAAAAATTGAATCACAATTATTCAAAGAAAAAGGATGATTTGTACCAACGGGTATAATTATGTGCAGGGTAAAAGATACCCCAAAAACACATGACACAATTACGAAATTGTTATATTTTGTTGAAGAACAGATTCATACCCTCATGTTGTATGTTGGTAATGTAAAAATGTTTCTGGTTATCATTTCAATTTTGTTAAGTGTATCAAAGAAGTTGATTTAACATGAGTGAAGTAAATTAAGACACTTACCCGAATAGCCCCATCCAGAAACAATGCAGGTGTCCTTGTCTGTGGGGTTCAATGTATACAGGCAAATGGGTTTAACGTATTGGTTGAATCTCAAGGGAGTTTCCAATTTCAGTAGAGAAATATCATGATCGCGGTAAAAGTGATTTATGTAACTTGGATGCTGAATAATTTGGGCAACCTGCAACCATTGAAAAAAATGCAAAATAATCAAACCAATTGTCTTGACATCACTTTTATTCCATTACGATTCACTTATTAAAATTCATACACTAATTTTGAAAATTATTTGAAATGATTTAAATCAATGGCGCATATATATACTGAAACATGTTGTTGACTATTATAGACATACAGTGCCGTTTATTTTTGGTTTTTTTTGATGCCACTAAAGCCTTTGATAACGTGAATCATTGGAAACTTTTTTAAAAACTTCTTATACATAAAATTCCACATATTATAGTTCGTATTTTAATCATATGGTATTCTACACAACTTTTTTATGTCAGGTGGGGACACACTTTGTCCGATACTTTTACTGTTAAGAATGGTGTTAGACAGGGAGGAATATTAAGCTCCATATTGTTTAATGTTTATATGAATTATCTTAGTGATTTGCATAATAATATTAATGTTGGTTGCTTTACTTATGATGTATCGTATAATCATGTGCTACGCGGATGATAGTGTGCTTTTAGCACCTACTCAACAACACTTCAAAGGTTGATTAGGATTTGTAAAACATGTGCTATAGATGCAGATCTTATGTACAATACTAAAAATACATTGTGTTTAGCTGTGCTACCTAATAGGTAAAAAACTATCAATGTCCTAACTTATAATTAAATGGCAATATCATCAAATTTGTCTTTTCTATAGCATATTTTAAATTTTACATGTGATAAATGCTGAAATAAAATATTCTTATTCTTATTCTTATTTAAACAACGCATGTGTACTCTGTTTTGCGCAGCTTACATCGCACTGAAGTTAATAAGTTGCGCCATTAACTGTTAAAACGCNGTGAATGGTGCTAAGGCACGGCCTAAATGCGTCACTGTTTAAAAACACAGCTTTTTTTCACTTTTTGTCTTTATTTTACTTACCAAAATGACTTTTTTCTACGTCTGAAAATGTTCAAAATCTTAAAATGTTAAAAATAAGTGTGCCTATTATCTAAGCTACTGAAAATCACAAAAACCATTGTTTATAGGGATGCAACATTTTACTACCAATTATAATGCGTATAGCATTAGTGGTTTAAGCGACTGAGAAAAATCATCAATGAATAAAATTTGTGTCAGAATAAATTAGTTGTGTTGATTCCTGCAAAAAAGCTTACTAAAGCGCCAGTCTGATATTCACAAACGTTAATGCTGAATTTAAGAAAATGTGTATGACAATTCATTGACGAGAAAATGTGTCAATTAACAATTACCATTCTACTACCACAGTTGATTTTGGACCATTGATCTGCTTTTAGCTTGATTCGTGTAATAGACAACACTGTTCTATTCTTACTATAACATGCCACTCACTTTGCTTATCTGGATGGTACTAGAATCATCATCTCTGTCATGAGCTCCAGCTCGAACTGAAAGGTCACTAGCTTCTTTTTTGAAACTGCAATGCATAGAACATAGAATTTCAACATTACCCCGCCCTGAACCCCTCATAATAATGAGGTTGTACTCTTAGGCGGCTATATTTTTTCTTTGCTTTAGACCATCGCGATCATTAGTTTTACCCGAGGACATAAAAAACACGTATTTTTTTACATTCCTACCTCATTAGATATGGAATGTTTTCTGATCTAAAATAGAGAAAAAAAACAGTGGCCTCACTCAGCTGGAATTCCCCAAGTTGCATCTTGTCTAAATTAGGTAGCGGTGCTGTTGGTCTGTGAGTCGTAGACTAGCTCTGTTTTTGTTTTTTTAATTGCCCTCATTAGATTTTTTAGATAGCTCACAAATGTTTTTCTCTATATAAGTAACCATTATGACACTGCATAGTGTAGATATTGATAATTTAGTACATTAGTTTAGTATTAGTAAGTAATAAAAAACACAAATTACTGTATTTTTTAAAATTACCGTATGCCAGGGCCAAAGGGGGGTGTGTGTGTGTGTGTGTGTCTGTGTGTGTGTGTGTATGCGTGCGTGTGCGTGTGTGTGCATGCGTGTGTGCGTGTGTGTGCATGCGCAGTGCAGTGAGAGCAGCGCTCCATGTTTTGCAGGCGGGGGCTGGGGAACGGGGAACGGGAGGAAAAACGGAAAATATAGTTTGTTTATGGACAGTGGAGAGAAGATCAAAAGTTTCAGCCCATGTTTGACACTGCGATCTTTGAAATCCTTTAGACCCTGTTTGTATACCCACCCAAATCTGTTACTGTAGAAATGGAACTCATTCTTGAACACTTGTCATGAAAAACGACTGAAAATATAGTTCTTGTTTATTTTCTTTATTAGTCAGTGATCACTGACATACCAGGTAGAGTGATAAAGAAAACAAATAAGAACTATATTTTCAGTCGTTTTTCTTGACAAGTGCCAGTGATTCTTGAACATCTTATGTTGTAAAGCAGACATGGCTTTGACAAGACCAGATTTTAAGTCTGCACACAATGTGGCAACATTGAATGGATTGTAACCATCATTGAGTATTACAAATCACACGTCTGTGGTACAAATGTGTTTCATGACTGCTGATAATGGCTGAGTAAGTTGTGAAATGAAATAATTTAAGTGAAAACCTTTAGATCTACATTAGCAGATGCCATATTTGCATGTGCAGCAAACGACACCCCACTGTAATGTATTCATTGCATTGCAAAAACAAGAGCGAGGATTTTTTTATAGGCAATATTATTGGTTGGAGCCAGCATTTTACTTCATAGAATGGAGTTTTCATTATGAACTTCAAAACTGTAGTCATCCCTAACGAGCTGAACCAGTAAAATCTAAGGAAAAATCAATGTTTTGTGTTCATCTAAAAATCCCGTTATAAACCACGATCCCAAACTTAATGATTTCACATACCTCAAAAAACGTTATTTTACTTGCTTTTCCCTCAGTTCACCTCTCTTTTTATATGGCATAAATAATAAACTTTCACATTTTTTATGTCCATTGTACTTTCAACAATGAACAACAACATAGTTTTAAAATGAACCTTTTATCATTGATAGTTTTTATATCATGATATAATCTTTGGACAAATAGAAAAAACTTAAATGCTTTAAGTTTAAAATTTAAATTTTTGTTTAGTCAATGAGTCTTTTTGGGACCGAATTTATCTTTTCCACAAGAAATTTTTTACAAATGTAAACATAAATATATGTTTCGAAAAACACTTTTTTTAAAAAAGTACATTAACGGAAAAAATTTTTTGGGGCCCAAAAGGGGGGAAAAAAACCCCCCCCTTTTTTAAAAAACCCAAAACCAAAATTTTTTGGTTTTTTGTTTTTTTTTTAAAAGGAAATTTTTCCCCCAAAAAACCATTTTTCCCCCAAAAAAAAATTTTTTTTTTGGGGGGCCTTTTTTTTAATTTTTTAAAAAATTTTTTTAAAATTCTTTTTTTTTTTGGGGGATTTTTTTTTTTAAAGGTTTTTTCCTTTTCCCAAAAAAAAATTTTTTTAAAATTTTTTAAAAGGAATTTTTTCCCCCTTTTCTTTAAAAAAAAAAAAAATTTTTTTTTTTTTTTAAAAACCTTACGGGAAAAGGTTTTTTTTTAAAAAAAGGGGGGGTTTTTTAAATTTTGGATTTTTTTTTAAAAAATTTTTGGGGTTTTTTTAATTTTTTTCCGGGGTTTTTTCCCCCCAAAAAATTTTTTTTGGGGGGGGTTTTCCCCCAAAAAAAAAGGGGGGGGGGGGTTTTGGGGGGCCCCCCCCCTTTTGGGGTTTTCCCCCCCCCGGGGGGGGGAAAAAACCAGCAAATTTTTTACTTTTTAAAATTTTTTGGGGAAAAGAAAAAAAGGGGGAAAAAAAAAAAATTTTTTTTCCCCCTTTTTAGAAAAAAAAGGAAAAAAAAAATTTTTTTTTAAAAATTTATTTTTGGAAAAATTTTTTTTTTTTTTTTAAAAAAATTTTGGGGGTTAAAAAAACTTTTTTAAAAATTTTGGGTTTTAAAATTTAATTTTTTTTAAAAAAAAATTTTTTAATTTTTTCCCAAAAAAAATTTAAAAAAAAACAAAAAAAATTTTTGGAAAAAATTTTGGGTTTTTTTTTTTTTTAAAAAAAAAAAAAAAAAAAAATTTTAATTTTTAAAAAAAAAGGGGGGGTTTTAACCCAAAATTTTTTTTTAAAAATTTTTTTCTTTTTTCCCCTTTTCAGGGGGTTTTTTTTTAAAAAAACCCCCCAAAAACCAAGATTTTTTAAATTTTTTCCCCCTTTTAAATTTGGAAAAAAAAAAAAAATTTTTAATTTAAACCCCTTTTAAAAAAATTTAAAATTTTTTTTTGGGGTTTTTTAAAAAAAAAATTTTCCCCAAAAAAAAAAATTTTTTTTAAAAAATTTTTTTGGGGGGAAAAAAATTTTTTAAAAAAAATTTTTTAAAAAAAAAATTTAAAAAAAAAAAAAAATTTAAATTTTTTTTAAAAATTTTTTTAAAAAAAAAAAAATTTTGGGGGGGGTTTTTTTTTAAAAAAAAAAAAATTTTTTTTAAATTAAAAAAATTTTCCGGGAAGGCCCAAAAAAGGAAAGGGGGTTTTTTGGCCCCGGGTAAAAAATTTTTTTAAAAATTTTTAAAAAAAAATTTTAAAAAAAAAATTTTTAAAAATTTCTTTTTTTTTTGGGGTTAGGTCGGGCCCCGGGCCCTTTTTTTTGGGGGGGAAAAAAATTTTTTTAAACCCCCTTTTTTTTTTTGGTTTAAAATTTTTTTTTAAAATAATTTTTTTAAAAAAAATTTTTTTTTTTTCCCCCCAAAATTTTTTTTTTTTTTTTTAAAAATTTTTTAAAATTTTAAAAAAAAATTTTAAAAAAAAGGGGGGGGGGGAATTTAAAAAAAAAAATTTTTTTTTGGGGGGGAAAAACCCCGGGTTTTTTTTGGGGCCCCCAAAACCCCCCACAAAAAAACCCCCCCCCAAAAAAAAACCCCCTTTCTTTTTATAAATTTGGAATTTTTTTGGGGGGCCCGGGTTTTGTAAAACCCAAATTTTTAAAAAATTTTGGGGACAGTGAAACAAGAGGGCCCTTTTTTGTAACCCAAAAATTTAAAAAAAATTTTTAAAAAAAAAAAAAAAAAAAAAAATTTTTATATTTTAGTCAAAATAAAAAGGAGAATTGAAAATATTAGACGGAGTTTACAAGAAACCCCCTTTTTATGGAATTAATGTAAATTTTAAAAATGTTTTGTTTTTTTTTTTTTCACGTCTTATTAAGGGGGCGGTAAAATGTAGGGGGGGTTTTTTAGAAGCCCTGAATAGTCTTTTAAAGACTAACCCTTTTCCGGAATTTGTTTGTAATTTGTTAAAAAAATTGTTTTCACTTAATTCCCCCGTCGGGAAAATTTATTTTTAAAATGAAAGGAAAATAAGAAATTTTTTTTGATACGGTAAAAAATTGAGGAAAAACCCCGTCTTCTAGACCCCCAAAAAATAAAAAATAAATAAAGATGTTATTTGCAAAAATTTAAGCAATAATAAGAGACAAAAAAGGTGAAAATAACCTTTCTTGTACCTTTAATAATAAAATGTAGCATGTTATAATAGAAATCCACTAACGTGCACTGAGCTGCCGTTATCACCCACTTCTTATCCAGTATGCTCCCTCCACAGAAGTCATTGGGTCCACTGAAATAGCATTTGAAAATGGCAAAGGTTTTTTCACATTCTGGGTCTACCTTAAGAAAAAAGTACAAGATTTTAAAATATTTGGGTTAAAAATTCCTTCCATCAGGATGTTAGAGTCAACGACAAGTCGCAGATGGACCAGGAGCAGTCCTTAGATGGTGGGACCTCGACTGTTGCCTGGAAACCAACCAATGACGTGGACGCCACAGAAGACTTAGGCGCACTTGGACTGTCAGTCTGGGAGCTTGGGGGCAAACTGGATGATGTGATCGGGGAATAATGGGCAGTTAACCAGGCAGGCCACTCTTGAAAATAGCCCTAAGCCACTATATTTCACGGGAAACCTGCAATCCAGTGTCCTGGCGGCGGCCGCTCCCATAGAGTTGGACCTTTATTAACCTAGCATCTACTGGCTACTGCCCTCATTGTGTGGATGTGCCCAGGTAGTGGCCTGATCTCAAGGGCTCAAGCTATTTAACAGCTTGGTAAGTAATTGGTGCTGTTTAAGCATTATAATCACCACGATAAGCACAGGTTTTGGCTATGTGCTTGTGCTTATCATCCTCAGGGGGCCTGTCAGTTTGCACTCTGCCGTGACTCGGGGCATACTTGCACCAGCATAGGAAGATCACAGAACACAACGGGAAGTCCAGGTGTGTAATACCTGTTATCACTGATTCAGAGATGTGAACCAATCACAGCTGAAAATATTAATTTTCGAGCAAAAATTTCCTAGATCATAAAACTTGTGGTAAGTACCTTCCAGTATGAAGAAGAATCTGCCACGGAAGTGAATGTGGTGTGGCTTCAGATCCACCAACGCTTTGTTTGATAGGAAAAGCTGGTAGGCCACACCTAGCAGCAGGGTCCATGAACATTCCACGAGCTCCACCTATAACACAGGGGATGCAAGTGTCAATCGTTTCTGGAAACTTTTGCCTTTTGTATCATGTATGATAGGGACATTGGCAATGCTACGTGGATGCTGTCTGACTTATCTTATTAGCATGGTTTGTCGTATTTCAACATCGAGTAATGTTCGGCGTGAAGACACAAACCACTTCAATTATCGCACTAGGCATGTCATTTGAGAAATATTCTTAAGTGTACGACTTCATAAGCGGATTATTTCGGTTCTACACATGAATTCTTGATAGCTGTGTTATTGTGACGATGATAATCCATTAGTTTCACAAAAATCTCCCCTCCAGATTTGAACATGCTGCTATTTTCAATGATATTTCCTTTGCTACCATTTGTGAAAGCAACCACAATACTGCACTCACATGACCACCACGTGGCAATTAGCCGTTATCACCCGCCGTGATATTTCAAACACAGATTTCGGCGATCGCCGCTGTAGGTAGCTTTTATAAAAAAAAGATGAGGTACAGATTTGTGGCGACAACACTCTATCGTGAGACTTAATACCAATTTGTGTGATCATAATGTTGGGATGATGACATCATGGAAAAATATATTTACCTTATTCAAAATGATATACAACTAGTCGGGGTGATTCTTGTTCAAATTTTGAGTGTTTCGAGCTTGAATTGCATAAATAGTGTGTTTCACAGATATAGGAGATTGCAAAAAAATGCATCACATTTTCAAAATTTTGTTTGGGAGATACCCCCAAACCCCCTCTCGCATTCTACCCCCACGGCACCTGGGGCACCGCACAGTAGGCTTCGCTGAGTCTAGCACTACACACGATCCATGAAAATGGGGCCAGGTAAGAAAAGCTTGCATTATTCCCTCATCCTAGAATCAACACTGCTTATTACTGCTTTTTTGAAAATGAAATTTACTACTCATAAGGACAAGCTGCATGGAATTTAGCAGCCATCCATACATTCCACTCATCTGTACAAGAGGACTGGGAGACTGCTGTCTATAAACATTTTCCCATTAATTTTGACACAACTTTAATAGCACAGCTTAAGTGTAAAGTGTCTTGTTAAAAGCACATCATTTTACAAATAAAGTATGACAGTTCAGGATTTGTAAAACTATATTTGAATGTTATAAACTTTGTTCTTCAAATGAGTTTTACAAAATCAATTAAATCAAAATAATAGCAGATGGTTGCCTACGAAATAGAACAGTCGTCTCGAGTGATGATCAGACCAGCTAGGATTTGGTGCATACCTGTTTGTTTGTCATGAGTTGTTTGTTTGGGCTGAGATGCTGCTGGTTTTGGTCGCGGTCTGGAGCCTTGTGTGTGGTTGAGGAAGAGGAAGTTGGGCGGACGCGAGGCGGCGAGTGGGTGAGAGTAGAAGCTGAGGTACGCCAGCGCGCCGTCAAACACCACACTCTCTGCAAACAGAAAACACAGGTGAGCCCTTATCTTAGTGTTTTCAAATTAAGTGTTTCATTTCACATTCAATGGAAGATGTATTTTTTGCGCTAATCTGCTCATCTAAGGCTGATTTTGCTTTATCACTATATTTACCATGAATTATTATTAACACGTTATTCAATGAATGCACAAATCAACCTATATTGTTTACACAAATCACTCTTATTCCAACATTTACAACAGTGTCTCTTTTCTACATAAGTTTGTAAAAGTTCACGTAGTATGTTGCATCCAATTCCTACAAATCCATGACAACATGGCTGATACATAGAGTATCAAGTCAGTTAGTAGAGGGTGATACCATGTCCGGGTTATACCGCAGTTTCAGAGAATGATAATCCCAGAAAATATGCATCAATGTTTGATAAATATGATTACCTGACCCATATGCTTCTCCTCCACAGAAGTTAAAGCTTGTATCTGAGTCTGAGGTGGTGATGAATATGTATCTGCCCACCATGGCTCCCTGGTCACAAGCTACAGTCAGATGAGGTCCCACTATTCCAAAATATCTGCAAATGTTCCACATGTTAATCAATGACGGCCAAAGTCTCATGTCATGTAATGCAGATAGTGATCAATGATTATCACATGCCTTATTTAGGTTCATGACTTTTAAATGTTCAACTCGTTTGCTAGTTACAATTCAAAACTTACTATAGCATCCAAGAACCAAATCTCAACTCAAATTTTGGAATTATAATCAGCTATGAATTCATTTTCTATTTACCAGTATCAATGGAACTTCACCCTATTTAGGTAATCAAAAGCGTATAAAGTACATTATCTCATAATTACAGTTGGTTACCTACATTGTATTAGAGCTGATAATTTTTTCTAGTTTGTATTATTACCTGTGGCACATAGGACTGGCAGCCAAGAATTCTTCTGTTTGTTGAACATAGAATTTCAGCTCTGTAACTTTCTCATCTGCAATGCATATTCAGAAATGTGTTACGATGAATGTCATTGGATAACATCAATGTTTCATTGCAGCAGGACTTGGCCTTCATGTTTTTGTCAACATTAGATGCAGATTAACACTCTCACAACTATTTCTTAGCACTTCAAGATGTTTGTATACAACACAAACTAGTAAAAGATACTTTGCCATTCTAAAGAAATTCTCATCAAAGGTGTACGATTTTAGTGATAGGGTAATAATGCCTCTTTATCAAACATATCAGGCAGGTGAATCAGTTTCATAGGTAGCTTCATCAAATGAAAATATGTATTTAGATGTTTGTAGCAAGCAATGGCTCAATATCCAAACTGAACAAAGTTCTTTATGGTATATGAAATTTATTTCCATGTACTGGTCATTCACATATATTTCAGTATACAAGAAATATTGCGTTTTTGCTTAACATATAGTCTAATATCCAACATTCAGAATCCACAGATAATCCTCATAAAACTATATTATACAACCTAATATGTGCATACAAATTACGTTACAAAGGTTTGCTTGCAATTAAATGCAAGCTAAAAACATATTTGAATGCCGTACTTTGTTTAAAATCAAAATGGCGTGTTTTGTTTACATTCGCGGTAATGCACATGTTTTGGATTAGCTGGGGAGCATTCATTCTTCATCAATTTCAAACCAGGCTTTAAATGTAATTGCCGGCGAGTATAAGCAATTATTCCATGCCTTAAACAGGATAAAACACCAAATGCAATTACTGAAGCCTAAATAAACAATGAGAACAAAATAATACATTTTACTACAAGATGAGTTTCTTGTCACAAGCCCAAAATAACTTATTCTCTTGATTGGAATTGTGCGTCAAACACATAAAATCAAACGTAGTTACCTAAATAACACACAGTATGATATAAATTTGATATTTAGTTTTTTTTTCTGCAGTATTCTTTTCAAGGCAAACTGCTGTGGTAAAAAATAAACATAAAAATAACCAAGGTATCATAATGGTCGAAGATTCATGTTGCATACCTATATATAGGGTGAAAAACATAGATTCTGGATAACTATACATTATTACTGTGGTAGGATTCAGAAATGAGTAAACTTTTTTTTTTTTATACCAAAATATATGTGAACGACCAATACTTTTTGTGCCTTTGCCACTTCCTCCGTCTTGAGGTTCCACTTTAACGTCTGAGGGAATGCAGAGGGTAAGAATATTTATAAAAAATATCTTCAATGTACCACAAAGTATTTGTTTGATTTGGATGGTCCACATGTAAAGATTGAGCACACAATGCGGCCCTACTCACATGTTTGGCAGTTCCTTTCCACTGTGTACTTGATGTTGCCTTGTGAATTGTCTTCAGAAGAAGGCAGGACGCCACTAAACAGGGCACAGCTGAAACAAACACACATATTTCTTCACCCTTTATCGTAACCACATGTACACCACTGGCCTAGGTTCTAGAACCCCACTCCCCGAGTGGTGTCCAACCCCTGGCTTCTAAGAAAAGCCTCCCAGTGGAGGACTCTGCACCAGAGCTTTGGGGCTACACAGGATGAGGTTCACGAGAAGGGAGGATAGCCACAGGTTAACCTGAGAGGTACAAAAAATGAGGGCATATTCCTTTTGGAAATAGGTTGACAGCCCTAATGAGCCGTGCTGGCAACCTCAGTACTAGTGGTAGTAGGTAACAGAGTCCTTCATCCTACAAGAAGGCCATAGTAAACAAATCTACCTACAAGAGGATCTTAATTCCTAGTCCAGTGCAACCTGCTTAGGCCCTTGATATTCTGTGGTCATGTTTCAATGAACCCGCACACTGGAGACCCTATGCAGCATGCAAGCTAACTACTTTTGTTACACTCATATACCGTTTTTGTGATTGTTGGTATTCAAATCCTGGGCAGTTGGAATCCATCAAACAATGGTTTTGGCAGCTGATTAGGCTGCTGGAGAAGCTTCGGTGATCGCCATAGTTCTGTGATGTTCTACCAGCCGTCTCCGTTATGTTCATGCAACCTACAAAATATGCAATGAAATGTAAAGTGTTTAAAGAAAACTACAAAATGATTGCATTACTGGTAGGGTAACGTAACCATATTTTAAAGCTTCACAAAAAGACAACTCAAATAGATACAGCACACAACATTAATAACATCTGATGTTTTTTAGTTTAAGATAAATCAAATCCCAATGTAATACACATAATCAATCTTATATTGGTATCAAATTTAGAATGAGCTCCCCATGTCCAATCACATCCAAAACCGTCCATCCACTATCCACCCAACCCAGAAGACAGAGATTCATAAAAACAATTTTTTTCAATGAAGTCTTCCAAATTTTTAGTATCGACCATAACAAGAGAGAATGCTTTGTTTGAAAAAATCATAAAGGGTTTCAGCAGATTTTAGTAGGGCCAGAAACTAGAACCTATGGGCTGAAAACTGGAACAGATCTTTAGTAGTCCATACACACAAACCTTACAGAATCTGCATATTATAAATTTTCATGTTATGGCATGAAGGAAAAGGTAATATGAGGATATGTTATGATCTATGTGAAGGACAGTCGTTCATAGATTATAATGCAATTTAAAGTGCAAATCTATGTTATTTGAATAGAAAACAAACATATTTTTCACTACAAAGGCCGTATTCAGAGACGGCTGAAAATGGGTTACGTTACCCTATTTATTTGTTTTTAAAGCGTTCTTGCTACAGTTGGCACAAACAGAAACTTTAAAGATAAACTCAAAAGAATATGAAGTTATTTTGTTATATAAGAAAACGCACTCATATATTGTGTGTCGCTACTTTCCTTCTGGATTTGAATGTATTCTATACCAGCCGTTTTTTGTAGTTGGACTCTCCACAATTTGTCACCAATTTTCTGACACACCACACCTTCATCTCCAAAGCGATAAACATATCTACAACATTTGAGAGTAAAGTCATATATTCTCATCTACTATTAAGTTTAATGAAATAAAAAAAAAAAAAATAAAAAAGACAATATATTTTTATTACACATCAAGCTATATTATGGACAAAAGTATTACTTTATTATTCAGCAAAACTAAAGACAAATTAAACTTTATCATTCAGAATGACTTCATAAATGTAAAAAAATCGATCAAATGCAGCAAAATTGTACTTCCAATTGTGTGCTACTGTGCTACAAACCTTGGTGGTGGAAAGACCTCAACTTCTGAGACGGCAACATAAGAAGTCTTGGAATGCCACTTGAATGCCCAGAGGATGACATATCTGCCTGACCGCTCATTGCAGTTGACTGTGGAGGCTGCATAGCCGCGGGGGCGGGTCTCTGTAGCCGGGGGCGAGTCGATTACGCCACACATCGTCTGCCAGAACGGACTGTCGAGGAAGCTGTGGCTGGGGCTGACGTGCACGGAGATGTCCTGCTGGACGGCGGCGGCGGCGGACGGTACACCTGTGGTGGGTTATAGTCCTCATCCAAGTCCTGCTTTCACCACTATACATTTTACACTAGGTCATTAGCACATTTGTTAATCAATTGGTCATTTCTCACATACTTGCATAGTCAGCACAATCAGTGCTTTTAATACTAATCACTCACACACTCTTGCAACCCAATGACTTGTACCTATTTAACATGTAGATGCCACGGAGCAGTGTACAACTATTTAGGTATGAGTTTGCTCAACATCCACAACCACAGGGCTGCCAACCCCTCTATCTTGTGACTTTCTTTTTTCCTGATGTACCAAATCAGTATTTTTGGAGTTCAGATTAGCATTCCAAGCATTCTCAAAACCTACAATGTATACCTGTGTGTGATGCCCCTATTTTGTGTTTTTTCAAATAGATCAAAATTGAAGCAATATGAATTATATCATGGATTCTTTTGTGTATAGTAAGGCTAGAGATAGAGGTACAAATATTGATCTCTGCCACATACATGTATCCTCTATAGATGGGTCAACATAATGACAATTCATTTCGACTTTTGAAAAGTACACATGGTAAAACATTTTTGGTATCAAAGGTATACATGTATTTAGAACCCCCCCCCAGGTGTTTGGTGATTTCAACTTCAATTTCAACTTCAAACTTTTATTGTCTAATGGGCCATAGGCCGTAATGACAAGTGGTGCAATGTGTGCAATGTGACATGTGATGTGACTATTCACAATAAAAAATATCACAACCAATAAATTTATGTGCAGTGGCACTGTGTAGTGACATAAAACCAGAATACATTACTTTATGCTAGTGACCATGTGTTTGCTATTTTTACCCAACATAAAGGACCACAGTGCTAGTTTCAACTTCCATATGATCAGTAGATGTATACCTCCATAAAGTAAACTCTCATGAGCTACAATGTCTGATGATTCCTTCAATAAGTTCTGATGAGTGTTTTGATGATTAGTTGTACGAATTCTGAAGATGTAGATTTATTTATTGATAATCCTAAATACTGACAACATATAAACTAACATTAGAAACCTACTAAGCGATTTTCTACCCCTTAAAGGTTATGCTCAGTGGCCAAACAAATTTACTTGTATCTAAGCAATACGTTATATTCGGTGTATTCTGAAAGTTTCATTCTTTTAAGCAGCCTATTAAAGTATTTACAGCAATTTGAATACTAATCAATAGGAACTGGTATAACCCCATTAAAACATGTGAATACAACAAATGTCAACCGAATGATTTTTGTCAGACATAATTTGCACGGTGCACCTAAGAAATTGCCTATATCTGATATGTTAATAGTTGTAAACAAAGTGGAGTCGGTCGCGACACCCAGCTTGGTGGCTGGGCCGGACTCTGTGCTGATTCGCGACGCCACAAGCCAGAGCTCCGACGCGCGACTGACGACTGACTCCTAGACGATGTTGGTTCCCTTACTACTCCTTGTTGTGTTAACTGGTACCCGACGTACAGGCCACCGTCCAGCATACTGGGCGAGTGCCTGGTGCCTAACAAGCCGGGTTTCACGACAGGCCCCACACGGAAGGGGGACTTCGCACCGGTGCTGACACGCAACGATCAGGGCATCCCCTTTACGAAGCCACGCGGTCCCAGGCGCGGGAGGGGGGGTCGCCACCAGCTAGCCCCGTCAGATAAGTAAAGAAGGCCGATCCCCGAAGGATTAGGTTACCAGCCCTACGTGCTATCCGACTAGCGTCTACAAGGAAACTGAGCCCTAATGGCTGAATCTCAGTACTATAGTGTACTGAGTCCTTAATCCTACAGTGGGCTTAAGAAGGCATAACAACAAGGTGTGTGTAACAAAGGGGATAATATACCTAGTCCAGTGCAACTTATATATGACTACTTTATACTCTGCGAGGTTGCTGCAACCTCGCGCACTGGAGACCTACTGAGAACTAGTTTCATTACAATAGTCACGTCTGCCATTGGAAATTCACGTGCATCTGGGGAAAATCATTCGATTATGCAACATCACGTGACCTTGTGTTTTAGGCTTTTAGCTGACTAATAACAGTATTTTTATAGATGTAATAAATACTAAACATGAAAAACATGAATCTTATTTCCCTTATAGTTCCAATGAAAAAGACATCGTTTATTGATCCTGGATTTTACAGAACACATATATGTATAACTGAGCAATATCTTTAATGGCACACATTATATCTATTCATTGTAAAAATTCTTTAGGAATGTGATCTTTTTGTTATTATGAAAATACATTTATCTATTATTTGATTGGCATCAAATGTGATATACATATTCAATTCAATGAATTTGCATTTTTTTTCAATTTTAGGGGTAAGGGAAACTTACAAATCTAAGTTTTGATTATATTTCACTCTATTATAATCTATAATGCTTTATGTAGTAGTACTAAAAAAAAGGCTTGTTATGAACAGTGTTATTGCATTTTCTAAATGTTCAACCAATAAAATTTTCAATGATTTTGGATTTTAGAACAAAGTCTAAACATAATTTTACGGAATATGGTATTTTCTACTCTTTAGATCTATAAACGATATATATTAATCGTAAACATTCTCTGGAAATGTAATGCTATCCATACAAAATACATTTTATATAATATAATTGCTTTGATAGCTATTAGTAAGGCATATATACCCGATTTGAGTATTTTGTTGTTTCTGTCAATTTTTCGGGGTGGGGCAAACTTAAACACTTACTGTTGCTGTATTTTTCATTCTAACATATCCTATTGTATTTCATATGAAAGATGACACCCCATGGAAGTGTTTTAAGTGGGGTTCCTTGATTGTAAAATATGAGTTCTAGCTGTCAATTGAGAGAATCTGGACTCTTGTAATTTTGAGACCTTGCAAAATCATCAAAAATTGAGCTTAAAAAATATCTGCAAGGCATATACTTCTAGAAAAAAACATGGGAGAGATAGTGTCTAATAACGTCCAACTTCATCTGCTTTAAAGCAATTACTTCTATGTTATCCCCCTGGATGAGCTTAAATTCTTTATCTATTATCCTCATAACAACTGAAATCTGCACAGTAAAGAGTACAGATCCATACTCCGGTATTCTGACTTTCAAATTCATACAAATACGACCACATCAGTACTACTTGGCAGCCCTGCAACCAGACTTGACCAGGAATCGAACGCACGATCTTGTGGTTCCAAGACCTAATCTCTCAGCTACAGAAGCACACATACCTTCACTATGCCCACGGTGGAGACCGCCCCCAGGTCGACCAGCAACAGCGGGAAGCGCAGGCTGGCCGTGACGGCGTCTTGGGCCAGCCAGAATGCCTCGTTGTGTCTGAAACAAAATCCACGATTATGACAAGATCAGGGTCAGGATTAGCCACTTGCCCACTCATATTGATACGTATTGTGGAGGACTACTAAAAAAATTATAGCAACCGGTCTGACGAGTAGGAAATTTTGGTCAATTTTCCTTACCAAAATTGAGTTTACATGCAAGGAAGACGCATATATTTTTTGAAGACAGTTAGATTTTTGGTGCTTAAGAGTAGCACGTTTCATCTAATCCTCTACTAACCCTGGTTCATTTGTTGAAAGATACTGTATACAACCATCCAAATTCCATTGGATGCTAGTGGTAAATCTTTAGAGTATTAGACTATATGTTTTAGATAAATATATGTTCTATCATTGGAATTATTTCAATGTCCTGGATCTTTATAATGACCAAGTTTGGGAGTGGGCCTTTTCACTGGGGTAAACGGTATAATAGTTGTACTTTCTCTTATTATACAAAATTTATGATATATATCAGTTCATTTTGACTTTTCTTATTTTACAAAATTCATAACAGTTCATTCTAGCAATACTTCAACTTGATATTCTATCAACAAGATATGTCTTCACACGGAGTGTCTACCCTCATTCCTCTCATTCCGTGTGCAAGGCAATAAATTCATTTTTGAAATATCATATTTTCTTACAAATGCTGTAAATAGCTATTGTTAAAATTATATATAAATGTTGTACACTTATGTTTCGGGACAATGATGTGTGTGAAGGACATGGCTTGACAAAAGTGGGAAAAAAGGCAGGAATTACTCCAATGACAGTCTCTTAGATTCGTGGTCGCCATGTCAAAATGGCGAGTTCAGAATCACAGTTGGCAAGTACAACTTATTTCATTTGGCCAGATTGGTGATGTGGATTTTCCTGTCGTATTGGCAATTCAGTGGTGGGTTTCACTTGTACCCAAAATTATGTAATTGTTGCTTTTTCTTTGGCCACCTTATCCCGAGTGTTCATCGCCATGGACCAACCCCAATTTTGACATTTGCCGTAATTCTTGTTGTCAAAATGTAAATGTAAATGTAAATGTCTGGTTTATAGTCTTGATCCAAGTTTTGATCTCAGGACTTTACAATTAACACCAGGTCATTGGCCCACTTATTGATCTTCAATTGATCATTTCTCACATACTTGCATCGGCAACACATTCAGCGCACAATGCTAATCACTCACACGATCACTCACTCACTCACTCTTTCAACCCAATGACCTGTACCTAATTAACGTGTAGGTCAAATCAATTGAACATTGCATTTGTTAATTGTAATTCACAAATATATCAATGCATAATCCATTAGTAACATTCAATCAACCAATCAATTACAAATGCTTGCCAGCAAATAGAAGTAACATGAAACAAACAATGAGTACAACAAACCGTGATGTGACACGCCGTCCACCCCAGCCCCCCAATTTTTGGCAAAATCCCTCCCTTTTCTAGCACAGGGAGGAATTCACCCTTTTTTGAAAAAGCTGGTAGCTTCTCTGTATACATTTGTAAAATGAATAGATTTGATAAGCTGTTATATCATTTGGGATTCATAAAATTTTCCTGGGATCTATCTAAATTTAAGTTGCGAGTCTGAGGGACTCACCCTACTCATAACCTATTTACATCGCAGGATAAAATATGAACCTTAATGCAGCTCATCAAACTCCATGTACAGTACAATAAAAAATAAATCAAACCCTCGTTACGTCTAGTTAATGTTTGAAATTACTGCAAAACTAGAATATTTGGTTGCTATCAATTTTCACACTTCTCATTCATTTTTCTATAGGAAAAACAAATTAGAAAAAATAATACTAAAAAATTACTGAAATCAAAGATAAAAATTATTGGTCTTTATTGCGTGAAAAGCCACAGAATGGCTTTTTTGATGATTATCCCTGCGCATTAAAGCCCATTGGCCTAACATCGACGATGTGCTTAGTGTTTAAATATAAGCCCATGGGCCATTAAGTGAGAAAAAAATAATTATCCTTGCCAAAAAATTGATAGTTATGTACACCCTGAACTTCTCAAGTGACCAAAGGCACGTGAACACAACATGATGCATCTAAAGAAATCCTGTACTCATATTCATACACATACCTAGAACATGCTTTGGGCGATATTAGAAGCTCCGACACGTTTCACTACTTTTGATCAATGATTCAGAATGAACATCTATATAGACCTTTGACGGAAGTTTGAATCAATGTTTGAAGATATATATATATATTTGTGTTAATCTGCAAAATCTAGAATACACCCAAATTGAGAATTAACAAATAATATATTTTTGCAAACAAACCTCACCGACAGTGTTCTTGTTGCAAACAAAATGCGATAACAAATCACAATGGACTTGAACTGTTGACTGTTAAATGTTTTCGATATATCTCTAGTGTGTGAGTATGATTTGTAATGGTGACTTCCGTAGTTCAAATATTTATTAAGTCATAGTCTACTAGATCGTAGTCTACTCCGACTTTTTCGTGGGAAAATCACCCTCTCTATCAACCTACTTTTCATTCAGAACAACTGCCCATACTTAGGGGCGATCCAGACGAAAATCAGGGGGGGCTAGGTTTTTTTACCTGCTAACAAACTATTTTTTTCAGAGACCCCACAAAAACAAACTTTTTTTTTTCGTGTTCATTGAACAACAAACTTTTTTTTTCATGTTCATTGTTACATTTTATATGTTACGAAAATACACGGTAAAAGTATAATATTTTGTGCAGTTTTTGTGAATGAAAATAATTTGTTTTATAGGAAAAACAAATTATTTTTTTCTGGACACATATACAAACAAATTATTTTTTTTGGGACATATGCAGAAACAAACTATTTATTTCAAAAAAAGACCTAGCCCCCCCCTGATGTTCGTCTGGACCGCCCCTACGAGAAAATCTAGTATGTCAAACTAAAGTGAATAAACTTTACATATAAGCATGGCAAATAAGCAAGGTCTTGATATAATTTTAGTATCATTTGGAAGAACTGATAACAAGGGATTTTTGTGCAGAATACATTGAGTCTTTATTATCATCGCTATACATTTAGTCTATATCATCGATAATGTTTTATTCTATGATGCAAAGGGATGTGCGTTTGATATAGGCTAAAATCTCGAGCACATGTCTCTTATTTACAGAGGCTTATCGCCGATTGGCTGACCTGCACAGCCTCATTTAATTTTAGCCAATGAGAGCGCACGCCACTATTTGCTGCAAATTGCATATGGCGAGTAGGTAGAAATCATGCCAAGACGAAATGTTTTTGTAAATAATTGATTTTCGTGGATATATGCTAACCGATACAAATTCATACAGCATATACCGCATAAACAGATTTTGTAAAGATCTACTGAAGGACAGATCTACTACACCGTGTATCCATCAACATATGAGGCAGAAGTGTAGACGTTTGCCTTTTTTAAAAGCACTAATATTATTGTACGTTGATGGTAAGTGACAAAACTAGAGTTCTTAAAATGACAGCTCCGTGTAGTCATTTTTGAATTGAAGTCCGGACCAGCTCGATGTTTAGAAAATATTCTAGAGAAATCCAGCCATAATTTCGTAACCATTTGCTGAAAATAAGAATGCCGATACAATCTGAACACACGTGTAAATTTAAGTAAAGAAATGACTATTTACTGTATGAATAACTGTATATATTTTTTCATGTTCATGTTCATTGTTCATGTTCATTGCTTGACAGAAAAGTGAGAATAAAATTGACTATTTACTGTGGCCCCAGAAAAGTTATTGTCACGAATCTAAAACTGTCAAATCGGCTTCGTTCGTGGGCGTGTATTTTTCTGTCAAACCAATGAGACTATGGGTTAAACGGACCATGTATATTTTAGCGGACCCAAATTATAAGATCAATAACTTGCCAAGAAAAACATTTGGAACCACATTTCTTTCTCTATTAGAAAGAGAAACCTTTTCTTTTTCGTTCCAAGATGTTTTTATAAAGATTGACTTACATTTTGTGCTTCCTCTGTTTTGATTCAAATGCCTTCTTTTTATATCTTGCATGAAACAACAAAAGGGGGGTTCGGGTGGTTTACCCCCCGATAAAAACACTTAAAATAGTCACACAATTTCATGATTTTTCACTGTCTATCATGAGCAATCGTTTTATTTGTGTCGTTTTACTAGTTTATCCACAGTTTTCAAGTCCAATCAGTTTTAACAATTTGTGTAACAACTGTTTTGTGTCATAAAATTACTAGTCAAATTATCCATATGTTTTAAGTCCATGTAAGATTTTTGAAAGGCGAGGTGGGAGAATCGGCAGCCAAAACAGATAGCTACAAAGTGGCCCAAAGTCTGGTGGGAGACTGCCAAAATTGTAAAATTTTCTAATCCGGTGGGAGAAAGGCATACATTACATGAGGCAAAAATTGGGTAACCAACCCTTGGGCCCCCCAATAATGAAAAAATTTTTTAATGTATTATATAGATACTATTTACTGCATTGCTTATTAAATTTTCGTAGAAAATAAGTACAACAGTGCACGCTTCACGTTTCGTAGTAGTTAGACGTTCTTGTTTCTTGCACGTGAGGCGTATGACGTAAAGGCATCAACTCCTTGCATCAATATTTGTTTTCCCACACCCAACAAGCGTAAATGATATTTAAGTTCATATAAAGCCAAATATAATTTGAAATCATATAAAAGTAACCATGATTTATTTATCATCAAAATAGGGGTTCATCATCTTACCCCCCCCCGATAAAAACACTCAAAATCGTCACACATTTTTAGCTGTTCGTCTACATAAAAACGGGCGCATATATGAAGTGGAAGGACGTAAATGAGCTCTGTGCAAAAATAGTCTCGATCAACCAGACTCTGTAATGGCGGCGCTCATTTCAATGCAATACAGAGTCTGGTTGAACGAGGCTATGCAAAACCGTACAAGATGTGCAAGATGGATGGCGAGTATCAAAACATTTCCGTGTTTATGTTACAAATGATGGATTTTTTGGCCTATGAGTAGTGGGATGTACTAGTTCAATACACCAAAGAATAATGGAACCACATTTTTTCTATATAGAGACAAAAATGTGGTTCCTAAATATTTTTCCAAGTCTAAAAGTAAGCATTTTATTTGGGTCCGCTAATCTGGACATGATCCGGGTTAAACTAGGTTTGTATGATGTTACAAAGCTATGAAAATACTTGTAACAATGATGAATACGAAGACAGAATTGCTAGAAAAGATCTGAAACTAATATTTACCATTGATGTGATCCACCATCTTACCTCATAAATATTAACCGCCTAATGGAGATGTAAGTACAAAAATTGAATACGCCTGAGAAATGCCGTGCATTACTTTTTGTTTGTCTAATTTTGTAAACCAAATGCGCCGCTTGACAGGTGAGCCAACATGGACGAAGGATGTCTGTTTTTTCATATTATGTAACAATTTATTTTATATATCTTCATAATTAGGGTGGGTTGTGTAGCGCAATATGATAATTTTGCTGCGATCTGGAATTCAACATGTTAATAGTGCAAATACGTGGCCCAACCCAATCCCTGTAATGAAACAACTTTCATAGATACCGTATCCTCGTGCATAAAGGGTAGGAAAAAATGTCCAAGAATAGTCACAAGCAAGCTAGCTATGACTTGTGCATACCTGTCCCCATCGGTGAACATGCTGGCCGAGCCCTCCTCACGGGGACTTCTCGACTGATACGCTTGCCTCTTGAACGCCAGGTTGTTTGCTGCAAAAATAAAAAACTCTCATCAATAATCAGGGTTACCACATTTTTGCACATTAAAATTCAATGATTTTTCAATGACTTTTCAAGACCGATTTTCATTTTACCTAGAAATTTTTCTAGATACCTAGATTCATTCAAATATGGTTTCTGTAAAGATCAAAGAAGCAAATAATATGTATACAATGGATTTCTATTCTTCTTTCCCCCAATTCTACAGGTACAGACTTTTAACTTTCAATGATATCAAGGTGCTGAATATAACAAAATTTGATCTCTGCTCAAATAGCATTTAATCTGATAAGTGCCATCATCTTTGCCTCACCCCCTCCCCCTCCCGACGTGACTTGGTATTTTGCGATGACATTTAACATCGATTTAACCATGCCGTTATATACACTTGAATATTGAATATATATGTCTATAGTTTAGGCGTTTAGACATAATTTTACAATGTATTTAGAACATAAAGTAAACATGGCAATGAGATTTCAACTAGTAGATATATCACAATTCACTTAATTAGCATGTCAGAAAGTAGGTTCAAATACTGCAAAATAAAAAAAACTCCTCGTTGTGTTACTGGCGTAACACGTACAGATCGCTGTACGATTGCCTGGCGTCCTACAAACCCGGGTTTTAAGAAGGGTCCCCTTAGTCGGGAGGACTTTGCACTGGTGCTGACGCACAAAGATCAGGGCCTCCTCTTCACAATGCCAACGGGAGCAGGCGGGGTGAGGAGAGGTAGACACCGTCTAACCTCGTCAGAACAAGTAAAGAGGGCCAATTCTCATCGAGAATAGGTTACCAGCTCTACGCACTGTCCGACTTGTATTTACAAGATAACTGAAGCCCTAATTGCTGTTCTCAGTACTGTAGTGTACTGAGTCCCTAAGCCTAAGCTTAAGAAGTAAAACAACAAGGTGTGTGTAACAAGGGTATCTTACTACCCAGTGCAACATTTATAGAGGAAAATGTATACATGCTCAGGTTCCTACAAATACAGGCCAGTAGCTGTAGCAATTTTTCTCGTTTTAACTGTGCATTTTTATTTCTCTTTAACATGATTTTAAGTATGATATTATATGTTTTCACAAAATGAAATAGAATGGAAAGTAAATATTATCTAGTAAAACAGTGAAAAACACTGCTCACAACAGCTGGTCACAGCTGTTACGGTGGATGTAAACATAATGCAACTTTAAGAATAGAACATTGTGATTTAAACTGTCCATATCCATCTTAAATCCTAAACTGAGATAAGCATATCAAGTAGCAGTCATATGACATAATCTGCAATGCGTAAAATTTGTTAGCGTCACATTCTGAGTGGTTAGCTTCATCCAACATGTACTCACAGCTGTAGACTTCGACCTCCAATACACTAGGCACTTTTGCCTTTGCCTAGCATGGCCAGAGAGACGTTCCTGCCCTTGACGCCGTTGCCACAGTGTTTGATGAGGACATCGTCAAAGACTGCTGAGTGCTCGTCACACGGCTTGTGATCCACAGCCACTTGTAAAGTCTTCATGTCACTTGCTACAAGGGAAATAACAAGCTTAAGATCCATCATATATGTGTACACCTTCAAATATTTCCTTTTCTTTTCTTGTTTTCTAAGCTGACCAAAGTCCCAAAGGCCAGGTCAGAAACATTTTGAGCTGACTGAAAAGTCACACATTTCATTTCAAATTCTCTGAACTTTCATTTTCCCTGCAGTTAACACAATATTACCTGATATTTTACAAGTACCTGAGAAGAATCAAAGTACTGAACGTACTGAGAAAGTGGCAAATGTCACAGTGACGTTCATAACGCAGCATATAGTTAGCTCTAATTTTCACCCCACAGAACATGTTGCAGCAGTGAGATTTCTCAAACCAGCATTTTGAAAATGTCGCAGGGACATTCATGACGCAAACGCAACGCAATTCATAACGTAATATTGATATGTTGCTGGCTTAATATTAATGCGCAGTGCGCGGTTTGGGACTATTTACAAGGCGGATGGATCTGAGGCAGTGGAAGGTGGTGGAGGGGTCAACCAAGCAGTGTGACTATAAGCAGGCAACATTGATATGTTGCCAGCTTAAAAAAATTCAAAGCTTGAAAGTGTCATGAATAACAATAAATCAAAGTGTGAACCACAAATCATCATAAAATGAACTACTGGAAACGTTGACACCAGTTTAAATGTATTTTGCAGGTAAATATGCCTTGAGGAGATGCAAGCGTGGTTATTTCAATACTTCCTGAATACATGGATCTCTGGCTAAATCACCCCTTGGGCATTTATTCAAACATGGGCAGGATATTATGTTACATTTTACGTACCATTGTGAAACTCTTATTCATAAGAACATTACCTTAACATGATCTTTTAAAAAAAAGTCAAATTTACAAGGTCTTTAATTATGAAACCAACTTCTGCAGACTTACTAGAACCATAGACTTTGATGATCTGCACATCATACACATCTCCCAAGTCGACGTAACTTCTTGCTGACAAAGTCATCGTCTCACTGTAAACACACATCCCACACACAGTAGAGTTGCCCTTTGCCGCCCACAGAACTTCATGGGTTTGCACAGGCAAAAACTTGCGGATGTCAAAAACCCCATAAAAAAGTGATCATTGGTGAGGAAAGGGGGCCATATAATTTGACATTATACAGAGTTTATTTTTGCTGAGGCATATAATTGAGAGAACATTTTACATAATAGGTGAGGATGTTTTGGAGATTTCCAACTACAAAATATCAATGTAACTACTCAAGTTGCTTTCTTAATATATTTATTTTTTGGGTGAGGGCAAGGGTGTAGGGTGGGGACGGCTTATATATCATTGTAGCAGCTGTAGCTATTGCCTAATCCTATTGCCTTTTACATATGTATTTTTGTATTACATAAACTTACTTTAGCAGTTCATCCATGGCACTTGCATTAGATGGTGCGATGTCAGTAGAATTCTTGCGCGTTGACTGTACATGTTTCCTGAAGGCCAGATTAACATTTCTAGTGGTCCCTAAATAAATGATGGAAAAACAACTCTTTGATGTATTATTAACAAAATAATTATATATAACCATTATGATTTAATTATGATGCGTCAAGACATCTATTAAAAAATTAAAATTTGTGTCGATCATCAAGAAATTTTGTGTAATGATAGCTCATAATTTATCATATTTTGAGAAAGATAATCATCATATTGAGAAAAAAATCACTGTTAGTGTAGGTTTTATTACCATACAATACAATACAAAAATCAATACAATACAATATCAACTTGAGGCTATATTAGACTTTCAGGTTTATTATAGATAAATAGATTATTGATGAGTTTTTTGTGAGTTCAAATTTAGTAAGAGATTAGGTTTTATTCACATATACCACAAGGTTAGAACATATATCACAAGGTTAGTTTATCATACAACACCTGTTAGAGAAAATATAAATAAAGACCTATTGAACCACTAAATTGGAGGCAGTTGTATGACCAAATGAGGATTTTCATTTTGGTCCATGAAGAATTCTAATTTTTTTGCAGATGAATATGATAAGACATTATTGAAAGTCTTGCCAACAACGAATTCAGAGTCAGGATTAGCAACTCTTCCGCTTGTATTGACGAGTAAAGCCTTGTGGAGGACAAGCAAAAGCTTTCAGCAACTCGTCCTTTTAATCAGTAGAAAATTCTGGTTCATTTTACATATAGGTATAGAGTTTGTGCAAGGACGCTGACATTTTTTGCAGGATAGGTAGATTTTTGTATACTACACAAAACTGACAAGTAACACTTTAACATCTAATCCTGACCCTGCAGACTGACAGGTTCTAATAGGCATCTATTAGTATTCTCTTATTCATGAATGCTGGATTTACCTGTTTGGTTTTGTCCCAGAAAAACCTCGACATTCTCAAGAGCCAGGGACACATTGCGGCCCTCCAGCTGGATGACCACGTAGCGCCCCCAAATGGGGGGCTCACACACCATCGCCACGGTGACAGCGTCGTCGCCAGGGACACTGTCGTGGGAACCACACAGCCGCCTGATGGAGTTCACCTCAAACTGGGGCACAGAGAATGGCTCGTACTTGGCAAAAACATACACTTTCAGGATGCCGCCTGCAATAGGGAAGGCAGGTCCTTTAGGTGCAGTACAAACTCGCTATATCAAAGCTCAACAGAGGACAGTTAAATGCTCAAGATTGCAGCCAATATTCCATAAAACCAGACTGTTTTAGTGCATGTGGCTGAAACTCATCTCAAGTAAACAGAAAATTACAGATGACCGACATAGATATCAAGACTCTATCTAATCAAATATAATTATGAGAGGTACAATGTGACATTGAAGGTTGACATTCAATCATTTGATTTGATTTTTTTGAAGATTGTGTGATTGTACAATTTTTTATAATTTTTAACACAATACACTCCAATAAATGAACATTGTCTTTGGGAATGATAAAATTATAAGAAAGGTTTAAAGGTTATGCTGAGTGGCCGACCAAGTATGCTTGTAGAAAAGCAATTTGATGTGTAATGAGCATTCTGAAAGTTTCTTTCATTTAAACAACGTATTAAAGCATGTAATTTAAATACCACAACATAAACAGCCAGCTAGTGACCATCAAAACATGTGAAGCAGCCAAATGTAAACCGAATGATTTTCGTCAGACGTAACTTGCACGGTGCACGTAAGAAGCCTCCTATCTCTGCTATGTTAATCGTGATGTCTGCCGTTGGAAATCCACAGTACGTTTGGCGAAAATCATTCGATTATGCAATGTCACGTGGCCTTGTGTTTTAGCTTAGAAGACATCATGGTATTTTTATAGGTGTAATATATAATTAAGGTTAAAAATATTAGTATTATTTTCCTTACACTTCCAATGGAAGAGACATTGTTTATTGATCCTGGAATTTACAAATCACTTACATTTTTGACTGAGCATTATCTTAAAATGGGTTTTGCATTGATATTAGAATGACATGGTGATGAAGCGCTACGTATGGGTGAAAGCTAACAAGTTTTCTGTAAATAAATATCCAATGGTCTAATTAGATAAAATGTATACTTGTGTACAACTCACATTGTATACAAACACATATGATAGCCTTAAACTGTTTCAACTGTCACTCACGTGGTTGGGCTGGCCTGCGAGTGACCACGACTCTGCCCACCAGCACGGCCCGGCCCTGCAGGTCGACTGCCCACCACGGACTGTCCTCACGGTGCGTCTCGCTGAACGCCCTGTCACAAAACACCAGAACCACGTGAAAATGAGAACTGAAGCCACCTAGCTTGCAAATTTATTCAAACAGCATAGTAATTGGTCATTTGGTAGCCAGGGACAACCTAGGTTTTGGCGGGGTGACTTGGGAATACTCTTAAAACACTTGCACAGTTCTAGTTTTCATTTTAGTCTACAGATAAATAGGTGGCTATACAAAATAAAATGTTGTACATAAGCTCCACGCAAAAGATGGACGGCCAGTATTAAAACATTTTCGTGTTCATGTTACTAACAATCAATTTTTTACCCAATGATTAGGGTCATTTATTGGTTGAATGCATCAAAGGATAGAAAAAATACCATAGAACCTAACAAGCAGAAAAGTGTGGTTCCATTAATCTTTCAATAAGTCTGCCTGTCTTTGTAGTTGAGAAATGAATTAAATTTTAAAAGCCTGAGGTGTTTTATGAAACCCATCCCACCACCAGCGACAATACTGATATAAAAAATATTGGCAGGCAAAAAACTGCTTGTTACAAGATTTTGAACTAGCAAACCACATAGAAAATGGGTCATCTTTTGGGACTGGGCAACTTGAAGGGATAATGTAGAGATTACGGGGTGGGTTGAATAAAACACCTCTGCCTCAAAATTTTAATTTAATTCTCAACTACGAAGACATGGTGACGATGCCAATGGGGATTACAGTATGAAGACTTAGACCAATTAATATATCTTATATAGCGGGGGCCCAATCTGCACAATATCACTATGATACTTCACCACATCTGGATAGAATATTGAATTTTTGCATGCAGCAAGATATGGGCCTCAAGAGTTGAAAAAGTCACGGAACCGCAAAAAAATCAATAACGTAAGCGAATGACCGTGAAATCCAATATGGCCGCCGTCGAAAAGGGGCAATTTTATATTTTGAGTTCTAAAAGTTGTATTATCCTATGTAATACCTCTAAATTGAGTAATTTAATGATGAGAAATCCATTTCTGGCATTTATTTTCTTCTAAAATTACTATATCAAATGTTAGACATTATTCTTATGTAACGATACAACATAATCAACTAAAAGTAAGCAATACTTTTTATTGAAAAATATTCATTAGGCATCATTTAAAATTGGTAATGTTCAACAGTTATTGTGCATTATCTGGTAAATCTAATGTGTTCAATTGCAATTTCTTCATAAAAATAAATAATCAACCACACTTATACCATCATTAATAGGGACCTACCTACATTGCAGACTGAAAAGTATTTCACAAAATAGGAAAGTCAATAATAACATGATGAAAAACTATGTTAGTAAAATTCTAAAGTTTTATGGAATTCATTTAACACATATCTTTACAATAAGCAAACAACTTAATAGAATCATCACGACATACATATGATAGAATGATCACAACATACACCTGAAACAAGGCTACACTGTTGTGAAATGTCTTATTTCCATTAACAAAAAACCACGGTGGGTACTATGTGTCATTATTTATGCATCCACCTTCACATTTACATAATGTGGTACACTTTAGGCCGGCTCTTGCACATTTGCAATTGCCTACACATGCTTTAAGACAACCACAATTCAAGAGTACAGCACAGGCTTCACTTGCATTGGCAAGAGTCGTCCAAAATGTTTTCCACTGTTTCTTGTCGTCCTCTACCCAACCCCATTCAGAGGGATTGGGAAGGTCATGAAGCCTACAACATGACTGCTGCCAAATGCATGCTGCCTGAAGCAGTGCCCGTTTAATATGCTGGTAAAGGACAGCCTGTGTAGGGGGAATATCATCCAATGATCTAAGTCCATGCGTAAACAGATGCATTCTTGCATCATTGACTCTAGTAATGCCACACCCCTTGCTGTACATCAACTCTGTGAATCTCTCTAATTGCTGCATATGGACTGATTCTATGGTAAGCAATGAAGGGTTATCCATCAGCAGTAGGAAAGTGTCCGTTATTTCTGGATAGCACTCCCATGCAACCCACGCAGTTTTCTTACCAATCCCAAACATCTGGGATGTGCTATCACAACCTGAAAAGGCGTGGAAAAGTGGAAATGTGGACGACTTAACTGGACCCATCTGTGAACTAATNTCGTGGATGGGAAGGTCTTTGTAATTACGTCCAGTTCCCAGGCCTACCCACAATTCCACCAAGTTTAGCTGTAGAAAAACAGAAACAGCAATCACCACAATGTCACTATCTACTGTTCTTATGTAGGCCTTTTGATGTGGTTGGATTTCTGTGTTGGATAGGCTCTCTGGTTTTCCATTCAGCTTTTAATGCTCTTTTGCGACTATTCTTTCCATCTCTCCATGATCATAGACTATATAGACTAAATATCCTATGACAGAACTCAAATAATTTAAGAATTTCATATCTTGAAAGAAAACTTCACGCGGAATATCTAGTTTGATAGCCAGTAAGATCTTTACAGATATAATTTGCTGCTTCTCAATATCACATAGTTAATGAAACCTTTTCTCATGATATTACATATTCAATTTTATCCATAGAGATTCCATGTTTGCCTTTAAATTTTACATTTGCACTTGTTAATCCAGCTTTTATTCCATGGTACATGTATACCTAGATACAACAGCCTAGTGAATCCAAATAAATTTAATTAAGGGTGTTGCAAAAATGATGTTTCACCAAGTAATTGACCATCAACCAGATTCCTGGAAAACATTCCTTTTTATATGCCAGTGTGAAAACTGTCATCAAATTTGTGCTTAAATTAAGATATTAAAGCAATACAACTCCATTATTAACATTCTTCAGGCATATTTTAATATTCATAATTAAATTCTAAATCCTACTCTTTTCACTTAGGTCTACTGTAATTTCCACCACTTTGAAATGACTGCATATTTACTGGATTTTTAGTAATCCAATTAGAATACAAGTACTTTACAAATGTAAACAATAGATCTATATAGTACAAAGTGTCCATGACGAACATACATCTTTGACATAGCCATGGGATTCTTTAAACATCAATAAATGGTGAAAATCAAACTTCAAAAACGATAATTAACGTTTTTTATGACCCAGAATGACCCAGCTGGCCTAGGTTTTGAGGTTAATCATCCAGTTGGGCTACCAAGGTGGACTAACTAGAACTACAGTGCTGTGTGTTTATTTCCACGTGAAGTCAGTAAGTAAACACGATAATATGACAAAGTGGCTGCTTTGTGTACGGTAATTACGTGGAAAAAAATATGTGTTCCCATAATTTAACATTAACTCTGCATAAATTCTTATTCATCTGCATGTATATTCTGCAGTCTTACTAAATCTAAAGTTTTCCCTTGTATACACTAGGAACATGTTGCAGTCACCTGGTGCCATCAACAGCGAATATTGCAGCCCTGAGGCTGGCGGTGGAGCTCTGGTACGTGTGCCACGAATGGAAGGCCAGGTTGGGGGCTGCAAAGATCACAAACAGTCATCTTATGCACAGAAAATGAACTGGATTCCTTTTCATAAAATTAAATCGATTCCCAATCTGCATCAATTCAAAGTAAAATATCAACCAAATGTAAATTGTGATTGGTTTTATATATTCATATTAACAACATTTTAGCCTTTGCAGTTTTCTTCAAGTACTCCAATCAGGACTTCCTAAGTTTGGAACTTGAACAGGCTGCAAAGGTTGAAATATTGTTGAAATTTAAAAATATATATATATATTTTAGTTAATATTTCTCTATGGTAAGACTAATTTGAACGTCATCCTGGTGGTAGGTTCAGTAGAAAGAGT
Organism: Streblospio benedicti; assembly: GCA_019095985.1. Taxonomy (NCBI): domain Eukaryota; kingdom Metazoa; phylum Annelida; class Polychaeta; order Spionida; family Spionidae; genus Streblospio; species Streblospio benedicti. Next base: position 18,432,279 of record CM032668.1, on the reverse strand, counting down.
GGAGAGAATTTTCTGGTAAAAAAGCCAAGATTTGCTTTTTGATATACATGGACTGTACAAGCTTATGTTAAAAAAATACTTTGATGTATGATTGATGAATGTAGGAGTAAAAAAACAGAGATGAATATCAAGGCTTGAAATTACGAATGACTCTCTATACGAGGATAAATAGAAACGTCTTGTATTGGGGCAAGCGTCACATTCCTTTTAATGGCCCACGCGCTGTTAGTGTAATGTCTTTTAAGTGGCTTTTACATGACTTATGACACTTGCTTACTTTTTGGAACAACAGAATTAGGGTGGACAAGTAAAAATATTTGCTAGGCTGTCAGTTGGACAAGCGATCAAAAAGGTTAGTTTCAAGCCTGCAAATATAGACCAAAAAGCTATTTCTAAATTCTTCACATGTATTTTTTTTTTTAAATTATATACCGGGTATATGTAAATAGTCCTAAGTTAAGGTTTTATAGATATATATCATCTCATAAGGAAATCCATGAATTTGGAAAATATTATCAATATAGGTCTATTCCTTTGGTATGTAGCCTATGGTTTTATTTAGAGTTTTGTTCTTCTTATTTGCTACATTTCCAGCCTCAAAGTAGTTACCAAGGCTTTAACCACTGTTTTATGAGATATTGAAAGGCGGCTTGTTATCATCTATGAATTCTGTTTGTCAAACAAAAGCGAATAAACTTCACATACGGATGTAAATTGTGTGGCAAATAAGTAGGGTATTGGTATTATCACATGCATTTTCATGGCGATTTAAGCCTACAATACGATGTCAATGAGCTAAAATGTTATTGACTTTTGTACCTTGTGGAATCAGTTCCATATTTTTAAGTTACAATGCAAAGATGGCATCAAGACAAATTAAACAGTTTATCACATATCAGGGTTTATCACAAGGAAATATGAGGCCACAAGTTTGAAGCAGAGCATGCTTGTTTAATGCCTAAATATCTGTTTGTACTAATAACATTCAGATATTATCATTATGCTATATATTTCCTCCTAAAATAACATTGAAACGTACAGTTTGACTACTCATTGTTGACCCAGCAAAGAGTGAAACAAAAAGTTAGGCTTTCAGGGACAAACTGTTTTTTCATGGAATCGGGCAGGTAAAGGCGGTGTGTGGCAAGGTAGGGGGGGATACTAAGTTGGGCACATATCAGTGCCTGTGGCAAGGATAGGTTTAACTGTTTTTGAAACTGAGGTCTCCTTATAAAAAACTCTGATGAATGAAAATATTGTGGTAATATAGTTTTGAAAATAACAAAGTTTAAAAAAACAAATAAACATGGGTTTGTAACACTTACCATTGCCGATAATCTTTATTTCCCTGAATAGAAGCACTGAATATCTACTCTTTGACATCATGAGAACATAACGTCCAAATCTGCCGTTGGGCTCACATTTCAGAAAAGACCTGAGTGAAGAAAATTGCACTAACATGAGTTCTTACACAAGAGTTAAGTCAATGAGCATTGTATTTATCATTTTATACACAACACCATTCTACTCACTGCCTTTATTTCCAAAACTCAAAACACCTCAAAACAATAATAATAATAATATATAAAACTAGTTTTCGAGATCCTTAGTCTCCTTTTCGATAACAACTAAGTTAGTCTCCTTTTCAATAACAACCAAGTTGTTATTGAAAAGGAGACTAAGGATCTCGAGAACTAGTTTTATATATTATTATTATTATTGTTTTGAGGTGTTTTGAGTTTGGGAAATAAAGGCAGTGAGTAGAATAGTGTTGTGTATAAAATGAGACCTTATGCTGCATACCAGGTACATTCGATTTTACAATTGTATTTATCTTTTCTGTTATCAAAATGTCTGCCTGGTTGCTAGATCTTCTCACCTGGGAAAGTTTTGTCAATGGCAAATACGGGATACTACTTTCACTTTTTAAGCACAGTATGCAATTTGAATGCTACACTCCCGCCCTCACCCCTTGAAAAGCAATTACCTGTACATGGGCTTGTTTGGGAAGTTGTCACAGAATGCTTGGGGTGGAATGCTGGGTATCACCGTGGGTAGGTCTTTGGAGTATCGCACGGGTGGTAGCAACTTCTCCAGCACGTACATGTTGGCAGCATACGACACATCTATGCAGGGAATAACCCCGTCAAGACAAACAACATTTCAGTTCCATAATCAAATGAGCTCATTGCAACACATAAAAAAAGAATTTGTTTCATGATATGACAACGACATTTTTCTTATCATTGTAATTTAACATTTTGGCATGCATTTGATGAAAAATCAGAAAAATAAAATTAAAAGGTTCACTGAATTTGGAATGCAGAGATAAGAACCCGTCAGCGAGGAAAATCTTAATTTTTGAGCAGAAATCTTAATAAAAAATGAGAAACATTTTAGTAAAATCTTATCTTTTAGGGTTTACTACATATTTAAAAAAGCAATAAACACATAAGAAAATATTAATTTAAATACTATATGTATAGTGGGTACTAAAATTACTAACTATTTCATGATTTAGTACTTACCAGTAGCATCTGTCTGTATGATGGTCATTGACACTCTTATCTTACAAGGATTACTAAGTAATTAGCATGAGACTGTGAAAATCACGGGCAATATCACGGGCAGGAGTACTTTCAACATTTGGTTCAGGTAGTACAAACAAATAAATAATGTTGACACAATTTAATGCATATCTTTTCAAGCGAATTCCCACCTCCTCTCTTGTTCCCAATCACACATTATCGTAAGGCTAACTTTACTCCCCTTAATTGTTTGTAATATTTTCTTGAATAAATTTTTTGTAATGTGTAGAATACTTGTATATAGCACTTTGAGGTAGGTTGATGCAGACTTCTGCAAAAGAGCGAGCATGGGAAAACGCTATATCTAGTTGTTCATGAGAGAAAACAGGAGATGCTAAGTAAATTCCCACTCGTTCAAACCATTGACCCTGACGTTTGTTGATTATTATGCACTAGGCTAATCTAACAGGAAATTGTGTCTGTTGTAGGGTGAATTGTAGGTAAGCATCTGAATGATGGTGCCAATCTAAGCCTCGGGATCAGGACACGTGCACCTGTGTTTGCACCAGTCAGTATCTTAACATCCAGACAATGTGCACATCAGTCTGCAGATTATCAGTCTTGTTCCATTACCAGGGAGGTAGCATAAGTATACGCACAGTACGCACGTGCGTACCTTTTTGAAAAGCCACCCTAATTGTTTTTGGACCTACCTTTTTCTGGTAATAGGTACAATTTTTTAAAATTGTAAAAAGTCACTCCAATCATCCAATCCATATACATGGTGTAACCAAAGTGCAGGTACATTTGTATCTAACACTTTAAGGGTTAAGGCTGACCAGCCTGACCTTATAGATAATTACCTCAGTCAGGTCAATAGATTGCTTTGAAGTTGCTTTGAAGATGGTCTAACCAAAGTTTTGACCTGCTTCTCAGTAAGTCAGCTGTAAATTACGGGTTACTATGCTGCTACTTAGTAACTTAGAATGTTTTTCTCAAACTTGGAACAGTTAAAGTTCTAGTAAGTTCTAATAAGTTATCTTAACTAAAGATGGTGGCGTCTTTGAAGTTGCTCTACGTGTTAACCAATGTTTTGACAACAATTACGTGTAAGTAACACGTAAGTAACTCAGTGATGAGGTAAGGAGAGTTATTGTTTTAAGATATTTGCGTGAGGACTTAAGAGCACCCATAAATGTTTTGGGGACAATGCCCGTGTTGACTGCAACATATGAGAGGTCATCTAATACACTGCTCAAGGAGACTAAAACCCTATCTTAGGAACACTATGAATGATAATAGACTGTCCATTTTAGTTGTGTTAAATGTAAAAACATACTGTACACTAAAAATAAAATGAGCTGAAAAAATATCTCAACTTATTCCTAATACTTTTTGATTATCTGCATATCATAAAAAAATATTCTATCAACAATATAATAATGATACGAGGGAAATTGATGATACTGATGTCATATAAATGCGACGCGTATTGCGACACGTGTCGCGAATGTCGCGCTGCCCGCTCTTTGCTCCTCACGGTGCAATTTGTGCGTACCTTTTTAAAAAGTCTGGCTACCCCCTGTCCATTACACAGTTCTTTTTTTTAAGATCCAGATTCCAAAACAACATAATGATTTGAACCAGTCTTGAGGATAGTCAGTGAGGGGCACGCCGGATGGAGTTAAGTAACCGTGTGAAGGAGAAAAATTGTTGGCTTCATCCTCATCATAACTCAGAGCTTTGTCGGCACTCTTCCCCCGCAATCTTCTTCAATACTTCATTGCTCACAGCAATGCACTTTTGTTTGTTGGTGTGAGGATGATACTATTGGAAAGTGCTTCTTGGTTCGAAAAATCAGGGAATACATGATTGACTAATTTTCCTTGTACAAAGTTAGCATCCAGATGCAGTGATATTGTATCTGGAGGAAATGCAGAATCTTCACATTTTAGTTCTCCTGCCCCCAGTGCAAGCAGCCATTTTTCAAACTCCTGCTGGTCTTGGTATGCCCGCATGTTTTTGGTCAATCGGAATGTAGAGAAAGGTGGCCACAATGGACAGCTCTTTAAACAGTTCTCAACAATCACTGTTTTGATCATCTTAGCACCACTGGTAACACCTGGCAGAAATCACCAAGGAGAAAGATTTTCCCCTCAAAAAAGGCACATCAATATAGTGATGTCATGCAGCATTTTGTCGATAGAGCTGAGTGCATGAACTGGTATCATAGAAGCCTCATCAATTATGAACATTACGAAGGAAATCAGCATGCTTAGATGTTGGTGAGACATGGCAGCCAGATGTGTCCAATGTTGGAACTGGGAGCTTGAAGAGAATGGCAGGCCTGACCTCCTATTAAAAGTCTAGCTGCAGTACCTGTCCATGCAGTTGAGGCAACTTTAAGACCATTACAACAAAACAATGATATGAGTGCGTTATACCCTAAAGTCTTTCAACTCCCACATATTCCACAGTTTTAATTGCGTGGTGTACTTCGGCCCGAATGAGATGAAAAACGTTACCACCTGCAGTAAGGAGAGAAATTAACCACATTCAACCCCAGAGTCTAGCATTAAAAGTGAACTAAACTTGCAACTTTTAATTGGGTTGCATCCGGGAACCTCTATTCTATAACATACCAGATGTATTTTGCAGAAAGTAATGATATTAAAGATTTGCTGGAACAATTACTTTTCCATCTTTTTGCACCATAGTATCACATGCAGATACTCAAGCTTGTTGCAAATCTAATGTCGGATGTTCTGCTGAAAGCTAAATATGCAACAAATACGATCGGGCAGGTGCTTGCTGGTATAGTTATTTTGACTACGTAATCACCAGATTCCATGCTGCAGTACTGAAGGCCAAGGGCGTTTGGATGGCAATTTTGACCGATTTTAAAATGAATCTTGAAATACAGGAAAACTTGACAGGAAAGAGGAAAATGAATAATGCATTGCAAGACAGAAGGTATATGAGATAGGTTTGAGACCAGAGCAAGCAATCTCCGCCCTGCATACATGACGTGATGCGTGTAAGTGAGTATTACTATATAGATTGTTCTATCACTGTGACATCTATACTAGTCTATATAGACTACTAGTATACTTCTAGAATAGTGCTCGAAATCGGACTTTTAAATGACTATCGATTATCGCTAATTTTGACTCGACAATTATCAATAACTATCGATACTTGCTGCAATTTCAATTACCCATATACTGTAAAAGTATTCATCAAATGTTAGATGTCACAGTTATTTTTAAGAAAATATTTTGATTTGGAATGTTTACATTGTCATGCTGCCATACTGTTACTGGTGGCCAGGGAATATGCTATTCCAGCGACACACGTGTAATTTTCCTCCACTGGTGTACTAATTTTATCGACCACGTGTTCTATCAAATAATATTTATCACTGCTGCTTACAAAGAGATAGTTTTAAGAATACGGTGCGCCATTTACAGCCACTTCTGCTTTGTAGATCTACAAAATATGGCAAGATTGAATGGATTGTTACTTTCATCGAGTATCTTAAATCATACGTTCGTGGTAAAGATGTATTTCATGACTGTTGATAATGGTCTATTAGTTTGTAAAATGAACTAAAAACTCACTTTTTTTTATCTGTTTCCTACCTCAATAACACCATATTGGCACGTGCTCACCTGCTATATATACTAGTGCCTGATGGAATACGAATTAATCACAATGCAAATACAGCAACCTGCAAACAAGTTTTCCCGCACTACATAAATTACCGGCGTGATCTAGCTAAATGCATTTTTTCTCATAGAATGGAGGTTCCATTGTGAATGGCAACTCTGTGTCAAATGTCTGTTATACGTGCAATATTTCAAGCAAAAGTGCATATTTCCATGCAACTATCCGATTCCCGTATTAAACCTATATCCTGGACATAGAGATTTTATAGACACCAAAAAAAGTAATTTTATGTTTTTTCCCATACGTTCACATCTTTGGGAATGAATACATCTCCAGGTATACAAGAAAATTCAAAATGGTTGGAAAAAATCACTTATACGTATAGCTTTCTCCATTAAGATTTGTCACTGAAATATAAAATCATCACCATTCTATGTGTTTGTGAATGTGTAAATTTCTCACCATCGCCTGTGTCCATGTCGAAGGAGGCAGAATAGACAATTGCGAGATGCACGGTCGTGGGCCAGCCTAAATCGACCATCCACCACACACTGTCACTTCCTACTGCTGGCCACATCCAGTTGTGGCTAGTAAGGCTACAGAAAACAAGTTGGATAACAGACATTGTAAACTACACATAGTAATAGCTAGCCAGGTCAATAGGTTGACAGAGAGGATTGGATGTAAAAAGAATCTAATCATACATGCACTTGAAAGGCCTGTTGTGTCTGCTAATTGTTGCAATATGATTCCGCAGTTTTTCATCACCAGTATTTCATCACCATTTTACAAAGTCAGAAAAAGGGGTCCAAAGGCCCCTTAGTTTTTAAAATGGGTCCCATAATTTCTTCAAGGGGCTAGAAGAGATGGTTTAACAAGATACAACACGTCCATATCTGCATTCCCAATCAATAACAGCAGGGGCCCTCTACAGGATGGTCAACAAACGCTGTCTTGTACAAATGAATAGGTAATTAGCCGGCTTTGACATGATATATTTCCATTTTATGATCAAAAGTTATAAATAGCTATGAATGAGAAGTCATTCATCATACTATGATCTACAACATAAAGATCATTTCTGGGCGAGTGACATCCCTGGAAAAACCTCACATGAACATTTACAAACCATATTGTTTACCCACTTGTTGATCTAAAGTGGTGATCGGCATGTGCTGTCAAATCCACTAAGATTATGTAATCTGTTGACAAGCATTCAATATCATACTATTATGCTATCGTTCATGCACCGAATTGTCATATAGACGTTCGAGGCTTTGGGGGAATAATTTGATATCTTGAAAACTATCATGGGACAGCATCTCTAGTCTCTCCTGATAAAATACACAACATGTACACAGTGGCGTAGGTAGGATTTTGCTGATGTGTATGCACAACTACATTTTGAAAAACAGTGCCAAAGTCACTGCAGCGAGTGATGTAGGCACAAAGCCTGTCAGGGCGGTCTGGGGTCCATTCCCCCAGAAATTGTTTGAAATTGAAGTAAAAATGGTTGCATTTGTGGCAATCCGTTGGCAAAAACTATAACTGACTTCAATTACATTTTTTAATAATTTTTTATTCAAATATGAGAAAATCTAATTTTACTTAACCAACCAGTTACATTAATGACTCTTTTATACAGAAATATTACACAGATATGTAGTATCTAGACAATACTCTCACTGAGGACCTTCTTGAAACAGCACATTGGAAAATAATGCAACAACATGGTCAAAATAAAGTGTCTGGATATCTTTACTATCAATCAAAATCTCATCTTCATCCAGTATGTTGTGGACAAGCGTATATATCATTAATTCTGTTTCACAAATAGGATTGATAGACAAATTGATATACTTTAAGTATATAAATATTGTGTCAAAATACGGCAATTTTCCCTTCATTAACACAAGAGAGCATTTTATTTACCTGTATCTCAATGCACTGGCTGACGCTTCCTCCATCATGTGCTTTGTGACGGCGAACGTACACACGTATGAATCAGAGCTTTTTAATCAAGGCAGTTTATATTGACCGTGGATGCAGTATTAAGCGATCCGCAGTGGCGTAGTTACTGTAACGTACACAACGCAGTGCGTACACATTGGTTTATTGATTTTCTACATTAAAATGATACACGGACCACTACGACTGTTGCACTTATTCACCAAGCACTTAGTAGGCAGGTGTATTAAACAAATCGGCCAACCGGACACAACTATGTGATGTAGCTCTATAGACTGGGAGAAAGAATACTCTAATGTCAATACTTAAATCCTCGTTGAAAACTTCATCATACTGTTATTTCAGGAAAGTAATGACAACTTATCTCACTTTCCATCAACAGCTGCTTGAGCATGAGGATTTGTCATTACTGCTTCCACTCCATCAATGGCCGTAGATGAAAAAAACCAGGCTGATTTCCCTGATGCCAGGTTTTTGCCTTAAAACAAAGAAAAGAAATTAAGTGAACATGTTCATTAGTATCTTTATCGACTATTATTAGCTGTAGGAATATCAATTTAGGTTAGTTTTTTGGACAGTACTACTCATTTTTCAACAGTAGACTTAACGCTGCAGTCTCCTTAGCGGGACCTTCCACCAACACCAACACCGGCTATAGTCTGCCCAGTAATTATTTTTACATTTTAAGTAGCAGTTTTCTGGGCCATTATACCATGGATACTGGCAATCCAGCACAATATGATAATATGCCATAATGACCTTTAACTTTACTTCGTAAGATTACATAAGGATGCAAATAGCATGATGTACGTACAACATAACAATATTAATTTATGATACTGCACTTTGTGCAGGTGCTATGAATACTACTCAAAAATAAGCATGATTTGAACAGTTTAGGAGTATATAAAACATCTTCTGGGCTATTATATTATCATCTGAGCAAGCCCATTTTAACTCTGCACCAAGCAAGGTAAGTTTTATGAAATTCGGTTAAGATTGAAGAAAGCTATTCGAGAAAAGCTAGGATACAAAAACAATACTTGAAAAAGTATAGTCACTTCAGTCGTGGGTCCCGTGATGGAGAGATTGAAGACCACAACATTAGGTTGTTACTAATTGATAATCACACAAAATTAATGTTTGAGATATTTCATTGTCATCAGTAATAGAAAATTCCGATTGGTCTTGGCCATTTTGATTGTCAAAGTTTGATAATGAAATGTTCCAATATTTTTTTATAATTGATGTTTGGAAACACATATTTCTCTAGATTATGTATGAAATTATAAGATGTTATAGCAGATGTATGAGCTGAGGTACAAGGCAGCATTTATGACAAGGGTTTCTAAGGGTTTGTACATGATACTGTATGGGCTTGCGGTCTACACGTCATGGAGACTATTTTTAGAACATGACCCAAAATTACAATAGAGCAGCTGTCGTGAACAGTTCTTGAATTAATGTAAAATTATTCATTGAATTCAGTTTTGGGATATACAAATGTGCAACAATTATATCAGAAATGACAAATCATTTACTTTGATATAAAACATCATTAGATAACATGTTTTGTTAAAGAAGCCATAATAATTCCTTGTGCAGCCCTTTAATCATTTCGATTACGTTAGGAATGTAATTGCTATTCAAAATCATAATCAGAGATAGGAATCACAAGAAATTCAAAATATATGTAATACAGTAAGTGTTGATCTCCAGCAACTACACCTCAAACTTTACAATAATATATTAATGAAAAAGTAAAACTGATTCTTCTTCCTTTATGAATTTATTCCTATTCTAAGTGCTACCAATGCAAAGAATGGTGTTCTCATTTCTTTTACTTAAACAGTGTGCTCAGCATAAGCTTACATTCTGGGCATACACCATATTTTATACCCCTACCTGGCAGTCCACTGTGACCGACCAGCAATTTTCCCGTCATCCCGGAGAAACGCTTCCAGGTGGGGTTCGATATTTCCCGCAGATCACCGTCCAACTGGAAAAGTCTTACATTTTTCATCTAGTAACTTAGTAAAGTAAAATTAAGTTTACCTCCCACGTGCAGCGTATACATATCTAAATCAATTGATCAATCAATCAATCAATTAGTTAAGTCTTGAACCTATCTAATAATCAGACTATAGGATAATCTTCAGAAACAATATCCACAGTTCTCACGCTCTAAACCACTTAGTTTTTCAGTGTTTTACAGGGGTATTCTAATCTAAAAATTACCCTTTATGCAGGTGGTAGAGCTAATTTTGAAAGGTAATTTTACAGTCCATTCCTAAAAATATCAAAGGTCACATGTGATTTTATTTGCCACTGTATTTGCAGAATGAAATTCAACGTGCATACAAGATTTTCCAGGGATTACATCAAATTCCAGAGTCAAAGTTGCTGATTATCACATTTCAGGGTTTAAACTTTTTCATGACACCCAGTTGTATTTTGGTTTTGATAGTGACAATTTTAATGAAGCTGCAAGGAAGATGGAGAAATGTTTAGAGGAGATAAAGGAGTGGATGTGATTGAACCATCTGAAACTCAATGAAGACAAGACTGAGTATCTACTCATTGGAAGATCAGTGTCACTGAAGCAGATTCCTGAACCTAATACTTTCTGCCTGGGTGCTTTCGGTGATTAAACCTACTCGTTCTGCAAAAAAACATTGGGGTCATGGTCGACGCTGACCTCAGCATGATCCCCCACATCAACAACATATGCAAGGCATGCTATGGACAGCTTAAGAGCATTGCACGTATCCGTCCCAATCTGACAGAAGAAGCAACAAAAACATTGGTCCATTCATTTGTTACATCACGACTGGATAGCTGCAATAGCATTCTGTATGGATTGAGTGACCAGACTTAGCATAAACTGCAATTAGTTCAGAACAGTGCTGCTCGGTTTGTTACAAGAACAAAAAGGCACGAACACATAACTCCCATACTGAGGCGGTTGCATTGGCTTCCTATAAAATATAGAATAGTGTATAAGATCTGCTTGCCAGTTTTCAAGTGTTTACAAGGCAAGGCACCAGAATATCTGTCTTCCTTGATTGATAAATATGTCCCAACAACAGCTTTGCGATCAAGCAATACTAACCTGCTAAAACACTACAAAGTCAACCTTAAAGCATTTGGGGAAAGATCGTTTGCATGTGCGGCTCCCCGACTCTGGAATGTGCTACCAGAAAGGCTGCGTAGCTTGAGTAACCTCGAACAATTCAAGACTGATCTTAAAACTCACTTATTCACATTAGCATATCCTCAGTGAATCTCGTATAAATTAAGTAAATAGACATTTAACAACACTAAAATTACTAATCATTATTGCTTGCAATATAATAGTAATGTATGTACATGTATATAAGTTTGTAACTGTAACTGTAAAATTGTATTAGATATGTTTCTTGTGAAGTATCTCGTCAAATGTCATTTATGATTGTGATTTGATACTATAAAAATAAATTATTATTATTATCATCATTATGATCTTCGGGTAGGAGTCGTTTGAATCTTGAGGATCTCGTCAATAACACATGATTTTCAAGACTTACCACAATTTTCAGCTCTCCTTTGTACTTGTCAAAGGAGACAGCGAGCTTGTGGAAGGTTCCATGTGTGAGCTGTTTGAAGACCTCGTAGTGGCTGACAGAGACAACGCCGTCGTCCAGGTAAACCCACAGCGTGTTAGCCTCACAGACAGACACACCTACAGCAGGCAGTCATTGAGAAATTGGCGGCAATGAGTCCCTAAAGACTCAAATATTTTGAAACAATGGGTCCAAGTGCGTAAACAGTGAGTCTTATCATAAATAATCATAACATTATATAAATATTTCATGAGTTATGTGGGATGCACTATTTTTAATTCTTTGCATCCTGTTGAAAAATATTGAGCCCTGGACTCGGGACTCACATGTACATTAATAACTGAGCATTATGGGGCAGCAGCTTTTAGGATCGCCAAGCAACAGAAAAAGTAATGGTGAAATGTAAAATGTGAATTCTTGCACTGAATATATTTCTCCTATTCAATAAATCGATTGGGCAAAATATTCAAGCACCTGCTACCATTTATATTTTTACATTTTAATATCAATATTCTGTTTTAAAATATCATATTATAATTTCTTTCTTGAAACATCTACGTGTATTAAAATGCGTACTTACATGACTGGTTATATGTATACAAATCTGGATTGGTGAAGTTGACAAATCGACTAAAGCAGAATATCGGTCCAGTGGAATTCTTATTGCGGAGGTGAAAGTGTACAGTGGCTGTGAAGCCATCCTCTAGTGGAGCAAAACTGTTCTCCTCTGAAAACATGAAATTTTAAAATCAGTGAAAAAATCCATATCTCTTCAAACCTTTATGATGTTGCTGACATGGACTCATTATATATTCCAAATTCCTTCTATCAAAAACAATCTATTCTCGTGATTTTTGGAAACGATATATTGTGAAGCACTACACATAACTGCACGTAACTGCACATAAAGACTTTATGACAGTTGATAAAATAACAAATTTTCAGTGTGTGCCTATTGAAAAGCTTACACTATCATACAAAGTGAAAGTTGAGGCTTGGCACACCCTCTTGCAAAATATCACTGGTTTTCTTGAGCAAACTGCAAGTGTGTCAAAACGTCACACGATATGTTCCCTACATTTATTTATTGAAGATCCATGGATTTGTATCAAAATTAGCAATGCTATTTCCATGTCTTTTTGCCATTACTTTGTGGACTCACCAAGAATGTAGCCTGTGCCAGCCGTTGCCATCTTCATTGGTGAGAACATAACTTCCTGAGCAGCTTTATTCGTAGTTTTGACCAAAGGGGGATCATTTGAAGTGAATCGATCGTATGGATCATCATAGATTGTATATCCATTCAAGTCTCCATTCGTTAGCTTGTAATGCCTATGGGGATCTGAAATTATTCACATCTATTTGTGATTGTAATGTTTTGTTAGTTTGTTTTTACCACCAAAGGTACACCATTACTTATGATTGTAATTGACATCGGAAATTTGATTTCAAGTGTATAGAATTGTATAGAAAATGTTCATGCATCCTTCATACACAACTTGACAACATACAGTCAGTGGTAAAAATTGCTAATTTTTGTCAGTTTTATTTTCATTATTTTGTTTTTGTGCAAAAGTTAATAGTACTTAAACAAGTCTATTTCAAAGTTTCTGTTTTAAATTTGTAAAAGTATATCACTAAAGTTTTTCATATTTCAATACAAAAACCTAATTAACAGATACCCTACACATATACAATCAACTTTCTTTCAAGCTCCCAGGGCCATTAATACAGTTTCCCTTCAATATGGGATACGTATTTACATGACAGCGACCTTTCTTTAACCCCTTGGTGCTGTAGGAGTCTGAGCAATTGTTTCATTTTTGATAAAGTTTTAACACATGGCTTTTAAGTGACCATGGATCATTCCATGCATGTTAACAATATTCAATAAAACACTACATTGGAAGGCAAAAACAAAACTATATTTACAATATGGTAAGCCGTAGACCTCAATTTCTCTCAGCGACAGTCTGCTGAAGTGCATATTATGCATATTGGGAGCACAGCAGTCAAGCTGCACCTTGACGATCCATGTTGCATGGACAGCGTCACATTCTCGGTCCACAACATCTTCATATGCAGCACTCTCCCGCTGAGAGAAGCATTTCTACAGGGAGTAGAAATGGCATGAGGAATATGACTGTCTGCTATTGATATGAACTTTTGACGATGTTCAACATTATCAGAGATGCCAACATGATACTGTCCAAAATCTTACTTAGGGGGAGTTCATTAATTAAGTGTGGGTAGGGGAGCATATTCTGAAAACATACCAATTTTTCCCACTCTCACTGCTTTTTAATAGTTCACAATATTTGTACTGCTCTTAAGAAGATCAATTAATAGGGCACATCATGTTAGGGTGGTAGTTGTCGGTAAAGGGAAAATAATATTTGCCACCAACACTATATACTGTAAGCAATTGGCTAGTACCAATTACAAGCACTTGCAAATCTTAACCAGTGTCTCAAAGTTAAATTTCATCCATGTTTCTAGATGTAAAATATATATTTTTCTATCAGGAGCAACGTTGTTTAAACTAAGAGGAATTTAATATATTTGCCAATGTACCTGCCAAGAGAAGTAGTTTCCCGGGGAATAATAAAAATCTCCGAGCCAAACACTCAAATGCTGCAAGAAGTCACCTGAAAAAAGTACCATACTGTGAACAGTAAAATGGATTGAATCCAGACATGTGAACCTGTCACTGCTGAAAATCTTAATCTGATCCTTGAAAAATCTTAATTTTCAAGCAAAATTCTTAATAAAAAATGAGAAAAATATGACACTGAGTTCACAAAGTTTGGGATGTCATAACAAATTTACTCTATATCATATAGGCTGGTGGCACACCAGCCTCTATGGAAATTCAAGCTATAACTTAGAAAACTAGCCAATCAGCACAATTCTCTCGCTAATTTGGGGACATTTTGACCTGTCAATTTTTTGTAACTCCTCCTCCTCATGAATATTCGTAAAATTAGCAGAAAATCACCAGAACATGATATAACACTATGACATCTAACCATGACGAATTTCAATATTGAATTATCCAGTAACAAGCATACATGTTAGACAATGTATACTTTGTATATAAAATACATTTTAATAACAATTCCACTGGTGTATCACATTTTTATGTAACGGTAAAACTGAGGCAGTTACAATCAATTTTCTGGAAGTAACAGCTATGAACCAGAATTCAAAATCCGTTACAAAACAATTTGTTGTTTCCATGACGATGCAGGTGGTTGAATATTGATTAGCTAAGTAAGTCAGGGAAAGCAAGTTCAAGTGGAGGTCAAGTTTACCTGATGAATTATGCATATATTTGACCTAACTCTAAGACTTTGGAAGATCTCAAGTATACATACATACTGACATACAAACGAAGTGATCACAAGGCTTTCGCTTCAGCTAAGAGCGCAGTTACAAATCTACCACAACGCGGCTGATCACGGGCACCAGCCATTTGTGCTAGTTTGTTAACATGGCGCCCGCAGACTTATGATAGTTTATCGAAAAATATATTATTAGTCTTCCGTGCCTCATCTGGTTATATTTTGCATGCCAGAAATACTGATAATTCGTTTGGCAAACTAGGCAATAACTGAGGATGTCGGCCATAATGTATTTCATACAAAAGAATGATGTTTTGGGGGTCACTTTGTGTGTGATGAGAAATGGCTGTCAAAGTCCCTGGCAAAGAGGAAATCAAGGTTTGAACACATTTTTGGTCCGTAATTTTGTAAGTAAAAATATATTAGTATAAAATATGGATGATTCATGTTGTGTTTCTTGAGTATCTTCTTTAAAATGTTGCTCCGATTTAAAAAAACAAGGGATATTACGCCATTTAAAATCGATCCCGGAAACTGTCAAATGAATGGGTGATTACTCAAAATAGCCAAATTTTAACTTGTTGCTGTATGCATCTTTATTTATAATTGTGAAAATAAGAAACTAGACCGACTTCTGAATGTGTTCAGTAAATGTGACAAAATTCTGATGAATACCAAGAGCTACTAAGTATTATATTTCACTCTCCATGAGGATACCTCTGACAGTGAACAACTTGTCCAACGAAAAGCCGTAGCGGCAGTCAGCTGCAAAACATTGAAACTGTCGGCAAGTGGTTAAATCAACAAATAATTTGAACCAAATGAGCTAAAAACCTACTGTACACCAAAAAATAGCATTTTTGCGAATTTTATGTTAAAGTAGCAATAGAAGAACCAGAGTCCTGTACTCACTGCGCTGTCCCTTGAGGTTGTTGAAGAGCAGCACTCTCTGCACGTAGGTTAGGAACCTTAGGGTGACCTGGACCCATGGTGGTTCTAGCTCATTCCATGGAAGGTTGAAAGCCACAGCATCTGGCAGGTTGATGCCGTCGGTAGCCTCATCTAAGGAGATCGCACTGCTCCCCTCCACAGTCCCAGAGAATGCGACGTTTCCTAATGGATACCGACATAGTAATGTGAGTAGTAGGCCTATATATCATCAAGTTTATAAGTATCATGCAATGTGGAAATTTTGAAGTGATAAATATTGTTTTTAAAATGTTCATACGTAGGTTACTATATGTTTAGTGATGGCTTGATTTTAAGTAGACATTTTGAGTATAACTTAATTTTTAATCCAGTAAGGTGTATACTTTTTAATATGATAAAAGAATTGTGGTTGCAGGCTAAATGGAGGTGTTTTAACTACTGTAAAACGGTTTTTAAAGTAATATATTAGTATATAATGTATAATAGTGTCTAGTATGCCAAATTTGGCAGTATGTCTTTGTTGTAAGAATAAATTAATTCACTGTTTTAATGTATGAACAAGGACATTTGACACTTAAATAAACAATTTTACTACTACTACTATCATATTTTCAAAAATAGCCCTCCCCCTCCCCCCCTTGACGCTTATTAATTTTAAAAGCTCAATCACCCAGTGTTTATTCAGAGCCTACCGTATTACAAGGCCACCCCTTTTCAAAGAGGATAACGCTGGCTATAAGTTGATTATTG
This sequence comes from Streblospio benedicti, assembly GCA_019095985.1. NCBI lineage: Eukaryota > Metazoa > Annelida > Polychaeta > Spionida > Spionidae > Streblospio > Streblospio benedicti. The sequence continues at coordinate 18,415,488 of CM032668.1, read as the reverse complement.
TGTTTTATAACCACAATGCGTTATTTTGCCTTGAACTTCGATATTCCTGATACAAAATTGACAATCACCATATCATTTCAAG
>CM032668.1:18404040-18415306 GCA_019095985.1 Streblospio benedicti | reverse complement strand
GTGCAAAACTCAGTAAACATCACACAGAATGGCTTCCGTGTGAGATTGAAGCTCTGGGAATCGCAATGTCTGTAAAGCACTTCGCCCTGTTCATAGTACAATCCAAACATCAATTGTCTGTGTTACCGGACAGCAAACCCCGGCCCAGGCTATGGAGAAGCTTTACAGAGGAGAGTGGTCGCATAGCCCAAGGGGTAGCGACATTCGTATCCATGGCAAGTCACTACCAAGTATCTGTTCAGCATTTAGCAGGCAGCGTAAACGCACCATCTGATTTGCCAGCCGCGCAACGCCAAGCCCTGAGTGTACAAATCAGCCGAGTCAGATTTGCAGTTTCAGCAATATGAGCTCTGAGTGTGTTGTCCGCCGCGTTACAAGTGGCGATGTTCTATCTGGCTCAGGAGTAACACCATTGCAAATAGGCCATCATGGATATCGTTACGAAGGTCAGAATGCAGTGATTTTACGTCGCCACGCATGCTCACCTCACCCAGGGTACCAGGCAGACGAATGATGTTCTGCCTAATGACTACAAGACCTAAGCGGATGGGAAGCCCCCAAGCTGGCATAAAGACTTTGTCCGTCATTGAGTTAAATGTTGATATTGTGTAGTTCATAGTTATGTTATTAAATATCAATAATAGACATATATGATGAAAAAAAGAAAAAAAAGAGACCACGCCAGAGGATTATGTGATTGCGAGAGTGCATACTTTTGCTGTGTATAAATATGTTGTATAGTAGTACTACATTTTTCTTCTTAATAAGTATTGTAATGTATGGTATTTGTCCCGCTGTTTCATTCGTTGTTTATGGTTCTGCACCATAGTGCCTAATTCAGGCTGTTTGTGGTCTTATAATAAAGGTTTTGAACTTACTTACGTTATCCTCCCACTATTGAACCAGCATTACCACTGGCGCTAAAATTGTTAACGAATTTCAAATTTTGAGTGAAGTCTCAGCTCATTTTTATGTAAAAGGGCCAATGACTCATTGAATACTTTGTGTTTAGTCAATACATTGCATGATAAATATATTGCACATACTTTTTGGAATAATACATATGTGTTTGGGGTTCCTTGATTGTAAAATTGAGTTCTAGCTGTCAATTGAGAGAATCGGGACTCTTGTAATTTTGAGACTTTGCAAAATCATCAAAATTGAGTTTAAAAATATCCGCAACGCATATTTTGAATACTTCTGGAAAAAACGTGGCAGAGAAAGTGTCTAATAACGTCCCAACTTCATCTCCTTTTAACCCTTCCCCAGTGCCGGGCTATATATGCACCCCAGAATATAATTTGAGCTTTATAGCCGGGGCACATATATGCACCCCAGTTTTCTGAAAACAGTTTGAGTTTGTCTGCCATATTCGTATATAAACACTCGTGGTTCTAGTCCCAAATTCCAGTGTGTCAACAACAACAACTTTACCTTGACATTTCGATGCATTTCTAGAAGTAAATAAGCAGCATAGTGTTAATATTTTAATATTTATCTTATCTGTGAACGTGAAATATTTATTTGGCCCAAAACACGCATTATGGTTGCTGCAATTTTAGAGCGTGAAATAAATATTATTTGGATTTGGTAAACCATGGCTTGTCACCTTATATGGTTGGAATCCTCGTGAAACCAGCTATTCATAGAGAACATTAAAACAAATGAAATGAAACTAGAATCATCAACGCCATATCCAGATATATATTTGAGTACATGAGCTCGGTATTCTTAGGTTCAAGCGCCACAAAACTACGTTGACACTGCTAAGGAACCCAATTAGCCTTTTTATCAAGAGCGCTCCTAAGATTCTATGTCACGGCACGCGTGCTGCGCAAGGCTGATTTCCAGGTAATACCGTTTTGGTAAGAGTGACGAACTTGAACATTTTGAAGAAGAATTATATTATTCGTCATCCATGCCCCATCTTATTGTATCTTGGATACCAGATCACAAATAAACCGCTTTGGCAAAAACTACCCAATAAGTGTGGACGTTGGAAATCTAGTATTTCTATAAAAACGGATGATGTTTTGTCGGGTGGTCGAGTGGTGCCTGTCATTAAGTGTCAAACTTCACGGCAATGAAGAAATATAAAATTGAACACGTTTTTGGTTTGTAATATTGTAAGTAAAAATATATTATTATGAAATATGGATGATTTATGGTGTTTTTTGTGTCTATCCTGGATAAAAAGTCGCTGCACTTAAAATTTCTACTGATACTACGACATTTAAAATCAACCACGCAAGCTGTCAAATGAATGGACGATTACTCGAAATTGTCAAAATTTAACTTTATGCTGTATGATCTTTTATTTATAATGGTAAAATAAAAAACTAGACCGTCTCCTGAATGTGTACTGTAAATGTGAAAATGTTCTGATGAAAACGTAAGAGCTACAAAGGATCATATTTCAACTATGACAACTGAAGCCCCCCACTGTGAATAACACGTCACGCAAAATGCGTGTCTGGCACTGAGGGGGTATATAGTGAATTTACTTCCGGCTTCGAGAGGGTTAAAGCAATTCCTTGTACGTTATTCCTCTGGATGAGCTTAAATTCTTTGTCTATTATCCTCATAACCACTGAAATCTGCACAGTAAAGGGTACAGCTCCGTACTCCGGTATTCAGGCTTTTAAATTCATACAAATACGACCACATCCGTACTACTTGGCAGCCCTGCAACCAGACTTGAACGGGAATCGAACCCACGACCTTCTGGTCCCAAGTCCTAATCTCTCGGCTACAGAAGCACACATACCTTCACGATGCCCAAGGTGGAGACCGCCCCAGGTCCACCAGCCACAGCGGGAAGCGCAGGCTGGCCGTGAGGCCGTCTTGGGCCAGCCAGAACGCCTCGTTGTGTCTGAAACAAAACCCAGGCTTATGAGAGGATTAGGGTCAGGATTAGCCACTTGTCCACTCATATTGATGAGTATTGTGGAGGACTACTAAAAAATTATAGCAACCAGTCTTTATAACGAGTGGGAAATTTTGGTCCATTTTTACCAAAATTGAGTTTACATGCAAGGAAGATGCATACATTTTTTTGGACACTGGTAGATTTTTGGTGCTTAAGAGTAGCACGTTTCATCTAATCCTCTACTAACCCTGGTTGGTTTGATTGAAAGATACTGTATATAACCATCAAAATTCCCATGGATGCTAGTGGTAAATCTTTAGAGTATTATACTATATGTCTTTTTAGATAAATATTTGTTCTACTATTGGAATTATTTCAATGTCCTGGATCTAAAACTGTCAAATCGGCTTCATTCTTGGGTGTGTATTTTTCTGTCAAACCAATGAGACTATTATATGGGTTAAACTAGGTTTGTATGATGTTACCAAGCTATGAAAATCCTTGTAACAATGATGAATACAAAGATATAATTGCTAGAAAAGATCTGAAACTAATATTTACCATTGATGTGATCCACCATCTTACCTCATAAATATTAACTGCTACAACACTGAGTTTTGCCTTATGGAGTCGTAAGTACAAAAATCAAATACGCCAGAGAAATGCAGTGCATTACTTTTCGTTTGTTTAATTTTGTAAACCAAATGCGCCACTTGGCAGGTGAGCCAACATGGGCGACGGATTTCTGCTTTTTTATATTATGTAACAATTTATTCTAAATATCTTCATAATTAGGGTGGGAATTTTTAGTGCAATATGATAATTGTGCTGCAATCTTGAATTCAACAATGCGTTAATAGCGCAAATACGTGGCCCAACCAAATCCCTGTGATGAAACAACTTTCATAGATAGGATTTTTTTTTCAAGAATACAGTCACAAGCAAGCTAGCTATGACTTGTGCCTACCTGTCTCCATCCACGAACATGCTGGCCGAGCCCTCCTCATGGGGACTTCTCGACTGATACGCTTGCCTCTTGTACGCCAGGTTGTTTGCTGCAAAAATAAAAAAAAACTTCTCATCAATAATCAGTGTTACCACATTTTTGCACATAAAAAATTCAATGACTTTTCAAGACCGATTTTCATTTTTCTAAGAAATTTTTCTAGATATCTAGATTCATTTAAATATAGTCTCTGTAAAGATCAAAGAAGCCAATAATATGTATACGATGGATTTCTATTCTTCCCCCAAATCTACAGGTACAGTCTTTTTACTTTCGAAGATATAAAGGTGCTGAATATAACAAAATTTAATCTCTCCTCAAATAGCATTTAAATTACCAGATTAGAGTTAAGGGATCATTCACAAATAACGTCACCTCATTTTTGGCATTTTTTACCGCCCTCCTCCTTGTCGCCTTTCGTAGTCTTTGCACCACCCCCTCCTGATAAGTGCCGTCATCTTTGCTTCAACCAGCCCCCCCCCCACCCCCCGACTCGACTTGGTATTTGGCGATGACATTTAACATTGATTTAACCCTGCCGTTATATACACTTGAATATACATGTCTATAGTTTAGACATAATTTTACAATGTATTTAGGACATAAAGCAAACATGAAAATGGAATTTCAACTAGTAGTAGATATATCACAACTCACTTAATTAACATGTCAGAAGGTAGGTTCAAATACTGTAAAATAAAAAACTCCTCATTATGCTACAGGCGTAACATGTACAGACGTCCATCACAGCAAGCTAGTACAGTTGCCTTGCGTCCTACAAACCTGGGTTTCAAAAAGGGCCCATTTGTCGGGAGGACTTTGCACTGGTGCTGACACACAAAGATCAGGGCCTCCTCTTTACAATGCCAATGGGACCAGGCGGGGTGAGGGAGAGGTACACACCGTCCTAGCCTCATCAGAACAAGTAAAAGGGCCAATTCTCATCGAAAATAGGTTACCACCTCTACGTGTCCGACTAGCATCTACAAGATAATTGAAGCCCTAATTGCTGTTCTCAGTACTGTAGTGTACAGAGTTTCGTTACATCATTAGCAATCAAAATACCATAATTGATATTTTATTTACAATCATTTGCTGCTTATCAGCATTTAGAACATCATGTTCAGCCTTTAGTGTTTTCTTTGACTCTAGTACTAGGCCTCCTATTAGATCTAGCATCCACATAGCTGTGATCAAGTGTTGCATCTCGTATAACTTCAGTAGCTGTTGCAATTTTTCTCATTTTAACCGTCCATTTTTATTTCTCTTTAACATGATTTTAAGTATGATATTATATGTTTTCACAAAATGAAATAGAATGGAAAGTAAATATTATGTAGTAAAAACAGTGAAAAACACTGCTCACAACAGCTGGTCGCAGCTGTTATGGTGGGTGTAAACATAATGCCAAATTAAGAATAGAAAATTGTGATTTAAGCGGTCTATATCTATCTTAGATCCTAAACTGAGATAAGCATTATCAAGTAGCAGTTATATGATAATTATAAGCATACCAATTAGCACTTACCATAAGTGTAACACATAATCTGCAATGTGTAAAATTTGTTAGTATCACATTCTGAGTGGTTAGCTTACTCCAACATGTACTCACAGCTATAGACTTCGACCTCCAATGCACTCGGTCCTTTGCCTTTGCCTAGCATGGCCAGAGAGACGTTCCTGCCCTTGACGCCGTTGCCACAGTGTTTGATGAGGACATCGTCAAAGACTGTTGTGTGATCGTCACACGGCTTGTGATCCACAGCCACTTGTAGAGTCTTCATGTCTCTTGCTGCAAGGGGAATAACAAGCTTAAGATTCATTATATATGTGTACACCTTCAAATATTTCCTTTTCTTTTCTTGTTTTCTAAGCTGGCCAAAGTCTCAAAGGCCAGATCAGAAACATTTTGAGCTGACTGAAAAGTCACTTTTCATTTCAAATTCTCTGAACTATCACAGAATTTCCTGATATTTTACAATTACCTGAGAAGAATTGAAGTACTGAACATACTGAGAAAGCCGGCAACTGTCAGTGACGTTCATAACGCAGCATATAGTTAGCTCTGATTTTGACCCCACAGGACATGTTGCAGCAGTGAGATTTCTCAAACGAGCATTTTGAAAATGTTGCAGGGACATTCATGACGCAAACGCAACGCAATTCATAACGCCACATTGATATGTTGCCAGCTGTTGCCAGCTTAATATTAATGCGCAGTGCGCGGTTTGGGACTATTTACAAGGCGGATGGATCCCAGGCGGTGGAAGGTGGTGGAGGGGTCAACCAAGCAGTGTGACTATAAGCAGGCAACATTGATATGTTGCCAGCTTAAAAAATTTCAAAGCTTGAAAGTGTCATGAATAACAATAAATCAAAGTGTGAACCAACAAATCATTATATTACATTTTACGTACCATTGGAAAACTCTTATTCATAAGAACATTACCTTAACCCGTCGACGGTCACTAAGGCATTTATGTCTTAATGCATGCCTTAAAGGGACATAAACAGCAACCACCGCCTCTGACAATTTCACTTAATAATTCTATTTTTCTATATACTTGACATGTTGCACCTAATAACTTTCAATTTTACAATCATAAACACGCGTTTGATAGAAAAATATAAATAAGTTAAAGCAGAGAGAAAAACCAGTTGGTTGACATTGAAAGGTTCCTTACTAACAACATGAGTGTAGCCTTTATCACGCATGCGCCGTAAGCCGAAATTTGCATGTCCACAGTGTTTATTGAGGCTGATAGAATAATAATATTGACATCGCCAATATTTGGGTACAAAACATCTTCCCATAGTTAAAAAAAAGGTTTAATTACAATGAACTGGAATGATTCAAATAGATGAAAATATATACAATCAACTGACTCAGCAAGTACCATTTACATGACATAAATTGATGATATGCCTTGAAATTCACCTGTGCGTGTCTCTTTAACCCATTCAGGATGTCCCTTGAGGGACAATTTTACGTCCGATTTTTGCACAGAAAAAGTCCTCGAATATCGCCATTGTTTACATATAAACAGTGATGTCATGCTCCTGAGTTTTAGACTAGTGACAACAAAATCGCCTTACTTTGACATTTTGATGTAAATTTTGTGGAAGTTAAACAGGGTTTTGATAATATTAATGCATCATTTGTAAGAATATATATCTGCGCAAGAAACACGTGATTTACACTGCGAAATTCAAGCTCAAAATACTCTAATTTAGACAAAATTACCCCAACGTGTCGTATATCATCGTGAAAGTGGAAACGCCGTTCTCTTCAGTTTAGACTGAGGCGATTCTTGTTTTCAATGACGTCACTAGGAAATACCTACTTATTATTCCTGCTTCCAAATAAGGATATTAATACTCAGCCTCGAGCACATCGTGCATTGTCACCATAACCCGGCATTTTCTCTGCTTTGATAACGGGTAATGGAGCCGCTATTTAATCGCATCACGCTATGGTCGGTGTTGAGATATGAGGGCGTGTGATAAAGGCTAATTTTCCTATTGAAAATGGCGCCTTAGTTAAATTGCTTGAGGTAAAATAATTTTTGAAACAAATGGATTTTCATCGTCACTTTAATATACCCATCACAAATTCAAGTGTCGCATCAATTATAAACCGATTATGAAGTCATGGACGAAAGGATATTTCTCAAATCATAGGCATTGTTCTATAATTCATCTTTCTAAAGTGTATCTCGAACCTGTCATTTTTAATCCAGCCCGGCAACAGCCTCACGTTTGGAAAATATTCTAGACAAATATAGCCATATTCCTATTACTGTGTCATAAAAATAAAAACTCTATGCGATTCTGAGTACACGTGCACAATTTATGTAAAAAAAATAAGCATATATGGAGGCCCCAGAAAAGTTATTGTCTTGGACGAAGTTGTCAAATGGCGCTGTTCGCTAGTGTTCACATTATGTGTTTACGTTTTCCGTATGTCGATATGAATGGGTTAAAATAAGCCTAAAACATACGTTTTTTCGAACCCTCGTACCTACACAAGCGTCTGCAACATGCATCATACAAGACCACTTGGTGACTCAAAATCGCCTACTCCATTCATTAGTCATTACCTTATTTCAATATAAACCACTTTTTATCGTAAATAATATATATTTTTCAAAGAAGACAAACTTAGAGATGAAACATCAGTTTTCGATAGTCAACTTTGACCACTAAATCTAATTATTTGCCGTTGCAAATCCCCATCGGCTTTGGTGTCAAACGATAAGGTGTCTATTTTGCTTTCTGTTTATAAACATCTCATTAACATGCGGTGAACCTTGACCTTGAAAAATAATTTATTCATCATATATTTTCCCGGAGATGATAATGGTTACAGCCCATAGCATCTATCAACTGGCGTTAAACATGCACAGTATCATATTAAAACAAAAGAAAGGCTAGCAGGCGCTTGGGATTGACCAATCAGCATCGATTCCGATGACATGACACCAATTCGATAGAGGTATGCGAGACACAAGATGGGCTGTACATATTTCTCTGGAAAATGGCAGATTTCAACGATAATGATAAAATGGAAGCATTTTTAATATCCACCAGTGTTTGGCTGACACGATATAGAATACACAATGAAAGTTTCTGGAATGTGCGATTAGTCTACATGTCGCAATAGCGGAGATTTGGCAGCAAGTACACGATCACTGACAATGGACACGCCGGCAAAGGAACAGGACTGTAATCTCTCGTTTTGTGAATGAAACGTATGTCCTATATTAGTATTAACAATTTCACAGCATGTAGAATGCCAATCTGCAGAGAATGGTAGGTTATATGTTACAAGACACCTTACTTTCATACCATAATATTGGATCACCTCGGCCTGTCAAATGACAATGTTTTTGAATCGAGAAGCGAAAACTCGGATGGTTATGATTAAGTTTTCTTTCAAAACGCCTAATATTATAAGTTGTAAGTGTGAAAATAAGAATTTGCATCGCATGTCATGTCTCCGTTGCAAGTATAACACTATTTGGACTCTTCAGTATACCCAGAACTCGCAGTATCTACTTACAATAAAATCTGAAAATCAATGACATTGTGTGATGTGAAAGTATGCCATAATGCTCAAAAATACAACAACCGGCCAAAGAGTTAACATGATCTTTAAAAAAAGTCAAATTTACAAGGTCTTTAATTATGAAACCAGTTTCTGCAGACTTACTAGAACCATAAACTTTGATGATCTGCACATCATACACATCTCCCAAGTCGACGTAACTTCTTGCTGACGAAGTCGCCTCACTGTAAACACACATCCCACATACAGTAGAGTTGACCTTTTGCTGCCCACAGAACTTCATGGGTTTTGCACAGGCAAAAACTTGCATATGTCAAAACCCCATAGAAAAGATGATCATTTGTGGGGAAAGATGGCCATATCATTTGATATTATGCAGAGTTTGTTTTTGCTGCGGCATATAATTGAAACAACATTTTACATAATAGATGAGGATATTTTGGAGATTTCCAACTAAAAGATCTCAATGTAACTACTCAATTGCTTTCTTAATATATTTATTTTTTTTGGTTGAGGGCAATGGTGTAGGGTGGGGAAGGCTGATATATCATTATAGCTATTGCCTAATCCTATTATGCTTTTACATATATATTTTCATATTACATAAACTTACGCGTTAGCGGTTCATCCATGGAACTTGCATTAGATGGTGCGATGTCAGTAGAATTCTTGCGCATAGACTGTACATGTTTCCTAAAGGCCAGGTTAACATTTCTAGTGGTCCCTAAATACATGATCGAAAAGCGTGTTACAACTCTTTGATGTATTATTAACAGAATAATTATATATAATCATTATGACTTAATTATGATGCGTCAAGACATCTATTAAAAAAAATAAAAATTTGTGTCAATCATCAAGATATTTTGTGTAATGATAGCTCATAATTTATCATATTGAGATTCACTTTGATCTTTTTTTTGAAGTCGCTGCTCCACCGAGAAGCTTTTTTTGTCGCGTGACATCGCATGCCACAGTCCGGTGTTTTAAATCAGCACCATGGTACCTTGCCCCCAAGTTGCAAACTGTGTGTTGCCATGTCCCGCGATGATTGGTATTGCTGGGCGTTATGTTTTTTATTCTCATCATGTTGAGGAGTGAAACAGCTTGTGGCGACGTTGGATAGTGTCCTTTGGCACCGCTGTGTAAATCTTAATGTGGAATTTCTTAAACATAGCACTCTTCATAGGTGCCATTTCACACTAGCTACTGGTACAATAACATTACAATACAACTAGTACTTCTAAATAAATCTACCTACAGTATTATTGGATTATTACTGATTATTACATATATATATACATATATATATATAGTATAGTATATATTATATATATATATATATACTATATATATATATATATATATATACAGTGCAACTTCTAGTCTGTGAATAAACTGTCCCATGCCATCCTGTTTAATGCTGGTTGGTGGTGATCAGTCTTACTATTCATCAGTATATTATCACTTGTCTGATGTTTACTTATTAGTTACTCCCCTCTGCAACTTGCCTCAAGTTTTTTTTTAAATTTGTAACACGTCCATCTTGAATTTGATATTTTCTCCCAGGTGCTGATCATGTTAAATAAATTATATCACTGTTCATATATTTCTACGTGAGCAGAAACCACACCAACAATGGTAGTTCGTTGTTTAGTAATCTGTAGCAGAGGCTAGACTCAAGTGCATAATGTCTGCAAATGGTTTAAAATATGTGAGTCTACTGCTAATTTTGTTTGGTTTGTGCATGAGTAAAATATTGGCAACAAATTTGTAGAATGTGAAGCTTTTTGATAGATAGATCTTGTTGGATCTTATGGCATAGTTGTGGTTAAAATGTAGTTGCATTTGTGGATGTCAAGGTATTAGACACAGGAATTTCTGTCGCCTGAAGACAGCCTATTATAAAAGGAGTAAAACGAGTATCATAACTATAGTTGTGAATGTGTGGCTTCATGAAATTGGTGTCTCATGACACTCAATGTACAGGGCAATGTCAAGCACCGGTTTTGCAGATGTTAATGTTGTCGACCACCTGCCGATATTAGAATATACGACAATAACAGACTTTTTATGTTGCTTACATCCCATGACAACCTAATTTATCACCGAACAAGCATTGTACATCATAAATTCTATCCGTTTGCATTGATTTGAAAGTAAAAAACCAATTATTCATCGACGACGTGAAAGAAGTATTCACAAGCATGCCCCGCAAGCACCGCAGTATTCAAAACAGATGTAAACAAAGTACACATTTTCGCAGGAAAACTAATTTTTTATTTCTTAGAAAATTTGATATGAAAATCAATGAATGGCAACG
>CM032668.1:18379615-18396067 GCA_019095985.1 Streblospio benedicti | reverse complement strand
AATTCTCTCATTCCGGTCAAGAGGTGGCCTAATATATCGGGTTATATAGGGTTAACTGTTTTTGAAACTGAGGTCTCCTTAAAAAACACCTGATGAATGAAAATATTGTGGTAATATGGTTTTGCAAGTAATAAAGTTTAAAAAAAAATAAACATGGGCTTGTAACACTTACCGTTGCCGATAATCTTTATTTCCCTGAATAGAAGCACTGAATATCTACTCTTGGACATCATGAGAACATAACGTCCAAATCTGCCGTTGGGCTCACATTTCAGAATGGACCTGAGTGAAGAAGATTGCACCAAAATGAGTTCTTACAACAAAGTTAGGTCAATGAGCATTGTATTTTTGTGTTTTCTGTTATCAAAATGTCTGCCTGGTTAATAGATCTTCTCATCTGGGAAAGTTTTGTCCATGGCAAATACTGGACACAACTTGCACTTTTTAAACACAGTATGCAACGTGAACACACCCTCACCCATTGAAAAACAATTACCTGTACATGGGCTTGTTTGGGAAGTTGTCACAGAATGCTTGGGGTGGAATCCTGGGTGTCACCGTGGGCAGGTCTTTGGAGTATCGCACAGGTGGTAGCAACTTCTCCAGCACGTACATGTTGGCAGCATACGACACATCTATGCAGGGAATGACCCCGTCAAGATAAACAATATTTCAGTTTCATAAACAAATGAGCTCATTGCAACACATAAAAATAGAATTTGTTTCATCATATGACAATGACATTTTTCTTATCATTGTAATTCAATATTTTGGCATGCATTTGATGAAAAATCAGAAAAATAAAATTAAAAGGGTCACTGAATTTTCTTCAGAGAAAAATGGAATGCAGAGATAAGAACCCGTCACTGTGGAAAAGCTTAGTTTTTTGAGCAGAAATCTTAATAAAAAATGAGAAACATTTTAGTAAAATCTTATCTTTTACGGTTTAGTACATATTTAAAATGGCAATAAAAGTATAAGAAAATATTAATTTAAAAACTATATGTATAGTGGGTACTAAAACTACTAACTATTTCATGATTTTGCACTTAACAGTAGCATCTGTATGATGGTCATTATGACACTCTTATCTTACAAGGATTACTAAGTAATTAGCATGAGCCTGTGAAAATCACGGGCAATATCACGGGCAGAAGTACTTTCAACATTTGGTTCAGGTAGTACAAACAAATAAATAATGTTGACACAATTTAATGCGTCTTTTCAAGCGAATTCCCACCTCCTCTCTTGTTCCCAATCACACATAATCGTAAGGCTAACTTTACTTCACTTAATTGTTTGTAATATTTTCTTAAATAATTTTTTTGTAATGTGTAGAATCCTTGTGTAGCCACTTTGAGGTAGTTCGATGTAGACATCTGCAAAAGAGCGAGCATGGGAAAACACTATATATAGTTGTTCATGAGAGAAAACAGGGGATGGTAAGCAAATTCCCACTCTTTCAAACCATTGACCCGGACTTTTGTTGATTGTTATGCAATAGGCTAATCTAACAGGAAACTGTGTCTGTTGTAAGGTGAAAGGTAGTTTAGCATCTGATGGTGCAATCTAAGTCTCGGGATCAGGACATGTGCGCCTGTGTTTGCACCAGTTAGTATCTTAGCATCCAGACAATGTGCATATGGTCGGCAGATTATCAGTCTTGTTCCATTACACAGTATTTTTTAAGATCCAGATTCCGAAACAGCATAATAATGGAACCAGTCTTGGGGATAGTCAGTGAGGGGCACGCCGGATGGAGTTAAGTAACTGCGTAAAAGAGAAAACTTGTTTGCTTCATCCTCATTGTAACACAGAGCTTTGTCAGCACTAAGATAGACCTTCTCTCCCGCCCCCCCGACAATCTTCTTCAATTACTTCATTGTTCATCAGCAATGCACTGACTTTTGTTTGTTGGTGTGAGAATGACACTATTGGAAAATGCTTCTGAGTTCGAAAAATCAGGGAATACATGATTGACTAATTTTCCTTGTACAAAGTTAGCATGCAGATGTAGTGATATTGTATCTGGAGGAAATGCAGAATCTTCACATCTTAGTTCTCCTGCCCCCAGTGCAAGCAGCCATTTTTCAAACTCCTGTTGGTCTTGGTATGCCCGCATGTTTTTGCTCATTTGGAATGTGGAGAAAAGTGGCCAGAATGGAGAGCTCTTTAAACAGTTATCAACAATCACTGTTTTGATCATCTTGGCACCACTGGTAACACCTGCCAGAAATCATCACCAAGGAGAAAGATTTTCCCTCAAAAGGCACATCAATATAGTGATGTCACCCAGCATTTTGTCGATAGAGCTGAGTGCATGAATCATAGAAGCCTCTTCAATGATGAACATGTCAACATTACGAAGGAAATCAGCATGCTTAGATGTTGGTGAGACATGTCACACAGATGTGTCCAATGTTGGTACTGGGAGCTTGAACAGACTATGACAGGCCTGACCTTCTTGGCAATGAGACCATTATGATATGGTTTATTTCAAAATAAAAACGAATCAGACACTCATTTAGTGTGGATTTTAGTCATGGTAGAATGAGACTGGTATTGGGTTAAAACCTTTGAATTTAGCATAGTTTAGAAATTAACCACTGTAAAAACATTTGTGAATGATAAAAGACCAATATGCAATTGATTTTTGACACCAAGAAATAATAAATACAACAACTATAGGTTAGTGATTAGACTTTTTTGGGTGGTGTCTTAGCATGCAGTCAATCACTGGAGCGAGCAGTCAATCGTATAATTGAGCACGCTGATTGACCAATCAGCGTGGGTTATTGGCGGTGATTTTTACACGGAATGCTAGAATGTTCTATCACTGTGACATCTATACTAGTCTATAACTACTAGTATACTACTAGTATAGTGCTCGAAATCGGAATTTCAAATGACTATCGATTATCGCTAATTTTGACTCGACAATTATCAATAACTATCGATTTTTAACGACCACGTGTTGTAGCAAATAATATTTATCACTGCTGCTTACAAAGAGAAACGTTTTAAGAATACGGTGCGCCATTTAAAGCCACTTCTGCTTTGTAGATCTACACAATATCGCAAGATTAAATGGATTGTTAATTTCATCGAGTATCTTAAATCATACGTCCGTGGTACAGATGTATTTCATGACTGTTGTTAATGGTCTATTACTTTGTAAAATGAACTAAAACCTCACTTTTTCATCTGTTTCCTACCTCAACAACACCATATTGGCACATGCTCACCTGCTACACATACTAGTGCCTGATGCAATATGAATTTATCACAATGCAAATATAGCAACCTGCAAACACTTTTTCCCGCACTACATAGATTACCGGCGTGATCCAGCTAAACTCATTTTTATTTCATAGAATGGAGGTTGCATTGTAAACGGCAAATCTGTGTCAAATGTCTGTCATACGCCAGACATGCAATATTTCAAGGAAAAGTGCATATTTTCATGTAACTATCGGATACCCGTATTAAACCTATATCCCGGACGTAAAGATTTTACAGACACCAAAAAACGTAATTTTACGTTTTTTCCCGTAAGTTCACATCGTTGGGAATGAATACATCTCCAGGTATACAAGAAAATTCAAAATGGTTGGAAAAAATCACTCATACGTACAGCTTTCTCCATTAAGATTTGTCACTGAAATCTAAAATCATCACCATTCTATGTGTTTGTGTATGTGTAAATTTCTCACCAGCGCCTGTGTCCATGTCGAAGGAGGCAGAATATACAATGGCGAGATGCACAGTTGTGGGCCAAGCAAGATCAACCATCCACCACACACTGTCAATTCCGACTGCTGGCCACATCCAGTTGTGGCTAGTGAGGCTACAGAAAACAAGTTGGATCACAGACTTTGTAAACTACACATAGTAACAGCTAGCCAGGTCAATAGGTTGACAGAGAGGATTGGATGTAAAAAAATCTAATCATACGCGCACATGAAAGGCCTGTTGTGTCTGCTAATTGTTGCAATATGATTCGGCGGTTTTTCATCACCAGTATTTCATCACCATTTTACAGTCAGAAAAAGGAGTCCAAAGGCCCCTTAGTTTTTAAAATGGGGCCCATAATTTCTTCAAGGGGCTAGAAGAGATTGTTTAACAAGTTACGCAACACGTCCATATCTGCATTCCCAATCAATAACAGCAGGGGCCCACTACAGGATGGTCAACAAACGCTGTCTTGTACAAATGAATAGGTAATTAGCCGGTTTTGACATGATATATTTCCATTTTATGATTAAAAGTTATAAATAGCTATGAATGACAAGTCATTCATCATACTATGATCTACAAAATAAAGATCATTTCTGGGCGAGTGACTCAGTGACATCCCTGTAAAAACGTCACATGAACATTTACAAACCATATTGTTTACCCACTTGTTGATCTAAAGTGGTGATCGGCATGTGCTGTCAAATCCACTAAGATTATGTTGGTCATTTGGACTAGCAAAGTTTGATAATGAAATCGCCTGCTATTTTTTTAATAGTTGGTATGGTTGGAAACACATACTTTTGTAGATTATAATTGTAAAACAATAATCAAATATTTTTGGGTGAGGTAGGAATGAGATATCTAAATCTACTGGGAGATTATTACTGAACCCATGCTTTGCAAGACATGCAAGACAATATAATGTATCTTACAAAAACAAGAAACTACATACTGTTGATTATGCTTATGTTTATTATTTCGTAAATCAATGCATTATATAATGTCCTGTAATAAGGTTTTTAGTCATCCTCATTTCTTTCACCTATAAATATATAATTGTATAATTACTTAAGTCACTTCTCGGATGTAAACCATTCCGAAGCGCGCACCTGCTCGCAATATTCAATGATCAATACTTTATGAACAATATAGGTTACATAGGTAATGCTCTTTGGTGCTAGCTCAATTAATGATTCGGCGTGTGTAATAGAGTGTGATATAAGTAAACAAAACATCTACCAGACCTGCCAGCCTCTCTCAGTAAAATTTCAGTATCGATACGTTTAATTTGTATTTTTAACTTATATTTAAATAAGACCATTTAATAACACTGTTCTGTGTTCGTTCACAATGATCAATGGAGAGTAAAAATGTACATAAAAGTGTAATTTAATTATTAACTTGGTTTCAACAAACCACAAATACGCGTCTTAGCTACACAGTCTGTATGAATATGCGACCCCGACCCGCATATTATTGCCATCTTCTAAATCTTATTAGTTCTACCAAAAAAGTCTTCTTGTGGTTCACGAAAAAAATTAATGACAAATGTGTTGTTTTTTATAATTTGAACCATTTTATTTCACCTATATTACCTAGTACACAGTTTTGTGAGTCATGAAATAATTCTTGTTGGACATTTAAAGAAAATAATCTAGTTTTAAGTCTTTCAACTATCCAATTGTGCAGTAAATTATACACTGGATTGCAGAAAAATGCATCACATTTTCAAAGATTTTTGGGCACACGAGATGTGCAAAATCAGCATTAACCCAGAAAGTCTGGCATGTGCAACAATACTAATCCGCCGTTCCCAAGAGCATTTTTATCACCCATTATAAAACACTGACACCTGTAAATAACTAGGTAATTGATTGGTAAATACTAGTCTATTGAAGGCTGGTTGACCATTATCAAACGTTTAATGAATAAAATTGAGATCAAAATTAAACCTTAGAACAAAAACTTTTCATATTATTAATTATACAGCGGTAAAAGAAAACAATGCACTATTGACAAAAAGTAAGTACATCTAGCTATATTTCAGCAAATCATGAGTTGTAAATATTGTCATAACTCTTCCTTTAGTAAAAATGCTGATATGTGCATATGCTTCATGTGTTGTTATTGTTGCAATCGTTTTGGGGCCAACAGGTATGAGTATGTTATAATGAAAATACACCTCAAAAGTCATAGTATCATCACAGGAGTTTCCTGCAAACCTCGCTTAGCTTCGTCTCCATGTATCTTATGAATATTTATGAGCATCTCATTAAGACCCGTCTATAGAGATTATAGTATTCTTTACCCCCTGGTCTTTCTGCAAGTCTATATGACCATATCACATAGCCTCTACTGGGATTCGAACACTGGATCACTACGACTGTTGCACCTATTCACCAAGCACTTAGAAGGCAGGTGCATTAAACAAATCGGCCATCCTGACACAACTATGCAATGTAGCTTTATAGAATGAGAGAAAGAATACTCTAATGTCAATGCTTAAATCCTTGTTGAAAACTTCATCATACTGTTATTTCGGTGAAGTAATGACAACTTATCTCACTTCCCATCAATAGATGCTTGAGCATGAGGATTTGTCATTACTGCTTCCACTCCATCAGCGGCCGTAGATGAAAAAAACCAGGCTGATTTCCCTGATGCCAGGTTTTTGCCTAAAAACAGAGAGAAGAAATTAGGTGAACATGCTCATTAACATCTTTATCGACTATTATTAGCTGTAGGAATATCAATTTAGGTTAGTTTTTCGGACAGTACTACTCATTTTTCAACAGTAGACTTAACGCTGCAGTCTCCTTAGCGGGACCTTCGACCGACACCAACACCGGCTATAGACTGTCCAGTAATTATTTTTACAGTTTAAATAGAAATTTTCGGGACCATATACCATGGTTACTGGCAATCCAGCACAATATGATAATATGTCATAATGACCTTTAACCTTACTTTGTAAGATTACATAAGTATGCAAATACGCATGATGTACGTACAACGTAACAATATTGATTTATGATACTGCACTTTGTGCAGGTGCTATGAATACTACTCAAAAATAAGCATGACTTTAACAGTTTAGGAGTATATAAAACCACGGGAGCTCTTTATATGAGTGTATATAATGTTATATAATGTTATAGTGTGCATTCATGCCGTGAGGCTACGCATAGGTGGGAGCTATACACCAAACTACTGCTTATATTACTCATATAAAGAGCGCCCGTGTATAAAACATGTTCTGGGCTATTATATTATCATCTGAGCAAGCCCATTTTAACTCTGCACCAAGCAAGGTAAGTTTTATGAAATTCGAGATTTAAGAATTTAAGATTGAAGAAAGCTATTTGAGAAAAGCTAGGATACAAAAAAATGCTTGAAAAAGTAGTCACTTCAGTCGTAGGTCCCGTGATGGAGAGATTGGAGACCACAACATTAAGTTGTTACTAATTGATAATCACACAAAATTAATGTTTGAGATATTTCATTGTCATTAGCAAAATAGAAAATTCCGATTGGTCTTGGCCATGTTGATTGTCAAAGTTTGATAATGAAATGTTCTAATAATTTTTTATAATTGATGTTTGGAAATGCATATTTCTCTAGATTATGTATGAAATTATAAGATGTTTTAGCAGATGTATGGGCTATGTACAAGGCAGCATTTATGACAAGGGTTTCTTTGGGTTTGTACATGATGCTGTATGGGCTTGCGGGCTACACGTCATAGAGGCTATTTCTAGAACATGATCCAAAATCACAATAGAACAGTTCTTGAATTAATGTCAAATTATTCATTGAATTCAGTTTTGGTATATATACAAATGTGCAACAATTACATCAGAAATGACAAATCATTTACTTTGATATAAAACATCATTAGATAACGTGTTTTGTTAAAGAATCCATAATAATTCCTTGTGCAGCTCTTTAATCATTTTGATTATATTAGGAATGTAATTGCTATTCAAAATCACAATCAGAGATAGAAATCACAGGGAATTCAAAATATATGTAATACAGTAAGTGTTGATCTCCAGCAACTACACCTCAAAATTTACAATAATATATTAATGAAAAACGTAAAACGGATTCTTCTTCCTTTATGAATTTATTCCTATTCTAAGTGCTACCAATGCAAAGAATAGTTTTCTCATTTCTTTTACTTAATCAGTGTCCTCAGTATGAGCTTACATTCTGGGCGTACACCATATTTTATACCCTACCTGGCAGTCCGCTGTGACCGACCAGCAGTTTTCCCGTCATCCCGGAGAAACGCTTCCAGGTGGGGCTCGATATTTCCCGCAGATCACCATCCAACTGGAAAAGTCTTATGATTTTCATCTAGTAACTTAGTAAAGTAAAATTAAATTCACCTCCCACGTGCAGTGTATACATATCTAAATCAATGGATCAATCAATCAATCAATTATTTAAGTCCTGAACCTATCTAATAATCTACTATAGGATAATCTTCAGAAACAATATCCACAGTTCCTACACTCTAAACCGCTTAGTTTTTCAGGGTTTTACAGGGGTATTCTAATCTAGAAAGTACCCTTTATGCAGGGGGTAGAGCTAATTTTGAAGGGTAATTTTACGGTCCATACCTGAAAATATCAAAGGTCAATGTGATTTTATTTGCCACTGAATTTGGAGAATGAAATTCAACATGCATACAAGATTTTTCAAGGACTAGATCAGATTCCAGAGTCAAAGTTGTTGATTATCACATTCCAGGGTTTAAAGTTTTTCACGATCTTCAGGTAGGAGTCGTGCAAATCTTAAGGATCTCATCAATAACACATGATTTTCAAGACTTACCACAATTTTCAGCTCTCCTTTGTACTTGTCGAAGGAGACGGCAAGCTTGTGGAAGGTTCCGTGTGTGAGCTGTGTGAAGACCTCGTAGTGGCTGACAGAGACAACGCCATCGTCCAGGTGAACCCACAGAGTGTGGGCCTCACACACAGACACACCTACAGAGGGCAGTCATTGAGAAATTGGCGGCAATGAGTCCCTAAAGACTCAAATATTTTGAAATAATGGACCAAAACACATCATATATATATCATAAATAATCATAACATTGTATGAATATTTCATGAGTTATGTTGGATGCACTATTTATAATTCTTTGCTTCCTGTTGAAAAATATTGAGCCCTGGACTCGGGACTCACATCTAGATTAATAACTGAGCATTATGGGGCAGCGGCTTTTAGGATCGCCAAGAAATAGAAAAACTAATGGTGAATGTAAAATGTGAATTCTTGCACTCAATATATTTCTCCTATTCAATAAATTGATTGGGCAAAATATTCAAGCACCTGCTACCATTTATTATTTACATTTTAATATCAATATTCTGTTTAAAAATATCATGTTACAATTTCTTTCTTGAAGAATCTACGTGTATTAAAACACATACTTACATGACTGGTTATATGTATACAAATCTGGATTGGTGAAGTTGACAAATCGACTAAAGCAGAATATCGGTCCAGTGGAATTTTTATTGCGGAGGTGAAAGTGTACAGTGGCTGTGAAGCCATCCTTTAGTGGAGCAAAACTGTTCTCTTCTGAAAACATGAAATTTTAAAATCAGTGAAAAAATCCATATCTCTTCAAACCTTTACGATGTACTGACATGGACTCATTATATATTCTACATTCCTTCCATCAAAAACAATCTATTCTCGTGATTTTTGGAAACGATATATTGTGAAGCACTACACATAACTGCACATAAAGACTTTATGACAGTTGGTAAAATAACAAATTTTCAGTGTGTTGCCTAGTGAATCATACAAAGTGAAAGTTGAGGCTTGGCACACGCCCTATTGCAAAAGATCACTGACTTTCTTAAGCAAACTGCAAGTGTGTCAAAACGTCACATGATATTTTCCCCACAGTTATTCTTGAAGATCCATGGAATTGTATCAAAATTAGCAATGTTATTTTCATGTATTTTTGTCATTAGTTTGTGGACTCACCAAGAATGTAGCCTGTGCCAGCCGTTGCGTTCTTCCCTGGTGAGAACATCACTTCCTGAGCAGCTTTATTCGTAGTTTTGATCAATGCGGGATCATTTGAAGTGAGTCGATCGTATGGATCATCATAGATTGTATATCCATTCAAGTCTCCATTCGTTAGCTTGTAATGCCTATGGGGATCTGAAATTATTCACATCTATCTTCAAAAGAATTTGCGATTGTAATGTTTTGTTAGTTTGTTTTTACCACCAAAGGTACACAATTACTTATGATTGTCATTGACATTGGAAATTTGATTTCAAGTGCATAGAAGAGTATAGAAAATGGTCATACATCCTTCATACACAACTTGACAACATACGGTCAGTGGTAAAAATTGCTAATTTTTGTCAGTTTTATTTTCATTATTTTGTTTTTGTGCAAAAGTTAATAGTACTTAAACAAGTCTATTTCAAAGTTTCTGTTTTACAATTAGTAAAAGTATATCACTAAAGTTTTTCATATTTCAATACAAAAACCAAATTAACACATACAGTACACATATACGATCAACTTCAATATGGGATACATATTTACATGACAGCAACCTTTCTTCAACCCCCTTGGTGCTGCAGGCTTCTGAGCAATTGTTTCATTTTTGATATAGTTTTAACAGAGGGCTTTTAAGTGACCATGGATCATTCCATGCATGTTAAAGATATTCAATAAAACACTACATTGAAATGCAAAAACAAAACTATATTTACAATATGGTAAGCCGTAGACCTCAATTTCTCTCAGTGACAGTCTGCTGAAGTACATATTATGCATATTGGGAGCGCAGCAGTCAAGCTGCACCTTGACGATCCATGTTGCGTGAACAGTGTCACATTCTCGGTCCACAACATCTTCATATGCAGCACTCTCCCGCTGAGAGAAGCATTTCTACAGGGAGTAGAAATGGCATGAGGAATATGACTGTCTGCTATTGATATGAACTTTTGACGATGTTCAACATTATCAGAGATGCCAACATGATACTGTTCAAAATCTTACTTAGGGGGAGTTCATTAATTAAGTGTGGGGAGGGGCGCGAATTCTGAAAACATACTAATTTGTTCCAGTCTCACTGCTTTTTAATAGTTCACAATATTTGTACTGCTCTTAAGAAGATCAAATAATAGGGCCCATCATCTTAGGGTGGTAGTTGGCGGTAAAGGGAAAATTAATATTTGACACAAACACTATATACTGTAAGCAATTGGCTAGTACCAATTTCAAGCACTTGCAAATCTTAATCAGTGTCTTCAAAGTTAAATTTCATCCATGTTTCTAGATGCAAAATCTATATTTTTCTATCAGGAGCAACGTCATTTAAACTAAGAGGAATATAATACATTTGCCAATGTACCTGCCAAGAGAAGGAGTTTCCCGGGGAATAATAAAAATCTCCAAGCCAAACACTCAAATGCTGCAAGAAGTCACCTGAAAAAAAAACATACTGTGAACAGTAAAATGGACTGAATCCAGACATGTGAACCTGTCACTGCTGAAAATCTTAATCTGATCCTTGAAAAATCTTAATGTTCAAGCAAAATTCTTAATAAAAATGAGAAAAATCTGACACTGAGTTCACAAAGTTTGGGATGTCATAACAAATTCGCTCTATATCATATAGGCTGGTGGCACACCAGCCTCTATGGAAATTCAAACTATAACTTGGAAAACTAGCCAATCAACGCAATTAGTGCAATCTGGGAAAACATTGTTGTGGTATGTGGTATCTCTCTATGCCACATTACCATAAAAATACAAAACTGACCATCAAAATTAATGTGGCGGCATGAGAAGTGGAAGTGAAGATAAGTAACTCTGGACCCCACTTCCACTTCTTATGCCTGCTGTTAGATATTTGGGAACTCCTTCACAATGTCTCAATTTTTAAAATTATTCTGCGATCCATTAGACATATATATAATAATTTTGGCCGCCACATTAATTTTGATGGACAGTTTTGTATTTTTATGGTAATGTTTGAATTTTATATCTCAATAAACCTGTAAGTTTGATACCAAAATCATTCATTCTCAAATAGTTAAAAGTTATTGAATCTCGATCATCCTACCGTCGTAGTGGTGGCCATCTTGAATTTGCTTATATCAAATGAGTGAGATATATTTTCATGACTCATTTTGATTGTGACTCAACAAATCTACATCTAGATACCAAATCATGATTCTATCATTAATAGTTAACACATTAAAGATAATCTCAAATTTGTAGTTGTACCACACCTGAGACGGTCATCTTCGATTTTGTCTATGTCTATTTGGTCAATTTTGTTTCCAATTAGGATGTTTGGATTCTATCACCACACAAACCTACATCTAGATAGCAAAATCATGTTTCTATCATTGATGGTCAAAGTTAGAGAATCTCATATTTTGAACACTCCTCGGGTGGCTATCTTGGATTGTGCATATATGGAGATGATTAATATTATTCCAATGAATATATTTGGATTCCTTGACCTCTACAACCTACCCCTAGACACAAAAATCATGACGCTATCAAAAATATAAATAACAATATATACGTTATGAGATTTCGAACCCCACACCACCTACCATCTTGGATATCTCGAAACCCTGGGGAATATCAAAATGTAATCAGGGCTAAAATTTATTATTAGGTATCCTTCCAACCAAATCAGGTGAAACAAATTCTTATACTCACAAAAAAGGGTTAGGTGGTCTGGCTACCTGACTAATATATATTCTGTGTGTCTTTACATAAAGATAGCTGTTCACGAAATAGAACAAGAGCTAAAAAAAGAATAGCAAAATGGGTGCTATAAGTAGCATCTTGTAGTCAGATATATCCATCTAAATAAAAAAAAAAATACTGGCACATCGGCCCTCCGTGCGTCGGGCCTGCAACTTGGTAATCTACCCCGCTCAAATCGATTCTTGTCGGTCTCAGCCAAGACTGGTGGGCCTATTTACATTTCAAACACTGCTAATACCTGAGGTAATATCTTTTTGGGCAAAGTTAGCTGATGTTACTGCTACAACACAGCAACAATGTTACGAGCCATACGGCAGCGCTGCATTTGGCAAACTTCAGTTTCACTGTTTGTGACTCTATTGTGACTGTCCCGTCTCTAGTAGTTCTTCTATAGGAGATACCTGCATAACTTGATTTAATGAAGTATGGTATAAGGAATGCCAATTTCCCGGATGTCAACATAAAGGATCGTTGCATGGACCTGCGAGACTTGATGCTTAGTTCAGCCTTTATTTACGGCATTGCTTTTTTGTGTCACTGGAATTTTTTGCTTTTAATAGGCCAAGAAATAGTTTTATGTGATGATCAAATCATGACAATGCTGTGACTCCAGGACTGAATGTTGACGAGAGAAATTATGATTAATGAAGAAAGTCACTTTTTCATTGTTTCATACCTGTACCAAACTTAAATTTCTCTCATATCTTTCACTGCTGTTTTCATTCGGTCAAAAAGTGCCTTATCTAAATAAATTTATATATTAACTTAGGTTATATTTCTATATAAACCTTTTCAAGTTACACTTCATTTCAAAGCATGCCAGAATAAAAGAATTTAGCAAGTAGTGAAAAATATGGTGTCAAAACAAAGTACAAAGTAAACAAAGTACTCATCATTTAGGTACAAAAGATGCTCAAATTCTATAGGTTTTTGCAAAGATGGCCAACAAAAATTACACTGAAGGTGAGAAGAAAACTGAGATTTTGTGGTAATTGATGATATAATGATCACCAAACCTATTTCATTCTATGTGAGTTTATATATACATAGTTTAGAATAGCTGAAATTCCAAACTTTCTTGTAGTGCCAAGGGGCATATATGCACCTCAAATTATATGTCCCTTTAGTGCCGAGGTGCATATATTCGCCCGAGTCAACAGAAAAAAAGTTTGACTCTTTCTGCCATGTTCTAATGTAAATACTCGTTCTGGTCTCAAATGTGTTTCATCTACAACAACTCTACTTTGACATTTCGATGTATTTCTAGATGGAAATAAGCAGCACAGTGTTAATATTTTAAATCTATTTGTGACAACGAATATTTACCCACCTAGCACGCATTTTCTGGATCAAATTTGAGCCATGAAATGCTCTTATTTGTTTGCAAAACCATGGCCAGTCATACATTGCTGGAATCGTCATGAAGCCATCTTTGCACAGAGGCCACAAACAAATATGAGACTACACTCCACAAAGTCATATAACCACATCTATATTGAGAACATCAACGCGGTATTCTCAGGTTCAATCGCCAGCAAAACTGTTTTGACACTGTTAAAGGATGCCAATAATCCAGTTATTATGACAGTTAAGAGCGCAGTTACAAATCTACCACAACGCGGCTGATTCAGAGCACCGGCCATTTGTGCTTGTTTGTTAACATGGCGCTGGCAGACTTGTGATAGTTTATCAAAAAATATTATTTTATTAGTCTTCCGTGCCTCATCTGATTATATCTTGCATGCCAGAAATAGTGATAGGCCATTTGGCAAACTAGGCAATAACTGTGGATGTCGGCCATAATGTATTTCATACAAAAAGAATGATATCTTTATGTAGACTATTACTAGTAGTAGGACTATTCATCTAGATTATATTTAACTACACTACACTACTACTTACTATTAACAACACACTAACGTTGCGGCGACCATCGCGGTGCCTTCAACAGAGTGACTGTTTTGGTGCGATGACGTCACAATGGCGTGAACTGGGTTTTCTGTTGAAGGCACCGCGATGGTCGCCGCAACGTTAGTGTGTTGTTAATAGTAAGTAGTAGTGTAGTGTAGTTAAATATAATCTAGATAAAAAGAATGATGTTTTGGCGGTCACTTTGCGTGTGATGAGAAATGGCTGTCAAAGTCCACGGCGATGAAGAAATCAAGGTTTGAACAGATTTTTGGTCCGTAATTTTGTAAGTAAAAATATATTAGTATGAAATATGGATGATTCATGTTGTGTTTCTTGAGTATCTTCTTTAAAATGTTGCTCCGATTTAAAAAAAAAACTAGGGATATTACGCTATTTAAAATCGATCCAGGAAACTGTCAAATGAATGGGTGATTGCTCAAAATAGCCAAAATTTGACTTGTTGCTGTATATATCTTTCTTTGTAATTTTGAAAATAAGAAACTAGACTGACTTCTGAATGTGTTCAGTAAATGAGACAGAATTCTGATGAATACCAAGTGCTACTTAGTATCATATTTCACTCTCCACGAGGATACCTCTGACGGTGAACAACTTGTCAAACAAAAAGCCGTAGCTGCACAACAGTGACATTGTCGGCAGCAAACAAGGGGTTAAATTAACAAATAATTTGAACCAAATAAGCTAAAAACCTACTGTACACCAAAAAATAGCATTTTTGAGAATTTTGTTAAAGGAGCAATAGAAGAACCAGAGTCCTGTACTCACTGCGGTGTCCTTTTAGGTTGTTGAAGAGCAGCACTCTCTGCACGTAGGTTAGGAACCTTAGGGTGACCTGGACCCACGGTGGTTCTAGCTCATTCCATAGAAGGTTGAAAGCCTGAGCATCCGGCAGGTTGACACCATCGGTGGCCTCATCTAAGGAGATTGCACTGCTCCCCTTCACAGTCCCAGAGAATACGACGTTTCCTAATGGATACGGACATAGCAATGTGAGTAGTAGGCCTATATATCATATTTTCAAAAATCCCCCCCCCCCGACGCTTATTAATTCTAAAAGCTCATTCACCCAGTGTTTATTCAGGGCCTACCGTATTACAAGGCCACCCCTTTTCAAAGAGAATACAGCTGGATATAAGTTGATTAATGTGTTTTATAACCACAATGCAATATTTTGCTTGGAACTTCGATATTCCTGATACAAAATTGACAATCACCATATCATTTCAAGTTGAAAACATTGTGGATAAACAATTACATAATTATATAAATATTCTGATCGAAGTTTATTTATCCTGGATTTGATAGACAAACGTAATAATCATAGCTTTTAATCAGGATGATACATTAAACAAGCAATTTTACACTAATCTTTCGACACATTATATAAACATTTATATCATTATCGAAAAGAACATTCACAAGTTAGTGCAAACAAATGATGTATTTTTGTTAATACGCAGTATCAGTCAGTGTGAAGACCTATGATATTTATGGACAATGTCATCAGTTTTACTTTAGTTTATGACATAACATTTAGTTGTACTCGAAACGTAGTAATTTACGTTCACTTGTTACATAATAACCAACTAGATCTATATTTTAGTGCTGTGGTGACGGGCGGTTCATCTTTTCGGTTCATCTTTTCATCAATATTTAACAATATTTATGAAACAAATGTAAAATACTCCTTTAATTGTGAACCAACATACTTAATAGGTATGTAAGACTGAATACTAATATACCCCTTTAATTGTGCGATATAATATTCGTCGTACAATGCTTGGACTTACTTATATTTCTGTTAATAAAGCTCGATGAGCGATAATGTGGACCGTTACAGTTAGTCTTAGTGAGTGCAAGCCAAAAATGCAATCTATATATGTAATCTAAAATAAAATTTAGGGATCTTTATGAATTAGATAGATGAAATTAAGGCGGCCTTTTAATTTCTGCACACTGTATACCTCTAAATAGTCCCTGAGATGGTGACACAGAAAGTACTTTTTA
>CM032668.1:18360862-18379515 GCA_019095985.1 Streblospio benedicti | reverse complement strand
TGCTTTGAGAGAATTGTTCTAAAAATTTTGAATCCTGGTAATCTTGTAGATTTCTCTCAATTTGCATATATAAATAAGACATGTGTTGAAGATGCAAATCTCACACTCCAACACAAGTTGTTCAAACACCTTGATACATGTAGAAACTATGCAATAGTCCTTTTTATAGATCTCAGTAGTGCATTTAACACAATGCAACCTCACATTTTAATGCAAAAGCTCATGAATATGAATGTAAACTCAAATATTATCCTATGGATCCATAGTTGTTTTAACAAATAGATTGCAATATGTACGTTTTAAATCAAAACTCTCATCAAAAATATCAATAAATACTGTCAGCTGGTCTGTTCATTCTCTATACCTCTGATAAAGAAATTACTGAAAATAATTGTTTCATTATTAAATGTGCAGATGACACAGTAATTGTTGATCGGAACAATTATAGAATTCACTACCAAATATATTCATACACCTACAGTGATGAGGCACAGTAATTGATGAGTGATAAGGCTGTGTGTATGATTTATATAGGGCACTATTTTTCATTAGATGTAATCATAATTACACTGCAGTAATGTGTCATCCGTTTTGTGTGTAAGTGTTGATGGGTTGACGAGTCGACAGGTGGAGGGTTGACAGGTCAACGGGATTATGTATGTAATTGTTAACTGAATGATTGTATATAAGTAAAAAAATGGATTGAAAAGTACTAAAGTTTATGAGCACCATGATAACGTTGATTAACGAATATGTGACATGCTAAAGCATGTACGTTATACGTGTGACGTACATGGAGTAACAGTTCAGCTAGATCTGTCAACCTGTCGACCTTGGCAATCAT
Source organism: Streblospio benedicti (assembly GCA_019095985.1). NCBI lineage: Eukaryota > Metazoa > Annelida > Polychaeta > Spionida > Spionidae > Streblospio > Streblospio benedicti. The sequence goes on along the minus strand of CM032668.1, from coordinate 18,378,671 downwards.
ATGGCATATTGCCGGACTACTTATGGTAGTGAATTCTATAATTTAGCCTTGTTGATCTTCTAGATGACAGCCCTCAGAATGAAAAGAACTATAGAGCAGAAGTAAAATTCTTTTGTAGGCTGGTGTGATACCAATCATTTAAACCTTAATGTAAAGAAAACTAAAGAAATGGTTATTGATTTCAGAAAAATTAAAATTAAAATGTCACCAATTGTAATTACAGATGAAAATGTGAATATGTTGAGAATTAAAAGTATTTAGGTAATATTATTAATCATAAATTGTGCAGTTCAGACCACATTGTTAAAGTTACCAAGAAAATTAACCAAAGATTATATTTTGTCAGGAAACTTAAAAAGTTTGGTGTCAGCACAAGGATTATGAGTTCCTTTTATTATGTCCACTGTAGAATCACTTATTAATTTGTGTATAGTTTGTTGGTATGGAAATAGCAATTGTAAAGATCAAAATAGAATTAAAAAGGTAATCAAAACAGCTAAAAGGCTAGGATGTAATACCACTTTATTAGAAGACTTGTACAAAGCAGCAATAAAAACATGTTCAAAATTTATGAAGGACTCTTCTCATCCTCTCCATTGTTATTTTAATTTTCTAAACTCAGGACATCGTCTCAATTCTATGTATGCAAGGACTCTAAGGTTCAAAACCAGTTATGTGCCTACTGCCATAAGACTTTACTTTATGTTTTGTTTGTCTACTGTAGGACTTGTCTATTGCAATGTGTCCATTGTCTGTCTTTTTTTGCAATATGTCACAAAACAAGTTTCATGTATAATGATTAATAAAGTACTTACTTACTCACTTACTGACGACGAATCAACTCGACAACAGCCTTAGGCGCAGGAGAATTTAATGTTTGCGGGGAAAGTAATTATCCTTATTGGCTGTCTATCCGTAGTCAGTTGGGTCAGGCAAATTTGGTATAGGCACTGTGTCTCCCTCCCATATCATTGCGCGGTAATGAGACCTTAGTGTTGCCTGATGGAGAGCTTCTCTAGTTGGGGGAAGTTTTTCACCTTTTGCCAGATTTTTACAAAACAGTCTCCATCGTAATGATGCAACATCTTTTTAAAGATGTGCCTGGAGCATAAAGCTCACAAACAAACACTTCTAGCTTTGCTTTGGTGTCATCTGACGGTGGGATTGTATTTTCTAATGCACAAAATGCTGCCTTAATGTCATCTGATGAGCTTATGAATATTTTAAAACTTGTTAATTTACTCTTCTGAGAAAATTGTCGTGTTTGATCAGCACATGTAAAAGCGTGAAACCCAGGTAAAGCAGTTACAATTCTTGGTCCAAGTGTTTGATACATTCTTTGCAATGCTATCGTTCGTTTAACTCCTGAGCTGCCTGTAATAAAGTTTGCAGATTTCGGCAGCTTAGGATATCTACTATTGCCAAAATTAAAACATCTGTGTCCAGTAACTGAATGTCCTGTGATGTCACTCCTCTTTCTGTTACATCTTTGGCATGCAACAGCTGTTTGCTGTCAATCATCTTCATGGGAGCTATGAAGATGTAAAGTCTCAATGTTTGCTTTGTTTGAAATTGCAATCTGCTTGTAGGCTACAATAACACTCTGATGAGAGTCTTTGTATGCATCCATTATTTTCTCAAAAAATTATGAGGTAAACTGGTCCTTTGTAGAAATATGACATAGCAGTATTTTTAAAGGGATTTTTGACAATGGTGTGTTATCTGCAATACTATAACATATGGGGGTCTCTCTTCCTAATCATCTTTCCCTTTGTTGATGACTTCAGTGAAATATCCACGTCATATCCATCAACGACTACATGGATTACATCATAAGGTAATCATCTTTGTTTAATTTGATCACAGAAGTGCTTTTGCTAAGTCAGCACAGGTTTTCACCCAATTTGGATCCTCCATTTCTTGTGCAGCAGCCATACCGTCTACCACAGTGGTTCACCATGTCCAAAATCGTGTATAAGAAAATATTTCAATTACATGCATCCTAGATTGTTATGTTCACAAAACCTTACAAAAACATTAAATATCCCCAGTATGACAGGGTATGAAACTCATCAAAATTTGTTAATGAACCAGAGGCTTGCAACTATAAAAAAGTAGCCGGCCTTGTCAAAAAGTGTACGGCCCTTAATCATGCTCATATTTAGAACTCCCAAAAAGTAGCCTACTCACTGGGCCATGAACTTTAAAACCAGCTAGCCGGGCCAAAATCAACCAGCACCGGGCTGCCGTGTTGGCTCTATTTCTTTCCCAGAGTATGAGTGTTAATTTGACATTGTAGGACGCTTTCAAATCTAAGGTGCCATTTAGACTCACCATACCCAAGTTCATATCCAATAACAATACAACTTTTGTTCGTCGTTGCTTTGTATTTAAGGAAATAAAACCATGTTTATGAAAATTTGACCCTTTGACCCCAATTTTGATCCGATCATATAAAAAACATAGAATATTTTTACTGTCTCTAAGAAGCTGGTGAAATAAAATGATAATGCTACTAATGTTCATATCTGATGTTGTGAACAATATTTCTAAAGAAGAAATTGAACTAATAGTTTATGAAAATAATGTGTCCATTTGCCCTTGAGAGATTCAGCCAAGGTCAGAGTTAGTATAGTATTTAGATTTTTTTTTTTTTACAGAAGATTGTGTCAATAGACAATAAAATTCAAATTAATGATGATTAGTTTGCTAAACTTCGTGAGAAACAATAGAAAAAACGTGAATTTTATGGATTATGAGTGCAAGGTCAAATCTAAGGTGATATTTAGACTCAGCATACCCAACTGCCTATCTAATTACAATTCAGCTTATGTTTATATTTGCTATATTTAAGGAGATAAATCGATTTTTTTATGAATATTTGACCTGTTGACCCCTATATCTGGGACCCACTAAGAAAATTTGAAAAAAGGGCATTTTAACTATCAACAGGAACCTTGTCTTGAGAACAAATACTCACGGTCATATTTGATGCATTGAGTATTTAGATGGTTCATATCTAATATTGTGTGAATTGAAAATATGATTCCAATTCATGATAAATTGTTTGATTTTTGTGAGAAACAAAAAAAAAAACATGAATTTTCTGCATTATGGGTGCTCATTTGACCTTGAAAAGTGCGTTGAAGGTCAAATTTTAGGTGATATTTAGACTCAGCATAACCAGCATCCTATCTAATGACAATACAACTTATGTTCATCTTTGCTATTTTTAAGGAGATAAACCCATTTTTGTGAAAAATTGACCGTTTGACCCCTCCCGTGACCCAATTAGGATGATAGAAAAAATTGCCAACATGTATATACATTGTTTAGTTCATCTTAACACAACACAATCACAATTTACCGTTGACAGTTTCAGCAACTACTGTTGCCATTTTCAAAAACATCTCTGCGCATGTCAAGGTCACTCAGCACGACTTCCGATGCCAAAATCGGGTCGCACACGTGAGAGAGATGAAAGGCCCCCTGTCTCGGTTCATGACCTGCTTCTGTCCTCGTATCTTTATCGCCTCCCCTGATGGTTCTTGTTCTCCAATCCCCTCCCTATCCAGTACACTCACTTCCTCCCAGTCTATCTCATGATTGTTCTGTTTTACATGGTCTGTGATCGCACTCTTGCTGATTTGGGTTAGGGATTCTTTCCTCGCTGCTCTGGTGAAAGATCCCCACTGTTCTGCTCCACATCCTTCATGTGTTCTTTTTACACGGGTGCCCAGTTTTCTGCCAGTTTCCCCCAACATACACATCTTGCAAGACTTACAGGGAATTTTGTACACCACTTCACATTTCTCTAGCTTATCCTGTTTGTCCTTAGGGTGAACGAGAATGTTCCTGATGGTCTGTAGGGGCTTCACCGCTGTAGACACTTGGTGCTTATTGAGGATACGTGAAATACCCTCTGTTACCCCTTTTACGCAAGGTGAGATGACTAATCCTTTAGAGCCTGCTGAGTCCTTATTCTTTTTCTTTCTCTTGTCCTTTCCTCCTTCCTTCTTCTTTTCTATCTGTGCTTTCACTTTTTCGAAAGACCATCTTGGGTAACCACATTTAGTTAGAGCTCCTACTATGTGTTCTTCCTCTTTCTGTCTATCTCCTGTCTCTGTCACTATGTCATTGCACCTGTCGAGTAGGGTCCGGATCACACCTAGCTTGTGTTGCAATGGGTGGTGAGACGAGAAATGTAGGTACTGGTCTGTGTGGGGGGTCTTTTTCCTATATACAAGTAGCTTCACAGTATTATCTGCTTTCCTAACTAACAAAGTGTCTAGGAACGGAATGGTGCCATCTTTCTCCTCTTCATGAGTGAACTTGATGCTTCCTGTGGTATCTACTGTATTGAGATGGTCAGTCAAGTTCTGTTTCCCCTTCTTTGATCTTTTCCAATACATCGTCTACGTATCTTTTCCACAACTGCGGTCTGCATGTGATTGGTGAAGTGGCAATAGCTTCTTGTTCCAGCCACTCCATAAACAGGTTCGCGACAATGGGTGACACTGGACTACCCATAGCTGTGCCAAACTTTTGTTGGTAGATAGTGCCCCCTGAACTGAAAATATGTGGTGGTCAAAATGAACTCACATAGTTCCATAACATCATTTGTTGTCAAACATGTTCTTTTTTTTTTCAGTGTTGTATCCTTACAGAGTCTGTCGCGGATGATGTCTAATGCTCGGTCTATGGGCGTGTTTGTAAATAGCGACATTACATCATGGGAAGCAAACACTTCATCATCCTGAATCATTATGGTACTCATCGTTTTGGCCAAGTCTTTAGAGTTTTTCACATGGTATTGTGTCAGTCCTACCATAGGGCCTAGAAGATCCACTAAGGCTCTTGAGCTGTTGTATCCTATCGAACCAGTGTAATCAACTATAGGACGTAGTGGGTTTCCTTCTTTGTCGATCTTGGGAGTGCAATACATTCTGGGGACGGTCTCTGATGTAGGATATAAATGTCTGTATTGAGTTTCAGTAATTTTATCTTCTTCTTTGAATCGTGTTAAAATCGCTATGAGTTTCTTTTTTGTAAGATTGGGGGGTCTTTTTTAAATTTTCATATGTCCTAGCGTCACTTAACATTTCAGTAACCTTATCCTCATAGTCAGACATGTATGTCTTTTTGCCATAGGCTATAACGATTCAAAAATTCATATTGGTATTTTTTTTTCATTCAATGCACACGAAAAAGTACATAAGGCCTTCAATAGGCAATGGTCCAGTAGGGTTGGTGATGCTCAACTGATGGCAGCTTGTTTCTTGGTGATTTTCTGGTAGATATATGTCTCTAGTTATGGGAAATGGATGATAACAATGTGCAAGTGGTAGCTTTTGTCTGTTATCACCTTTTATGTAACTACGCTTCAAGGTTTTCAGTAACTGATGAAAAATGAAGTCAATCACTCATTATATTCCACTTTGGCTGTATTTTTGTTATGACAAAGACCACAAACCCCACAGATACAATTTGAGTGCAGAAATACATCACAACTCCAATATTTGTAGATATTATCATAAAAATGAATGAAAAATGCCTTATCTCGGTTTTGACATTTTTATGTCATACAAATGTCTTTCAATTAATATTGAATGATGATATCGACTTCAAATATTTTCTAAATCTTGCCTAAACATTATGCCAAATGTAGCAATACAAAGATTGCATAAACTGTCATTTATTATTCCATATGGAGCAGTTGTGGTTACCCCTACCCCAAAATCGCTATTTTCATAAAATTGTAATAAAATGGAACATTGTGATTAATATTGAAGAAAGCTGTTGATTATTTCCATTTTACAAATAACCGGAAAGCCCACAGGTACAATTTGAGTTCAGAAATACATCACAACTCCAATATTTGTAGCAATAATCACAAAAATGAGCGAAAAAATGTTTTACGGATTAGACATTTTTACGTCATACAAATGTCTCTCATTTAATAATAAACGATGATATGGACTTTAAATAATTTTAAAATCTTGCCTGAACATTATGCCAAACGTATCAATGCATGGATTGCATAAATTGTCATTTAATATTCCATATAGAGCAGTTGTGGTTACCCCTACCCCAAAATCGTTATTTTCATAAAATTGTCATCAAAAGGAACACTGTGATTAATAGTAAAGAAAGCTATTGATTATTTACAATTTATAAGTAACCAAAAAGCCCACAGGTACAATTTGAGGGCAGAAATACTTCACAACTCCAATATTTGTAGCAATTGTCAGAAAAATGAGCGAAAAAGGGCTCTTGCGGGTTCGACATTTTGACGTCATACAAATGTCTCTCAATTAAGGAGACTTGCTGGAGATAAAAATTTGGAGGAAAAAAATTAAAATGTTCTTGTTTTTTATTTTAGTATAAAAGTACATCCATTTCCTTTTAAAATGTATAACACTTTAAAGGTTATGGAATGGAATTCTGTTTATGGACCATACAAAACATCATACAAATACAATGAAAAATTCAGTCAATGTTAATTTTGACTGTACTGAAATTGTATACATGATCTTTTGTATGGTCCATAAACCAAAATCTATTCCCGAAACCCCTAAAGTGTTATACATTTTTATAAAGGGAAATGCTTGTACTTTTATACTAATTTTTTTTATCTCCAGTAAGTCTCGTTAATAATGAACAATGATATGGGCTTCAAATAACTTTTCAAATCTGGCCTAAATATTATGCCAAATGTATTTATACATAGATTGCATAAATTGTCATTTATTATTCCATATAGAGCAGTTGTGGTTAACCCTAACCCAAAATCGCTTTTTTTCAAAAATTGTCATAAAATGGAACATTGTGATTAATATTGAAAAAGCTATTGATTATTTCCACTTTTATAAGTAACCACAAAGCCCACAGGTACAATATGAGTTCAGAAATACTTCAACCCAATATTTGTAGGAATTGTCAGAAAATGAAAAAAACGGCTTCTTGACATTTTCAACAAGTGTCTCAATTAATAATGAACGATGATATGGGCCTCAAATATTTCTATCAGAGGATTGTGAAACAATTGAAACTGATGATGATGAAGATGATGATGACATAGAGGAATGTTGAATTTAAAAACATCCATGTGGTGCCCTCTAGTGGCACAGTGGCTGCCTACTGCCACCTGTTATCTGTTAGCTTATTGATCATAACAGTGACATAATGCTGCCACCTGCTGGCTAAACATTGCATAAGTAGTAAAATTGACACAAATATTTTTTATAATAAAATCTAGCCTGAAGATGTGTGTTAATATTATTTTTTTTTCCATTATTTTAAATTATTATCTATCAGTGAGCAAAGTTTTGTGATGATTCACAAAACTTTTTTTTACTAGAAACGCATCTATGGATAACACTTGGATTGATGCTCTTTCTTAGTAATTTTATTCTATAGCACTTTATTTATGCATTTGATACCTAATTATAGTTTTATTATCTTACTAAAGTCACTGATTTAATGTTCAAATAACCATAACCAATATTTATTCTGGCATTATAACAATATATTGTGTGTAAATCTAAGTGCATATACTTATTTACTGTAATATCACACGTTGAGGATATTAGATACCTTTCTTTAAATAATTATATCTCAAAAACTAGCCTGAAGAGGTATCATTATTTTGCTATTTTTTGATAGTATATAGTTTAAGCTTGAAGGGAAAATTAGTTTTACAGCAATTCACATGAAAGTTTTTTAGAAATTGCAGATTGAATTGCAACAGGTCAGCCATTCCTTTCATTCGCATTGTAATATATCACAAAAATATTGACACAAATATTTTTTTATAATAAAATCTAGCCTGAAGATGTGTGTTAATATTATTTTTTCCATTATTATAAATTATTATCTATCAGTGAGCAAAGTTTTGTGATGATTCACAAAACTTTTTTACTAGACGTTCTCATCAACGTAAGGAGATACAGAAGCACCTATTTGCAGCAAGAGGCTGTATATATTAAAAGTTGAATGTCATATTTGTGATAAAACCGTTTCTTGGTATGTTTTCAAGAAATGGACATGATCATAATATTTGCGTTTTGTTGTCATGTTTATGGCTTGTGGTTAGACAAGTGTTAACTACAGTTCAACAGATCATTTTATAGACTATATTCCTATGATATGAAACAGATATAGATGTATGGTGCATCTGTTGTTTGTATTCAATCATTTGTTGCCCATGTTGTATAGTGCTATGTACTTGTTAATAGGGGCAGTAAGAATAAGTATCAACAATGTCTTTTTCCCCTATTATTTGAATTTAAGACCATTTCTTGTACTCCTTCAAATTTCATATTAAACAATAATATCACTTCTATTATCATTCTGAAAATAACAATGCATCCACGTATCGATGCTTTGCAGTGTCTTAATTTTTCAAAGTTAACGACTAGGGGTAAAGGTACATTAAAACACTCTCACAGAGACATAAGATTTTATTTTTTATCCTGGTTTGATTTTCAAAAGTTTGAAATGATGACAATGAAAATTTTCAAGACTTATTTAGAGTGATCTAATCTAATCAATGTGCACTTCAGGGGACAATCTTTTGAAATGAAAATGTCAAATCCAAAGCCGTTTTCCATCCATTTTAAGCCCAAGTTATAAAATTACTACTGTTTTGTCATTGGTTGAGTCTTGAAATGACAAACAAATAATTTCTGTTCAGTTATCTCTTTTATAGAAAAGAAAAATAATCAACAGCTTTCTTCAATATTAATCACAATGCTTCATTTTATTACAATTTTATGAAAATAACGATTTTGGGGTAGGGGTTGGGGTAACCACAAACTGCTCCATATGGAATAATAAATGACAATTTATGCAATCTATGCATTGGTCCATTTGGCATACTGTTCAGGCAAGATTTAGAAGTTTTTTGAAGTCCATATCATCGTTCATTACTAATTGAGAGACATTTGGATGATGTAAAATGTCAAACCCGCAGTCGCTTTTTTTGCTCATTTTGTGATAATTGCTACAAATATTGGAGTTGCGATGTATTTCTCAACTCAAATTGTACCTGTGGGATTTGCGGTTACTTATAAAAAGGAAATAATCAACAGCTTTCTTCAATATTAATGACAGTGTTCCTTTTTTATGACAATTTTATGAAAATAACAATTTTGGGGTAGGGGTAACCACAACTGCTCTATATGGAATAATAAATCACAATTTATTATGCAATCTATGTATTGATACGTTGGGCATAATGTTTAGGGCAAGATTTAAAAGAATATTTGAAGTCGATATTATCATTCATTCTTAATTGAGAGACATTTGTATGGCGTAAAAATGTCAAAACCGCCGTTTTTCATTCATTTTTGTGATAATTGCTACAAATATTGGAGTTGTGATGTATTTCTGCACTGAAATTGTACCTGTGGTGTTTTGTGCTCACTAACAGAAAATGCAGTCAAAGTGGAATATAATGAGTGATTGACTTCATTTTTCATCATATCATCAGTTACCGAAAAACCTTGAGGTATCGTTACATAAAGGGTGATAGCAGACAAAAGTTATCACTTTCGCATTGTTATCATCCATTTCCCATAACTAGAGAGATATATCTACCAGAAAATCACAACAAAACAAGCTGCACTCAGTTGAGCATTACGGCAAAAAAAACAGGTGTTGGCCATTCACCTACAACTGTCATGGTGAATGATAACAACATGGCAGATTTCTAGAAAAAAATTCAGTCATTTTTTTCTTGAATTTTGGAATGGGAATACGACTTTTTTATAAATCCCCACAAAGAGGTGAGAACAATGCACCAGTTTTCTTCATATTGTGCCAGTCTTGAAAATAGCGCCAAGCCTCTACATTTTACGTGAAAACTGCAATCCAGTGTCCTGGCTGCATCATATCACTGGTCCCGTGGAGTTGGAACTTTATTAACCTATCTTCTACTGGCTACTGCCCTCATTGTGTGGATGTGCCCAGGTAGTAGCCAGATTTTTTTAGGCGTTCAGGCTATTTAACAGCATGTTATGTAATTGTTGCTGTGTAAGCATTATAATCGCCACAATAAGCACATGTTTTGGCTGCGCGCTTGTGCTTACCATCCCAGGGAGTTGTCTCTAGACCGGTCCTGCAGACCGTGCCCAAAGCTGCCTACGGGGCCTATGGGTTTGCACTCTGCCGCGATTTTTCACCAGGCATGGGAAGCTCATAAAAACCAGCAGGTGGAATACCTGTTATCAATTCACAGCAGAAAATGCTAATCCGACCCTTAAAAATCTTAATTTTCGAGCAAAAACAGGTGATCATAAAACTTACTTGGTACCTTCCAGTATGAAGAAGAATCTGCCACGGAAGAATGTGGTGTCGCTTCAGATCCACCAATGCTTTGGTTGATAGGAAAAAAAGCTGGTAGGCCACACCTAGCAGCAGGGTCCGTGAACATTCCACTAGCACCACCTACAACACGGGGCATGCAAGCGTCAATCATTTCTGGAACCTTTTCCTTTTTGTACTCACATGACCACCACGTGGCAATTAGCCCTTATCACCCGCCATTATATTTCAAACACAGATTTCGGGGCAAGGCGATAGGTAGCCTTATAAAGTCTTGAAAAAGAAGATGAGGTATTTGTGTCGCGACAAGGCTATATCTCTAGGCTGAATACTTATTTGTGTGTTCATAATATTTAAGGGGTTGATGACATCGTGGAAAAATATACAGCATTGACCTTATTCTGAATGAAAAGAATGGACTTTTCCCGTCAAAATGGTATTCAACTTGTCGAGGTAATTGTCCAAATTTTTTAGCCTTTTAAGCTTTGAATTGTGCAGTGTAAATAGTGTGTTTGTTTCACAGATATAGCAGATTGCAGAAAAATGCATCACATTCAAAAAAAATTTGGAGATCCCCCAAACCCCCCTCTCCGCATTCTACCCCACGGCACCTGGGACACTGTGTACAGTAGGCTTCGCTGAGTCTATTAACACCCAAAATTATATTGTCAGACATTTAGATTTGGTAGAGCACATGGAATGTGAGAAATGCGTGTTACTTCAGAAAGGTTGGCATGTACAATAATACTAATGAGCCATTCCCACCCAAAGAGGGTTAATCACTGACTATAAAACACTGACACCTGAAAATAACGATGTAATTAATAAAAAGAGCAAGAAAAGTTATCAAACTTGGTTACATCCGCCATAGCGATCTGCATCTCGTCATCACCAAATGCTTTATACACGGGTATTAATGACTACAATTATTGCCCTCAGCAGATCTATGTACTTAGTAAGTATCTGTCGTTAGAGTAACATAGAATAGATCTAGACTTATTGACAAAATTGTTAACAGGCCTGCTTCAATGTCTTTGACAAACTACATTTCTAGTACCTTTATCGACTTTTTGACTGTTACCGCTACCAGCTCTTAATCCAGCCACCAATAGGCTGGTGAAAAGAACAGCTGAAATGTAAACATTCTGAATGATTCATTTTACAATTTCTAGTTCGAAGACATAAGTCTGGACCTCAAGGTACAACGGACAAACATCACAGACCATATATACACACAGTACAAAAAATATCTAATGATAACAACACTAATTATATCAATGCAGACTCCAAGAGCTAACGGCCTAAACCCACTGTAAGTAACATTTCACGTTTTTGGCTGTCAAAAGCTTTGAGATACAAGGCATTTGTTTGGAGTATAACAGCAGTGTCAACAAATTAATATTTGTCATGATATATAAATCTTTAAGAACAACATATATCTTAAATTTTAAATATAATTTTTTATTTTCATTGCTGGTGCGTTTTGTACACCAGATACCGGTCATGTGATGAACTGTAAATAAACAAAAATGGCGATGCCACAAATTTTGTTCAATCATCAATGCTGATTAACACAACGTTTAGTATGATTTTTTACTTTTTTTGAATGATTATGGTCTGGACCAGGGATCTAGATCTAAACTGGGTATATGACAACCAGATGTTCGAATACCACGATTGTTTGTTTTGGCAATAAAGGCATTTTTGCAAATTTCATTAAGGTTTATGCTTTCACAGTCTAAAAGAACAATGCATTTCACTCTGATATGAAAATGCTGCATTTTTATTAGTATTCAGAAGAATAAGATATACGTAAATATTATGAACATAAATAAAAAACTATCCCACTCTTTTTTAAAATCCCACTCTTTCTACTGCAGGGGATTTTTTTATCCCACAAGGTTTTTGCCCCAACCTATTGCAGGAATACTCGTGTTTATGTTTGTGGGTTCAGGGATTAAATTCCTGAACCTGCAAACATAAACACAAGTATTTTGCCAAATTTCACCTTTCAAATTTTTACTGATGCATGAAATAAATACTCAAAATACACTATTAAGTTCAAACAATTGCAGACTTATATATATATGAATATAATCGCATACTACAGAGTAGCTCCATCAAAATGATATATTAAAACAACAACATACACCTGATATATGATCCAATATCTGTGTGGTGTTTTTATTTTGTCAGCAGCTACTGCAAATTGGAGGGCATTTTGGAACGTTTTCCAGTGGTGCTCAGGATTTGCTGACCCTTCACTTAATTTGCCATTTCATAAAGAGGAGGAAGGAATATAACTATTAACTATTAAAATAACTATCAAAATATATACCATTCGAAAGTGAATAAAATTTTTAATGAAAAACTATTTGTTATTATTTTTTACCAAGCCGTGTTTTATGTTCATTAGGGAGTTTTCATTCCCGCACGTCTCAACAACAAGACAAACCATCCACAACCTGTCATCATTAACAATTAACAAATTATATATCAAATGAATGAGCAGAAAAATATGAATTATTTTGATATATGCCAATCCAGATCTTTATAAAAAAATCATTCCAAATTATGCCATCAAAACTTTGGTCGGGAATTTCACAGGGAAGGCTTTCCATAAATGGGGGTTCGGGAACGTGATCCGCAGGCAGATTTTATTCACATATGCAAATAAAAATGTAAGACCTTATTTCATTTGTTCTGGCGCACAAAGCCCCTTCAAAAGACCCTATCAAAAACCTTGGTTCAACAAAAACACCTCCCGAAAATGGGTTATAAGGCGACCAGTGAAGTGGCGGTGTTTTTATTTTATTATTTATCTCATTAAGGACTTTGATTTTATTTGAGCTACAATTTGACATATGACACACACTTGAATTTATTTTGAACAAAACCACAGTAAAAGCATTTACAGCAGTTCAAAATTGGCTATTTTCTCGTTGTCCCACGCTGTCCTAACGTACAACAGCGTAGCTATTGATAGTCTACCACCATCCCGAGCTACCCCTGGTGATTATCAGTGGAAGCTAGTAAGGAATTCTTCCGGTGATAGACATTCTCCACTGTGGAAAGAGACAGTTACAAGAACAATTCCGGAGTGGAACAATCTAAACCCGGGATCTGTTTAGGCTGACTCTATTACAACTTTTAAGATTCAGTTATTTGCCAACACATTGCACGGCGTTCAATCAAACGTAACATTCGTGTCGAACACAGTGTACGTGTGTAATTCCCGTAATATTCGTGTGTTCGAGTGATAGCAACGCTCCAATGTTTTGTACGCAAAAGGTGATTAATATGCACCCTACGATAATTCCGAGGATTTTGCCAGTCTCCCCACAAAAATATTTTTTGTGGTTCTTGCTAGCTCACACACGTGACGGGAATTAGATCTATACGTCGCGTACACCTTTTTTCCATACAAACATTATGTAACGATTGAACTACTATCACTAAGTACTAGTACTGACTTGCGATGCAGCGTGGGAAATGGCTGCCTGCCCGGTGGCCCGAGGCTGGCAAGTTTACATGTTGGGCCTGCAGGTCTTCTGTTCAGACTTACCTGCCCGGTCGTCGGGCACCTTTATGACCCCGTATTTTAACATACGTTTGTCATAATATCAAATATAATCTCACAGTCCTCAAAATGTCAGCTTTTTAAAATATATAGATCTAGATCTAACAAAAAAATTCCGAAGTGGAATGACACCCCCCCCCCACGACCCCTTCTAGATATTGATTGCCGTTTTTTCAGGAGGGCTGGTAAAATTTCTAGGGCCTGTAAGCCTTGCACCTATTTTACTAGTAACTCTACTATTTTCCCACTTTCCCACACTGTCATGCAATTATTGTGATCAGAGCCATGCTTATTACTACAAATTATCTATTTCTAAATGTGACTTACTTGTTATTATCATTCCTTTTGTGTGTAGAAAATATTATAGCACGTTTCATACTCTATGCAGAAATGTAATCTCTTCTGCTAAGTTGAACCAGAGATAGTTTAATGGTTGAACCACAAATGCAGCAAATTTGCATGCACTGATATGTGAACTAGTATTCTATCTATCTGCAGTACTAAGTACATGATTCTTCAGAGGAAGAGTATGGTTTAGAGGAGGATTTGGCAGGTCTGGTGGTTGCAACCGTCTTTGGAATAGTTCCGTATCAAAAACGAGCCTATTGCCAAGAAGAATGATGATAGCAGTGCCAGTGATTACACACAATAGCACTGCCAATGGCTCGGCCATACACTTGGGAGATGGAAAAGCAGTCGAGAGTCGGACGAAATGACTGGTAAGACTTTATTCAATTGACTGAAAATTAATTGTCATCTAACTTATTGTGGGTGGGGGTTCAACTAGTGATGGGTGTTGCAGATTGTGTGTGATTGGTGGGGGGTGCGGGGTGTGTGGGTGGGTGGGGTGGGGGGTGGGGGTCATATGATACACAGTTACAGCCTTCTGTCTCTTGTGTGCATTTCAACAGAGTTTCTTTGATCAATACTCATTTCTAGGTCATATGTACTTTGTCTTTCTTACATCCTACATCAAACTAGACGGGTTTAAAATGAATTGAGTCAGTGTGGGAATAGCATCCAGATAACCTGACCTATTATTATTCTATTACGTAGGTGTTCTTGTGGTCATTGCCAAGGCGAAGCGATGGATGTTGCAAGCCTCTTTTGTTGCAAGGAGTGCGACAAACTTGTGAAGAAAATGGACGAGGCGTGCACGTGCATAACAGAGCACAGAGGTTTCCAGCTTAATTGTCTGGAAACAGAAGTGCTTGATGCTGTTTACCATCATTTTGAAACAAAACTGTACGATGGCAAACGTAATGCTGACAAGATGAGGTACATATGAAGATGAATTGTAGTCAACATTTTCACATATTATATTTCTTCAATTATTAGCGTACTAGAGTGGGTAGGTTTGGAAGAATGATAAAATTGTAGTAAGTATATGTAATTCTGCTTTCAGGAAATACCGCTACACTGCCTACAGGAACCTGATTGCATGGGCTTGGGGGAGAATGGGCAAATTGCATCGGACTCCACTCCCAGCTTGTGTGATTGTTAAGATAAGAAAGACTTTCCCTGATCCCGAAGGCAGCTATGTTGGTTATAAAGTGAAATAAAATATGAAAAATGAATATTTGTACTTTATTCCATCAACTTCAATTTGCACATATAAAATGTACAGCATTTGTACTTCAAATGCAATGTTAAAGTTTGTGAATCAATCTATAATACCAAAAATACAGTACAGTCCAAAATACACACATGTATAAATTAAATGAAATAGTTTTCATTAGTCCCCCGACTAATGTATCCATTCCCGATAATATGTGTCATCCATAATTTTTTAATCGTCTGGATCTACAATTTAGTGAATGGTTGCAAAACTAATGATGAAAAATCCAAGATGGCTGGAAAACTGCAATTATCCATGAATCCTTTGCTATCTTTTAATATTGGCTGTTTAAAACAAAATTTGTAGTTGTACAAATACAAATTTATAGTACGCTTTTTTGACAGTATCACAATTTATCCATAAGTGAATTGCAGGTACAATTTAGTGAATGTTACTTAAATATTGCATTTGTTAACTGAATGAAATTATTATGTTATAAATAAAAATGAGACTTTAAATATTTGTGGATATATAATGAAATGTGCAGTGTGTAAACAGCAGGAATTACCAGCTGTGTACAAAACCCCAAAGAGACATTATATGATAGGTTGTATGACAGTGTTCAACAATGTGCTAAATAGGGTGATAAAGAAGCCTACAATTTGTTGATGATGTTGATTTTATGGCCACTTTAATTGATCATAAAGCAAACTGGCATTTAGATTGCCATTATAAAAGAGTTACTAATATTTTATTCTACATGGATATCAAGACTGAAAAAAGACATATGATCAAAGTCTTTCAAAAAGAAAAAGCCTTTATGTGTAGATGTTGTTTGCATGAACTCCTCAGCAGTAAATACTATATCAGTATCCGTATTTTTTTATAACAGCTTGTGTTTTTTATGTCAAATGGTATCTAAAGACAGTCTCCATCAGATAAGTACAGATAATGTAAGCAAAAAATTGAAATAAATTGTTGAGGACAGTGACAACCATCAGTGGAATGTTCAATCATCCACGCCGCTGTCGCAGATCCCAATGATGCACATGCTTATGATGAAGTATCATTTAAAATGCTTGATTGCAAATGATAGGAAATCCAATGTTCATAAAATTTTGTGTGAAGATATCAATAGAAATAAGGAAAATCTAATTGCTGCTGGAATCGAGTTTATTAGTTTTTTTTTTTAAATGTGAGTTAGAAGAAGGGGGTAAGTGAACTTCATGATAAGTATTGTTCGATTATGACACAAACATCAAGCATTGATAAATTAATCACAAGAAGGTTGTAAAGAGATGGCCTATTTAAAAAGTAGAGCATGTTATGTTTTCATTCAGATTGTTATGCCAGAATTATCATGTTGTGGTGCGCGTCGCTGTAATCAGAGGAAATCAGACTGGCTGTCGGCAAATATACTAATTATAGAACAAGCGTGTTTAAAAACATTGATTAGCTTTTAATAAACACCAATGTGATGTCGTGGCATGGTAATAGTCTTGATATTACCAGTTTAACTAGGAAACTAATGTGGTCAGATATTGCTGACAAAGGTTTGTGCAATTAGGCTATGTTACAGCTGCTGGTTTTGCTCTAGGGTATTAATTCTAAGATGGTCAAATTGATGTCTGCCTCTTAAATTGTTGTATTTTGACATTTGCATGTAATAAATGACCTCTAAATGCAGTAAAGTTTTATTAAGTAGCTTGGCTTCTCCCTCTGTGAGCCATAATCAGAGGAGGGAGAAATAACAAGCGGACCAAAGTATTATGCCAATTAAAGTGGCACAACCCCTTTTTAAAAGGGGGTTAAAAGAATTTCATTGAAAAATATTAAAATATAAAATCTCCCCAGCTAATGATCCTGAACATTTTTTGCCTCAAAAAAAAAAGTTCGTTAAAGGGTTTCCCAAAAGAATCAAGATGAAAAATTCTCTTTTTAAATATTCAAAAATTGAAATTTAAAATTTTAATAAAAAAATGTTGGAAAATTATTGTCAATACTGATTTTAAAAAAGGAATTTAAAAGTTTCATGGTTTAATAAAAATCTGGGAATACTGAAGGTTAAAAAAAGAAAAAAGTAAAACTTTGTCTTATAAAAAATAAATGTTTTTGCTACAAAATCCCCAAAAAAAAATAAAGGATAAAAATAAACCCCAAATTTCTTACAAAATGAGAAAAAGTAGTTTTATGGGGATAACTGTTTTACAAGAATGTTAAAAAAAACTTTTCAAATTTATAAGGGGTTAAAAAGATTCAAAGGGAAACTTAAAGATGTAAAAAATTTAAACTGGATGTTTATTCCCCAAAAAAAACAAAAGATTTTAAAAAACCAAAATTTAAAA
>CM032668.1:18322006-18346882 GCA_019095985.1 Streblospio benedicti | reverse complement strand
ACTATGGATATTGTCTCATGTCATTATCATTAATCAATAGACCCAGTAGATTTTCACAACCAGTGCTAACGTCAATAATTGAGCTGCTAGATATTGTTCAAATACCGGTGGAATATCAAGGCTAGGCAGAAAATATAGAAGTTGTTAGATTTCCAATATCAAAATGCCATTTTGAATGTACATCAGTGCTCAGCAAAGTCAAAGTCATGGTCAGAGGCTGTGACCATTGCCCAACCAAATCAGATCTGTAACAAAATTCAACGCTGCACTAGCTGCCAATTTCATTTATTTGTAAAAATTTCAAAACTGATTCTGTCTAACGTTTTCAATGCTTGGTGGTAGACAACTGAAATATCAGTTGGTCCTGCAGACTCTTGAATTCTAATTGCATAAGCATTGACTGTTATGTCTACAACTATGTGATAAATACATATTACGGTCTGAGTTACTTACTTGGAGTGCAATATCCGTGATTTCTATTGCTAACTTCAGGGTCCGCACATTGGTCATATGGCACCATGGCTTAAAAAACAATAGAAGGTTTATGAATAGGTGTACAAATAAATGTTCTGTAAAACTGCACTTCTATGTAAGAGACATTGACAGCAATGTAGCTATGGAGCAACACAAGATGTTCGGATCACATGAATTTCAATTGGATGAGAACTGGGTAAACTTGGCTATGTAGACTACAATTATTGTCCTCAGTAGATCTATGTACTTAGTAAGTTTCTGTCGTTAGAGTAACATAGAATATATCAAGACTTATTTACAAAATTGTTAACAGGCCTACTTCAATGTTTTTGACAAACTATATTACTAGTACCTTTGTCGACTTTTTTGACTGTTACCGCTACCAGCTCTTAATCCAGCCACCAATAGGCTGGTGAAAAGAACAGCTGAAATGTATACATTCTAAATGATTCATTTTACAATTTCTAGTTCAAAGACATGAGTCTGGACCTCAAGGTACAACAGACAAACATCACAGACCATATTTACACCATTTTAAAAAAAATGCTTCAATGTCTTTGACAAACTAATTTTAGTGGATTTGTCTTCTTTAAGGTATAAATACAAAAAATATATTCAGTTTTAAAACAAGACTTGAAAAAGGCAGGTTAAATGTGTGAGTCGAAAATTTTAAATTCTTCCCCCAGATTTTAAAAATCAATTTTTAATAGTTTGGAAGAAAGTTTTTGTTTTTATTCATCATTTTTGACATATTTGGGGTCAAGGAATTCAAATAATACCACTACAAAAAATTCTATAGATAACAACACTAATTATATCAATGCAGACTCCAAGAGCTAACAGTCTAAACCCACCATATCATTTCACGTTTTTGGTTGTCAAAAGCTTTGAGATACAAGGCATTCGTTTGGGGTATAACAGCAGTGTCAGCCTAAATAAAACTAGATAACTTTGTGTAAAACCGCATGAGGAATCATCGAAGACAAGTTATTCTAATCATACTTTTATATTTTAAGAGAATATCAAGAAATTTCACTTCACATCCTTGTTTGCAGCTTACTGGCGCCATTTTATAGCTATGCACTTGTAGACATAGTTATAGCGGTTTGATTCTAAGATAAAATACATATTCTTGTTACCAACAAATTAATATTTGTCATGATATATAAATCTTTAAGAACAACATATATCTTAAATTTTAAATATAATTTTTATTTTCATTGCTGGTGCGATTTGTACACCAGATACTGGTCATGTGATGAACTGTAAATAAACAAAATGGCGATGCCACAATTTTTGTTCAGTCATCAATGCTGATTAATGCAACGTTTAGTATGATTTTTTACTTTTTTAATGATTATGGTCTGGTCCGAGGATATGGATCTAAACTGGGTATATGACTCCCAGATGTTCGAATACCACGATTGTTTGTTTTGGCAATAAAGGCATTTTTGCACATTTCATGAGGTTTTATGCTTTCACAGTCTAAAAAGAACAATACATTTCACTCTCATATGAAATTGCTGCATTTTTATTAGTCTTCAGAAGAATAAGAAATAGTTATCATGAATATGAATAAAAAACTATCCCACTCTTTTTTTTTAAATCCCACTCTTTCTGCTGAGGGGGGATTTTTTATCCCACAAGGTTTTTTCCCCAACCTATTGCAGGAACACTCGTGTTTATGTTTTCAGGTTCAAGGATTAAATCGCTGAACCTGCAAACATAAACACGAGTATTCCTGCCGAATTTCACCTGTCAAATTTACTGATGCACGAAATAAATGCTCAAAATAAATTATTAAGTTCAAATAATTACATAGACTTATATGTGTGTGTGTGTGTGTGTGTGTGTGTGTGTGTGTGTGTGTGCGTCTGCGCAGCGCAAGCGCAGCGTGGCAAGGCGCGCGGCAGGCAGCGCAGCGTGTGAATAGAATAGCATATTACTACAGAATAGTTCCATCAAAATGTTATATTAATGCAACATACAACTATTTGTGATCCAATATCTGTGTGATGTTTTTATTTTGTCAGCAGCTACTCCAAATTGGAGGGCATTTTGGAACGTTTTCCAGTGGTACTCAGGATTTGCTAACTATCAAAATGCATACCATTCAAAAGTGAATAAAATTTTGAAGAAAAAACTATTTGTTATTATTTTTTACCAAGCCATGTTTTATATTAATTAGGGAGTTTTCATTCCCGCACTTCTCAACAACAAGACAAACCATCCACGACCTGGCATCATTCTTCAGCCTATAATGTCCGCCAGACACGAATGGATTGAAGTAACAAATTATATATCATATGAATGAGCAGAAAATATTGAATACTTTTGTCATAATATCAAATATAATCTTAAAGTCCTCAGAATGGCTGCTTTTTGAAATATATAGATCTAGATCTAACAAAAGAATTCTGAAGTGGAATGCCCCCCCCCCTCCAACCCCTTGAAGGCTTCCAGATATTGAACGCCTTTGGCAGCAGGTGGGCTGGTAAGATTTGACTAGGGCCTGTAAGTTTTCAACTTGCCAGCCCTGGTGTCTAGTAGAGTCTACCTATTAAGGAGAAGTTTCCCACACTGTCATGCAATTATTGTGATCAGAGCGATACTAGCATATTATCTATTTCTAAATGTGACTTACTTGTTGATATCATTCCTTTTGTGTGTAGAAAATATTATAACACATTTCATACTCTATTTCATACTCATACTCTATTTCATACTCAAGTGCAGCAAATTTGCATGTACCGATATGTAAACTAGTACACTATCTAGATCTATCTGCAGTACTTTTAGTACTGTGTGATGAGGGAACGTACATGTACTGCTACGCAGTACGTAATAAACTTAGTCTAGATAGTCCGTGAGCCAAAGGCCCAAATTTCAAATTTCCGCTGCCCATTGGTCAAACAAGTCATTATGGGTTTTGAGCCTTTCCATTCACACAGCCTCCAAAGTCCGATGTTCATGGTATAAGCTATAAGCCTGAATAGATAAGGATGTTAACAAGTATGCTTTGATAGAACAATTGTATTGTATATGTTTATTTCGCATTGGTGAAATGCACTGTAAAATATCACGGTACAGTATCAAATGTGAAATAGCATTTAGTAAAAAGCATAGTTATTTAAAAAATGATGTTTTCACCAATTTCAGTGACAAGAATAAAACTGAAACATTTAACTATATGTGTAATAAACTTATTACAACTAATTATCCTACGTCTAGACTTCCAGTAGCTTTTCTAATTGATTTGTTGTGAATTTCTCAAAGTTCCTTTCATTTAAACAGGCTAAGAGAACAGCTGGAGCAGGGTAAAAACTAAGACACAGTGGCAGATCCAGGTGTTTGGAAAAAGCGGGAGGGGGAGGCACATAAGGAAAAGTGGGGAGGGGCGCACTAAAGGGATTTCATGAAAAAAACCTATCAAAATGACGTATTTTAGTGGGGGCGAAGGCCTAGCGCCCTGCACCCCCTGATCTGCCTATGGATCATGGAAATTAAGTGTAAAACCATCAAAACACGTGAAGCAGCAATATGTCAACAGAATAACTTTCGACGGACGTAACTTCACGGTGCAAGTAAGAATCAGTATAAATCTCCTATCTCACAATGATACACGTAACGTGTGGTCTAAATCCTTCAATTATGTAACTTTATATGACCTTATGTTTTAATATACAAGAGAGCGTGGTATTTTTGTAAAGTGTAATCAAAATTGTATGAGAAAATATTTTGCATATTTTCCGGTTTGACAAAATGACAATAATAGATTGTTTGCAACAACCTTTGCTTTTCAACCGTGAACAATGATAGACTTAAAGGGACATGCACAGCAAACACCTCCTTAGATAGATTGAAATAAATAATTTTTTTTGATACACTTGGCATGTTGCTCCTGATAACTTATGATTTTACAATTATTAGTAGACTATGCGTTTTGATAAAATATCAATACCCATAAAAATGTAGGCTACCATAATAATTGTAAGTTTCATTATATCTCCTGGAAAAAAAGGATCATTGCATTATTTTACAGCCTCTATCACCCATGCGCCGACAGCCAAAACCAACTTGCTAGAAATATTTATTGAGGCTGACACAATGTAAATATTGACAGACGGGATTTTGGAGTACTTTTCATGAAACCAGTTAAAACAATGATTAATTGTGAAGAAATGAAAAATTCCACGCAGATAAAAATGTTTATATTAAAATGGCTCAGCAAGTACTATTCATGTGGCATTAAAGGTTGATGTGACATAAATTCACCTGTCATGTCTCTTTAAATAAATCTCTATGAACCAGAATCAGACTACAGTCTCTCCTTACAATATGGATGTACAAATCAAACTAGAACAAAAGTGTTTAAAGAACACTGCGTCGCTAAAACGACGTTGACTTATGGGCAATTAAGATATATACTGAATTAATATATACTTTACAATCAAGAAATTTATGAATTTGTGGAGAAAACATCAGAATGAATCAGAATCAATATATCCAGCAAAAAGATATTTGTGTTGCCATACAATAGTACTGAATAACAATATGATCAATATCAGATGATCAATATCAGTTTCAAATCCAATAATCAATTTTGCTGCTTGGTTGGAATATGGATTTTTTTCTTGCTGGCTAAGTGAATTGAATATCATTAAAAATGTCATAAAAGCGCTTCTAGAAAGCAAAATTTAATTGGCAGAGCGCCCAAAATCGAATCACGTTGGTGTCGCATCATACCTCATAGTCGTGTAAAGTTTGAACAAAATCGGTGTAACGGTCAAATCTAGTTAGTTAGTTAGTTAGTTAGTTAGTTAGTTAGTTAGTTAGTTAGTTAGTTAGTTAATTAGTTAGTTAGTTAGTTACAAACGACCGAAACACAATGCTTGCTTCAGCAGCTGAGCTGAAGCGATGCAATGACGGGAGGGGGCGGGGGTCACTACTATCCGTTGGATCTGTCTATGTTAACGGAAAATCAGCTACAACGTTTCTAGATCGACAACGATGGTCGTGACTACCCGTGAAGATTTTGCATGAAAGTTTACACACAGTAAGCAATTCTACACATAACGATTTATTAGATTGCAAGTACATCGTCGTCATATCTCACGGCTGCATACACAGTATATATAGCCAATGACTATTGAATGATAAAGATGTAAAACACACATGAAATATTTTATATGTAGCACATTTCAATATCTTTGTATCATTCTGATACACACAGCAAAAAATGGTAGCCTTGCAGTAACATAAAATGTTTGTGCAGTTTTGTATGGTCCTATGATGCTAATGAAGATAAAAGACGCTAAGAAGATAGACTCACACCCAATTAGGGATGGTTCATTATTTGTGCCCAGGGGGGCATGAGGAAAATCAGGGGGCACCTATTTTGTTCCTGAAAAAAAGAGGGGGGGCTTAATTTGTCCCTACGTGAAAGGGGGGGGGCTATCTATTTTGTCCTTGGAAATTTTTTCGGTTTTTATTTTTGATCAATTTTTTAGCGATTCTTCGGTATTTGATCATTTTTTAGCATACAATGAAATAGAAATTCGCAAGATTGTGAAATACATTTTCTTTAATGACATATACATATACATATACATATATTACGTTAGTATGGGATATACATGGTATTGACTTAGTGTGGCATTCATTGATATTTACAAAGATGCTAGGGTTTGTCAGAGGACAATAGACTACATGTCAGAGTCCAGATTAAAAAAATTGTATCTACACTGTGCTGTCAATTCTAGCAAAAATTCATTGTTCATGTTGTAAAATCAGCAAAAATACTTGTTCGTGTATTTTTTGTTAAACCTTTCATGGCGCGCAGTGATTTCTGGAGTTACATCAACAGCAGGTGTAACATCATCAGCAGTTAGTGATAAATCATCATCATCATCTTCTTCAGTTTCATTGATGTCAGCCAGTATGATTTCATCTTGATCAGAATCATTACTAAACTCATTGATATCTTCATTATCAGAATTTTAGAAATTGTTTTTTAGATCTTTACATAGTTCTTTTCTTATATGTGCCTCTACCCAGGACAACTTTTGCTTCTTGGTTAGATTCAATTTATCTTCCACGTGATGATAAATGACATATTTGTCGAGTTCGGTTGCGTACATTTTATGCAGTTTTCAAGTTCGATGAATTTCTACCCAGTCATAATCTTTGTATTGCTTTAATATTTTGTTTTTGAACGCTTTGTGTTCTCCCTCAATGTTCTATGTTTTGTTTGTATTTGTGTACTATAGAACTCAGAAATTGTTACTTTTCGATTAGCTTCTTGATGTCACAATTTATATATAATTACAAAGAGAGGGGTGTGACCATGTTTGTTTGTTTTTTAAATTTGCCTGCAATCACTTTTCTGGGGCGCTTTCACGCATTTTGAGTGTACAACTTTATTTGAAATGACCTTTTACGGGGTTATTTGTTCTTCGCGCGCTTGCTTTCATCAGTATACTGACGAGAAAACTGATTTACCATCACCGATTCGGGTACAAATATTCTCCTGCCTTCTCCTTCTCGGAGAAAGAGGACGTTGTGTGATCAGATTGACAGTGGCTATTTTTACTGGTCCATAAGCATAAGCTGAATTCTATTTTTACGAATCCATAAATATAAAACTGAGTCTATTATTACGGGAAATATTTCATTTCCATCATGGCTATTAACTCCCCTCAAAATTGTGTCCGTAGGAGACGGGAAAGCTAGGAAACTGCTTTACCATCACTGATTCATGTACATATAATTCTGTTCATTTTTACGACGCACTTCGGCTTTCGCCATCACATTGTTGCTGCGTGCGTTATGTTTCTCTGTTGCTGCGTGTGTTGTCTGTCTCACGGGTTTAGAAATCCAGTGGTCAAAGAAGACGATATTTGTATGGCGAGTAATAAAATTGTCTCCATAGGAGACAGGGAAGCTAGTGATTATATAATGATTATATGATGAATAAATTGATTGAGAAGTTTCCTTTAGAATGTGCTGTTTTGAGTCACTTAACCATTCCATTGATGTATACAAAGGGGGGGCACCTATTTTGTCCTTGACATTAGAGGGGGGGGGCACCTATTTTGTCCTTGAAATTAGAGGGGGCCACCTATTTTGTCCTCGGTTAAAATGCAAAATCCTCATAGCCCCCCCCCGGTCATAAATAATGAACGCTCCCTTAGAGAAACCAGCCAATCAGCAATGTTCTAACGTTTCTGGCATCTAGCACCTAACACCCGAACCGCGTCTAGCATATCAGACACACAGGAACCTCTCTATTAAGACTACCCTGGGTGCCGACCGAAAGTTATCTTAATAGAGAGGTGATCTCTTTGTTTAGGTTCTCGATAGTATATGTTTGAAAGTTTGGGACAACGATAATTTGTCTCCTCATAGAGGGGCTCTTCATAGGGGGTGGTCTTCATGAGGAGGTTATACAGTACCTCGCAAATCTAGCATCGCCAGCTAGCGCAATGTGTTCTAAACGCCGTTACGAGCCGGCAAATGTTTATACAAGACGTAGCCAATAACATGACTATCTGGACTCTTCGCCCAAATCTCTCGTCGCCGTTCATTATTACGCCATCAGTCACGGCTAGTCTGGCTGCCAGCCGCACTCAGATTGCATTGCCAGTTGTCAATATTGGTCTTGCCTTCGGGCGAAGTCTATCGTCGGTTTGTGGGAATCTCTTTCACGGCATCAAGACACAGTGGCTTCCACCATTCTGTTCTCAGGCATACGCTATATTGCCGACGAAACTGTGCTGGAAGCCAGGAGCTTTATTTCCTAAACCCACCAGCTAGTAGGTTATACCATCATGTGAAAGTGTTCATTGTTCTAGCGTCGTTCAACCATGAAATGAGGGCACACCATGACACAGAGTCTGGTGGGTTGCGACTTATCATTTTTCAAGCTCGTGAAAAGACGGAACGTGAAACAAACGCACAACGTTCTCTCGATGATTCACGTTGTTAGCACGAAATACGTAAACCGTATCACTTTGCTATGATAAGCGTAGCGTGTGTGTAAAATTGTGCTTAAATACGTAAAAAGCGTACATCAAATTCCAAGAGCCACCGTGGCCCAATGGATAAGGCATCGGCCTCCTACGCCGATTCGCTGCAATGTGTCAGCAGCGATGGAGTGAGCCGGGGATTGCGGGTTCGAGTCCCGCCGGTGGTTAACTTTTTTTTTTTTTTTTTTAAAAAACGAATGCGATGGTCCATACATTATTAGATATAATTATACTTTAATTACATTTTTTAACCACTGTGCTGTAATTTTATGTGTTTATTATTTTTTCCAGTGCGTGCGGATACTATAGTGGTAGAAATAGGCTTGTTGAAAAGATGTGTGAGAGAGAAGCTTACAAATATTATTATTTTGTTGAACAAATTCATTAGCTGTATCAATTCATATAATACAGTACTTTCTTCATAGCAACAGCTGTCACAATTTACAAATATATAACTCAATATTTCGACAACAACTGCTTGTCTTTCTCAAGAGTGTAGTCATAATTTTGCTTTTGTATTAAATAATTACATCTGTCTTCCGTTTGAAACTGTAATAAATTTACATTGAACTTATTTACAAGTTTACATGCCATTATTTTGAATGGATTCAGAAAGAACATGTTCAATAAAAATGTTATTGTTCATTATTGTTACATTCTCAACCAATTGCAAACATAACCAATCAGATTAAATAATTGACGCAATTTCTCACACTCTTGGGCCTTTCTAGAATTATCAACGACTACGTGTATTACGAAAAAAAAAAACAATAACTAGATCGAAAGTGCTCAGAGAGCACAATGTCGATTGCACAACGTTGACTCATGGGCAATAAAAATGGTTACTTTCGCTGTTATTATGCTTATTATAATTAATTATTATGGTGGGTGATTTCAATGTTGAACTATTACGATGTGATAAAAATGAACCACTTCTGATGTGTATGGAAAAACATGGATTTAAACAACATATGTTTTAAAAACCCACCCATGACTCCGGTTCGCTTATTGATAACATTTATACCAACTTTATGCCAGCGTCTGTGTACGTCGACACTATTGATTGTTACTATTCTGACCATGATATTGTTGCATTGTCATTCCTTCCTTGGTTGTAGATTAATGCAGTTGTAATAAAATATAAATATTGTTCCATTGTTGATATGTATTTTTATCATGTACATGTATTGTTCTTTGAAATACAGGCCCATGGGCAGATTTAAATTTGTTTCTTGTTCATATTTTAGCCGCATTCAATCTTCTGTACTACATTACTTAACAGCTGGCCTCTAGTTGCATAAGTACGAAGGTTGTAGTTCAAGCAGAAATTCAGAAATACTATAAACAGTGAACCAAATTTGACAATGTTGTCTTCAAAGGCATTGATATGATTATTAAAAATGTCAATATGGAACTAAAACGGCACACTTAAATTGGCGAAGTGCCAAAGATGAACATATATGATTGTCACTACATATGTGAACATAGAATGAAATTTGTAGGTCATGGTTCAAAGTGTATTGAAAGTATTGAAGAAAGTGGAAAAAAGCCAACCTAAAATGTCTATAAACTGCTATACTGAGCACTTTCATTTAGTTAGCAAAGGGCCAAAGTTCAACGTAGGTGGTGGTCACCAATCCCATAATATTGTAACGTAAAATGCCGAAATTGACCGCAAATGGCCTTTTGAAAAGAACACTTTAATTGGCAAAGTGCCAAAATTGGACACTGATGATGGTCACTAGGTATATGAGCAGTGTATGAAATTTGGTTTTCATGGTCCAAGCTGTATTGAAACTATTGCAGAAATGGGCAAAAAATGACCTAACATGGCCTTCTGGAAATCACATTTAAATTGGCAACGTGCCAAAATCAAATACATGTGATGTCCTCTAGCCATGTAAGCATTGTACCAAGTTTGAATGTGTTCTTCCAAACGGTATTAAACATACTGCAGAAAATGTCCAAAATGGACCATAAATGGCCCTGTAGAAACCACACTTTGATTGGCAAAGTGCCCAAAATCAAATCACTCCGGTGTCGCATCATACCACATAGTTGTGTAAAGTTTGAACAAAATCGGTTCATTGGTAAACCTTCTAGCTTGTCCAGAGACATATATACACGCAGACATACAAACAAAGTGATCACAAGGCTTTCGCTTCAGCTGCTGAAGCGACGCAATTAATGCTGCTGATTTGTGTACCTTGTTCCCATTGATGAATTCTGATATTTGCTGAGTATCAAATTAGCGTCCTTATAGCATGTGTGTTCAACCCTTTACAAGCTGGTCAGTCACTGATGTCTACTGTTGCAGACTGGAATAAAGCCAAAGATAAGCTCAAATTTACACAGATGGATATTTGATTTAACTTAATGCAGTGAGGGTCAGTCAGACGTCAGTTGTGGTGAAGTTTAGCTCATTTTAGATTTATTATTCAAGGCTGGAAGGGGATGTGGGACATATTTAGCCCAAATTCACATTTATTTATGTTTTAAACTATCTACTTAAATTCAATTAATTGTTACACACATGCATACCAGCACACTAACACAGAGCTTTTTAATAGAATGAGCACCACCACGCACCATTATGTTTATCTGCATAAATAAACCAAACAATGAATTCTAATACATCACAAATATTCACATTCAATAATTGGTAAAACAATACTGTACCCTGTTGCTTAAATGCCCTGCTTATTTATACCATTATAGTTGCATGTAGATGGTGAATATTATACAAAGAAACGTGGACTCATAAATAATCAATTGCATTGAGCTGATAACCTGGTGCATTAAAGTACAATATATGATATAAACAACCACACATATTACATGAACACCAACATCATTATCTTTATCTGCACAAATACATTCAAAACATGAATTTTGATAGTTCACAAATATTCACATTCAATAATTATTAAAAAAGTGTTCATATATGATTTAAAAATATACCAATATGAATGATATTCAATATGTAAAGTAATCTACCAATATGAAAAAAGTGCTTTATTCTGACTCTGTATTTCATTGCAATTTCATTATACACACAGACACGTCACACAAGTGTAGAATGTCCAGTTACTATTGTCAGTTAAAGTCTCCCTTCCTGGCATGTACCCTCATATGATGTCTTCTCAAAGCCGTTGTTCCAGTAAAAGATTTGTGACAAATGTGACAGTAAAATGGCTTCTTTCCAGAGTGTGTGCGTTTGTGGGTTTTTAGTTAACAGCTTTGAGAGTAGCATTCACACTTGAATGGTTTCTCTCCCATGTGAGAATGCACTGACATACAGTAGAGCTGTGAGAAAAAACATTTCTCACAACTCTCACAAGCAAACCGTTTGTCCCCAGTGTGGATTCGTATATGCCTCTTCAGACTTCCCTTGTGACTGAAGGATTTCTCACAGTCTGTGCAGTGATATGGTGATATGGTCTCCTGTGGATTTTCATATGAATAATCCAATTCGTTCATATGAAAGTCTTTTGCACTAAAATGTTTTCTCCCCATTCACTGTGACTGAAACATGAATAAATCTTTCTTCACTATGTGGTTTCTCCAAAAATCAATCTGCATTTTTCATTCACTGCACTAAAATGTTTTTCTCCCCACTTATCAAATTTTCTCACACTGTTGGCGTTCAAACGTTGTCCCATTTATAAGGTTTTTCTCATATGTGGATTTTCATATGAATGGTCTTGCGGTCACTAAAACACTTCTCACATTCACTGCACTAAAATGTTTTCTCCCCAGTGTGACTTATCAGATGTTGGCGTGAACCCCCTTTCAAATAGAAAATTTCTCACAGTTTACATTGATGTGGTTTCACACCCGTATGGTTTCTCATGTGACTGTTCAAGTGTCCCTTCTGAGCAAACCACATGAATTCAGACACAATGTTCTCTGATGTGGTTTCTCCACAGTGTGGCAGCTCATTTGGCTGTTCAGATGTTTGTGTTCTTTTTCTGAAGGTAATTCAAAATAGACTCAGATTTGACACTTCTTTTTTTCATCCAAACTTCATCTCCTCTTTATATTAGCTTGAATTATGTATTTCTGCTAAGTATCGCTCAATGATTGGTTCTTTCTTAAGTGTGATTTTAAAAGATCAAGTACGATGATGTCAATATATGAAAAAAAATTATATGGAAATATAGTGTTTATAACCTTGTCCTTCGTCTCCTATTTGTTTAAGCGATACACTGGCCAAGCAGATGTTATCTGTAGTATTTTTGAGTAGTTTCTTTAAGATATTAACACCAGATCTAACAACAGTCTTTCTACAATAGACTTGTTTGTTCAATATGCAACAAAACCGTGATCGTCAATATAATACATCATACATTAATGCAATTTTCAACATAGTTCAGAAAATAAATGGAACCAGGTAGGTCATACATTTAACAACTGTATGGAACCAGCAGCCGACTGACCATCAGATAGTGCGGTCTGCAGTCCCGATTCTTCACCATGACCATCAGATAGTGCGGTAAACTCTGGCTTGTGCCTGATTACTGCCACTTTATCTACCTACCGACAGAGCACACTTCTGTTTTGATCACACCGAG
Source organism: Streblospio benedicti (assembly GCA_019095985.1). Lineage (NCBI taxonomy): Eukaryota > Metazoa > Annelida > Polychaeta > Spionida > Spionidae > Streblospio > Streblospio benedicti. The sequence goes on along the minus strand of CM032668.1, from coordinate 18,333,807 downwards.
TTACAGTGCTCAAATTTGGTTTGTTGGCTGTTATTTGGGTCTTTACGTGATTTCGTAAATTGCGCGTATATGGACTCCTACACTTGTTTTACAATAGGTGACTTAGCATCATTCAATTCCCAAAGAGAATTAACTAAGTTATTAACTTCATTTTTTTGTATTTGGCATGTCCGACAGAATTTCCCGGTCGGTAATTGACAGATGCTAATGGAACGGATTTCACACATCTGATGTGTTCAAGACGTGTAGGCAATTTCCAAATTAAATCTGTTTAAATGTAATATTAATTAATGTATTTTTCAATATACAGCATGATTGTGTTTAATTGTTGTCTGTTAATTTGTGGTTCATAGATGTATGGAGTGTATTGAAAATAATAGAATTTGAAGGCAATGATGCATACATTTTATTCTATCAGTAATAAACACATAATGTAAATCTAATATATAATGAATAAAATTTAAAGCAATAAATGGCTGCATTTGTTCAACTATGACAGCAACACATTTTATATTACTGTAGTGAAGGGATTAGTGAAACATTCCCAGAAAATTGTGCAATTTGTGATAAAGTCACCAAATGTCTACTAATATGGCCACCAAAATTGCAAAAAGCCATGTGTCTCAATTTATTAGATTATTTCCTAGATGCAAATTAAATTAAGTTATATATTTAGCAAAAACGACAAATAAATGAATACAAACAATCAAAACTCCGGATGCAAATATCATGTTCATCAATGTTTTAACCAGGATAAAACCAAGGTACAAACACGAGCTTGTTGATAGAGTTGAGAGCCGCCTCATCATTTTGCTGGATTGAGTCCCACGCTGCCACTGCCAAGCCTGAGCCGTACCGGCCACAGCCATGGACGCAGGCGGCAGTGGTCAGTGGTCTGGGCAAGTGGTGAGTCTTTGGTCAGGCGCTTGAGTACTTGTCCTTGCCAGTCGTGTAAAACTATGGTCAAGGATCTAGGTGGTATAAATTACACAGAATTAACTCAATATGATATTATATGCCTTTTATATAAACGTATATGCGTATAATTCCATACTTTAAAAGACATTTCACAGCATTTACAATTGAGCATCCGCCACATAAGTTTGACACTATTTCAATAATGGCATGGACAAAGAATTTGCTGCCTGCTGTCAACAGAATTCACACTCTTCGGTACAAAATGTTTGTATTGTAATTCAAAAGAAACTGATTACTTAACGTTGCTATAATTACATGCAACCATGAATTTCATACACTTATGCATATATTGATCATGAAAGGCCGTGATATGATATTGGTGTCAGATTTTTTATCAATATAATCTGCACGTTCTTCTAGTATGCGACTTTTCAAATACTTCTGATTACCACATCTTTAATTCAGAACACAGTTGCCTGCTTATATGATAGTGATTATGAGCTACAAACATAGACACTGAAGGGGGAAATAGCCATGTCAGCTAACCATAATCACTGATTGTTTTCACACTATGTAATGGCTGCTTGTGGACAGTGACCACGGGGCGGAATCCAGGATTTCCTGGAAGGTGGACGGGCAGAGAGCTGCTGGAGCACGGATTGCACATACCTTATTATGTGTTTATAGATGATGGGGGGGGGGGGGTCCTGTTCCCGTTTCGCATTTGACCTTTAGCTAATTTCCCACTTACCACTTTATCTTTAGGTCTCATCCAACCACACGTACTGCATTTTCTACACTTCACACTTGAACTTAAAGCCGAATTCCCAAGTCGCGCTAAAATTTAAAGCCATTTCCCACTTCTCTCATAGACACCTTATGATATCCAACTTGTCTGGGATATAAAAAGAATGATGAAATGTTTGAACTAGAAGGTGGTGGTGGTTTGAGTGAGGGTGGGAGTGTGATGGGTCTTGACAGTGCCGGTGGCCTTTAAATGTGAAAAGAGTAATGGTTTTAAAATTACGTGTGAAGGGGTTAAGTTGGCCACCCGGACCCTCCTATGTGAACACATTCAAGTGTGACAAGGAGCAAGCCCGTCCCTACCCGGACCCTCCTACCTGATAGCTGTGTTCATCAGGGTGATGTAGTCCCGGCTGCACGCCATCAGAACCTTGACCTTGACATTCTGTGAGTTGTACATGTCTGTTTGGGTGTAGGCGACGTGTGCACCTAGAACAGAGAGGAGAAAACATTACAGTAGATCCTCCTTGTAACGACCACCTGGGGACTGGTCTGAATGGGCTCAATGAAGAGGTGATTTTCTATGGAGGGCTGCAATGGTCGCTTCATGAAGATTTGGAATCCCAAGAAATGGTCTTAAAAAATAGTGGTGGTCTTAATTGGAGGTTACAATGAATCTACTACACTGAACAAGGTTTTTCATAATATTCTATTTTACATTGCATCTGGACCGCAATTGTTTGGTTTTATATTTGTATCCATTATGACTATTCAATCCTGTGTACACTACTACTACACACCAAACAGTTTAGTTTGTCGCCATTGTTGCAACAATTGATATTTCAATTAATAAAAAACATTTTTGAGATAACAGGGCTCGCATAGTCATAATCAGGGGGTCGGTTTACGGAGTGTGCATGTGCAATATTCCCCCTAAAAACTAAAACAAAGCCCACACAAACAAACCAAACCAAAAGCACACTCTCATTTCTCTGGTGTATAGTACATGTCAGCAATCTTATCATTTTTATGCTTCAACACAGTTTCCCAATTGTTAAAACCTCTCTAGCCCTCCCACAACACGTTGGTCACTATCCCAATAATAACTCCTGGCTTAGTACCCACCTTTGTCATCATAGACATCCAGGACGTAGTCATCGTGAACAGCCACATACTTGGTGTCAGGATTCTCGCAAAAGACCACTTCTTTGGACCAAGGCTTCTTCTGTGTGTTGGCAAAAGATTTAAACTTGTTGAACTTTTTTCCATTGTGCACTGTAGTGAAACCTTTAAAACTTAGATTATGGCCTTCAACAAAAACCAGCTTGTCCGGATATAGTGTTCCTAACCATGTGGATCCTAACCTCCCTTCCTGAACTTGGGTCCAATAGGAAGAGCTAGGTTGTCCTTGAGTATTAACAACTTTAAATTTGGTTGCTGGCTTGTGGCAAACATAGTAATTGAAACCTACGACAATTTTAAACCCTTGCAGTACATAAGCACGGGGAATAACTGGACTAGTCGTTTGGTACTCTTGTTCGTTTAATGCTTCATCACTTCCAGGCATCTGTGTTTCGGTAACTTTCGCAAACGCATTGGTCTCTGTATCATGTGTGTAAATCATCAGTTTCCTGTTATCAGATACCAGAACGGCATCGTCTTTTATGTCCAGTATAACACAAGATGCTCTAAATGGGATGTCAAATGTTGTGGGTGAGCCACTGGCAGGTGTGAATAATTTCCCGGGTAAAGGAGCTGCTATCGGGGCGTCTCTTGTAATTCCTGGAAAGGTGAAATCAATGGCATCCTTATCTATTTGTGCTTATTACTTATTGAAAATAAGCAAGTAGTTGTTGCAACATAGATTATATGTGCAGTGTAAAAGAAATTACCCTAGACCGACAATGAATCAATGCTAACTTTATGAATATTAGACATCCAGGTTTAATGATGTATCAACTACATGTACAGTAAATATATCTGACAGCATATGACAGGATTAATATGAACTTATGCTATAGGAATATAGCCGATGACAAATGAAACTTGCTGTAATTGAAACATTCAGTAGTATATCAATATACAGTTTACTTTATAAAATATCAATAGTGTTGGCCTACCAAAGAAATAATAAATTCTCTGGGAGGCTCCTGGAATAATATGCAAATTTTAAATTGGACTGTGTCAGGACATAATCGTTTAAGCTGATAAACTGCCCACGGCAGGGTTTATGGAAAAGACAAAACAGGATATATTGTATAGAATTTTCGTACAAACAATTGGTGTCTTTAAACGCAGACAAAAGTGGTATCTTTACCAGCAAAAGAGGTTGTCCTTAGACTGTTGGCACTCTACCTTTCTTAGCCTCGTAACTTCCCAGTTCAATCTTCATCACGTCCTTCAGTTCGCCCACCTCAAAGTCATATACGGGAAATGTCTTCTGCACCTTAGAGTGGTAGAAACTATCTTTAAAATCAACATGTATTCATGTATTTCGTAATTTGATCTATCAATGCACACCCATATTAGCAATATATAATCACATGTATATTCTGTTAATAGGTGTTCGACAGGAAGATGATACAAGTAGTTCACAGAAATAGCTGGTCATTTTCCCTATATGCTAATATTCAATCTACCAACTTGTACAGGCACAGCTTTTCCATACCTAGGTCATGGAGTATGTGTTGTGAATGTGGAAAAAAAACCCACAAGTGATCCTGATTGTTCACTAAAATTACCCGGCCATCACTACCTCTTCATAGAGTGAATCATCTTATTTTTAAAGGACAATACTTACCTTTTTCAGTTGAACCTGGAGCAATTGCATTGCGGTTTGTGCGTCGGTGACCATTCTCTTCTCCAATTTGTTGCGGATGGATTTCGCTAATGTAGTAGACTCATTCAAATGCCTTATAATCACTGCTTCTTCTTCTTTCAGTTCTCTCTGGAATTTGTCATGCACACTCTCTATCTGTTTCTCCACAATCTTCAGCCATTTATCAATTTCATCGTGTGCTTGGAAAGCTCTCTTCTGGGCTTTTCTTAAATCTTCCTTCTTTTTCTCCTCAGCTCTTGATTTCACATCGGCGTAGACGCCTTTCTCAATTTTGTCTACCATGGCATGCACCTCTTTTTCACAATTGGCAAGTTCTTTACTAGATATAGCCATTAAACAGTCTATTGTATCTTTCTCGTGATTTGCATGGCGTTTCTCAACGACGCACCTGTCACACAACTTTACATTGCAAGGCTTGCACACAAAACGACAATTTTCTTTGTGAGTCGCGCATTGGTCTACTTGATCTTCACTTTTGTCCTTTATACCTAGCTCCTCTTCAACTAGTTGTAAAACAAAATGGTTCGTTGGAAGCCCAGCTGGCCCACCGAAAAAGAAGGGGACCTTTTGGCACACTGGACAAGGGCTTGAGGTGGTTTTGAAAGTGTTTTCCAAGCAAGCCAAGCAAAAGGTATGGCCACATGGCAATACTTTGGGAGTTTTATTGTTGGCATTAAACATTTCTTTGCAGACACCACACTTCAGCGTCATTGTGATTTGGCGAGCGTCTGAAAGGAGGAAGTGTTGGTGTAACATACATGTATTCAGAACATGGTTTTGTCACAAAATGTACATCGTCCCTAAATCGTGCACAAGTATATTGAGATGATGGGGGTTATACGAAGTCAAGGAAGGCTACAACCTTCTTTTAGGCCTAATGTTCCACATGCCTCAATTTGCTTTTGCCTTTCCTGCCCAATTCTACGATTTTTCAGCCCTCCCCCGCACATTCCATGAATAAATGACGTAGAAAGTCACAAATGTCTGGTAACAAAATTCCTGCCATGACACAGAGCTATATACATATTTACAGATTAGTTACATTATTGTACTTTTGTCTAGATAGCACTTTTTAAAACTACTACAAAAGGGAGTTGCTTATTTCAATGTCAGTTTTGATATACTAGTGAATGTGCAAACAAAAAAACAATTGCAGTTTACTCACCTCTATTTGATGATTATCAGTTTCAGAATAACATTAAATAGTCTCTTCCACCCAGGATACTGGTGAAAACAAGTACATTTGAACCTTTTGGTGGACAGTGTAAACAGGTGTGATAACATGATCTCCAGTAGACGTTAAAGGGACATGCACTGCAAATACCTCCTTAGATAGAGACTGAATTAATAATTTTGTTTTTTGATACATTTGACATGTTTCTCCTCATAACTTTTGATTTTACAATATTAGTATGCGTTTTTATAAAACATCAATGCCCATTAAAGGTACACTGCCATATAAGAGTGTCACGTTCATATCTCCCCTGCAAAAAAAGACCAGTGCATGAAATTGCAGCCTCTATCACCCTTGCGCCGACAGCCAAAATTAGCTGCTCAGAAATAATTATTAAGGCTGTTAAGGTGTCAGTGTTCAGTACTATTTACAAACATATAGATGGTTGGACACATTTCATGAGAGCAAATTAGGGAATTAATTGATTATGAAGAAATGGAACACTGCTGATAAATAAAAACGTATGTATTCAAATGGCTTAGCAACTACTATGTATTTGGCATAATAGGTTGAAATGACATGAAATTCACCTGGTGCATGTCTCTTTAAAGGGGCGGAACCTTATCATTGCAAAGTAAACGTTTGCATGTAGACTAATAAAAAGAGGTTTGACAGTAGGTGAACAAAACCATGCCCCCATACCCTGAATATATATACAATGTACCTATGATTATGCTGACATTTTGCAGATGCCGCACATACTGGGGCCGTTGTGTCGAGGTCTACGTACTGAGATGCACTCATGGGTCCATCACGAACAGCGCCAGGGGTGAGCTGTGTTATACAGTATAGCCTACAATTACGACAACCTCACTATTGAGACCACATCTATAATAAGACCACTTTGTCCCAAACCATCATAAAGCTCCCAAAATGAACATGTGGATAGAGACCACCTCTGGATTGAGACCACCTAACACTGGTCCCAAAGGTTCGACTGTGTGTACATTTTAGGACGCTGAGCTATAATTTCAGAGGTAACCCAGCAAATCTAGATAAATGGTTGTATTGAACAATACTGTACTCCCACGTGTTAACTATAGGTTCAGTCTGATAGTCACAATTAATAACCATCAACTATTTAAACCACTGTGGGGTAGAGGGAAAGTTGTAAGGAAGTGGTATGTGTGTGTGTGGGGTGGGGGGGTACTCTAGAAATGTGTGAAACCACAGAGGAAAATGGAATTTGAATATAGTGGGATGTAAAGGGAAGGGGCAGAATATTTGCTTAACCCCCATCCCAGCCACCCATACTCAGCTGTAGGAAATACGAAATAAAGCGAATTGGGGATATGATCAGGCCCAAAACATCACTTATTTGATGAGACAATATAGTTATCAACACTCGACTAAAATACCTGTCTGACCATCACTAACATCCGGGTCCTCTCGCCAGGTTTGTCGTCTGCTGTGTTTGGCGGCAAAGAGCTGAGCCTCGGTCCCATAGAAACCGCCATGGACGAGGAAAACATGATCCGCGAGACTGTTGCAGTAACAACTTTGTTCTTCTTCTTTTTCTTTTTCCCCTTGTTTTCTTTTATTTTTTTATCATTGGATGGTTTAGAAAAAAATTGATGTGTCACCACTAAAGCACACAAACAAGGACAGACAAATACACTGGTTTTTTTTTCAACCTTTGTTTGACATTTTCAGATTCCATGTTTTAAGCAAGAACTTTAAAAACTAACTTACATAGAGCACTTTACACCCATCCAGTATATTTTTTGTTTAAACCATCGTAGCTTAGCTATTAATGAACCAACAGTAGTATTTGAGGTATCAAAATGAAGCTACTTACTTATATTTTCGTAAGATAAATACTACTTTTATGAGTCGCAAAAATCACATGATCTATGGTGCATTTTGTTATTAATTATCATATTCACACACGACCCATAGGTGGCGATAATATGTGATTTGAACATGTTTAATTACGTTTATTCTTACTAGAAATTTTCATTTTACAATTTGGCACCGGGAAACCTATCGTGTTCAAGGTAGTAATATCATTTGGTGCTTGTTTGGATGCTATACATGTATATTGTTTAAAAAAAAACATACGGGATGTGTGTGACCCACGGGCCCTGTGTGAAGTGCTCTAGAAGGTGCGCATTTATTTGATTTTAACACATTTTGAAATAGTTTTATATCCTCCAAGCGTTATTGTGCTAATTGCCATTCTAGCAAAAAGAGTGGCAGAGCAGGTGCTAAGCCGAAATTAAAAGATATGGAAGCAAATGGAATGGGAAAGGATGTCCTCAAAGTGCTTTTTGAAAATGGTATATGTATTTTTCTTTTATTTTGTGCCTGGTTTCGTTCTTAATTAAAAGTTGAAATACACCTACACGTATATCAACATGAACTAACAACAGAGATCGTATTCAAATGTTTGCTATAAGCAATACAAATCACAATATATAGTTCCATAGCTTCTTTGGCTATTCAGCATTAATCATTTGACTGGTGTCCTGATCCCATAAAGGTCTTAGAGGTGTCTATAAGCAGAACTGCGGTGGCCGCTGTTGCGATTACATATATAGGAAAACAAGAAAATACATCTTAGTCGAGCGTGCAGTAACAAGTTGTGACAACAATTTCGTAATTAAGATGTCTCTCAGCTGTAAACAAATGGAATTAACTTCAAATCTACGTATTAGTTAAAAAAATACGCAGGTTCGTTGAGAAATTACACATAGATAATGATTATTTCTACTTGTAGCTGTGCCGCGTGGAGATTGACCAGAAATCCGGTGGCTCTGGCGCCAGTTTCACGTCACGAGTGAGCGTGGTGGAAGAAGTGGCCAAGGTTGATTGATTGATTGATATTATTTATTATAGTGAGTCCAGAGTTGGGGCCACTAATATTTTTTGGATTAAAACTAAACTAAACTAAATGACAATTTTAATGATTAAACTAAACTAAACTTAAGTGACTCTGGCATATGTCATGATTAAACTAGACTAAACTAAATGATCACTTGATTGACTAAAGCTAAACTAAATTTTGCAAATGAAGGATTTATGTAATGAAATCACACATTTCCTTCTATTTTAACTATTCTAGTTTAATGTAAATACTACTAAATATACATATCATTCATTGCACTTTTCAAATAAGGAGTTCCGAATTTATATGATGGTAACATACAGATAAAATAAAGGCTTTATTTCTGAAAGCATTGTTTTCAATTTATCAATTTATAGCATTTTGAAACAACACAGAATACAAGAAAGCAACATTCTGAAAGTTCCTACTAGGCTGAAGTAGGCAATATCTCTTTGATAAGCAATAGATCATAGAATCAAAACACACAATCTACCATCCTTTCACTGAATCAAGAATGGTAAGCAATCTATCTCTAGACAGAATCAAAGAAACTGCTAATTGTATGGACAATGAAAACTAATTATTTTATCTTAAGTCAAGCCATCCCAATAAAAGCACAGAGGAAATTGCCTTAGGCCCCATAAAAATAATAAAATGTTTCTCGTCCCATAGTTCACATACATTTGTAACACATGTAGTACATTCATGGCCCAATATTCAACTTGAAAAAGAAAGATTTTGCGCGGAAAAAAAAAAAAAAAAAAAAGTGAACCCCTCCTCATTTTTCATAATATAAGGACGGAACAATCAGCAAAATAAAAAATAAAAAAATACAGAATAAAATTGACCTCCCTCTAATGTGTAGGAAAATATGCAGGACGAGAAACATTTTATTAATTTTATGGAGCCTTATCTCATTAGCTATGCACAAAGAGAGCTTGCAAGCCATTGACCCTATTACATCATAGTGGTCACTGTGTCAGACCATTGCCACTGATAAGTAGTTGACCATTTCCTGCTCAAAATTCCGCTGTGTAAGAGTTACCTTATAGCAGATAACATGTTTTGCCAGATTTTTTTTAAATCAAAACTAATCATGATTGAAATAGAAATTTATGATTAAACTAAACTAAACTAAACTGAAATTTTAAAGTTTGTTGATTAACTAAAACTTAACTAAATTACACAAATTCTGATTAGATTAATCGATTAAAACTAATCTCGCCCCAACTCTGATAGTGACAAGTATTTGACATTAAATAGCTATATAGTGAAATACCCTGCCCTTCTGGACTTATTTGTCACCTTAATATCAATAGATAAATGTGACACCAAACAAATATGAAAACAATGAAGTATATAAGTGATATGCTCCCAGGGACGCATCAGTATGTGATGACAGACACGCGGTGCTTGCACAGGTGAGTGCATAACGCAAACTACGTGTAAACAGACATCTGGACACTTGATGTTTCAGTCTCTCAATGACGTTGCCTAATATGATCCCTGTTGGTGGGCGGTCAGTGTATAATTTAGTAAAATAATTTAAAAAAAATCATCGCAAGCATTTTGTGTGACCTTTTTATGAATACGCGGCTGTGCATCACTGAGTACAATGCAAATGGGTAGCAGATGGACTCATTCAATCAGTGCAATTTGCTTGCAAATATAGGGCTTGATATTATAAGAAAAAGAAATACATCCAGAGTTTTGTTAATTATAGGTAGGATACAAATACTGATATGTATATGTACAGCAGTATAAAAATCACTGATTGCAAATTAAACATTGTTCTTCTGTTTTACACGATCTTTTGGGCATTATATTGCAACATACCTTCATAGCTTACAATCCGCTAGCTTTGCCAGGACACAGCCAGCCTTGCGGACATTTTAACCACCCGGCTTGTTCAGATCTGGGGCGTCTACGGCGTTTTCCGCATGTACATGTAGTGACAATCGTAGTTTTTGGTGCATACAAATTAAAGGCGGCACGGACTCCGTGCGTTGGCAGATGGAATTATTTCAATAGGTGGCTGTGAGCGCAGGTGCATCGAACGTGCGTTGTACGCACGTATATCTTACGTTGTAACACTGTGTGATAACTCAGAACTACTGGGAATGTTTCAGGGAAACTTTGCATCAGTACGGTATCTGTGCCGACAACGTGCGGTGAAATCCTATGCTGTATACGTCATATAACATACGGCCTGCTAAAGCGAGGGATATATTTGACCACACTGGACCTTGCGAGCACGTTGGCCCCAAACCGTGCTGAGGTCTGTGGTGGCTACGACGTTTTCCTCGTGCATTGACAAAAGTACAGTTGTGGGTACATCCGCACGGGCTCCGTGTGCGTCGTCACTTCATGGGAATGATTTTATTGAGGCGGCCGTGATATCAACATGCATCGAACGTCCGTATAACTTACGCTCTAAGAACCGCATGATTACTAAAGTAAAGCATTCGTGCGCTCATGGTACACACATAACGCACTGCGCCAGTACTGTATATGTGGCAGCAACGTGCGGCTAAATCCTCTGTGGTTATACAACGGTTAGCGTAAGGTCTCCGCACTGACTCCTTACGGTCAGACCACTGCTAAAATTGGTCGCAGAAGTTTAGCCTGTCATATAGCATACAGCCTCCTAAAGCACGGCTTGCCAAACGTCTTCTACGGCCACCTTACAAATACGGCACTGCTGGCCAACTTCTCTTGCAACACTTAACATTACGTAATCGCATTTGTGTGTAAACCTCATAACCAAAACCCAATTGAAAAATGTTTTAAAACCCAGCCTGTAAACCCCCCAAATTTCAGGGTTTAATAGTTGTAAAAATTTTTTAAAAAAATGAAAATTTAAAACCCCCTTTTTTAATTTTTTTAAATTTATTTTTTTCCCCCCTTTTTTCCCTATTTTTTTCCCCCCCACCCCCTTTTTTCTTTTAAATATTTTCCCCATTTTTTTTTTTCCCCCAAAATTTTTTAATTTTTACCCCCCCATTTTAAATTTTCCCCCCCTTTTTTTAAAAATTTTGGGACAAATTTTAAAAAACCGGGTGCCCCAAAAAAAAAAAAGGGGGGGGAAAACAAAGACATTGCTCAGAAACCCCCCCAATTTTTAAATTTGTCTTTTCCCCCCCAAAAAATTTTTATAAATTAATAATGTGGGAATTAAAAGTTTCCCTATTAAAAAAAAATTTAAAAAAAAATTTTTTTTTAAAAAATTTAAAATGGTT
>CM032668.1:18305599-18320580 GCA_019095985.1 Streblospio benedicti | reverse complement strand
CATTGTAATTACGTACTTTTAATTATGATTTCCAATAATATTTTAGTAAACATCTTTATTGTAGCCCACAAGTCAACATTGTTAGAGCGACGCTGTTTCTCTCCGAGCACTTTTACATCTAGTTCATATTGTATTTGCGCGTTCAAGGATGCCGTTTCGTCAAGAAGTGGCAGAGACCTGAGAGGGGCGGTAACGGGTACGCCTCTGCATGTAGCTCGGTGGCCTCCTACACCGGCCTGGGGTCCGTCAACGAGTGTATAACCAAGGCCGTGGAGGTGAGACAAGCGGAGGCTTCTTTTTGTTACATACATTCAAATCAATTGTCAACTCAAAATTAATTCTTGTGCTTCCAATGCCGTGATAAGCTTGCACATGAACATCTACTGTTTTTTTTCTATATTTGTTGCTCTTATTGATTTTACTTTTTTTTAAATAAGCCGGCCACTGTCATGATATAAACCATAGTCGTTTACTCTCATAACTCTACATGACTGATATTTGTGTTGCATTCAGAGAAAAGGAAATGTGTTTAACTGGGGAGGATCAGAGTGCAGCATAAAGCGCTGTGATTCCGTGAGGGATTCTATAGGAGACCTCCGCGTGCGAGCCCACGAACCAGGCTTCGACATCTATGCGCAGGAATGTCCTGATGGTAATGCAATACGTATTGGTGATATTCATTATTGGATAGTTGCAGTCATGCAGTCCACAAGTAGTTATTCACTATTTCATATAGTCTTTATTCTTTGGATCATGCATATTTTGCCCAATCACAGCCAAACTACATGTCAAACATTGAGTGCCCTTTCTTTCACCCGTATTTTTTTGTTAACGCATCTCATGATTAGTGAATTTTACGTCTCCCTGCCTTCGCATAGCCCGCCTAGTACACAGACTCTAGTGAACGAATCAGATCAGATCAATTGGTGCCAGCCCAAAATCGGAGCAACTGAAGGGAGACCAATTTTCATTCATTGCTGATACCCCCACTTGTACTTTTGTCATTCAGGCTGCGTACTCGTGAAGAGGTATGATGTCAAGGACAATTTAAAGTCCTCGTGCCAGCGGCTGAGCTACTATGACTATTATTCCGATGAGTATGACTGCATGAAGAGAGCCATTCAGGTGATTGTCGTTAATCTGCTGTTTATCATGGGCCTCATCATAGTGAGTGCGGCGGGGATGGGATATACAACACTCACTGTACAAGCACTAGTCTTATTATTGATACATACAAAGAAGGGCAAACCTACCTAGCAGGTTAACACTGCTCCGTGGTACCTACACGTTAAATAGTGTTGAAACTGTTGTGTAGTAGAGCATTGTACGTGACTGGTTGCAAGTATACGAGAACTGGATCTGATCAATCGGGCCTGGTGTATGCTGTGGCATGGCGCGACTGGGATAACGTAAAACCACGTTCATATAGATGTGTATAAAAAACGCAATTGCTATTCAATGCCATATGAATGTGGACGAGATCTTTGTTCGTATGCCGTATACGTGTGGCGTATTTTCAAGCGAATAGCAGCGGGACTGTGTGGGTGTGTCTGGTAAACATGACTTTGACGTTTAATGTTCAGGTGTTTCAATAAATGCCATTACTCACCCCACCGGCGCCACTAGCGTAGAAAAGATGGTTGGGCCCAATGGCAATCTCTAGATGGGGCGATGATTTCTATATGTTCCATCTGTGGTTGTGCTTCACTTATTTTAATATGTGAGAATTTTCCTGCTGACAATGAAATGCGGTTAAAATGCCTACAAGCTGTGATATATCTGAATGACTTATGCCGTCTTTTTAGAATTTTCGCATTTACTTCTTTTTATTTTTCATTTTCAAAACTTGAAATACATTCCATATGAAAATATTTAAAAAAAATAAAGTAATAGTTATAATTAAAAAAGAGTTAAAAAAAACAGGAAAAAACAACAACACTGGTAAAACATAAGATGCGTAACACAGAAATTAGTAAAACCCAATGTATCTAGCGATTGAGATATAAAATACAAATACATTTAAGATTCATAATATTAGTAATTGTATTGTTTCATTTGTTGTAATGTTAGTGCATTTTGTTATGGGCGCATTCTTGCTAAATACCCTGTGTAATATGCACATGTATTAGGAATGTGCTTACCCGAAATAAACATTATTCAAATTTAAATTCAAAGATGATAACCACACGTGTGTTATTTGTAATAATGTCATATTTTTTTCTGTATTGTATTTTTCAATATCAGGACGGAGGAAACGCGATCAACTATCGAAACAAAGTAACACATAGTAAAAACCAATGCATTGTATTGCACTGCCTGGATGCTGCCGTTCAAGTGATGAATGCACTGCGCTTCACGAAGGCCCCAGAATATGGCTATAACATTTATACTGTCGCCTGTCCTCAGAAAACGGGTAGGTTAACGCCATGAGGTCTTTTATGTTACTACGACCAATACATTAAAATTCCATTACTGCTCTATTGTCTGTATTCTGCGTGGTATCCTGCTTGGCAATTTGTAGAACTAACAAGACAAGACTTTACAAAATATCCGTCGTTTGTAGCATGCAACTACGGGAAAACATGTAAAAGGCCATGTAATTGCGATGACCCGGATGAGACATGTGACCCAGAGGATGGGTCGTGTCCAGTGTCAGGCTGTAAGAAAGGACGTCCGACTGGTTTCGACTGGGGTGGACCAGGCTGTCAGATAGGTAGGGCTGTCCCCACATTTCTGAAACATGATGCTTACCTGCAAATCGGCTGGTTATCCATAGTTCGGGGGACAATACGTATTCGTCCATCACGCTAGGTATATCAACATCGTAATGCATATGTATGGCCAATATTAGCCATAGTCTTAGGGCGCAAAATGAGACTGGTTCGGCTGTTTGAAAAACGGAACATCTCACAGTCAATGATGGAAATCTCAAGGCCAAGCTTTCGGAAATGGTTTTGAAATAATGAGCTCATTCTGAAGCTATCAAAGGTTGTAATGAAGCTATTAAGTAGACAAATGTGATAAGTGTCAACAACCTTTTACATTTATTGGCAAGCCCATGGACTCACGGCTTTAGCCCTTCCTATGGGCATGAAACTTCTAGTGTTTCACCAGCTGTGAACTACTTTTGAACGTAAAAGAAACTACATGTAATTCAGTGTTTAAAGTCATTTGTGCCATTGACTTATAGCAGAAACCTGCAATTTAATGACTTGCTATATCCACCAAATTGTCTAAATTTCAGGTAACGTGGCATTCGAAAAGACTGCTACACAGGTTGGTACACATTGGGAGTGGAAGGCAGAACGGGCGGTTGATGGTGGTACAAGAAATGGGAGGAATGGAAAAACGTGCATCCACACTAATCTCTTAGGACATCAGGCCTCCGTTCCCCGTGCATGGTGGCAGGTTGACCTCGGAGACCCGCATGTCATATTCAGTGTCACTATCTTCAATAGAGACGGTATGTACAAAGCAGCTTTTATGTCAATGTTTAATACACAAACTGTGTCAACAACATTCGGGAGTCGTGAACAGATAACTCTGTAATATTCATCTTGCAAAGGTTTTTGATTATCATGGTAGGGAAAAACGGGATGTTTTGATGCAGCCTGTCACTTTTCTTCCAGTATGTGATAGATTAACTCATAATGCCCTTACCATGTCTCTATTGTTTTCCCAATTGAGGGCACAAAGGAGCAGACTTTGAAGACAAGTGGCAACTGGTCCATTATAAATACCTGAAATATACATGATGGTATATTTTGCGCCGTACTGAATCGCTGACTGTATTTGACACGATATAATAGAACTATTAGTTGTGTATTCATGCTCATGATTTTGCGCATGAATACTTCAGTTTGTTCGATGTAACAGTCATCGGCAAGCACTAGCTAGCTATAGCGTCGGTAATGAAAAGTGATGAAAAACAGTTTGAACAGTGTTAATTTACAGACAACGAGCCGTTTTGTGAAATTAATTGAGTGTTAACGTAAGTTGTTTGTTCACAGGACATAAATGTTGTATTCTTTGCTCTCTTCCATCAATAAGCATGGCGCAGTTCCAACCACAATCGCTGTTTTTACAGACTCTAAATTAAACATATTGAAACTGAACAATTTTCAAACAAAGAACATGATAGAGATTTTAAATTCCAGTCTTATGTTTTCTTTCCAGATAATAGTGGCCAACGTACAAATAAAATGAACATCTATGTTGATAGTACAGACGCTAATTCTGGGGTTCACAAACAAGTATGTGCCAACCTGACGACACCAGTGCCAACAGCCGCACGCAAAACCTTTGAGTGTCCAGCGCCCCTATTGGGCAGGTATATCAAAATTGTAAAGCATCAAGAAGGTCTTGTTCATGGAGATAACATTCTCAACTTTTGCGAATTTATTGCAACGGGATACAAGGCTGATGGAGGTGATTTAACTTCTACACCATATATGTTAATACTGTTTATTACATAGTTATCGCTTTTACAATAGACGACCAATGAATAACAAAAAATATTTAAACATGAAAAAAGAATGGAAAGAATAACTATTTAGGCCTGTTGGCATCTCAAAATTGAGCCATTATAGTATTGTTTGGACCAAATGTCAACACCGGATATGTCTGTGGAGTTTGGACACAAAAATATATTACTATAACAACAGCCGTGCTATTAGAAGCCTTTAAAACATTCTGATTGTCCATAAGCACGGATGGGAAGGTACATCGAAATGATAAAGCTATAAAACGTTGTTAATAAAACTTTTGTTCTACAGGCCACCATGGCAGGCTGAAAAAAGAAATATATACATGCACAGCTCAGTTTAATGCCTTATCAACTTAATGACCACAAAACCACTTTAGGCTATTTTTCATGTTTGTAGCGTCTCTATGTAAATACGGGCCTGGATGTGAAAGACAATGCAACTGTGAGGACCCAAATGAGATATGTCACTATGAGACGGGAGAGTGCCCAGTGTCTGGCTGTAAGAAAGGGAGGCCCACTGGCTTTGACTGGCGTGGTCCCGGTTGTCAGATAGGTGCATCTTTCAGTACAAAGAACTGTTCTTTTGCTTTCATCAAACATAAAAAGATAGATGATTCTTCGTTGCTGCCTAACTGATGATAAAAAAAACCAAGCATACGGCTTTATGTTGTCTGTAATATCAGCAGATCAGAGTAGTTTTTAACCTCTGTGTTTTTGGGAATTCAGTTGCAAACACATTATAAAAACATGGGCAAATGATGCTCATTCTGGATGCTCTCAAAGGATATAATGAAGCTAATAAGTAGACAATTTTAACTAGGGCTAATGGCGTTTTACAATTATTGGGAAGGGCTTGGCCTCATGTCATTAGCCCTGCCTAAAGCCTTAAAACTTTATTTTTTGTACCAATACTTTTGATCTCTGAAATAACCTACATGTAATGAAGTTTTGAACGCTATTTGCGCCATACGACTTAAAATAGAACCATGCAAATTGTTGCATTGTTATATCCACCAAATTGTCTAAATTTCAGGTAACGTGGCATTCGAAAAGACTGCTACACAGGTTGGTACACATTGGGAGTGGAAGGCAGAACGGGCGGTTGATGGTGGTACAAGAAATGGGAGGAATGGAAAAACGTGCATCCACACTAATCTCTTAGGACATCAGGCCTCCGTTCCCCGTGCATGGTGGCAGGTTGACCTCGGAGACCCGCATGTCATATTCAGTGTCACTATCTTCAATAGAGACGGTATGTACAAAGCAGCTTTTATGTCAATGTTTAATACACATACTGTGTCAACATATGGGAGGCGTGAACAGCTAATATTCTGTATTCTTCATCATGCAACCGTTTTTGAATATTATGGTAGGTCGAAATGGGATGTTTTGACGCTGGCCGTCATTTTTTCTTCCAGTATGTGATAGATTAACTCATAATGCCCTTACCATGTCACTATTGTTTTCCCAAAAGAGGACACAAAGGAGGAAAATTGGAAGACAAATGGCAACCGGTCCATTATAAATGCCTGAAATATACATAATGGTATATTTTGGGCCACGCTCAAGCACTGAGTTTTAATCTTTACTCTCTTCCATCAATGTGCACACCGCAGTTCCAACCACAATCGCTATTCACACTGACTCTAAATTAAACATATTGCGACTGAACAATTTTCAAACAAAGAACATAATAAAGATTTATATTCCAGTCTTATGTTTTCTTTCCAGACAATAGCGGCCAACGTACAAATAAAATGAACATCTATGTTGATAGTACCGATGTTAATTCTGGGGTTCACACACAACTATGTGCCAGCCTAACCACAGCAGTGCCAACAGCTGCACGCAAGACTTTTCAGTGTCCAGCGCCCCTAGTGGGCAGGTATATCAAAATTGTAAAGCACCAAGAAGGTCTTGTTCATGGAGATAACATTCTCAACTTCTGTGAGTTTGTTGCTGATGGTTTCAAGATGGTGAAATACGCTAACCTTGGAGACATCCTACCCCCTGTAACGAAAGGTAAGCCTTTTGCCATCTTGCTAGTCGCAAGAAAATATATTTTGACCAGTTTGGACTTGCTGTACATTGTTCTCTCACATGATCTATTGAAGGTGCACATTGTGAAATATTGGTAGTGGGGGATGAACCACATAATGCCCCTGAGGAGGCAAGTGGAGAGGTTACTAAAGTACTAAAAAGCACCTATTTAATTGATAACAGACTGTTATCAAACCCACTCGGTGAGATATCAACTGATGTCTGTACCCGACTCGTATAATAACCTATTAATCACTGTTTATGTTTATTTCAGTGGGTCCGTGTAACTTCGGGAAGGAGCCTGAATGTGAAAGACCGTGTAACTGTGAAGACCCAAATGAGACTTGTGACCGTGTAACAGGCACATGCGCCTCAGGCTGTAAGAAAGGACTTCCGGCTGGCTACGACTGGGGTGGGCACGGCTGTCAGATAGGTAGGGATTAGCTGCAGTGACTGCAATATGCAAAGTGGCACTTCGAGGCTTATTTCATACAGTTTATTTGTTCTGTGTGTATGTACACCATGATTTATACTATTTCAAACCCCTCTCAATCTATGCGAAGTGGCCGGGCCATTTAGGAGCGATTAAAAAAAGAATGTAAAAGCCACTTTGCAGGACAGACAAACACATAAACACTGCTAAGACAAGGAGTAAATTATCATTGTAAAATGTGAATCCCCACCACCCGAAGGTGTGCAGAGCATGGGCAGTTTCCTGAAAATCTCTAGGGTAAAACTTAATGACGCCTTACCAGAAATCCCTACGGTTCCCTCTCATAATGTATGTATGGTCGCCAAAGTACATGAACAAATGTACATTAAATGTTGCCTACGGTAGTGTTCTCCTAATGCCATGGCCTATTAAACAGGAAACGTTGCCTACGGCAAGCCGGCGTCGCAGTCGGGCGTGTGGACGGAGCGAGGCGTGGTCTGTCACGCGGGGCTCGCCGTGGACGGCAATGCGGCCAACGACATCCGCAAGGGCTCGTGCAGCCACACGAAGCTACTCATGCCCATCTGGTGGCAGGTGGATCTCGAAGAACCCCACATCGTTCAGAGTGTCACCATATTCAACAGAGATGGTGAGCGTGTATTTTGTTTGTGTTTTCTTTACATGATCGCAAATGGCCAGTCCCTATTGTAATATCGCGCAGAGTTATATCTCTCATGACGTCACCGCAGCCTCTACCGTTAGACTCTATCCTTTATCATAGTGCGTCTACTCGTACAAAATAAAATGAAAGCACAGTACACAGAGACACATAAACTGCACATGCGCGTGACTAAGAATGAAATCTCAGAATCTTTCACGTGTTTCACCTTGTTCCAGTTGCAGGATACCGTGTGAGGTATATTGATATATACGTCGACCGAACAGACTATGAATCTGGAGTGCATCAACAGAAATGTGCTTCTGTGGAAGATGTATCCCAGGCAACGTCGGACGGTGCAATAAGAACTTTCACCTGCTCATCTCCATTGACCGGCAGATATGTAAAAATAATAAAATCATATCAAGAATGGCTTTCTTTCTGTGAAGTGGTTGTTACAGGCTACAAAATCCATGGAAAATGTAAGCAACTTACAGCATAAATATTATTAGAATGTTCAGTGTTTGTCATAATCAGTGCCAATAAATGCTTCTATGCTACACATGGTAGTTTTCCCCCTCCAGCTTCCCTCATACACGGCTGTTTTTGGCGCTGCCTCATTTTTGCCTCCTTGCTCTAAAGATTTTGCCTCATTGGTTTTTGTTTGTTATTTTTGCTTTTTTTCAAAATAACTTTTGCTGTTTTTGATATTTGTATTCATTAGTGATTGTTATTGTAACATCCATGATTAGTGATCGTACATTACTGATTCTGCAAATCATGTCAGTTAATGTTTAATCTTATTTGATATATATTTTCCTGGTGCATTGGTTGTATTAAAATTGTTTTGTTCTTTGCACTAAACTCACAAAATGCTTTGAAGCCTCAATAAGCAGAATAAATCAATATCTTTCATATTCATAAATTGTTGTCTATACTATTAACATTCTATTTGAGTATCGCCTATGCTCTATATTTTTGCCACTTTGAACCAATTAGTGTCAGCCACTTTTCAGGTTTCAAAATCAACATGCAAGCCTTTCAATATAATTATCCGTTACTTTGTCAATTTTCAATGAGCTCCATCCATTGGTCCTCATTGGTTCAGTGGTTAGAGCACACGACCTGAAAACGTGATTTGACCAGAGATAGTTTAATTTGACTGCGTCCGAAGTTTGCGCCCCGGGCATGGCAGACACAGTGTCGCCAAAACCGTTACGTCGTACGTCTGCCACTGAGTTGCTAATCTCCACAGTCTGTCGCCACAGTACAGTGTTACTACTAGACAGTGGCGACGCCAAGCATAAGGCTCGGGAGCCCCGTGTAGAGGAGAGCCACACCTCTGCACGTAAAATAACTCACCTAGTTTGAAAACAATAGCTAGTGTGATCCCTCCACCCCCGAGGCTCAGTTGGTTAACTAACCTGCCTCTGGAGGTTCATGTAACAACCCACGTGGCCTACTGCACATATGCTGATAAAGTCCTGTAGATTAACATACAGATACAGATAGATACCTTGAAATGCTTATCTCCAAGATTTCACATAAAATTCATTTTACAAATTCAACCCTTTACTCAGCCATTACCTATTAATCCATAGAAATTACCACAGTTCTGTTTTTATATACTTGTCCGTGTTGTCCTCATCCTCATCCTTGTCTTTGTCCTCTTCACTGTCGTCCTCGTCGTCCTTATTTTACCCATAGAGAGTGTTGGATTGGCTTATGGCTGTCCGCAATTTTCCCCTCCACGAATCTGTCATTCACCATCTCGATCTTCGAGCCCTATGCTTTTAAAGACTTCTTTGATGCTTCTGCGCCACAATTTTCTGGTCTCCCTCTCATATTGTAGCCAGCTATTACAATCTTGTCACCCCTGATGCTTTTACAGTTGATAAATGCGATATGAATCCAAAAGAGCGTGTCAACTGTGGCTGGCCTGGTATCTCAAGGAAGAAATGTGAGCGGAAGGGCTGCTGCTTTTCAACTAAATACAGCGGAGGGGTTCCGTGGTGTTACTTTGGTAAATTATTTCACTGTTTAGTTGATCAGTTGGCATTGACATTGTGAATTTCTCTGCAATAGTAGCACCTTTTAACTGAAAACAAAACATTTTTTACATCCCATCCAATTAACGTTCATACTCACATGCAATCATTCATACTTATATAATTAGAATATATCTTAATTTTAAAAGGACAAAAATGACACAATGACATTAAATAAGTAGCGATTTTTCAAATATTCAGTTAATGTCAGCCATTTTGTTTGTGTTTGCATATAGCTTCTTATCTAAGACATGATTGAGATACATAAGTAATTATATAAATGTTAATACCTATTTGTATAATGTGGTACATTCTCGTTCACTTTGTATTCATGAGTAGATGCACAAATAGATATGATGACAAACTGAATAATTTTGTTTGGAATATCAGAAGGATGAACTTTGTCGACATAGCAATTTTGAAATTCAGACCAAACTTATTTGCTGTTATGAATGCATTTAAGAAATGCTAAGTATTATTGATCTTATTACGAATATAGCAAAGTCGGACGAAACTGTTATAAATTTTGCATTAGACCTATTTGAAGCATAGATATTTTAGATAATTTTGTAGTGGAGTTATTTTAATTGACAAATCGTTGTTAACTCATGTGGTAATTTGTGAACTTGTTGCTATTCCTTTCAAGTTGTCATTGGTCTTGATGTTATCCTATATATTTTTTTAATTTCCCATAAGCACAAGAAGTATTTTTTCGTACATGTAACAAAATTTAACTTCACATATCACGATGACCCAGATCGCCGACCGCGATGCTGACCGGAAATGAGCATATTCTGCCGCCTCGCTTTTTAAGCTCTGGCTACGGGTCTAATTTTGTTATATCTTTTATCATCAGGTGCTGAACCAAAATATGCTGAATATACTGAAGATAAAGGTAAGTCTGAATATGTTTTCACTTTAGTCCAATATTAGGTGGTTCATTGTTGAGGACTAATAAAGATGTAAGACCATTAGGACCGTTCAATGATGACATTTATCGTTGCTACATCTGCAGCATGATCTGCTGTGTTGCTTATTTCTATGATTTCTACATTAGACACGAGTTTTGAGTCAGTAAACTAACCAAGTTACTTTATCATTGCATCGGAATCCGGATTTGTTATCAGTTAATATGATGATGGCTCTCAAACATTTATTCAAACTGCTAGTTTTAGAAGTAAGAATATATTGTATTTCATGTTTATTATGCATTTTGAGAAGCTATTTTATAGTTGTACTCAAGGAACCTCTTCTCAGCGTCTTGGCGAGACTGAGGCACAGGAGGCGGCCCCCTCCTCGCGTTTGCCTTTGCTTCACTCGCCTCCTCACTCTTAAGATTTTGCCTCCTCGTCTGTATTCAAAATTGTCTTATTTGATAATCATATTCTTTAGTCTATATTTCTAGTTTGACATGAACTAATTTTGTTGGTATTGCAATACTGATTCTGCAAATCATATCAGTGAAGTTTTCCATTTGTTTCGTGCACTAAATACAAAAGCTTTTAAAGGCCCAGCCAGCAAAAAGTCGATACCTTGCGTATTCACAATTTGCTGTCCATCACTATCTGCAACCTCCTTAATACATACAAGTATGTTAGAAATGCGTGGACAGTTGGCATGAGACACCGCCAACAGCTTACCCCAAAACTGGGACACCCTCTTCAGTGGACATACAAACCCTATGATTTCAGTACATTAGACCCGAGTTTTGAGTCAGTAAATTAATAGATCTATATATATTTGTCATTGTCGATCAAGAAATGCAACTGGTCTTTTATTTCATTATTTGTGGTAGAAATACTGACTCATGATATGATTCAAATTGAGGACATTTGACCAAAAAAAAGAATAAATTGTATTTCATGTTTATTATACATTTTTAACAAATTCAATTTTAAAATAGTTGTAATTTGAAATAAAAACCTCTTCTAATAGCGTCTTGGTGGACTTTTGAAGCACAGGAGGCGGCCCCTTCATTATAATTTATATTGTGAATTTCATATGCCTGCACACGTATAAATTTGTCAAGTCTAGTTGTCTATATTCAAAATTGTCTTATTTGATAATCATATTCTTTAGTCTATATTTCTAGTTTGACATGAACGAATTTTTTGTTGGTATTGCAATACTGATTCTGCAAATCATATCAGTGAAGTATATTTTCCATTTGTTTCGTGCACTAAACTCACAAAATGCTTTGAAGGCCCAGCCAGCAGAAAAAAGTCGATACCTTGCGTATTCAGAATTTGCTGTCCAAACCTTTCACACACTATTTGATTCTCGCCTATACTCCAAAATGTTGCCACTTTGAACCACTTCGTGTCAGCCACTAGTCAGCTTTCAAAATCAACATGCAGGCCTTTCAATATGATTATCCATTACTTTGTCAGCTTTTAATGAGCCCTCCATGCCACCCCGAAATGCTTCTATCCTAGATATTTTCCAATTAAGATTCAAAGTACAAATTCAACCCATTATTCTGCCCTTACCCATTAATCTATAGAAATTACCATTGTGATGTTTTAATATGTTTTCATTTTACAGAAGTAGGTGTATGCAAGCCCGATCCAGAACGTGAGCGTATTAATTGTGCCTATCGCTATCAAACGATTAGCGAGAAAGAGTGTGCGGAGAGAGGGTGCTGCTATTCCCTAGCCTCCACCTTTGGGACGCCGTCTTGTTTCACAAGCAAGTTATCACACTATTCAGTTAATCAGTTGGCATTGACTTTGTGTTAGTGATTCTAATCCACTAATGTTTATTTTGCATCCACATCTGTACTTGTGTCTGACATTGTAAGCACTGATCTCCAGAATCCTGGCATCAATCACAGATTGATACTTATAAGCTATCTTGGTTGTTACCGGTATTCAGATAAAAAGTTTTTTAAACCTCATCAAGATTCAGGGATCTATTGCCTATGTTCATCATCCTTTTAAAATACCAGAATTTCCTATAGAACTTTGGAGAAACTTTGTAAGTTGTGATTGATGTTGCCGTCTTATTATTTTCAACTTCCCATTAGCACATCTATTTGTTTGTGTACATGAAGTATTCATTTCGTACACTAACAAAACTTTACTTCGCACATCGCGATGAAACAGACCACCAAAAAAGATGGTGACCGTAAATGAACAAATTATTCCCCTCGTTTTTAACCTCTCGCTAGGAGCCAGGTCCATTACGCTGTAGTTAGTCTGGTCATTGTTGTCTTATTTAAAAATGCTTTTATATCACTGTAGTTTATTATTTCTTTTCAGGAACATACGAACCTTTTAAACTACCGTCCAATGGCAAGGCTGTGGAGCTGAAGCAGACGGTTGAAAATGGTATTGACTTTTACCTCATGGGGGTAAACAGATCCATGGCGTTTTTGAGCGATTCACATCAAATGAAATGTGAAAAGCCAGTTAATTGTTCTAATACATGGCCAAAATTATGAAAATGTAGATCATTCGCGGTGGTGCCGCCCCTATGTGTCCACTATGGGCATAATTGGTATCTATTTTAGGTGTATCTAAGCACTAGAACCATTTTTTCTACCCAAAATAAACTTCACAATCCCAGTGACACGCATGCCAGGTCGACATATAGGTAACACTTAGAGTTGTCAAATGGAACATCTCGTTTGAGAACGTTTAGCACTCACAATAGACTTTTTATAGAAATAATCATCACACTATCTGCAATCATCAAAGCACAGTCTAATAGCAGTGTAGTTGTTTCACTCAGATTAAACCTATTTTAATTCTACTTCAATTCAAGTAATAATTGCAACTCTCATACAATGGAACCGCCCATTAAGGCCGCCTCTATTCAGATGGCCACATTCATAAACCCACTTCAAATGGCCAAAATGAGGCCCTATATTAGACCCAAAATACAATGTCTTAGAGGCAGCAACACTAACATCCATAGAGGGTATTGTTGCGTTTGTGAATGCATTCTTACGTGAAACACCTTTGTTATTTTTCGTTTTTGAACATTAACAAACTACTTTTTGCACCATCATTTGAATGCACATGGCACTCCATCATTATCCAAACCCACCACAAGAATTGCAGTTGACTGTAATTGCTTTCACTTCAGTGTGTAAGTTTGGCAGTGAGCCAGAATGCGAAAGACCATGTAACTGCGAAGACCGTCTGGAGGTTTGTGATCGTGAGACCGGCGCTTGTCCGGCGACTGGCTGTAAGAGGGGCATCGCGGGCTTTGACTGGCAGGGAACCGCTTGTCACATAGGTACGGTGTATACGAGAGTGCATAACAACCCGTGTAAACTGGCAAAATGGAATGTAAAGCTCGGCATGTAGATGCTGATAAATCGTTAGCTTTGATGTAATGGTACTTTCCTGGTAAGGGTTCATACATGACCGTGGTTTTCATCTGCACGTAGTTGTGAGTAATTTAACCTGCTCTGAATCCTGACCAACAATCATTCTTATATGTATGACTAGATAACTGATAAACAAATACATGTACATTTACATGTACTTGCTTACCAGTTGTTCAATGCCCCTTTAGATGACAACTTAGATTATAACACATCCAAGGCACTATGTCCAGTTGGCGGGGGCGGGAGGCACTGGCCTATGGAGCATGGAAAACCTGACCCTGTTGCAAACTAACGGGCTCCCAAAGTATGCCATTATGCAATAATATCGTACTTCAAAAGAGACTGTTGCAACAGGTCCGTCATGAATTCATCCCAGTTAATGTACTGGTATTATGTAAAGACATGGAAAGTATTCACTTTACAAATGTATAAACATGTCAAGCTGGTACTAGATAATTCTTTTTCAATTCAGTTTGAACGAACCTATCACAAAAAGTGATGGTCAGTGATGCATAAACTAGACCCTGTCCCAAAGAGTGGACAGTAAAACTGGTCCTATCACAAGCACTGGGGCATACAACAGCAGTGCCGATACCTGCATGCTCACGCATATATATAGGCCTACTGTGTCCAGACCAAAAAAATACTGCTACTCATGTAAGCGCCCCAACCCCACCATGACGACGCACTCTCAAACAGGGTGCACAGCATTTTCTTGATTGCAATCTCATTGACGAAGCTTACTTTTGCGCAGGTAATGTTGCCCACGGTAAACCGGCCCGTCAGGACAGTGTGTATGTAGAGAACGGCAAACCATTCCCCGCTGGGCTGGCGGTGGACGGAAACACCGACAGCGACATGGTCCAGGGCAAGTCGTGCATGCACACCAGCGGGGCCGAGCGCGGCTGGTGGGAGGTGGACCTCCTGGCCGTCCACGTCATACAGAGTGTCACCATATTCAGCAGAGATGGTGAGAGATA
>CM032668.1:18291950-18305499 GCA_019095985.1 Streblospio benedicti | reverse complement strand
ACATCGTTTATTTCAAGGTCTCTGGAAAGTATGGAGTTTGAGTACCAATAGGTTTTGGTACTTAAAACTTGTCTGTTTTTAAAACAAACACTGTTGGAATTACTGTTGATGAATCTGGCAGCTGAGAACATATTCCACCAACTCTAGATGCATTTAAACAACATATTGCAAGAGCATCATTTCAAGATGCATTTGTTTAGGCTCAATGTGTGAATAGAATACTAAGTCTGCCATCTCCTATGCAATGGGGCTGGAAACACTATACTGGCTGGAGTCCATTAGGAGTCAACTTTACCCCCCCAGAACGTCAGCACAGGAGTTATTAAATTGTCAATGTAAAAAGAATTGCAATGTAGCCTGCAAGTGTAAAAAAGCTAGCTTAAAATGCACAACTTTGTGTTTTCGTGATGGGGAGTGCAACTCTACTAACTGACTGAATATGCAGCTTTTGTTACCAATTACGGGTACCATTTATGGTTATAGGTACCATTATATATAATTTCCTTCAATAAAACATCATTTAAATAATCTTTTGTACGGTTTATGTTAATGATTGACCTTAAAAACATAGGAAAATATTCTACATTGACATTGATATCTCTTTTAGATACAAAGATATTAGCAGAAATGTGTTCAATCGCAATGGCGGAAACAAAATGGCCGCCAAACCTAAACGAGGCAAAAGCTGCGATGCCTCCACATCCAAATCTTAAAGATATATGTTTCTCCCCATCTGTGCCAAATTTCATGCTTTTAACACGACTTGCCTAATTATGCTGAATTTCGTCACCCTTTGCTCCAGCTATATGGCATTGAATAGCAATTGCGTTTTTTATACACATCTATATGAACGTACTTTACGTTATTCCACGCGCCGCCACAGCATCCCGAGTGAGAGAAGAGTACGTACAAGTTCTACTACACAAACACTATTCTTGGTGTTCTTTGTATGTATCAATAATAAGACTAGTGCTTGTACAGTGAGTGTTGTATATCCCATCCCCGCCGCACTCACTATGATGAGGCCCATGATAACAGCAGATTAACGACAATCACCTGAATGGCTCTCTTCATGCAGTCATACTCATCGGAATAATAGTCATAGTAGCTCAGCCGCTGGCACGAGGACTTTAAATTGTCCTTGACATCATACCTCTTCACGAGTACGCAGCCTGAATGACAAAAGTACAAGTGGGGTATCAGCAATGAATGAAAATTGGTCTCCTTCAGTTGCTCCGATTTTGGGCTGGCACCAATTGATCTGATCTGATTCGTTCACTAGAGTCTGTGTACTAGGCGGGCTATGCGAAGGCAGGGATACGTAAAATTCACTAATCATGAGATGCGTTAACAAAAAATACGGAGTGAAAGAAAGCACACTCAATGTTTGACATGTAGTTTGCCTGTAATTGTGCAAAATATGCATAAGTCAAAGAATAAAGACTATATGAAATAGTGAATAACTACTTGTGGACTGCATGACTGCAACTATCCAATAATGAATATCACCAATACGTATTGCATTACCATCAGGACATTCCTGCGCATAGATGTCGAAGCCTGGTTCGTGGGCTCGCACGCGGAGGTCTCCTATAGAATCCCTCACGGAATCACAGCGCTTTATGCTGCACTCTGATCCTCCCCAGTTAAACACATTTCCTTTTCTCTGAATGCAACACAAATATCAGTCATGTAGAGTTATGAGAGTAAACGACTATGGTTTATATCATGACAGTGGCCGGCTTATTTAAAAAAAAGTAAAATCAATAAGAGCAACAAATATAGAAAAAAAACAGTAGATGTTCATGTGCAAGCTTATCACGGCATTGGAAGCACAAGAATTAATTTTGAGTTGACAATTGATTTGAATGTATGTAACAAAAAGAAGCCTCCGCTTGTCTCACCTCCACGGCCTTGGTTATACACTCGTTGACGGACCCCAGGCCGGTGTAGGAGGCCACCGAGCTACATGCAGAGGCGTACCCGTTACCGCCCCTCTCAGGTCTCTGCCACTTCTTGACGAAACGGCATCCTTGAACGCGCAAATACAATATGAACTAGATGTAAAAACAAACCGGAGAGCACAGCGTCGCTCTAACAATGTTGACTTGTGGGCTACAATAAAGATGTTTACTAAAATATTATTGGAAATCATAATTAAAAGTACGTAATTACAATGTATGTAATCAGACCGAAATGATATGCCGCTGTCTGGTATTGGCTCTCTGTCATGCTATCAATGATCCTGTAGCAGCAAATAGCAAACAGCACCAAGTAGGTTTTTGCAGCTGATACAATATTGATCTGTAATTGTGCATTCAATACTAATACGAATGTCGAAAAAGGGACCATAATGGTAATGTGGAAAGTACAGTTTAATCAGCAAACTGCCCAAAATCGAACCACTTTGATGTCGTCTCATACCTGATAGTCGTGTAAAGTTTGAACAAAATCGATTCATCAGTAAACCCTTCAGCTGCTGAAGCGACGCAATGAAGATTCAATTGAGCTTGTGTTATGTGGACACCACCAGGAGAAGTGAAAAGTGCCAAAGTAAGGCACATGTCCTTCGTCTTCGTCGTAGTCTTCATCTTAGTCTTAGCCATAGTCTTTGTCTTTGGATTAGTCTTAGTTTTCGTCTTCGTCATTGGTAGTCGCCGTGGTGGTTACCTGGTATTTTGGGCATAATGTTGGCTCTGAACTGGGCGTTATAAACTGCCAGCGCCTTGTTGAGGGGGCCGTAGCGGGCCACCGTGACCACCGTGCGCTTGTTCCCCACCACGAAGGTGGCCACGGCGCAGCCCACCACACGGTTCTCGCGCCACATCATCTACACACAAACACGCGGGGTCAATGACACACAGTAGAACATTCACTTTAGACCACCACTCTATTGAAACCAATATCAATCGTGTATTGCTTTCTTTACGGCTGTATTCTTGATAAGATGTGTTTTTGTTTGTTTTTGTTCTAAAGTTTATTTTTGATTTCAATTTTATACATAAACGTTTTCGAGCTCCAGAAGGCTCCTTTTCAAATTAAAACACCGAAAGATTGTTCATCTTATCAAGAATACAACCGTAAAGAAAGCAATACACTATTGGTAATGAGACCTCGTGCTGTAGGCCAAATAAACAGAATGTTTAATATCTATTGAAACCAACTCTATAATAAGACTACTTTTCAGGTTCCCAAACCTTCACCACAAAGCTACCAAACAAATGGAATCTCTGTATAGGGACCACTTCTCTATTGAGACCACCTGAGAACATTGGTCCCAAAGGTGGTCCTAATATAGAGGTTCTGCTGTATACACAAAGACTTTCCAAAGAGAGAAAACACTCAAGTGTTGCCAGGGTGACAGTTATTGTCACCCCTATTGCTCTCTATTGTAAATGATGGAATCATTTTGATGCCATTAAATAAAAATAATAAAACGCAAAAGATCTTTAGATAATTGCTCAACTGTTGACCAATTACAAATACAATATCTATTAAACCAATAGAGTAAAACTTGCAGCAATTGATTGATGATTTGATTTTCAATTAAAAAGCATATTTTAAATTAATCTGTCATTGAATAAGATTATTGTTGTCTGCCAAACAAAATGTAATTTGTAAACATTGACGGACTAGCAACAGAGACAATGCAATTTTAGTTTCATAACTTTTTCTGTCACTTAAAATTACCATTCCATACTTTTATATTGTGAGAACAAACAGGGATTAATTGTTTTGAAATAGATGCATCTATTCGTTTCCCAATCAAAGCTACGTGTATAAAATGATTTTATTATCAAAGTTTTATATAGTTTTTTTTCTGATTAGGTTGTGTCGTATTACCTTTGTAAAGTTCTGTCTGTTTCTTAAATCTGTTGTTGCAGCATCATAGTTGAAGCCATCACCCTCACTGTACCTGAAATGCATGTACATGTCACATATTAATGGTCGGCCAGCTGTCAGATATCATTCCCGAGAGTACTGTAATGTTATTTCTAATGGCATTAATTGTGTGGCTCTACGGTGCCGACTTGACTGGGACCTGGTCTCGTCATTATCCTTAACATCCGTTTAATATAACACTATCCTTAGATTATATATATATTCATCTAAAAAATTGCCAGGTTGTTAGTTCCATAAACCTATAAAACATCCAAAGGGGCGTGTTACATCGTGTAAGCCGTGTCTAAAACCTACGGCACAACCGGCAATGTGGACAATTTGACAGTACGATTTCTATGTACGACTACCTTAACCTGCCAAAATGGCGTCGTCAACAGTGCCTGATTCAGATTAGAAACACGACTATTCTGCTTGTTGTATGTTCGCTTTCATGATATTAGATGACACGTGTGTAGATTTTATTATATTTACTCCAGAGAGCATGTTACAAGTTTAAGTGTGTAACAACTTTATGATGCTATATTTTGCTCAAAAACAGTCACGTAAGTGACTACCGTAACTCAGTTTCTGTGACTACCGTAACTCTAACAAACCAGGCCCGAGAGTTACGTTAGTCACCAAATAAATTAAAAATCCATTTCATGCAACCATCAAAGGAACCTTCAATGACTTTATGCAACACGTAGATGATACATGCATCGTAATGTCTTCCTGCAAAAATAATATTGAGCCATTTAATAACCGTACCTGATATAAAAGTGCAAATGGATCTCTACATACATTATTATAAGTGACTACAGTAACTCAGAGTTACGGTGGTCGCTTTCGCCCTGTGTGTGCCGTGCCGCAAGTAATGATGTGACGTGCTAAGTCGCACTGGCCCCGTACAGCATCTCTACGCCTATATACATCTGATCATACTGGAAGTGTGACATATCAACCTTTTGCTACTGTCTCAATGCTTAAAAACGTACATTCGCTGCACTTTCACATTATTGTACACGCACTGGTCCCCAAAGTCAAGATAAAGCCACTAGACAGGCAGCAGTGGGGACGCGCTACTGCCATTTGTTTGTGCCATAGGCTTCAGATCTATAGAAGCAGTACTACCGGTAGTAACCTAGACTCAAAGCACTTTCACCGACCATAACCATAAAGGACCTTGTTTAATGTCGATACCTCTTATGATTTTATATTGTGTACATTCACTGGCAGATTCAGATTTTCAGAAATAGCTGGTGTGTGCACGCACTTAAAAGGGGATCTCATGGGTTTTGTCTGTGCGAACATAACAAAATGCCCATGAACGTAGGGTATTTTGGTGAAGGGCGGGGGGGGGGTCTCTATGTCACCCAACCCCACCCCTAGATCTGCCTGACATTCACATTGATTACCACTCGTAGATGGCGTGCGCCGGCGTCATGCCCTGCTTGTATGTGCCCGCAGACTTTGCTGATGTCGCAGTCGTACGTCTTGCGGTTGAAGTTCTCCATGCCAAAGAAGATGTTCCAATATTTTTTGACGCTCGCCAGCTTTAGCGCCCTATCTCGGGCCTGAAACAGCAAGCAGCAAAAGTAGGTGGCGCTGCTGGGGTGTGAGGTGAACATCACGGTCAGGATCAAAAGTCTGAAATAAATTCTGGCAAAGCACGAAAGGCTTTAGGCCGCTCAATATCGGACATGCCAAGACTCCATGAAAATGAAATATTTTGGTGGGGAAAGAAGGAGTGGGCGTAGGCTCACCACAAGCCCTGCACCACCATCCCGAATCTGAACAGTACAGAGGGGCTGGCTCCGCCTTGCCCAGCCACTTGCACGACGCCCACGACTGTACGCGGGATAAGGAAACAGGCAAAAAGATGCAGTCTGTAGCTGGTAGCAAGTTCTCTAGATGTAACGTAGGTAGACTGTGCATTAGTATGTGGAGCCAAGACACTCATAATGCAGTAGAATACAGTGTCTCGAAGCTGTAAAGAGAACGAGAAAATCCTCCAGATATCTAACATTCAAGACAAGCATTCGTAACGTGAAGAACTAAAACTGCCCTCGAGATAACATTAAATTTGAAATACCCAACACCGATATTAGAAAAAAAAAGTTTTTGATAAAGATCCTACATGGTTTGAAAACGTTGAAACAAAAATTAAACAATTGAATAAGCAAAAATTATACAAAAAGCATTATGTTGTACTCTCACTATTCTGCTTTCTCATATTATTATGTCTGTTGAAAAGGAAGCTGTGATTTCGAAATTAATTAAAAATAAAGACTTTACCAAAGATAATGTGTTAATTGGGAAAGGAATAGAAAATAAATTAAGTCCCAGTACAGCAGTATAATTAGAGCAAAACAACACAATGAGGCCAACTGATATATTCCCACCTTAGACAATTAGCTCCATATACGAAAAATCTAACATTGTGATATACACAGAAAATTAAAAACAGATTTGAAAGGAAATTTCAGAAACAAAATAAAAGGCCACTGGCTGACCTGGTTCTCCAGGCCCAGCTGTAAACGAGGTCGGGTTTGTTTAAAATAGATTTTGTACACCATGTTTTTTTGTTCGCTACAATCTCTCAATAACTCTTACCTGAGTGGTTGAAATGTGTAATCTCTGATTTTTAATGTTTGTAGAGTATACCTGTTTACTTACATATTCTAATTTGAGACTCACTAAATAAATAAATATGTAATAAAATGCCGCTGTTGGGAACACGTATCTGACCTGGTCCTCCAGGGCCTGGCTGTACACCAGGTCGGGCGTGTTGTAGTGGCGCCGCCGCAGCGCGTTGTGGGCGGCCAGGCAGCTATCCCGCACGCCCACCGTCCGCGCCGAGTCGCCCGCGTACACCGTCACTGCAACACGCACACCACGGTCACAGAGGGGGTCATATAGCAAACATGTGATTGGTGATAGGTAATTGTGAATTGTGAATTGGCTGTGTTTAACTGCGTGAAATGTGATGAAAATGTGATGCAACCTATTCAATTACAATTCATGGGGATTGGTGAGAGAGAGAAATGTATTGGTGACTGGAGATTTAGGAAAGCAATGATGGTGAATGGTTTTTCATCACGGTTATATACTCCTCTCTACACACGAACAGGATACACGTCTGCAGGTGCACTGACCACAGACTGACCACGAACTGACCACAGACTGACCACAAACTTACCAGACAGTGGATACACGTCCAGTATGTAAGGCTGGCAGCATCCAGTGCTCTCAGTGTACATGTACATGTATCTACAGAGATGGTCGCTATATGGAGAGGGGGGTCCCATTGGAGGTGTCGTCGTAAAGTTGGATGGTACCAGGAGGAAATTGGCCCTTAATACAGATGTTGTAGTTCTAGTTCAAGACTGGCAGAGAGCAAGAGCTCATTGCGCCAGGTGAGTCGTGCTGGTTCAACCCAGTTGCGCAGACAACTGACTCTTGAAGCTGGTTGATAAGTCAGCCTCCACCACATTGGTGGGAAGAAGATTACGCTCCTTTACTGTCACATTGAGGAACGAGCCAGTTCTTCCGGAGCACTGACGAAACTTATGGCAGTGTGACGCACGAGTCCTACTGTCAGCATTGACAAGACCAAGTTGTCCGGTGTCACGGCCACATCCCCATGCACTATCTTGTACATGAGGGGGTTAGGCGTTGGATTTTGCGACGCTGCTCCAAAGGGAGCCCACTTAAAATCCCTGGCAAGTTTGGACACACTGACCTCTTCTCTAGGTCTCTTTCCACACACCCAGCGAATAGCTCTGTTCTGGACTTTCTGCAGTGTTTCTTTGTCTGTACTGTAATGGGGGTCCCATACTACACATGCGTACTTTGCTCCTGATCTTACTAGGCTGAAGTATGCGGGAACCTACGTAAATTTCTTCGTAAGAAGCCAAGCCTGCTGTTGCACTTATTTGCAGTGTTCCTAATATGATCCTTTAAGCTGAGGGTGTTCTGAATCAGGATGCCCAAGTAAGTAGCAGAGTCTACGTGGCTTAGTACTGTACCATCCAGCTGGTAGAATTTGATGAGGGGGGATGCACGTTTGGTGATAGTCATTATGTGACACTTAGTGGCATTAAACTTCATTCCCCAGAGCTGGCCCAACTTAGACAGTGCATCCAGGTCCTCTGAAATTGAACTTGGTCATCCATGTTTCTACATTTCCGTAGATTAATCAGTCATCTGCAAATAACCTCACCCTTTTTCTTGCATCAACGACCGATGGCATGTCATTAATAAAACGAAGGAACAATAGTGGGCCCATTACCGTTCCCTGGGGTACTCCAGACTTTACATCTGCATCACTTGAGTAAGCCCCATCAACTATGACCTGTTGTGTTCTGGCAGAGAGTCTCTCAATACGAGTATCTACTTTATGTGTTTGCCACAGAGGCAGCGGCATATTAAATTGAATTCAGTATTAGTTACCCACTAGTATTGTCTAGTAAACTGTCTCTAATGTTGAAGTGCTCCAGCCAAACCTCACGGCTGTGACTCAGAAAGTAGTATCGTACCAATATACGTAATTATATTCATCCTCCAAACTTTGAACGTTGTGCCCCGAATACACATGTACGACACCGGCTTTCTCATCCTCGCGTGCTGTCGGCTCATCCAGGTTTCCACAAAAGGCGTGCGCACTTAAGGAATCTCTTGGCCATCGTACGCGCGACCGACGGCGATGTTGAAAAGTGACACTGGGGGTGGGGGAGGTTTTGCAACAATGTCTTACAAAGTGCTGGCCACGTACCGGTGTCGAGCAGGTTGGGGGCCTCGCACTCGCAGCCCTCCGTCTGCTCCTTCTGCGAGCCGCACGTGGAGCCGCCGCGATGCGCTCGATGCCGCTCGCCGCGTCCACTTGCCCATGAAACAGTGTGTGTGTGTGTGTGTGTGTGTGTGTGTGTGTGTGTGTGTGTGTGTGTGTGTGTGTGTGTGTGTGTGTGTGTGTGTGTGTGTGTGTGTGTGTGTGTGTGTGTGTGTGTGTGTGTGTGTGTGTGTGTGTGTGTGTGTGTGTGTGTGTGTGTGTGTGTGTGTGTGTGTGTGTGTGTGTGTGTGTGTGTGTGTGTGTGTGTGTGTGTGTGTGTGTGTGTGTGTGTGTGTGTGTGTGTGTGTGTGTGTGTGTGTGTGTGTGTGTGTGTGTGTGTGTGTGTGTGTGTGTGTGTGTGTGTGTGTGTGTGTGTGTGTGTGTGTGTGTGTGTGTGTGTGTGTGTGTGTGTGTGTGTGTGTGTGTGTGTGTGGCGGTGTGTGTGTGTGTGTGTGTGTGTGTCGCAGTGTGGTCCACTGTGTGTGTGGCGACCAGCGCACTGAAACAGTGTGTGTGTGTGTGTGTGTGTGTGTGTGTGTGTGTGTGTGTGTGTGTGTGTGTGTGTGTGTGTGTGTGTGTGTGTGGGGTGTGTAGGGGTGATAGGGATGAGCCATACTGCATCATCATCATCATCATCCCTTTTGCCTTTCCCATGGTCATGCAACACAATTATTCACCCCACCCTCCCCCATTTATCTCACGTCATTGTAATCTCACACCAATCTTTTGTTTATTCTCTCATACCCCATGTGCTTTTTGCTATAATTTCCACCCCCACCCCACCCCCCACCCAATAATACTATCCTGATTTTATTTGATTTCATGTATTACCCGTAACAAAGGGTTGTCACTGCATTTATTACTAAAAGTTAAACCTTAAATCTAAAATCTTCTCATGCCAGGCTTACGTTCAATGATGTCTTTGTGGTAGCACCTGGTGTTGCCGGGTAGAGGCCGGTAGGTCCAGCAGCACCCTCTCTGCAGACAGGGCGTTTTGGCGTACACGAATAGGTTGCAGGGTCTGGTTTTCTTGTCAGGTCGGGCCAGCTGGCAGGTGGCTACAAATAATACACCTCTTATGAGCCTGACACGCAGAAACACATGCTTCTAGTTTTCTCGCGACTTTAAATTTTACACCGGGCCGTTGGCACCAGAACATCACTATAAGTATACCCTAGCGCAAACGTGCTTATCACTCACATTAGCGTTCACTCGCCGGACGTATACCTATCTAACGTGTAGATACCACGGATCAGTGTGCAATCTGTTAGAGGTAAGTTTGCCCACCACCAACCCCCAGACCCAGCCAGGAATCGAACCCCCGACCTTCTGCTCACGAGTCCAACTCGCTATCCACTCGGCCACGGAAGCGCACAACATAATGAAGTTGCATGATGAATTCGTCTCACTCTGACGTTGGTTATATCTATTAGAACTAGAAGCAATCACAACAATCCGCAATTGCTCTTCGATTAGCATACACTGACAAGAGTGGCGTTTGTTTGGATAACTAAAACTAGTCATATATATGATGCCTTTTTGAAAGACTGCCATGGACTCGAATGCGAAGCTCGTGTCAGACTATAAATCGAAGAGGTATCACCGAATTGGCACTGATTCAGGGCTGGCGTGTAGAAATGTGACTCACATACCTGTAAGATGCGTCGCATCCACTGTGACAATGGCCGAATATGTGAGCACGGATTGCACACAGAGCACCAGGAGCATGAACGCCCCCAGTGCCACGGTAGACGCACGATCCATGTCTATCCTAGCTGGCAAGCAGGAGAGTCGCCAGGACGATCAGAGGGATGGAGTGTGCTCCCAGCGAACACAGCCGATGCTTTATCGGACGTTGATTACTGACTCATCACTGAGCATAAGGATGATGTGTCTTTTACGAGTATGTAGCTTTTCCTTGTACACTGGTTTTTGTGACGCTCAGATTCAGTAGATTTCAATGGCCACTCGTCAAAGCTTTGATGGATGGGCATGTAGTGTTGACTGTAAATGCGTACCTTCCTTCAGGTTCAATGCTCGAGCTAGTCTTGATCTACTAGTGTAGATCTACATTAAGGGGAGGTTTGGGTTGACTGAGACTACGCTCAAACGCAAAAACTTGCGTGTTTTCTTTTTTTTTTCTAGACATGTGGGTTCAGCTTCAAGAAAATTCAATGGTGACTCGTAAAGTGTTCAAAGCGGACGTCATTGATCGTGGCACGTGCGCACAGAATCATCTGCGCATGCGCACATAATCCTAGTCATTAGCATGTGTCTCATCATGGCTTATTTGCATATTTAAATTTTTTATACACCATGATCATACAAACATTAGTATTATACGGCAAAGATTAACACCATAGTTATGTGTAGTAGGCCTACTAAGTTTCTGCTGCAAATGTACTGAACTTGATGATCTACCAATCGGAGTAATAACTTTGTATTGATATTTTATTCAGATGATTTACACGAGCACCATACTAAAGCCCTGATTTTATACTACTGGTACAGAGAGCAATTTTGTGAATTCAATATTCATTAATTGTTGCTGTGCTCCATTTCATTTTTAAAGTACATAATTGCCTGGTCTACCATCTACTGATGTTACACCTAAATAAACAATTGGACATTTTAGCACATTGCCAATTAAACTCCTTATTTACACCTATGGGTCAACGTTGTGTCGGAAATCTGTGCTCTTTGAACGTTTTTATCTACTCTGATATATATACCAAATGAATTCCAGCGCCCTGATTTTGTACACCGAAGTCCGCAAAATATGTTTACTCGTGTGGAGACGAAACCATGCCATTTAATGCCAAAAGAGAATATATGTGCATGTACATGTACATA
This sequence comes from Streblospio benedicti, assembly GCA_019095985.1. Lineage (NCBI taxonomy): Eukaryota > Metazoa > Annelida > Polychaeta > Spionida > Spionidae > Streblospio > Streblospio benedicti. Next base: position 18,293,936 of record CM032668.1, on the reverse strand, counting down.
CCAAAATCAATTCATCATTATACATACTCTTGCCTGCAATAACCGTTAGCTGCTAACATTTGATTTATACGTAAATCAATCTATTGAATGAGCTCGCCCACTGAAGGTAGCATGGCAACAGTGCCGCCAAAAACTGTGCCCAGCATACTACGGAGACACACAGCAGACTTCATGTCCCTGTCACCGTCATGTATTCGGCTGTATACGATGATGTATCATCAAGGGGCAGTACACTAGAGTATTCACTGATATACTAAGATGGACTTAGTACGCCTGTTGACAAACATCGTTACTTTGAAGCTCTTAAAGTTGGGTTTGCTATGGAGGTGAGAGCCGTTCGTGGAATGGGTGTTTTCGGGAATGTTGACATCCTTACACACGCGCCACGCACACTCACTGAACGCACCTGCTGGTTATGAACTTGGTCAGCACAATGACAAACCTTGTTGATAATGACCAGCCCCTAAATATGACACAGCACAAAACATTGCAAATCTTGAGCGTTTGACAGACTTCCATGCAGCAGGCAGAATGCGAGAGTGAGAATCCGGGCGACGTCGCTAAGTCGCCAATGCAGTCTCCTGTCACTGTGTAGGACACTTCCACCGCGCTGGTCAGGGCAGCAGCTATCAACGCAGTGTCCTCAGGTGAGACCGCAGTCCCAGTCCTGGGGTTAAGTCTATGAGCTGGTGACGGTGGAAGGGGTGGCTGACGCCGTGGGGTAGTGCCGAAGGCGATCCGCTATTGGTGTAGGCCCTGCAGGATCAACCACTGGAGCAGTGGCCCGTTTCCCCTTGAAATGGTTTTCCAGGATTGCCAGCGTAGAATTCTGCGGTGGTTGCTCGGTGGGAGGTGGCTTCATGGCACCTGGAACGCACAGTGCGTCCATTCAGTTGGAAGATCCTGTGCTGGATCTTCGTTCCGTGATGGCGCCTGCGGGACTGTGCACTGTGTCACTTTGGCACTGGTGAGTGGGCCTGAGGCAGCTGAGTATGACTCCAACTTAGCAGTCCAGCTCACAAAAGCTTGGCGGCAGGTGTCCAACCATTTCATGTGGTCGGCGCTCCATGATGATGGCATCGAATCCTTTCCACCCATGTTCCCGGAATGATGCTGAGTTCGAGCTGCACAATGCTACGGTATCCATCCTGGTGTGGTCTTCAGCAAGTCGTGGAAACTTACCGGTTGGCCCAGTAATCATGGCCTGGGGTTGAGGAAGCGCCTTGCGTAAGGCATCAGTGCTGCCTAAGGCTCGCATCTTATGACGAGGCAATGCATGCCCACAATTCTAACGGACAAAATGGCGGATATATGTGACAGTGTGATTGCACATGGCTACAATAAAGGCTTAAATATACAAGTGTATTGTATGTGCATTATATTCAGAGAAAATGAAATAAAGAGTATTTTCTACTTAATTATTGAAATGAAAGTACATAAGACGTACCAATAAATTTGACCATTCTATCATTCCGTGCAAAAATCACCGCCAATAACCCACGCTGATTGGTCAATCAGCATGCTCAATTATGCGATGGAATGAACGCTCCAGAGCGCGCGGAGACCACTACTAAACTCGCCACATTATCAATACAGTGTAGAGGACAGCAAAAGTTTAGACTAGCGCCGTAGTAGTGGTCTCCGTGCGCTCTTTTTTGGCAAAATTGACTTGCAATGAGAATGTTATAATATGATTTATTTTAAAATAAAATGGATATTAGTCATGATAGAATGGTGATTGACCACTCGATTATCGTGTCAATGATCTATATGTACAAACTTTCAGAAATTCATGAAGGGTCAATAGGTTGCCAATTAGTAATTATTGGATTTAAGGTGCTAAATAGTGATAAACAATCCATGTATATATTCTATTCCAATGTATACATTAACATCCTTCCTAAATTAGTTTCACAATTGTAAGTAATTTTATAACGAAATAAGCAATTATCCAATTTAATTAATTATGCTTACAACAAGGTGTGT
>CM032668.1:18272904-18291850 GCA_019095985.1 Streblospio benedicti | reverse complement strand
GGGAAAGGGGGGCAAAATTTCCCCAATCAAGAGGGTTCAAAAAAAAATACGGTGAAAGAAAGGGGCTAAGTTTGACAGGGTTTTTGGGCTGTGATTGGGAAAAAAATATGCATGACCCAAAAAGAATAAAGATTTTGAAATAGTGAATAACTACTTGTGGACTGCATGACTGCAACTATCCAATAATGAATATCACCAATACGTATTGCATTACCATCAGGACATTCCTGCGCATAGATGTCAAAGCCTGGTTCGTGGGTCGCACGCGGAGGTCCCTATAGAATCCCTCACGGAATCACAACGCTTTATGCTGCACCCCTGATCCTCCCCAGTTAAACACATTTTTTCTGAATGCAACACAAAATATCAGTAATGTAGAGTTATGAGTAAACGACTATGGTTTATATCATGACAGTGGCCATTTATTTAAAAAAGTAAAATCAATAAGAGCAACAAATATAGAAAAAGTCAATGTTCATGCAAGCTTATCACGGCATTGGAAGCACAAGAATTAATTTTGAGTTGACAATTGATTTGAATGTATGTAGCAAAAAAGAAGCCGCCGCTTGTCTCACCTCCACGGCCTTGGTTATACACTCGCCGACGGACCCCCAGGCCGGTGTAGGAGGCCACCGTTATGTTACGCAGACGCGTACCCGTTACCGCCCTCTCAGGTCTCGCCACTTCTTGACGAAACGGCATCCCTGAACGCGCAAATACAATATGAACTAGATAAGTGCTCGGAGAGCACAGCGTCACTCTAACAATGTTGACTTGTGGGCTACAATAAAGATGTTTACTAAAATATTATTGGAAATCATAATTAAAAGTACGTAATTACAATGTATGTAATTAGACCGAAATGATATGCCGCTGTCTGGTATTGGCTCTCTGTCATGCTATCAATGATCCTGTAGCAGCAAATAGCAAACAGCACCAAGTAGGTTTTTGCAGCTGATACAATATTGATCTGTAATTGTGCATTCAATACTAATACGAATGTCGAAAAAGGGACCATAATGGTAATGTGAAAAAGTACAGTTTAATCAGCAAACTGCCCAAAATCGAACCACTTTGATGTCGTCTCATACCTGATAGTCGTGTAAAGTTTGAACAAAAATCGATTCATCAGTAAACCCTTCAGCTGCTGAAGCGACGCAATGAAGATTCAATTGAGCTTGTCTTATGTGGACACCACCGGGAGAAGTGAAAAGTGCCAAGGTAAGGCACATGTCCTTCGTCTCGTCGTAATTTCTTCATCTTAGTCTTAGCCATAGTCTTTGTCTTTGGATTAGTCTTAGTTTTCGTCTTCGTCATTGGTAGTCGCCATGGTGGTTACCTGGTATTTTGGGCATAATGTTGGCTCTGAACTGGGCATTATAAACTGCCAGCGCCTTGTTGAGGGGCCGAAGGGCCACCGTGACCACCGTGCGCTTGTTCCCCCACCACGAAGGTGGCCACGGCGCAGCCCTTGGGGGTTCTCGCGCCACATCATCTACACACAAACACGGGTCAATGACACACAGTAGAACATTCACTTTAGACCACCACTCTATTGAAACCAATATCAATCGTATTGCTTTCTTTACGGCTGTATTCTTGATAAGATGTGTTTTTTTTTTTTTTGTTCTAAAGTTTATTTTTTGATTTCATTTTATACATAAACGTTTTCGAGCTCCAGAAGGCTCCTTTTCAAATTAAACACCGAAAGATTGTTCATCTTATCAAGAATACAACCGTAAAGAAAGCAATACACTATTGGTAATGAGACCTCGTGTTGTAGGCCAAATAAACAGAATGTTTAATATCTATTGAAACCAACTCTATAATAAGACTACTTTTCAGGTTCCCAAACCTTCACCACAAAGCTACCAAACAAATGGAATCTCTGTATAGGGACCACTTCTCTATTGAGACCACCCTGAGAACATTGGTCCCAAAGGTGGTCCTAATATAGAGGTTCTTGCTGTATACACAAAGACTTTCCAGAGAGAGTTTGATTTTCAATTAAAAAGCATATTTTAAATTAATCTGTCATTGGGCCTTTATTTTTTGATGTTATGGTTTACGGACACCCAGGAAGCTCAACTGTCGTAGGAGGAGGAAATAAAAATAAAAATAAAATTGAAAATTCAAAACGTTAACCGCCGTACTATGGGGGTAAAAATATGATGTACTACAAATGTACCATCTCATCTTGGTATTTTGTTAAGTTTTGTGTGCTATTTTATATTTTGAAAATCTTTCATTTTTATTATTGACTATTTTATGAATTTTGAGAATTTATTAAAAATATTTTTTCGATTCATTAGAATCCTCTATATTATATTCCAAAAGCACAGCCTTTGTATATATATTCCAAAAGCAAAATCACAAACCACAGGAACTATATATTGAATAAATGTACCATCTATTCACGTACAAATTAAGGCCCCTGGGCCTAACATCGAACATGGATATGGGCCCTTGGGCCTTTACCCGAACTGGATTTCTTATTCCACCAACAAAGCTGACTTTATTTTGGTACGGTAATTTCACTGAAAGTAACTTTCCTGGACGTATATGTCATTACATACGGTTTATATTGTGAAAGAAAGTTCCATCACTTGTGTAGATCTGCTTTCATTATCACTAACAGTGCAGGTTTTGCAGTTATTCTGGGTGTCAAGTCGATTGAACATCGAATTTGTTTATCGTCAACCTCAAATACAGCAATGTATAATCCAGTAGTAATGTTATTCAACCAATCTAATACGAATGCATGCTAGAAAATAGAAAAAACTTACATATTATGATGGAAAAATTATTTACACATTACACTTCCGTCTGTCTGCGCATGCTCAGTAATTCAAATGTCCTATCCCGCCCGCTCCGTGAAAACGAAAGCAAAGTTTGCATCCGTGGTTAATGCATCTTATTGTGTAACGTGGTCGCCGCTATTTAAGCTCCTACGAAATGCGGGGCCGGTAAAAGATGAATAGATGGCTTCTTTCCTGTTTTTAAAAACGTAATAAAACAATAAAAAAAATATATTCGGCGGCGGATTTAAAAAAATACAACATTTTCAATTTTATTTTTATTCTCAAATCCCGTTTTTTTGAGCGGCGGGTCTGTAAACCGAAAAATAAAAAATAAATAAATGAATAAGATTATTGTTGTCTGCCAAACAAAAATGTAATTTGTAAACATTGACGGACTAGCAACAGAGACAATGCAATTTTAGTTTCATAACTTTTTCTGTCACTTAAAATTACCATTCCATACTTTTATATTGTGAGAACAAACAGGGATTAATTGTTTTGAAATAGATGCATCTATTCGTTTCCCAATCAAAGCTACGTGTATAAAATGATTTTATTATCAAAGTTTTATATAGTTTTTTTTCTGATTAGGTTGTGTCGTATTACCTTTGTAAAGTTCTGTCTGTTTCTTAAATCTGTTGTTGCAGCATCATAGTTGAAGCCATCACCCTCACTGTACCTGAAATGCATGTACATGTCACATATTAATGGTCGGCCAGCTGTCAGATATCATTCCCGAGAGTACTGTAATGTTATTTCTAATGGCATTAATTGTGTGGCTCTACGGTGCCGACTTGACTGGGACCTGGTCTCGTCATTATCCTTAACATCCGTTTAATATAACACTATCCTTAGATATATATATTCATCTAAAAATGCTTGCCAGGTTGTTAGTTCCATAAACCTATGAAACATCCAAAGGGCGTATTACATCGTGTAAGTCTTCGTGTCTAAAACCTACGGCACAACCGGCAATGTGGACAATTTGACAGTACGATTTCTATGTACGACTACCTTAACTCTGCCAAAATGGCGTCGTCAACAGTGCCTGATTCAGATTAGAAACACGACTATTCTGCTTGTTGTATGTTCGCTTTCATGATATTAGATGACACGTGTGTAGATTTTATTATATTTACTCCAGAGAGCATGTTACAAGTTTAAGTGTGTAACAACTTTATGATGCTATATTTTGCTCAAAAACAGTCACGTAAGTGACTACCGTAACTCAGTTTCTGTGACTACCGTAACTCTAACAAACCAGGCCCGAGAGTTACGTTAGTCACCAAATAAATTAAAAATCCATTTCATGCAACCATCAAAGGAACCTTCAATGACTTTATGCAACACGTAGATGATACATGCATCGTAATGTCTTCCTGCAAAAATAATATTGAGCCATTTAATAACCGTACCTGATATAAAAGTGCAAATGGATCTCTACATACATTATTATAAGTGACTACAGTAACTCAGAGTTACGGTGGTCGCTTTCGCCCTGTCGTGCCGCAAGTAATGATGTGACGTGCTAAGTCGCAACAGCATCTCTACGCCTATATACATCTGATCATACTGGAAGTGTGACATATCAACCTTTGCTACTGTCTCTTTAAAACGTACATTCGCTGCACTTTCACATCATTGTACACGCACTGGTCCCCAAAGTCAAGATAAAGCCACTAGACTGCTACTGCCATTTGTTGTGCCATAGGCTTCAGATCTATAGAAGCAGTACTACCGGTAGTAACCTAGACTCAAAGCACTTTCACCGACCATAACCATAAAGGACCTTGTTTAATGTCGATACCTCTTATGATTTTATATTGTGTACATTCACTGGCAGATTCAGATTTTCAGAAATAGCTGGTGTGTGCACGCACTTAAAAGGGGATCTCATGGGTTTTGTCTGTGCGAACATAACAAAATGCCCATGAACGTAGGGTATTTTGGTGTGAAGGGCGGGGGGGGGGGGGTCTCTATGTCACCCTAACCCCACCCCCCTAGATCTGCCTGTGACATTCACATTGATTACCACTCGTAGATGGCGTGCGCCGGCGTCATGCCCTGCTTGTATGTGCCCGTGCAGACTTTGCTGATGTCGCAGTCGTACGTCTTGCGGTTGAAGTTCTCCATGCCAAAGAAGATGTTCCAATATTTTTTGACGCTCGCCAGCTTTAGCGCCCTATCTCGGGCCTGAAACAGCAAGCAGCAAAAGTAGGTGGCGCTGCTGGGGTGTGAGGTGAACATCACGGTCAGGATCAAAAGTCTGAAATAAATTCTGGCAAAGCACGAAAGGCTTTCTTAGGCCGCTTCAATATCGGACATGCCAAGACTCCATGAAAATGAAATATTTTGGTGGGGAAAGAAGGAGTGCGGGCGCAGGCCCACCACAAGCCCCACCACCATCCCGAATCTGAACAGTACAGAGGGGCTGGCTCCGCCTTGCCCAGCCACTTGCACGACGCCCACGACTGTACGCGGGATAAGGAAACAGGCAAAAAGATGCAGTCTGTAGCTGGTAGCAAGTTCTCTAGATGTAACGTAGGTAGACTGTGCATTAGTATGTGGAGCCAAGACACTCATAATGCAGTAGAATACAGTGTCTCGAAGCTGTAAAGAGAACGAGAAAATCCTCCAGATATCTAACATTCAAGACAAGCATTCGTAACGTGAAGAACTAAAACTGCCCTCGAGATAACATTAAATTTGAAATACCCAACACCGATATTAGAAAAAAAAAGTTTTTGATAAAGATCCTACATGGTTTGAAAACGTTGAAACAAAAATTAAACAATTGAATAAGCAAAAATTATACAAAAAGCATTATGTTGTACTCTCACTATTCTGCTTTCTCATATTATTATGTCTGTTGAAAAGGAAGCTGTGATTTCGAAATTAATTAAAAAATAAAGACTTTACCAAGATAATGTGTTAATTGGGAAAGGAATAGAAAATATATTAAGTCCCAGTACACAGCAGTATAATTAGAGCAAAACAACACAATGAGGCCAACTGATATATTCCACCTTAGACAATTAGCTCCATATACGAAAATCTAACATTGTGATATACACAGAAAATTAAACAGATTTGAAAGGAAATTTCAGAAACAAAATAAAAAAAGGCCACTGGCTGACCTGGTTCTCCAGGGCCCAGCTGTAGGCGAGGTCGGGTTTGTTTTAAATAGATTTGTACACCATGTTTTTTTTTTGTTCGCTACAATCTCTCAATAACTCTTACCTGAGTGGTTGAAATGTGTAATCTCTGATTTTAATGTTTGTAGAGTATACCTGTTTACTTACATATTCTAATTTGAGACTTCACTAAATAAATAAATATGTAATAAAAATGCCGCTGTTGGGAACACGTGTCTGACCTGGTCCTCCAGGGCCTGGCTGTACACCAGGTCGGGCGTGTTGTAGTGGCGCCGCCGCAGCGCGTTGTGGGCGGCCAGGCAGCTCTCCCGCACGCCCACCGTCCGCGCCGAGTCGCCCGCGTACACCGTCACTGCAACACGCACACCACGGTCACAGAGGGGGTCATATAGCAAACATGTGATTGGTGATAGGTAATTGTGAATTGTGAATTGGCTGTGTTTAACTGCGTGAAATGTGATGAAAATGTGATGCAACCTATTCAATTACAATTCATGGGGATTGGTGAGAGAGAGAAATGTATTGGTGACTGGAGATTTAGGAAAGCAATGATGGTGAATGGTTTTTCATCACGGTTATATACTCCTCTCTACACACGAACAGGATACACGTCTGTAGGTGCACTGACCACAGACTGACCACGAACTGACCACAAACTTACCAGACAGTGGATACACGTCCAGTATGTAAGGCTGGCAGCATCCAGTGCTCTCAGTGTACATGTACATGTATCTACAGAGATGGTCGCTATATGGAGAGGGGGGTCCCATTGGAGGTGTCGTCGTAAAGTTGGATGGTACCAGGAGGAAATTGGCCCTTAATACAGATGTTGTAGTTCTAGTTCAAGACTGGCAGAGAGCAAGAGCTCATTGCGCCAGGTGAGTCGTGCTGGTTCAACCCAGTTGCGCAGACAACTGACTCTTGAAGCTGGTTGATAAGTCAGCCTCCACCACATTGGTGGGAAGAAGATTACGCTCCTTTACTGTCACATTGAGGAACGAGCCAGTTCTTCCGGAGCACTGACGAAACTTATGGCAGTGTGACGCACGAGTCCTACTGTCAGCATTGACAAGACCAAGCTGGTCCGGTGTCACGGCCACATCCCCATGCACTATCTTGTACATGAGGGTTAGGCGTTGGATTTTGCGACGCTGCTCCAAAGGGAGCCCACTTAAAATCCCTGGCAAGTTTGGACACACTGACCTCTTCTCTAGGTCTCTTTCCACACACCCAGCGAATAGCTCTGTTCTGGACTTTCTGCAGTGTTTCTTTGTCTGTACTGTAATGGGGGTCCCATACTACACATGCGTACTTTGCTCCTGATCTTACTAGGCTGAAGTATGCGGGAACCTACGTAAATTTCTTCGTAAGAAGCCAAGCCTGCTGTTGCACTTATTTGCAGTGTTCCTAATATGATCCTTTAAGCTGAGGGTGTTCTGAATCAGGATGCCCAAGTAAGTAGCAGAGTCTACGTGGCTTAGTACTGTACCATCCAGCTGGTAGAATTTGATGAGGGGGGATGCACGTTTGGTGATAGTCATTATGTGACACTTAGTGGCATTAAACTTCATTCCCCAGAGCTGGCCCAACTTAGACAGTGCATCCAGGTCCCTCTGAAATTGAACTTGGTCATCCATGTTTCTTACATTTCCGTAGATTAATCAGTCATCTGCAAATAACCTCACCCTTTTTCTTGCATCAACGACCGATGGCATGTCATTAATAAAACGAAGGAACAATAGTGGGCCCATTACCGTTCCCTGGGGTACTCCAGACTTTACATCTGCATCACTTGAGTAAGCCCCATCAACTATGACCTGTTGTGTTCTGGCAGAGAGTCTCTCGATACGAGTATCTACTGTATGTGTTTGCCACAGAGGCAGCGGCATATTAAATTGAATTCAGTATTAGTTACCCACTAGTATTGTCTAGTAAACTGTCTCTAATGTTGAAGTGCTCCAGCCAAACCTCACGGCTGTGACTCAGAAAGTAGTATCGTACCAATATACGTAATTATATTCATCCTCCAAACTTTGAACGTTGTGCCCCGAATACACATGTACGACACCGGCTTTCTCATCCTCCCGTGCTGTCGGGTCATCCAGGTTTCCACAAAATGGGTGCGCACTTAAGGAATCTCTTTGCCATCGTAAGCGCGATCGATGGTGTTGAACATGCCGAAAACCATATGACAAATGTGGTGGAAAGGGGCAGGCACATGGATCTGCCAGTGATTCAATTCGCAATCTATCTCGTACACGACACACAGCAGCCCCACCTGTAGGGCCCTACACGGGTTACAAAAAACAACACGGCGACACTATCACCCGTCAAAATGACGCATTGAAAATCTATTGACAAAAGACACACGGCACAGTTCTCAGTCTACACACGGACATCATGTTGAAAAGTGACACTGGGGGTGGGGGAGGTTTTGCAACAATGTCTTACAAAGTGCTGGCCACGTACCGGTGTCGAGCAGGTTGGGGGCCTCGCACTCGCAGCCCTCCGTCTGCTCCTTCTGCGAGCCGCACGTGGAGCCGCCGTCGATGCCGCTCGCCGCGTGCATGCACTTCCGGGTGCGGCGGTGGTGGCACGTTCTGTCGCAGGCGGTCCACTCGCTCCACGGCGACCAGCGCAGGGGGGTGTGTGGGTATGTGTGTTGTTGGTGTTGTGGTGTGTGTGTGTGTGTGTGTGTGTGTGTGTGTGTGTGTGTGTGTGTGTGTGTGTGTGTGTGTGTGTGTGTGTGTGTGTGTGTGTGTGTGTGTGTGTGTGTGTGTGTGTGTGTGTGTGTGTGTGTGTGTGTGTGTGTGTGTGTGTGTGTGTGTGTGTGTGTGTGTGTGTGTGTGTGTGATGTGGGTGTGTGGGGGTGATAGTGCGTGGGGGGGTGGGGGGATGAGCCATACTGCATCATCATCATCATCATCCCTTTTGCCTTTCCCATGGTCATGCAACACAATTATTCACCCCACCCTCCCCCATTTATCTCACGTCATTGTAATCTCACACCAATCTTTTGTTTATTCTCTCATACCCCATGTGCTTGCTACCACCCCCACCCCACCCCACCCCCACCCACCCCAATACTATCCTGATTTTATTTGATTTCATGTATTACCCGTAACAAAGGGTTGTCACTGCATTTATTACTAAAAGTTAAACCTTAAATCTAAAATCTTCTCATGCCAGGCTTACGTTCAATGATGTCTTTGTGGTAGCACCTGGTGTTGCCGGGTAGAGGCCGGTAGGTCCAGCAGCACCCTCTCTGCAGACAGGGCGTTTTGGCGTACACGAATAGGTTGCAGGGTCTGGTTTTCTTGTCAGGTCGGGCCAGCTGGCAGGTGGCTACAAATAATACACCTCTTATGAGCATGACACGCAGAAACACATGATTCTAGTTTTCTCGCGACTTTAAATTTTACACCGGGCCGTTGGCACCAGAACATCACTATAAGTATACCCTAGCGCAAACGTGCTTATCACTCACATTAGCGTTCACTCGCCGGACGTATACCTATCTAACGTGTAGATACCACGGATCAGTGTGCAATCTGTTAGAGGTAAGTTTGCCCACCACCAACCCCCAGACCCAGCCAGGAATCGAACCCCCGACCTTCTGCTCACGAGTCCAACTCGCTATCCACTCGGCCACGGAAGCGCACAGCATAATGAAGTTGCATGGTGGATTCGGCTCACTCTGACGGTGGTTATATCTATTAGAGCTAGAAGCAATCACAACAATCCCCATTGCTCTTCGATTAGCATACACTGACAAGAGTGACGTTTGTTTTGATAACTAAAACTGTTCATTTATATGATGCCTTTTTTGAAAGACTGCCATGGACTCGAATGCGAAGCTTGTGTCAGACTATAAATTGAAGAGGAATCACTGAATTAGCACTGATTCAAGGCTGGCGTGTAGAAATGTGACTCACATACCTGTAAGATACGTCCGTTCCACAATAGCCGAATACGTGAGCACGGATTGCACACAGAGCACCAGGAGCATGAACGCCCCCAGTGCCACGGTAGACGCACGATCCATGTCTATCCTAGCTGGCAAGCAGGAGAGTCGCCAGGACGATCAGAGGGATGGAGTGTGCTCCCAGCGAACACAGCCGATGCTTTATCGGACGTTGATTACTGACTCATCACTGAGCATAAGGATGATGTGTCTTTTACGAGTATGTAGCTTTTCCTTGTACACTGGTTTTTGTGACGCTCAGATTCAGTAGATTTCAATGGCCACTCGTCAAAGCTTTGATGGATGGGCATGTAGTGTTGACTGTAAATGCGTACCTTCCTTCAGGTTCAATGCTCGAGCTAGTCTTGATCTACTAGTGTAGATCTACATTAAGGGAGGTTTGGGTTGACTGAGACTACGCTCAAACGCAAAAACTTGCGTGTTTTTTTCTAGACATGTGGGTTCAGCTTGAAGAAAAGTCAATGGTGACTCGTAAAGTGTTCAAAAGCAGACGTCATTGATCGTGGCACATGCGCACAGAATCGTCTGGCCATGCGCACATCATTCTAATCACCATGTGTCTCATCACGGCTTATTTGCATATTTTGATTTTTTGATACACCGTGATCATACACACATTAGTATTATACGGCAAAGATTAACATCATATATGTAGTAGGCCTACTAAATTTCTGCTGCAAATGTGCTGAACGTGATGATCTACCAATAGGAGTAATAACTTTGTATTGATATTTTATTCAGATGTTTTTACACGAGCACCATCTAAAAGCCCTGATTTTATACTACTGGTACAGAGAGCAATTTTGTGAATTCAATATTCATTAATTGTTGTATGTGCTCCATTTCATTTAAAAGTACATAATTGCCTGGTCTACCATCGGACCTGCAGAATGCGTTTTAAACTTTTTATTAATACCTGTGTACAGGCATTATAAACTTATCTACTCCAGTAAATCTCAGACAAGCTAACGAATTCATTTATGGACCAATTCATTCGCAATTTATTCAAACGTTGCACAGCAATTAGGTCTGATGTTACACTTGAACAATTGGACATTTTGGCACATTGCCAATTAAACTCTTAATTTACACCTATGGGGCAACGTTGTGCGGAAAATCTGTGCTCTTTGAACGTTTTTTATCTACTCTGATATACCAAACGAATTCCAGCGCCCTGATTTTATACTCCAAAGTCCAAAACAAAATATGTTTGCTGGTGTGGAGACGAAACCATGCCATTTAATGCCAAGAGAGAAATATATGTGCATGTACATGTACATACCAAAATCAATTCATCATTATACATACTCTTGCCTGCAATAACCGTTAGCTGCTAACATTTGATTTATACGTAAATCAATCTATTGAATGAGATGTATGGAGGCCTAAGCTCGCCCACTGAAGGTAGCATGCTAACAGTGCCGCCAAAAACTGTGCCCAGCATACTACGGAGACACACAGCACGAACTTCATGTCCCTGTCACTGTCATGTATACGTTGATGTATCATCAAGGGGCAGTACACTAGAGTATTCACTAATATGCTAAGATGGACTTAGTACGCCTGTTGACAAACATCGTGACTTTCAAGCTCTTAAAGTTGGGTTTGCTGTGGAGGTGAGAGGCGTTCGTGGAATGCTTGTTTTTGGGAATGTTGACATCCTTACACACGCGCTGCGTACACTCACTGAACGCACCTGCTGGTTAGGGACTTGAGCAACCCTTTAAAAAGTTAAAGACGTGGCATTCTACCTGTTGGGGAATTTTAAAGAGGCGGAATTGCAGTAATCGTGGTCGATACAAATGTGGTGCTTTTTGAATTTGTTACACGTTTTATTTTGTATTGGCCGTTTTTGTGCTGACGCTGGTGTAAATTTGTGGGCGGAAATTTTAATCGATGACATTTACTATAATCTTTTTTAATGATTGTTATACTACTGAATGCATTTTAATTGACGGAAGTAGTGACCATTTTAATGTGAATGTTATAAAGGTTATTGATGAAGCATGAACAATAAGTAGTGATATTTTATGTAATTGCCTTGTAAATACTTTATTCTCATTCTGTTTATTTTATGTTACACCCGTAAAAAGGCTTCGCCGCATTTGTAAAATTTTAATGCGTGCTGTTGAATTATTTAAAAAAAAATATACAGAATTTTGAAAAAAAAATAAGACCCAAAGGTATAATGGATGGCGCAAAAAGGTACCTCTATCTGGTGGGTTATCCACCCACCCAAACAACCACACATCCACTCCATCCACATCACATGCCCACATCCATCCATCCACCCACCCACCCGACCCAAAATATTTGTTCTGCTGTACAATTGAGTCACTGGTTGAGTTCCTTTTTTGGTAGCTAAGAATAGTGGCGTTTCACGTAGCACAGTGCGTATGTCTGATGGTCTGACACATGAATCATTGAAGTGGTACCAGCGTCCATCTCTACCCACGGCGCTGGCTGTGTAGTGGGCGCCACCGTGGATCACAGTACCGATCAGCTCGTACCGCGCATCACCACAACCAGGAGCATACCTGCTCATCAACAGTAAAAACAAAAATAAATCAATCTCAAAAACATACATAAAATACAGGTTGCTAATAAATGACAGCTCATTTGTCCATAAAATTTTGATCCAGTGATGGGTTTAAATAATAGATAAATGGTTTATCCAAGCATAATTTTATTTATCATAACAAAAGCAAAATTTTATTTGCAAATTTTTAGAAATAAAATATTTTTTAATCCAGTCGCCAAAATCAAAGATTTACCATGGATGAGTTCATAATGCTTAAATACCTCTGTAAGTCAGTTTCTGCTGTGAACTGAATATGACATCTGATGGTTGCAGTCAAAGGTTGAGCCAAATTGAGAATGATGTTCTCAGGAAGTTTTGTCAAATGACAATGACTGTAAAAGGGTCGCCTACAGTTTGCACATGGACGACTATTCGTCTAAAAGTATCACATTTACAAATGAATAAGATTGATTCTTAAACAATCCAACGCAAATCGTAGTTCTCAAAATCACACAAAACATAAATTCACATTTGAAAAGCTTCATATGTTAACAAAGGGGACAGATTTTCATAATCTACCTTTTTAGGAATGAAGTGGGCATGCAAACATTCCTCCAATGTTGCCATATCTTTTACAGAGAGGTTGAGGACAGACATCTTTGTAGACTCTGGATATCTCTCGCCTTCACAATCACACTTGTCATAACTTTTTTCAGTCATGGTAAAAATGTTCTCCACAAATTCATGTTCTGTCAGTGCCTCTAGAACTTTCTGAAGAATCTACAATCACTTTGAACTTTACAAATTTCTAATTCCTTTGGCAAAATAATTTACTTAGTACCTAACATTTATTAGAGAGCAAGGCCTTGTTAGACCGCAAAATATAACCAACGCAAAATATAACCAGTTATGATTTGCGTTAACGCAAAATATAACCACAGCATCGAAAATGGAGCTGGTGACGCAAAATATAACCAGACGCAAATTATAACCAAGGTGTATAGCCAGTCACAATTCTAATCTCGTCAAGTGGTGAGTTCAATCACCAAATTACCGACTACTTTGTTTTACAGTTTACAAGGCACATACGCATATAGAAGAGGGTTCACTCGAGTGCATAATGTCTAAAACTGGTCTAAAATATGTAAGTTTACTGCTGCATTTGTGTGGGTTGTGTATGAGTAAAATATTGGCAACAAATCTGTAGAATGTGAAGTCTTTACATATGCAGGGATGTTGTTTGACTGTAGGGTGTATTGTAGTCAAATATGGTGTGCACATTCGTGGTTTTCAATGTGGTGAAACACAGCAATATCTGTAGCCTTAATTGAGCTTAGTATATAACAACTGTACCCGCGGCAGGTTATGTTTTGCGGTCTAACAAGGCCTACAATGCATACGAATACCTGCGAAGCACAGTGCATTTCTCCAAAGCGCAAATTAAGTTTTCTGTGAATCCAAGTTGAGTCAACATCTTTTCCAAAGAAGTCACTTTCTTTATTTTCTTTATAAGCTTTTTGCACATGGTTTGTGAGGTAACAGAGCATGCACTGACGGTTACAGTGATGTGATTCTTCCCGCACTTTATCCACAAGTTTTGTGTTGGTGACAAGCAGCTGAAGTAGACTGTTGACAGCGCAGTTGAGGCCCCTGTTTGGGAGACCAGATGGATACACGGACGGGGATTTGGGCTTTTGATCTATATACAAAATCACATTTAATAAGTTGCATTTAAATTCATGTGGCACAATTGTCGTCGTATCGGGCATCGTCGGGCATCGTCGCATATAGTTGGCACTTGGTGCATTGGTGTGGACACTCCTACGACGGGATGGGTCGTCTTTGATTGGTTTACGTAACGAATTTGTACCTTTGGTATTATATTCATCGACAAAAAGCGTGTACTGTAATCAATACTATTAAAACGGTATTGATCTTCTATATATTTTATGAGTAGCCGGTGTGGTTTATGAACCACTGGTCAGATTGCGGCAGGCTCACGACGGAACGTCGGGAGGGGGTGATAATGGACAGGCACCGTCGTAAGCAGACGATAGTTTATGTTTCTACAAGTTGCTCTCCGACCGTTGCGTCGTGGGGAGTCGGGGCGCGTCGAATACAGTCTTACCCCCAATTAGCCTGGGCGCAGGGTCGGCTCACCGCATACATTTTCAGTCAAAAATAAAAAAACAAAAACAAAAACAAAACAAGGCAAATATCTCCAATTTAACACTTTCATTGTGCGCCCGTACCCCAAAGTGTCCTTCGGCGTTTCGCGGCGCCTTGCGTTGTCGACATGGCGACGCTTTGCCCTCCACATCCAGTTCTGCGTGCAGATCAAGCTTCGCGAGACACCACTTCCTCAGAGAAGTTTTTTTCACGCCATTAGTGCATGGGACAACGGCCGAATTTTTTTAGATTTGGTACCATCAGAGGGCACCAAAGATATCATATACCATCGAAAGCTCAGAATCCCAGCTTTCCAATGGAGCATGATAGCATTGCGGGACTCCCAGCTTAACATGAGTAAAATCCACTCAAAGATAACCACTATGAATTGCTGCTCGGTCTTGATTTAAGTGTTAACTGGTAATACAGTTGTTACTGTGAAAGTTTTACTCGAGTTTGTGCTTATTATACAGCTCAATTAATTCTATTATATACAATTGTAAAGACAAATTAGTATTCTTTATTGGAATGATTTCAATTGTCTGTACTATGGGATTCACTATGGCCTTAATAATCAATAAATGAACACTATTATATGACTACAGCTATGAAAAACATAGCAAGGTTAACACCATGTTGCCCTAAATTAGTTCAAGTAATGATGAAGAAACAATTTGTTTGCCTTTATTACATATCACACTTAAGTACCACCTTTCAGCCATTTTGAATATGTCTATTATGAAGCTGTATGACGACCACAGCCAGAAAATATCCTAATTAAAGTTAGGACCAGCTTCGAAAGAAATGAACACGATTTCGTCAGATAGAGATCAATTATGTGTTAGATAATCACCGCGGATTTTGCATTTTGTGAAATAAGACCTCCAGAATCTGACAGGTGATTATCGGACTTATAAATACATAGTTTATATTTTTATACTTCACATGTCTTTTAGCAAGCATATTTCTACCAACGATAGATATAGCTGAAGACAGGTTTTACAACCACACACACACACGCACGCACGCACGCACGCACACACACACACACACACACACACACACACACACACACACACACACACACACACACACAACCAACAGTAAGAAAAGCAACACGAGGCAACGTAGAATAACCTGGTTTAACCCACCCTTCAATTTAAATGTAAAGACAAACATTGGTAAATGTTTCTTCACAATAATGAACAAGGGGCAGATTTGAGTAGATATTGTCCGGAATCGCTCAGTTAGGGTTAAAAGCACCAAAATTTGCAGAGGGTTAGCTTAATATACATATAATAAGATAAGATAGGGACCCCATTGAAATCGATTCAATATGGCCGCTTTTTTCAAGATGGCCGCCAAAATGATAAAATGTAACAATATGCATATATGCATAGTATCAGTTGCCCTAAAATCTCAATATTGATGACCTATCCTATATTTACAACAGTATTATAAACTTTGAAACTACAAACAATGGTCATAAATTCAGTTCGGATGAAAGTATGACTTTAAAAAAAAAATTACTACTTAAACACATAATGACGTGTATTATCAATTAAGAGATTTTATTCATTTTACGGTCTGTATAGCTAGCTCTACATTCTTTTCTAATTGTTGAGTTTGAAGATACTTTTAGGAAAGAATACTTTCCAGTTAATTATTGATTTTATATTTATTGGTTATTCCTTGTAATTAAGGGCCAGTCACACGATCAGTGCTTCAGCTGTGCTTCGACAGTGCCTCAGCAGTGGAACTGCTTGCTAACTACTATTTCATGTACAAAGTACGTCCAAGTCTGAATTGACCAAAATTATCACTGACTACCATTTCATCAAATTTTCATAGCTTTTTTAGAGAATGTGTAGCTGTAAAATTGTACGCAACTGGTCCTTAAAATGATAGAGAGATAGAGTACTGCAGCTGATAGATAGAGTACTGCAGCTGTGTTTTGAATGAAATATCATTCTGTTGCTCAATGTACTTCAAATAAAATAAACAAACATGTCATCTTTAGAACCTCTGGACTGGGAAAAATGTATAATATGTCAACAAGATACTAGTGAATCATTACAAAGTCCATCTACAGGAAAATGCAAGGAGTCCGGTGCTGGATATCAGACAATAGCTACAAACATCAGCAGACTGATGGAGCTAGATGCATTATCAATGAACTTGCATCCATTACTGTTACGAGATACCACTGAAGTAATTGATATCCTGAGGGAAAACCATGGCAAATGGCATAAAACATGCAATAACTTGTTTAATAATTTAAAAGTGCAAAGAGCTGAAAAAAGGAAGTCTACCTCTCAGGATGACACTAGTGTATCAGACAAGAAGGTGACAAGAACAAGCTGTAGCAGAGCTACAGTGAAACAAAATTCGTGTTTGGTCTGTGGGGATTCAGCAGGTATTTTACACAAAGGTGATGGAGGGGCTGTTGGCCTTACAGAAAATTCATCACAACTTCAAAGATGGATGGTCTCTGGACCAGAGGTGTCTAGAGTTGTGGGGGACTTCGAGAATGAGGTAGAAAGAGTTAGAAGAAAAGAAATTAAGCAGGGGGATATTAGACACCATGAGGAGCATACGGCTGTACAGAAAACATTTAGGAAACAAGTTTTGTCACTATGTGATACTTTTGAAGAAATGGGAAATCCTTTTGTGGAAGATTCAAATGATTTGTTGATTTTAGACAGTAAGGAAGTTGTAGATCCTGAGGTTGTAGAAACCATTCAGAATATTGTCAGAGTGGGTGAAGAACAGTATAATTTGTTTTTTACTGAGAGGCTAAACAGCAATGGAAAAAGTCTGAATGACACCATCAAGAGAAACAAGTTTCCATTATTCAACAATCGCCATACAAAGGCAGCATCAAACGATAAGCAACAAATAGCTTCTATGAAAGAAGATAGGTCCTTTTTCTCAAAGTTGTATGTGTCTTGTCAGGTGCGAAATGGTGATATTGATGAATTCTTCCGTCACGAAAACCAGTCAAGTCCCCCATCATTGTCACAAGGTGGAAATTTGAGACATGGTGAGAAATCTGCACTGATGCCCTTGATAGAAAAATTATCCCCATGTCATTCTTCTGAAAAGCCATGTGTGGATGCACTGCTTTTGGATGGTGCAGCGGTTGTGAACCGTCTTAAACCTGCTGGAGTGAGAACTTTTCAAGACTATGCCAATAATATTTTCCTTCCATTTGTAAAGCATCACCTTCAATCTGTCTCCAGACTGGATGTAGTGTGGGACCAGTACTTACCAAATAGTCTGAAGGCATCAACAAGAAGTCTTCGTGGAAAAAGGAATTAGAAGGCATGTGAAGCCCACCACACGTATCCCTGCCAACTGGGAAAGTTTCCTTAGGTGTAATGAAAACAAAAGAGAACTCTTTAACTTTCTTGCAGACTGTGTAACGGCAAATGATATGAGCAATGAGGCATGTGAATTTGATGATAAGCAGAAGTGTCTGCTGAAGGAAAACCTACAGAAACGTACATAGGTGTAACAGAGACTGAATTTAAGACACGATACAATAACCACAAACAGTCATTTGTAAAAGAAATATTGAAAAATGAAACAGAGTTAAGTAAATACATATGGAGATTGAAAGCAGACAATAGTGAATATAATATGTCTTGGAAAGTGGTCGGGAAAAGCGAAGCCATACAGTAATACATCTAAGAGGTGCAACCTGTGCATCCTAGAAAAATACTTCATTGTATATAAAAGAGAGATGGCCACCTTAAACAAAAGATCAGAGATCGTGAGCACTTGCAGACATAAAAACAAATTCTTGTTAATAAACAATAAATAACGCTGAGTATAAATCAATAGATGCATTGATACATTGTAATATTGTTAGCTAAAGCACGTTTATAATGTACTGTTTAGATCTACAAAGTACTGGGTAATTATACTTTTTTTTTTTTTCAATGTCATATTCTCCTGAGGATTGTGTGTGGTAACACACATGAAACACCGTGTAGGGAAATGAAATAATAATTGTCAATAAATAAATTATATATATATATATATATATATGGGGGGTGTCAAAAAACTTGTTTTTACAGGAGCCTTGTCAAAGTTGTTTTAAAGTGTTCCTTTAGGCCTAAAACATCTGTGATTTTTTTCAGAATTTTCTAGCATGTTCTAGAGTCCCTCTAGGCATTTGAAATTTGCATATTTTGACGAAAATCGGGTAAAATCGCAGAATTTTTGATCATTGATTGCATGTTCAACACCTAACTTGCATGTTGAAATTTTATGTCGATGATTATGTCATTTGCATCTAGTTCACACAATA
>CM032668.1:18204755-18267883 GCA_019095985.1 Streblospio benedicti | reverse complement strand
CTTAATATTTTTTTTTCTTTCATGAATCAATGCCCTTTTTCACATTTTGGTGTTTCGTTTCAATATTCTATGAATGTTCATTTTTTTCAAAACCATGACATATTTCTTCAAATCCATCCTTTTTGACCTACTCTAGCTTTGCTCACACTAGAATCGATTTTTTTTAAATTTATTTTTCTCATGTAAAGCTACTTATTATGCACTGGGCTGCTGTTGTAAAAGGTGAGATTGTAATCAGTGCAATGGTATGTGATAACTAGTTTCTTATTTTTTGTGGTCCTTATGCAATGAAAATAAAGTTTCGGTTCTATTCAATGAGGTTTACGTCACCATTAGCTTAGAATTTGAGTGGTTGAAAGGGATCCATTGATGAGTCTGTAAAATCTTCAGATTAATTTACACATAAATAATATTAGGCACCGTTGCAGTGCTTACAGAATAAGCATTTGTCTGGTATATAATAAATTGCCCAAACGGAAGATCTCAAGTGTCTGGGATTAAACGTAAGCTAAGATTTAGAGAGTATTTTTTCATTGTTTTTGAAATGACGAGGTGGCTGTAAGACACATTTGTAAAATTAACGATTTCCCCTACGGGCGTTAGTGTTAGAAATATTCTATAACTTCATCACTGTAAAGGGGACAATCTCCTTTTAAATGGTATATTACACATTGCATATATCATCCAATCACAACAGGTGTGTGTAACTGGGGTGTGGTGCATAAAAGTTTGCGATATCGCAAATTTTATGTGCCTCGCAAAGATTGCGTTTGCATGCGTTGTTTGCAGTGCATAAATGTGAACGCAAACGCAAACTCTGCTAGAACATATATGTAGCTTACACCCTCTAAAGTGACAACCTCTACACTAATATGGGCCGTCGCACCCTGCTTCGACACTCCGACATTTGTGGACCACTTTTCCACAAGAATCCATTTACGTAATAAGTACTCCATAGACTACGACAGGGACTTCTATACAAGGGTTTTGTAATTTAGCTCAGTTGTTTAACTTCCCTTCCAGATATTTTTATTGTTTGACTAAGTCGTCAGTGACCTCAAATGACCTTAAGTGTCCATCTCATTGCCTGTTGTATTTTAATTAGGGTCACGTGAGAATGCTCTGTTTG
The DNA here is from genome assembly GCA_019095985.1 of Streblospio benedicti. NCBI lineage: Eukaryota > Metazoa > Annelida > Polychaeta > Spionida > Spionidae > Streblospio > Streblospio benedicti. The sequence continues at coordinate 18,266,754 of CM032668.1, read as the reverse complement.
TAACTTGGTTCATTTGATTATAGTAACAATGTCGGACACGTGCTAGTTACGTTTCCATCCCATCTTGTAATAATAATGGTGCAGTAAAACCTTGCCATTGGGACATAAAATAAAATGAAATCACAATTAAGCATTTGTATTCCGTATCTCGTTGGATACACAAAACAGTAACTTAAGTGGTTTACTGTGCAACTCTGACATCAACAATGTCAGTAACGACACTTTCTCACACTCGTACTATGTATTTCATAGTCACTAAGTCGGGGTGTGTGTGTCATGATGTAAACATTGGAACTCAGTGACTGTGATGCATTTGTTGCAGCCGATTCTCAAGTTGATAGAGCCGTAAAACAGCTCCATAGAGTAACATCACGAATAAACAGATATTTGTGGTAAAAGTACTGAAATCGCAAACATGTAGGCACTAATTTTCGCTACGATTTTTTGCGTACGCACGAAGTCGAGTTTTGCGTACGGAATATTTATGCGCTTGGATTTTGCTTTTGCGACCGAGTAATACTACCAAAAGATATTATAGAACCAAAGCGCAAATGTTTTATGCACCCCCCCAGGGGATACTAAACCTAGTCAGTGCAACTTATAGAACCCTAATTCTATACTAGTTACTCTACAATTCTCGCACACTGGAGACTTACACGAAACTCGTTTTGTTACAATACCTTTATAAAGTGTCAAGAAATATCAACTCTTATTTTTGGGGGCCTTATTTCCTTAATCCCTATTTTTTTTTGCCTTTTTTCCCCATATTCCACGATTTTCTTTTATCTTTATTTTTTGGTGGTGTGCGTTTTCTCACATCCATCTTACATGAAATCCCATATATCCCAAATTTTTTGTGGGCTTTTCCCTAGATCCCCTTCTTCATACCCCCCTCCTCAAGTGCCAATGAAAGAACAATTTTTCTCAATGCAAATTAACAGCTTCTTTTTTGGAAATCTCTTATATCTCAAGTATTATCTTCAATAATATGTTTTGCATATTACATATCTACACTAATGTGAATAACGGCAACATAGCAATGTTTGGTGTGTGTTATACCAAGTATGTTCATAATCTTTTTCACAATTGCAATTACGTTTTAATAATAATAAACCGAATGAATATCTACTCACATTTATTTTAATATCAGCAACATTTCAAGAAAATACAGTTCTATATTCAGATTACCGGTAGTTGTAGACTTTTGACTTAGGTTGATATTATACGTTTATATGATAGTAGCTGTGGTAACAGCTCAATGATCCTGACTTTTTCATTAACATTAAAACTTAACATGTCAGAATTCCGCTATATACATTTATTAGTTCATCATAACACAACACAAATACAATTTTACAGTTGACAGTTTCGGCAACTCCTGTCACCATTTTCAAAACGTCTCTGCGCATGTCAAGGTCACTCAGCACGACTTCCGATGCCGAAAATCGGGTCGTACACGTGAGAGAGTTGAAAGGCCCCCTCGTCTCGGTTCATGACCTGCTTCTGTCCTCGTATCTTTATCGCCTCCCTGATGGTTCTTGTTCCCCAATCCCCCTCCCTATCCAGTACACTCACTTCCTCCCAGTCTATTTCATGATTGTTCTGTTTTACATGGTCTGTGATCGCACTCTTGCTGATTTGGGTTAGGGATTCTTTCCTCGCTGCTCTGGTGAAAGATCCCCCACTGTTCTGCTCCACATCCTTCATGTGTTCTTTTACACGGGTGCCCAGTTTTCTGCCAGTTTCCCCAACATACACACTCTTGCAAGACTTACAGGAATTTTGTATACCACTTCACATTTCTCTAGCTTATCCTGTTTGTCCTTAGGATGAACGAGAATGTTCCTGATAGTCTGTAGGGGCTTCACCGCTGTACATGTAGACACTTGGTGCTTATTGAGGATGCGTGAAATACCCTCTGTTGCCCCCTTTTACGTAAGGTAAGATGACTAATCATTTGGAGCCTGCTGAGTCCTTATTCTTTTCTTTCTCTTGTCCTTTCCTCCTTCCTTCTTCTTTTCTATCTGTGCTTTCACTTTTTCCAATGACCATCTTGGGTAGCCACATTTAGTTAGAGCCCCTACTATATGTTCTTCCTCTTTCTGTCTATCTCCTGTCTCTGTCACTTTGTCATTGCACCTGTCGAGTAGGGTCCGGATCACACCTAGCTTGTGTTGCAATGGGTGGTGAGACGAGAAATGTAGGTACTGGTGTGTGGGTCTTTTCCTATATACAAGTAGCTTCACAGTATTGTCTGCTTTCCTCACTATCAAAGTGTCTAGGAACGGAATGGTGCCATTTTTTCTCCTCTTCATGAGTGAACTTGATGCTTCCTGTGGTATCTACTGTATTGAGATGGTCAGTCAATTTCTGTGTTTCCCCTTCTTTAATCTTTTCCAATACATCGTCTACGTATCTTTTCCACAACTGCGGTCTGCATGTGATTGGTGAAGTGGCAATATGCTTCTTGTTCAGCCACTCCATAAACAGGTTCGCTACAATGGGTGACACTGGACTGCCCACAGCTGTGCCAAACTTTGTTGGTAGATAGTGCCCCTGAACTGAAAATATGTGGTGGTCAAAATGAACTCGCATAGTTCCATAACATCATTTGGTGTCACACGTGTTCTTTTTTTCAATATTGTATCCTTACAGAATCTGTCGCGGATGATGTCTAATGCTCGGTCTATGGGCGTGTTTGTAAATAGCGACACTACATCGTGGGGAAGCAAACACTTCATCATCCTGAATCATTATTGTACTCATCCTTTTGGCCAAGTCTTTAGAGTTCTTCACATGGTGTTGTGTCAGTCTACCATTGGGCCTAGAAGATCCCGCTAAGGCTCTTGAGCTGTTGTATCCTATCGAACCAGTGTAATCAACTATAGGACGTTAGTGGGTTTCCTTCTTTTGTGGATCTTTGGGTGCAGTACATTCTGGGGACGGTCTCTTATGTAGGATATAAATGTCTACATTGAGTTTCTGTAATTTTATCTTCTTCTTTGAATCGTGTTAAAATCGCTATGAGGTTTCTTTTTGTAAGTTGTGTTATGATGAACTAAAAAAAATATATATATATATGTGTGTGTGTGTGTGTATTCAGAATTCCGCTATTTACTATTTCAATGCGGCATTAAAAGATACATTACACAGCAGAATTCACACTTAAAAAGTCATGAAAAAAGGAACAATGATGCACTCTTGCAGAACATGACAAAACTTCCATCATCCTTTATTCCAGTATAATGTACAATATACCGATCAAAATTTTTACATTAAAAAAGTGTATGTACATCGTTTCAAAACATCATACGTATCAACAATCATCAAATTTTCCAGGTAACTTAACACAGTTCTATGACCTATCGTCAATTTTAAAAGCATGAAGGATATTTGAAATAGTTGTAATGTGTGTGTAGAGAAAAAAAATGTTCCAATGGTGTTAAGCATAAAACTAACGCAATCCTTTTATTTGAACATTTTCTTCTCTACATACATGATCCTGCACTAGGATACATTTAATATGATGTTACAGTTATTGTTTCTCTGTTTCAGGCCCACTACAGAAATAGTATTGGTTGATGTCTTTTGCTAGGTGAGCAATATCAGGTCAATGTTTGTCGCACAAACTGTGATAATTTTACAACTCTTCCTTTTTTTCATGAGTTTTTGGTGTGAAATTCCAGAACTCGACAGTTTTATTCTTGAGTCTTCTCTCTCTTACAACAAAAGCGGTAGCAAAGGAAACACAATTGCCGATGTAATGGTCTGCTCTTCCATGTATCACTAAATCAAGAAGAGGATCAGTTTTTGCCAAAAAGTCTTCCTTCTTTTCGGTTACAAATTTTACCGCTTTCATTGCCTTTTGAAAGTGGTCAATCATAGTGTCGTTATCAGTAGTGATGAACACTGACTTAGCCTGGTACTTTTCCACTGCTTTCTCCAACTGGGTGACCAAACTGTACTCATTTGGCAGACATAAATCTTTGGTGACTAGGCCATTTTCATTATGATATCCCAAACATTGGGCAGAAGCTAGTAAGTTCTTCTTTGTGTCCGGTATATGTTGACATATACGTTCGAATAGAATACCGTTCCTCACATGAATCCCAATAAATGGTGATGTCAATTTTATTTTGATATACGCATCAGCCATATCTTCATACTCAGAAGACCACTGCACATATTTCTGCAATGGAAGATTGGCTTCTCTAACTGGGGATGGCGATGGTGAATAAGTAAATGCTAGTACAGGATGGCTTTCCCTTGGGAACTTGCTATCCCATGTATGCACTTGGTCAGTGTCATAGTACAAATCAGGTCCAAAAACTTCAGACAAATCAAACTCAACATTAAAGGTATTCCAAAATTTTTCAGCAGGGTCTCCCTCTTTAGCATTACAGTTTCTTTGTTCGGGATCACGTGTGGAAAAGCAGTATGCTGTTCTTTTTCCGACTGGCCAAACTGTTGGGGCTAGTTCTTCCATAAAATCTTCCATTGCTATAGCTCGATGAAACTTATTGACAGCTGAGACACTGAAGTATTTTTTGAAAGGAACTTGAATTGCTTCTGCTTGGTATGGATGGTATTCATTCCAAGGGGGTAACACTAATGTTCTGTTTAAAGCACGTGCAAAAGATAACACGCCTAGAAAGTGGTCGGCTTGAATATCGAAATCCCCATCTCGTTCTCGTGGACAATATACAATATAGCCTTTGGGATCAATGGAAGGCGTTGCATTTAATTTTGCAGCAATGCAAATTACAAGTAAAGACAACTTTAGTAACATTTTAAACATGATTTCCAACTTGCACATTAAAAGCACATGATTACATTTAAAATCGACTACATAAAAAATGGCAATCCAAAAATGTACATGTAGTGGCAAAAAAGTACTGATTCTGCATGAACGTCAGCTGCCCATAGTGAGTACCTCACAAAATCAATATGTGTTTCCACGTCATACGTATGCAGACTTGTGAGTGGCCTGAGTTCAGATTCAGATTTAGATTCAGATTAAGTTCATTTACTTTTGGGCGCCCTCTAGAGACAAGACACAATTATTGTACAATATGCATACATTAATCCTATCAGTTACATTATAACTAATGCATTCTTGAAAGCATGTTAACAACAGCATATATCTGTTTATATCAGCATATATCTGTAAATAACTAGTTCAATAACCTGGTTCAACCATCCTTTCAGTGCCACTGTTTCTACCAATGTAGGACAAAAATGTAGGACTATATCTTTATTATAAACCGCAACATTTAGATTGATATCGTAATCAAATGAGTGCAATTTCTTAATACGCTGTATATGTAACTTCTTTCAGGTCATACCACCAGGCAGCACAGCTGTGTCACAGCTCCCCGAAGCAGATGTGAAGGATAAAAACTTTTCAATTCTACTCCCATAGAAATCCAATTAATCTGTTCATATGCATGTATGCACATAAACATTCAGGAATAACATTTGCTAGATGATACCTTGCTGTTAGTGGCAAGATGCTGATTACACAGAATATATGTACGATATTTTTCTTAAAAAAAATAATCAATTGGAGATCAAGATTTTTTATACAATCAAGGAAAATCGCCAGTGAAAATCGCTTGCAAAATCGCGTGTGTGTGAACACCAAATCGCCCATCGCCTCATCGCTACGTCGCTCCGTCGCTTCGTCGCTCAAGCGATATCGCGTATGTGTGAACGTACCACGCTAAATCAAATACTCATTTTTCTGCAGCCTACGGTAAGCTTGACAAGAAAAAATTCCGTAATAAAAATAAACATGCTGAGTAGGCAATTGCTTAGTGAGCAATATTCTATTTTTAACGCTCACACTATGATATAACCATAGGGTGACACCAAAAATCACTGGGTCCGTCGAGGATTCATTCTTAGGGGGATCTGAAGTTTGGGGTCATAACACTCCTTAGTTTTCTTCAAATCGTCGGGCATAAGTTAACTCAAATCGAAAAACAGTAGTCCTCTGTACCAGCTTTAAAGCGTGGACTAAGAAGAAAAAAAACACGTCAATATGTAAGCAGGTAGACGAAAAGCACTACCACCATAACAACTCACCGCACGACGTTTAACGCTACAACCAACGCACACGTTCAACGTACGGCGTAGCCATCCCGCACGTTTAACGTTAATCGGCATCTTAGCAACCTTAACTCGGTTCACCTCGATTGATTTCCAATCTGTTAAGTGGATTTTTGCAAGTTTTATTACACATCATGTCTGTAAACGTCGACGCTTACGCTCACAAGCTCTCAGAGTTCCAACACAGGAATCGCGAGAGGCGAGCCACAAACCGTGCGACGCGGCGCCAGCATCTTTCTGCCGCCCCCGTTCTGGAGTCATCTCAGAGTCAAGTCGTTCCGGAGAGCGATACTTCCACTGATGGCCCAGAGTACATGGCTCTGTTGTCTCTCTGGCAGTCTCTCTTGCTGCTAGGGAAGAAAGTGAGGAAAGGAGGGAAGAAACAGAGATTTCTGAGATTCCTGCAGTCTTTGTACTGCGTCTCCGTTGAGACCATGGACTGATTTCTCACATTTTTTGAGTGCTTCTCACACTCACTGTGATATTTTACCAACACACTTCAGCAACAGTCTCAATAAAATTCACCCATTTTCTTTTCCTCCTACTGTTGTTTTTGTTTTTCTTTATTTTATGATCTTCTCTCAACTCAGACGTATAAAACTGACAATAAGGTATATCAAACTATTTTGCAAGTTTTACTGGCATACACGTAAGAAGTTACAATGTAAAGAGTCTATACAAGTAAGAAATGATAGCAGTTAAAATATAGAAACTATATATGCACACGTTCAGTACTACAATACATTGACTCTCAATTCCACAACTGGGGTTCGGTATGGACGACTAACATTATCAATAGGGGAATGTGAACGTTAAGGTGGTGTGTATGTGTATATAGTAGGCGACGGGGTCTAGAAGTGCTAGATTTCTTTTGTTCTAGGCTGTGATAGTAAGCTACCTACAGGTGGACCATAAACTACACATGCACGTCCGGTAGCACTCTTGCAAATCCTTAATGTGTCAATACTGTGAAAGTACAAAATCCAATATACATAAAATGTCATTGGTACTATGCTCAAGGATTTCATTTCAAAACATGGTCATCTAAAAACAAACACTTACAGGCTAAACTGGGATTGTACTGTTGTAGGGGTAAAGACACATGTTGAGTGAAGATTGAAGAGGAAATATTCTAAACAGCATGGCACACACAAAAAGTGAATTCTTGTGTGTGTGTGTGTGCGTGTGTGTGTGTGTGTGTGTGTGTGTGTGTGTGTGTGTGTGTGTGTGTGTGTGTGTGTGTGTGTGTGTGTGTGTGTGTGTGTGTGTGTGTGTGTGTGTGTGTGTGTGTGTGTGTGTGTGTGTGTGTGTGTGTGTGTGAGATAGTGTGTGTGTGTGTGTGACAAATTTGTGTGTGTGTGTGGTGTCATTGTGTGCAATGTGTGGTATACGAAAATGTGGATCTGTACGGTATGCTGGTTGTGTATGTGTCAATGTATTCTACATGCACGAAATAATGCCCATGAGCGGCACTAATACGAAAATGAATAATACAGATATTTAATTAATATTGTGTTGGTTGGTATGTATCTATTCCTACGAGTGTTTTTGAAGCTGGGGTCATTGCAGTAATAGTGGTAGTGGATCTGTACGGTATGCTGGCATTTCTGAATCGCATTCTACATGCACGAAATAATGTCCATGAGCGGCACAACACATCGCACAAAAGGACATGCTAAATCATTAGAAGAGCCTTTGCTGCAGAGGTTTTAAGGTCGTATCGGGCACTGGTAGCGATTTCTGTTATACAACAGGTTAGAACAAATGTAATAAACATTGTTTTGTCGACACTGATCGTAAAAATAACACGGTATCTTTATGCACTCAGGACTCCCATCTGACCAAGGCCTTTATTCACTGTGCTGCTGTCGGTTGTATCACACGAACCTTGCTCATCCTTTTAAACTGTACATATGATTAGCTGTACACGTACACTCACATCAGCATTTTAACAACATCGCGTGTATATAGACAAAACCGGGTGAGTTTGTAATATGAATTACTTTATCAGGTGAGTTCTTGAGGCTTATCACGGCTAGCCCAAAAGGCGAGCCTGATGCGCCACAAGAACGAACCCTGATAAAATAATTCATGTTACACAATGAACCCGGTTTTGTATTTATCATTCTTTTCTACACGTCTAAACAATTAAAACACTGTTTTGAAAAATGTGAACAAGTAGTCCGACTGAGAACAAGCGTGATAACCATGGTATATCCCCCTCTTCGAAGAGGGGTGACTGGTTATCAGATACTTCTGGATCATATGATAACCAATGAAATTACATGAAAAAGAATGATGAACATATATGTGCTACACATATGCTGCACATAGCTAGAGATGCAACGGCCAGTTCTCTGCAGACGGCACAGGAGCCCCTGCATGTCTGATGTCAGTCAAACAATGTTAATTAAAACCAATGAGCCACGAGCCAGCTAGGTTCCCAGCACGCCATTAGACTCAAATCTCAACTCATCTCAGCAGGCGACCTCTAGACTCTGGCTCAACCTGGATTATATCCAGAATAGTGGATAAACTGTACGGTGAAGTTATTGTTAGATGGTAGTTACTGTGTTATGCAGATCTTGTGACTACTGTGTGGACTGCAAGGATTACTAGGTTTTACACTGAAGGATAAGATTAAATAATACAGTCAGATACAATAATTTGAAGTGTGCTTAGTTAATGTCACATTGCTATGCTATAGAACTTATAGCGACATGTATAGAGTTAGCATGCTAATGAATGGATAGAGCTGGTTACTGGCACGGATACGATTAATTAAACTTCCGTAACTTGGCATCAAGTCTAGTACACCGTGATTGTTTCTGTACGTATGTTTCCAATTGATTTTACTACCAGTGTGAATTAGATATTAACCATTTCAAAGGTCAGCGGTAGACGCTTTTTCCAAACGAAGAATTTGATTTATGGTAAGAGTGTCATGCGAAATATGAGAAATGGGTACTTCGATACTCCTTAGTGCTAAAGAGATGTGAGCCTTTTTTCTGTAAGTAATAGATTCTATGTATTGATATTGATCAAACTGGGGTGGCAATTATTCAGTGGTGGCCATTTCAGTTATCAATGGTCTGTCCGTGAACCTCTTATAGCAACGTGCTCACAAAACTTGGTCCTGAAGCTTGGTTTGGTTTATTAGAAAATTAGTTAGATAATTCAGCTTTCTTTCCTCTAGAAGATTGGTACTCAAATACCAGCGCACGGAGTACGTTGTCACATTGTAGATGCACACAATCACACAAAACGTGAAAATAACCCACCAAAGGACTCAGGAGTAAGGATACCCGGATCCACACGGTGCTGGGATAACAAACAACTGTGTCACGTGGGATATATTGAAGCAGACGACTTTTTTTTCAACGACTATGGCGAAGAAGAAATTTCCGTCGCTGGTTCGGGAGAGTTTCAGTTTCCATCTGGACCACGACCCTGAGTACTACGACGATGAGGACAACAGTAAGTAAACCAGTACAAAGAGCAGGGTGTATATAGTATCCATTTAGGATGCACTGCCATCTGCATATGTTAAGAAACAACTGATACCTCTACTCTCATTGACATTTACAGTAGAACTTCTCTATCTCGATTTTTTTTGTTATCTAGAGGTCAGTTAAGTCTCCTACACAGTTAGAACAGTACACATTATAGGCTATCTCCACGAATTCGAGATAATGAAGTTCTACTGAATACATAGACAATGTTATAGGTTGACAATAGTTTACTGCACACAGACATCGCACCCAATTAAAACTACACAGTGCAATGTATTTTACAACTACATATATGTATGTATATATTCTAAAATAATTAACATCTGGACACTTTTAAACTTAAACTATTACACACGGATAAGTTCTTCACTATCTTGAGCTGTAGCCTAATAAGTGATGTTATATAACTATGTTGCATGACATTGTAGTAGAAACAATTAGTTACACTATAGTATAGTAATATTTTAATGTAACTTCAGAATGGCATGCAAGTATATGGATCATGTCTTTTTTCTAAAATCAACATCCGCATCACTAAAGCAGAATTATAGAAGTTTGTTAGTTTTAATGTTTGTAGAAAATAGTCTCACAACCTCTCATGTGTTTTTACTCATCCAGGTTATTATGATTATGAGGCAAACAGTAAGTATCACTTATATCATCGCCCACCTGCCACGCCCACATAATCTAACAAGGGGTTGAGATAGTGTACCACACCCCGTTGTGCTTTGGCCTTTACCCCACATTCCTAGATTGTGGCCTTTGTTCGAGCTTTACCCCACACCCCACGTTCATATGACACCTATGGCTTATCGTGTTCAAATAATACACACAATGTGCCAGGTCAACGTAAAATGCTGTTTTCGTTGAGTGTCTACGTTTTATGGCAAACAAAATCGCGCTTTCATAATCATAATGTTTACGTTTCGTTACATGTATTCACAAGTTTCTTTTTGCTTACCATAAGTGGGATAGATTCATCGTAATTCGGTAGAATTCAAGAACTCAGTTTTCTATGCTGAATATTTTCCCCTAATAACAAAGACCCCTGTGAAATGCAATGTGTGTGTGTGATTTTTCTGTCACAAATTGCTAACACCTGATAATTGTATGTATCTTGCTTGACGCGGACTTGGTGGTGGTGTTCATATTAATAAAACCCACAGTAGGAACACATTAGCTCAAGATTCCTTATCTGGATATTAGTTTATTTCTTGGACAGTCACGTTTCTTTTCGACCACACATCAGTTGGTTATCGAGAACATTACTACTTCATACAACTTCCTGATAATCAGTTTTTACTGCATTCTCCCATCAGCTGAAACTGAATTTTGAAACGTCTATGATTACTTTAGAAAATATTCCATCGTTTGCCCACGGTACTCTCTCGCGCGCATTCGTAAACGTACCTTTTCACAGTTTCAATTTAATTTTTTTTTATTGTTTGTCATATGAATACGACCACCATGTGAGGATGAAACAAATCATGGTCTAGTTAACACGTGAGGCTAATTACATATAAAAAGAAGGAGAATGTCCTGAAAGTACGATTGATGCCAAGAAGAAAACGGCTGTGGTTGTGGAGTTCTTTTGCATACTGACCAGAACATGTTGTTGATATTACGGCTGACACACCAACTATGTTAACAATTTAATAACACATAAAGTCTGAAAGCTTTACATGGCAATAGTACATACTGCATTTGCTGCTGCCATTAGATAGTGAACCGTCCACAGCACCATACACTACTGAAGGTCATTAATTAATCGATGTAATTTATTGTAATCATCAGCGATATAATCGTTTTTTGTCAGATTCTGTATTTTTGTGGAGACGTATCTTGAATCATAGAAAAACGTAATTTTAAAATTTCACAATGTTTTATTAAATAGTTCCTTATAAATAGTTCCTACGTTTCAACACAATAGCAACCTCTCCAGGGAAAATATATACAATTCAATATATCACCGATACCTTACCGTTACAAACATCTTAGATTATCATGATCATGCAATACAATTACTCTGTCACTCTATTTACACTCGTAAAATTTCAACACTTGCTAAGATAATGTTTTCATGATCTCCTATCACATGCTGAGATCACGTGCACCAACTGATATAGAAATATTAGCACTCAACAAGGATATATATTCTGTCTTCACGTTGCTATCATCAAAGCATTCCAAGCCTGACCGCATGGTGCATATATTTATCTTCACTCTCACGTAAATGTGTATAATCTACGTGTAAATGGGGAAATGATACTTGCAACCACGTGGTTTCATGTATTACTCTGTACTGTATTACCTGCACAGAACTTGTGTAATATGACCACACTGTTACTGTCATCTACTGGTGTCAAAGGAGAGGTGGTCTCTTGATGAAGGTGGTCTTATTTCGAGGTTTCTTCTCTATAATATCTGGAAATTGTTCACATCATAACTTCTTCCAGTTAATGTCATCTTTTCCTGAACAGTGGATATATAATCTATTAGTATTTCATCACACACACTTTGTTTATTTTGAAGAATTCATTAAATCAAACCATTCAGCGAAATTCATGAAGGGTCCGTCAGTTTTCTCAATACCAAACCATTTCACAGAAATGAATGTCGAAAGATTACGTATCTCCACATGAAATATGACCACTCAGCTCTGTAAAGTTATTGAGGATAATTCGTGTACATATCTCCCTTTGAAATATGAGAAATCTAATGGCTGAGTTTACTACGGGTCGTGTATATAGCACGTGATAAGTCAGACGATTTTCGGGCACAGGTATTTCCATAATTTTGTCATAGCTCACTGATACCAACATTGAGTTATAAGAAGCAATACATAGCTAGAGAAATAGATATACGTATGACTAAGACAACAGGAATGGCAAAAATGGACACACATAATGCTGCAATAGAGCATGTCGACAAAAAACACAAGATATACAACTAGCAAGTTACATAAAGACAGAACACAATGGCATAGACAACAGCGATAGCATCAGAATGAGTGACATCCGACAAGACAAAAAAATGAACTCACCAAACCATTCCACTTTTTCATCCCGGTGCCAGCTCAGTGCGAGCCAAGCGACATTTGGCAGCCGCCAGGCGGCTCTGATCTCTGTGAGCAGGTGCGCTGACCTTTAGCGACCCGCTAAAGAGCAGACGACACGTCATCCGCCGCTAGGTGGCGCCGGCTAATGGGATATTTTCTCCGTCACGGTGTGTGACCCCGACCCCCTACACGGGGTCTGGCAGAGACGTGTGCTGGGGTTCGTGTTCAGAGGACCTCGGTATCCGAAATTTATATGCGGCCTCGCTGCTTCTAAACAGGCCAAGTAGGATTAGTAAAAGAAATGTAGAGAAATATGGGAGACAGTGAACAGAATTATAAGTTGATAGGCGAGGGCGTACATGTCACGATGTGTGTGACACCGTATTAAAAGGTTCTACAGTGAACACCGTTGGTCCATTTTAACTGAAGTTTTCACAGCAGTGTTAGCCAATGATAATAATCATCGCAAGCAGAAAAACCGTGCACACCACATCACTAAACATCAAATTACCGTCTGCGTCCTGAACAAACGAGGAGCTATCCCGGCATGCCACGGCAGCTTGGAAGAAGTTATTGCTTGCGTTGGTTTCTGTTTCGGATGGGCTATTCTTGGGCAAGTTGACGTACATTCACCCCGCACACAAGACACCACGCTGGCTCAGCAGGCTAGCCGTATCAACGCGTGCTAGGAACCATGCTAGAACCACCTCAACAAAACAATAGGTGTCAGTGGGAGTGTGTGGTTTGCTTGTATCTAGATGAGCTGTTTACTTCGTGGATCCTTTGATGTGTACAAACCAAAGACAAAGCAACAATACCCTCAATTAGTAAAACAAGTCAGCCATGCTATAGACTGTGTCGTATACAACACAGCCGGGCAGCTTCGTTCTTCAGTGTATTTTGGCTGGAGTTATATGCCAACAGAAACCCGTAAGTGCTCTTATGGGTATTAACTTCTATGTGTCTGTGGACAGATTTTGGCTTGGGCACATCAAACATAACAGCAAACATCACATGCCATTGCATTCAATCCTTATGATCAAAGTAGAGACGTGTGCACACATATACCGTTGTATACCCGGATAGATGAGTCTACACAATAATAGAGACATACACAGACAATGTATACAGTTCATAGTAAACAAACATGTTAAAATACACAAAGTGCCTGCATACACGTGTGCCACGTTTTTTGGTAGATACACGTTGTTGTCTGAGAGGTAACGTTGGCTTGGATATGGCTTAAACTGTACAAAATGTTACCGTTAGCATGGTTTTACTTGAAACCTGGGAGAGAGAACTCAAGAGTGGCGGGTTTCGTTATATTTTGGCAGGTTTTAGAATATGCTCTACAAACGTCCTTGTCAGTAATAACATGGTATGAAAATCATGAAAATATGAACAAGACGACCAGGGAACGTGTGAGCCCCAACATAGGCAGCCTGACAACGAGACCATGAACTTTTGAAATATACGGGCAACGGGCCATTGATTACTTAGGTTCTATTTTGTATCGTGGCAATAAATTGTAATATCGATTGATTACCGACACTTTTAAATAGCACAATCGGTACAGATGTCAACTTTTTAGAGTTTGATAAATAAAAAAAGATGTGTTTTATGTTAAGCAATACACATATTGCACCACAAGCTATCAGATGTGTACATAAAATCTTTAGCCGTAGACAGTTGTATATCACTAGATAAGTGACTTTTAGCTATTGCAAAGCATTGCCGGTTTATACACCATCATACCAGGAAGGACGAAGACCTTCACGAAATGGACCAGCATACTAATATGGACTTCATATTTTAAAATCTAATATGCTAGTCAAATTTTAGAAGAATGTATCAAAATAAGCTATTACATGGCTGGAAGATATTCTTCTAATGTGATAAATTGTACAATTATGCTATGTTTGAATATCTTACCGATACAGTAATAAACACATTACTAGGTATTCTTTTAGCATTTATCCAGTGTTTAACTGTAATAAAACAATAGGGTCCACTATGGAAATAACTTATTGTTTATAGCAAAAACATTTAGTGCTCCCTGTTTATAATCTCATTGTAGTGTTTCAGTCATTTTTTTATTATCATTCAATTTATCCTATTAATTATTCATTGATGCTTTTATGGTAATGCTTTTACTTGATTTTTGTACAATGTTATCATAAATGAAATATCTGAATCTGAATCAGAAAGCCGCTATTGTCCAATATCTGCCTATTATCGCTCAACTTCCGGGCGTAGCTTTCCGTGCCCTGGCTCAAGTCACACTACACATCTCTGGGGACTATTTCATTTTTGAAATGCAATATGTTTAAGCAATGCATCTCTGCACATTTGCTATGGCAGTTCTGCAGGACCACTGCTGGGTCTCTGATGCAGACCACCAACGTGTAGTACAAGTAGAGAAAAATAAGAGGTGTCAAGGACGCCCATAACAGTTAGAAACCTGATGCACATTATATCCTGCAAATGTCAATGCACCACCTTGTGCTATACATGCTACAATTACTTGCATGTTAACATTTGCATCACTGAAATGAGTTATAGTTTAACCTCCCACTAATGCTAAACAGTTAACCTGTACTACAAGCAAGTGTTGTCAGTGAATCTCGTAAAATGGTTACCACTGGAGAAATAAGTTTACATTGAGGTATTTACGAATGTGCTGACAGCCAGCTCATGGAGTAACATTTTCTATAATAGATAAAAATGGTAAAGAATATCATAATAAATATTGTAGGAATAATATTCTATTTTATTTCTTATGCCGGACCTGCAAAAAAGTTTTAAAATGCGGATTGGTTTACTTTATAATAAATGCTTACATATACATGTACATGAAAATTGCATTTTTTTTAGTCTTGACAGAGTAAGACATTTTGAACATATCTTCTTTGGGGATTAGGTGCAATTATTAGAGGTTTAATGTTCACATAAACATGGCGAGTCGCTCAAATGATACAGTACAGTGTAGTGCGTATGCATATAACATATAAACATACTTTGCTTTTCTAATCATGGGACCTAATCCCCAGTTTAGGAATGTTCAAATGTCTCATTCTGTCTCTGACAAAGACTGAAATTTGCCATTTTTATGTAAGTGGTTATCATAATGCAAACCAATCAGAATCTTATAGATGAATTACCATGTAGATCCGGCAAAAGAAACAGCATACATATCATTCATAAACTTCTATATTCAGTAAACTGTTTTCAGTCATTATTGAAAATCTCACTCCGTGAACTTGTTGTCAGCACATTAAAACTTTAACTTTGTTATTCAAGAGATATTGGCATAATTGCATCCAGATATTTGTGTGAGGTTTTACACTGCTATAATCGCCGTGACATTTTCCGTGCTGGCCTACATGATTGTGTTCAAAGCTGCCCCCTACTGCGTCAATGATACCAGCTCACAAGTTCTCATAGCTTCCTCCAGTAGGGGGCCTGGTGGGGTTAATGTTAAAATAGTATCAGCTACAGAGTGGTACCATTCTACTTGAACCAGTTTGTTGCTTTTTACTATATACAGTAGAACCTCCAATTGAAACCACCTCTATTGAGACCACCTCGACAACTTTTCACAGTCTCAGACCTTCACCAAGCGACCAGAATAAACCTCTGTATAGAGACCACCTAACACTGTTCCTGAAGTTGGTTCTAATATAAGTTCTACTGTACCACCGTTCTATCAATTTTTACAATCATAATGATACTTTAAAAGAAGAGGCAAAAACTAAAACCAAAACCACCGAGGTACCTCAACCTCCAAGCTTGCTCAGTTTCAAAACCTCATCCATGTTACATGGCCACCCCTACATACCCACTCGGCGTCACCAAGGATAGCAGTCACAGTCAAGCTGTTGGTCCACAGATATCTACTGGCTGCTAGTCATATATCTGGAAAAGGTAAACAGGAGCTTTGCCCTGTTTGCTGCTAAGTACCAGAGGATGTCCACCATTCCTTGGTTTTCTGTGAGTCCATTGGGCGGCAGAGAATAAGATACATTGTCCAACTTCAAAATAGGGTAACAAAAACTTTCTCCACCCCCCGTTATAAGCAAGTACTGCTGAGTGGTACACTCAACTGGTACTCGATCCGAGTATGTTAACTTTAAATACTGATAATATTTTAAAAATTGATGAACTATCTAGACATTTCATTTTCAATCTACATCTCCAACGATCTGTAGCATTAGGTGCGATTCCAAACCGGGAGTTATGACGGCAGCGCACTTTATTAGAGTTACGTTTTATGAAATGGCAGTTAGATATCATCTAGTACTATACTATAAAGTTTTACTAAAGTAGAGGCCAAACGAAGATTCAAAGATCAAAGAAGAAAATAAGAAGAAAAGCGAAGACAACAAAAGCAGTTTATCGAACAAAGAAGACGGCGCGCCTATTACAGAAAGGCGGAAATTCAGTCAAAGAAAGAAAAGAAGATCATAATTTATGTATAATGATAGTCTCTTACTCTGACAGTGACGACCACCATTATAAACAATACTCATCTTCAATGGTATCACCATGCATATTCATAGAATAAAATATCAATAAACAATTACAAGAAATATGATTACAGTAATAGACGCTCCCATCAAGACACATCAAGACAACCTGAAAAGAGAGATCACCTCTATAATAAGAACATTTCTTCACCGCCCCAAGTCTTCGTAAAGAGACCAGCGTTAACCCCCATAAAAAGACCGTCTCATCACTGCGACCACTTGGTGTCAGCACTCTGTGTGATCTCTCTTCAAGGTTGCACTGTAATCGCGAGCCACGGATACTATGCCGTTCTTTCTCTTTCAACATTCGACCCCTTGACAATTATAAACTGCTGGCTCACTAATAATATAGGCCTGACCTACAAGATGAATGCCACTGAGAATAATTGCCTTTCAATTTGTGTGAATGTTCCTCTGACACTGAGTGATAGTTTTGTTGTCTGGTTAGGTCGGGAAACAAACTTCAGAAATTTGAACTTTCATTAAAACTGGCAGCTGCGATGTTCAGGAGACTCAAACAGCACAAACTTCAAGCACAGAAATACGCAGATACGTATGTTTAAAAAGGCAAACACATGACATTTTAGTGTAAAACCGGCAGGTGCACATACATCTGACCTTTATTCAAGACTTTAAAATAGTGTTGTGGTTATCATATTGCACTACTCTCGGCATATGCCCATCATGTTGTCACGAACGGTGCACGGAGATAGCTGATGCAGAGAATGGGGTCGAACGCAACCTTGCTGAAATCAAATGGTGATGCTATTTGAAATACAGTGCATTTACCAGGCATTTAGTTATGTTTATTGCTACACATGTTTAACATGGCCGTATAAGAGTACTTGTTTAAATATGTGTTTGAAGCAATACAACTCAGCCAGTAAGTGGACATCTAACAAAGTTGTTGCCATCAAATCGTGTGTTAAGTGATTTCTTACAATAATTCAAAAAAGAGTTCTGACACATTCTGGTTTTCAGAAAAGTGAGACACAAACAGTGGTGCTATATGCACGAAACCTCTCAGTGATTATAGGGACAATTGTTTGGGGAAAACGGAGGGAAGCGGGTGTCACTACCCTCTTCCTGAACCTGACAGTACAAGTCTATGCTGCCAGTCACGTTTCCACGAGATAGTTGGCATTGGGGATTGGAAAGAATTCATGACAGTAGCGCTCATGTTTTGAGGTTTTGCTTCAGTGCATTGTTCTGACGGCTCACCTTCAACATTGCGGGTCGTACATGGGAGAGAATCTTAGATTTGTGAAGCTTGGTCCTGCATTTAAGAGTACAACAAATGTTTCACTGTAACTCCTGCTTTGATAAAAAAAGTCATAGATCTATGTAGGGAAGAGCGATAACCGTTATATTAGGTGGTCTACAGCTACATTGATATGCGAGATATCAAATATAGAAAATACTTAAAAATTCCTCCTCACCATTGTGAAGTATTCTGAATGAAAACGTTATATGAGCGATGCCACGGTATATATGTAGCAAAAATGTCACGTTTCTCTCACTTGTATTTTAAACGTATGAACAGAGGAGAAAAGGTTAAAACAATTATGACAAAATTCAAAATGTACTACATCCGGCTATGGCATTAGCTTCAACTGTTTTCAAAGCAATGAAGTGGTATTCAATAGAACTAATCTCTTGTGGCAAGAACTATCGGCAACTACAAAGCACCTCTGTACTTATTTTAGCTTCTGTGTTGACAAGCAAAGCATTCAGTGCACAAAAGAATAAGAGAGGCCCTTGGGGCAGTCCTGACGTTCGTATCTCTTACTTGGGGCCTGCACTCCGATTTACAACGTGCAAAATGATATGAGAACGGGTTCAGTGCACATTAGCATGTGATGTAACACCATAGGCAGATCCAGGGGGCGCAGCTTTCCTTAAGCGCGCCCCCCTTTCCAAAAACCTGGATCTGCCATTGAACATTGTTTCTGTAGGAGTATCATTTAGTTCACGAATAAAGGAGAAGATAAGGATGGCGGACATACAACCAAGCAGAGTCGCGACTTTTACACAAACTGGAATTTTTTCTTCTCAAATCTGTATGCCCTAAGTTTTAACAGGGTTTAATAAGCTTTATGGGTAGTTATCAGTATCATAGTGGAATTTGAAAATCTAATGTATCTCAATTGATCCTCTCAAATCGGATTTAATGAGAAACGTTCATTATAGTACCGTAGTTTGAGTAAACAAATGTCATTCACGCTAAGAAAACAAAACAAAATAAAGAAACAAACATTATGAAACAAAACACAGTATGAACCCCACTACAGCACAAAGTAGTCAAGTAAGTCTCCGGTTATCGGTGTGGATGGCCGCTCTCTGTCACGTGATACAGATGCTGGATTATCTGTGAGCCGGCGGCAGTGACGTCTGTCGTGTCGAGGCCGCAAGAGATCACTAATGGAATACTGGACTGTAATAGTATCGTGGCGACGTTTTAAGGGAGCGTTCACAATTGACGTCAACCACATTTTGGCCCTTTCTGACCCCCCCTCCCCCCTCGTCAACTTTCGTCAACTAAATGAGACCCCCCCCCGCGTCAACTTTCGTCAACTTAATGACCCCCCCCCCTTTTTTTCTTTATCACCACTTTTTACCTTCTTCCACAACTCAACAGCGTTCTTCTGGATGTCGCTTTTGTGATTTTGTGGATATACTTTTTAAATGCTGATATAATATTTTTATTTTTATTTCTATCCATTATGATACGTATTATTACACTGAATCATTAAAAAGCACATGGCGTTTGAAATAGGTCAGCAAATCACATAAGAAACAGTTGAGTTCTTCATTACTTTAAAAATATTTTGCTAATTTGTTTTGAATGAAAATGTGAACCATTATGAGCCACACAGTTTCTTTCATATCCGTGCTAACTAAGATGGCCAAACCGGCTTAATCACCGAATCAAGCTATTCGCTTTGACTTATATGATATCACAATGTTCTCATTCTATTCTTCTACAAATGTTGCCAGTGTTACTGGTCAAGTATAAATTTAGTCCTAAATTGGTAACTTTACTACAGAAGTTAAGATACAAATTTAAGTTAGTTCAATGTACAAAGCTGGTGTCAACTTGCCAACCCTCACCTCCCACGTCATCCAGTCAACTTTTCAGGTGCCCCCGCCCCCTCCCCTGTCATGTTTTGCCAACTTTTGATAACCAACCAGAGGCTTTTAATCCTAGAATTGGAATTCAACGTCAAGTGATCATTCATAAGACTTACAGACTCTGTTTACACTTTTTTATGGTTTAACGCCGCAATCTATATCCAGATGGTTTGAATAGTCCTAGGATGCTTATAAATTTCAATCCAGTAAAACACAAAGACACGACGTAAATTAAGAATCAGGTCACATAAATGAATAAATTAAAAAATATAAATTATGATAATTCTCTCTCTGGTGAAACATTTCAGAGGTCAAACTGACATCTGCTACTCAGAATGACTTCAGTACAGTGGGTCGTCAATATATAGGTTGGTGGCCTCCCAATGCAGTATCTTGTGTAGTTTACTTCAAAAGTAGTGCAATTAGACGACAATACCAATGTAATTGTCTGGCTCCATAGGTGTTACGTATATAGATATTTACATTTCACATAATCTAAATCACCTACTGTGTTATTAAAACAGCAACATGAAAATGAAGTGGCATAGTAATGCTTTAAAATATTTCATTCATCTCAAATAACATTGCATACGTTATATAATGTTACCACAACTACTAAAACCTACAGAAGAAAGTGTAAATATCTAATCAACTAAATGCAAACATTGGGTAAAAACACAATGGTTGCAAGTGGCTATCAGTGAGTGTTTAGTGCGTGTATACTGGCGTATGCCTCTCTGTTGTTGATAGTACAGCTGCAGGTGTTGCTATCTAGACATTCCTGGAGATCAATCAGATGAAATGGTTTACGGCAAACGGCGGTGTTATCAAACACAGTGATGTGTAACGAATGGTTCAGACGGTGTTCTGTAACAGAAGCTGGTATTACAATACGGCAAGAAGCCTTGCTTTGGTCCTGTATAGTGTGGCAGACATGGCACATCTCAACTTCACATGAACACTCCGCAAACACTACATTGTTATTAGGGTCCGGTCATTTACAATTTGCTGTGTGTGTGTGTGTGGGGGGGGGGGGTGATCAGGCAGATTTTTGAAAGATCCGAGAAGGAAAGTGCGACCCCCCAATATATTACAAAATAAAAGTCCGACCCCCCCCCCCCCAGTAATTGAGAAATGAAAAGTATAACCCCCCAATCCGTCCAAGTGAAAGTCATTGAAATTCATATTTTTTCAAGATCCTGGAAAAGTCATTGGATTCTGTAAAGAGTCATTGAAAAAAAAAATGAAATTTAATAAAAAGTTATTGTATTCTGGTTAAATTGGTATTTTAAAAGGTGAATTTTGGTTAAACTTGTAATTTAAATGGTTGTTTGATTACGGATAAAATTCTGTTATATTTGGCACCTTGATATCTTCCAAAGTATAATTTTTGCATGCTTTGCACAACACTCACACACAAAATGATATAGAAAATTTTCTATTTTTGTAGATGTCTGAAAAAAGAAGAAGAATAGAACTCAATTAATTACATACTATTGTCATCTTAGCTCTTTACATCGGCCCTATTTAGATGGAACTTGGTATCTAGAAAAATGTCTTGGAAAAACTAAAATTTAAAATAAAATCTTGAAAAGTCATTGAATTTTCCTGGGGTTCATAAATATGAATTTTGGAATGACTGCATAACTCTAATTTAGATTCGGACTCTGAGATTCTACCATGTCTACCACTTCCCATGTTTTCATCATTGTCACACTCTTTTTTTTAAATTCCTTCGATTATTTCTCCTGCAGGTAGTCTGCCATATAGTCCATTATCAAACATTTAGATTTGTGTTTGATTATAGTTGTCTCAAAAGCACAAAATAGTGTTGGAATATCAATATAGGCTATTATTTCAAATTATGTCTGATAAAGCATTATTGTACAGTGCCTTAGCCAGGAGTGCAAAAGATGGGAGGCAAAATATGTTGAACGAGGCAGTGCACAGCTTTTCTAGGGAGGTTGGGGGCATCCTCCCGCAAGAAAATTTTGGAATTTAGACCCTTTTTCATAGGGTCTGAATCTATTTAAATCAGAAAAAAACTTAAAATCCATATGTCATAGCTAAGTTTCATTCAGGGTTTCATCGACGAACAATCCCTCCAAAACATTGGAATCAGTTCCCTCCCATGGCCCATATGTAGCTATGGCACTTGTAGCATTATCATATGTGACTTTATGTCTGATTATGACCATTAGTAATGCTGGTATAATAAACAAAATAGAAATAAGTATGAGATACTTGGATTGAATAGCACCTAAAATTGTCAAATGACATTTGTCAATGAAATCTTTCTTTGTTTTGCAAGTTTCATGCGATTGTGCTTGCGCTTCTTCTTTCTTTTACCCTCAAAACCAAAAGTATGACCCCCCAATGGTCTTTAATTTGAAAGTATGAGCCCCCCTATGACTTCAATTTTGAAAGTATGACACCCCCCCCCCCCCCAATATCTGCCTGATCCCCACCACAAATTGTAAATATCCGTGCCTTATTATTTTTTTTAATTGATGACGCAATAAATGGATAAATAATGTATCATCCCCGTAGCTGAAGCAAAGTTATTAGAGAACTCTCTAAATATCTTTGTCAGAACGAAAATCTTAGATGAACCTCTGTTTCAACGAACTTATTGAACACACAGATTTTAATTTTTTAGTTGCATACTGCAACATTTTCACATATGCTTATGAGATATTTTATCACATTTATGATAATTTCGAATAAATATTTGATTTCAAACCTTTGTTTTTATCATGTAATCATATTTGTCAAGATTATTGATGTATACCGCGTGTAAAACGCATTTTCAATTTTATACATAACGCCCTCATCAATAAACCAGCGTACAAGGAGTGAATAACTGTCACCTATAAGTGTGATATATAATTTTGCTAAGCAATGTTTGATTGCAAGCTTAAAGAATAATACTCGCATATATACATTTGTAATACTGTTTAACTCACCTCTTTGATGAGTGAAACTAGATCAAATTAATGATATTGATTTACGCATATTATATGATATGATGCTATTAACTTGCTCATATTGACAAACTCCTAGTTACAATTGAGCCTTGGTAACACCACAAACCATAATCACATATTCATCGAGTATAATTTAGTTCACAGATCTATTTTGAAAAGAGATCGTAAGGGATGATGTACATTTTGTCACGCCCCGCAAAAGTGGACCAGTGTTCCACCTGGCGGGGTGGGGTGGGGGGGCACTAAATTAGTGCTGTTCTTGTATAAAAGCTGAAATGCTAGTGTCAATGCTGTCTAAGGGTTAAAAGTTGGTGTTAAGGGCCGGGGTCACCTGACCACGTTTTTTTGGTGTGTTTCCGGATTTTCCCCGTTTTTGCGCTAACTGCCAAGGCCAGGGGTTTTTTTGAAAAAAGGGGCGAACCAAGGTTATCTTTTTCTTAAGGTTTTTTTGGGGGGGTAATTTTTAAAAGTCCTTTAAATTTAATCCGTTAAACAAATTTTCAAGAAAAACAAACTCAATAATCAAAAACCAATTTTTCTCCCCCAAAAGGTTTTTGGGTTTTTTTGTTTTAATTTTTCCCCCTTTTGCCCCGCCAATTTGGGGGGGAAAAAGGCCGTGGGTGCACCCCCAAAGTTGGATTGCAAGAAGACTTGCGGTGGAAAAACCGCCTGTTATTTCCTTCCCGAGGCATGAACTCGGGGTTTTTGCTAGTTTGCTTTTGGAGCAAAAATAAAAGGGAAAAAGGGCTGGGTTTTTTTAAGTTCGTCAACTGAGGTTTGCTGGTTTTTGCACACCTGGTGCCGACTCAGTACCGCTGACCTTATTATTGGGACATAAAATATGATGGCTGCGCTACCAGGCACGTGAACAGGCCTAGGGCTGACTCGGTGGAAGCCTCCGATAAACTCCAGCCCTCATGAGACTGGCAGGGTTCCTGTTGTTTCCCACAATCTCCAAGTTTATGAACTGTTTGGCCTTCGACGATATCGACTTATGCGCGTGAAAACCGTAACATGATGTTCGACCTGTCATTTTTGCTCCACATTACACACGGTTTCCGCCATTCTTACCACTGCCGACTTGTGAAATGGCAGTGTTATGCCAATGTAATCCGTCCTTGGTGGAGCGGCTCTCTACTCTAGCTATTGCAAAAGACCATTACCTGAACATTTCACAGTAGAGCATAACAATTTTCAACCTATCTAATCTTACCGGTCTGCTGCATTGCACTTTTGAAAGAAGTTCCTCTGTACGTGTCAATGGACTCTTGCTGAGTGACTCGACTCATCACCTGGGCTATTATTAGCGGCGTCTGCCATCACAGCGACACAAAGTACTCACTCGAGCCACTCAGCACTACACAATAACGGCTGTACATAAAGTAAACAACCTGCTCGCCCATTGAGTTAAATGAATGTCTGGCAGAGGGACATTCTGCTGGAATCGCGACACTTTTCAATGCGTTAGGCCACGAGAAAGGCATGTACATTTAGGGCGAAGGATTCTTCTGTTCCTACGTGGTCATTTTTTACGACTACTGTGGCACATTTGCGCTGGTTTCATTTATCAGAAATGCCAAAGGTCAGTGTCAGGGCCGCGTATCAGTGACTTATTTTCTGTGCTGCAGGCGAGAAATGTGAAGTGACAACGTCCTTGCTCTACTGACAGAGACCACGTAGCGGAGGTGGGAGGGATTTCATGGACTCATGGGGTTCTTAGGGAACGATCGCTGAACTTTTTTTTTATCATACTACGGTATATTTTTTAAAATATTTTCTTTCAGCAATGCAATGAGTATAAAAAGGACTTTTTCTTTTGCGGGAGGGGCGGGGTCACTCAACTTTTAAAAATGTTGATGAGGGAGGTCGGTTAACCTTTTCTTCGAGCCCCCGAAAATGGACGACCCCCCCCCCCACCCCCCCGTTATTCATGAACACCTTCTTACGCAAAAACCTATAAAGCCAAAAAAACCTATAAAGGTAAGGTATTCGAGTGAGGGGGCCGACCCCTGCGCCCCTGGATCTGCCACTGTCCAGCTTTATGAGAAGACGATACTACTGTGCACAGAACAGCTTTCACATGCAAACGTTTCACACAACATCCGCCAGGTTCACCGAATCACGTGATACACTGAAAAAACATGGCGGGTGCATTGTGAAATGTCCGTAATACGTTTTTCGTTTTATGTCCAGCTGTAGTTTAGTGTTAGCTTTGCTCCTGTATCAGCTGGGATGTAGTAGCAACAATAAGGTTACGTCAACACCGGGCTTTAGTTATTGTTCAACCGACACTTCTTGCTATCATATCTATGGGCACTGAGATAGGCAAAGGTCTCACTTTCTGCAATATGAGATTATACCTTATTCCTAGAGATTGTCCCCCTCCCCAATCCCAGCAATGTCACATTATGAAGATCTCTGAATTCTGAGTGAGGCAAACTCTTTATTATCACATTTTTGTTCTACTGAAAGTTAATTGAATGAACGTTTATATTTCCAAAGTTTGCTTGTGAATTCAATTCTACTCTCACTGCTATACTAAGCAAGCTCCCACCACTGTATTGACACAGCTATGTCAATATAGTGGTTGGAGCTTGCTTGATATAGCAGTAGTGAGAATAGAATTTAAAGTTAATTGAATTTCCTTTGAATTGAAAATACATATATTTGAGGTCATATTCAACACGGAGCGGCCCTCAAGTCGCGATATGGGAAATCCGTTCATACCTATTGTGCAGACCTCTCTATAGTGTAATACAATATGCATGCACTTGCTGAGTATAAATAGTGCTTTATCAGACGGTGAGTGCGGGAGGAAAAAACAGTGATACGAGGAATAAACACAGACGGCGATTTGGGCGTACCCGGGCCGCACAAAGTGTGTTAATTGCAGAGCCGACATTAATGTGTGTTTTTTTATTTATTAAACCAGAGCAACAGTCTTGACTACAATCACATCTGAGAGATTTTACCAGGGCTCATATTGTATTAACAAGAGAGAAGTGCTGGGCACCCGGGGGTGGAGGGGTGGGGCGGGGGTAGCTGCTCTCGTTGGCATCCATGGATATTTTATTTCAAATATTGCATTGCCCAGTGTAGATTGATGTGCATGATGTGGTCCTAACCTTTCTCACAAACACACTACCACGTGGCTATAGCGCATTGTAAGCACACAGATGCATGCACAATCAGAGATTTTGCAACAATGTACACATCACGCAGATCAAATTACCAATTATTCCTACACACCGGTGATCCGTTTCTAACAGGAATGTTTTCGAATCATCAACAGGCGTATTACGGGTTTATCAAATAATAGTGCACTCGTTCGCGTTTGCATAAGCTCTATTCTTTATTAAGAAGAATGTTCTGTCACAATGCTACGTAATGGATTTTAACGTTTTGTTTTACGTAATTGAACAAAACGCATGTAAGATCATTGATTTAAAAATATTGTTAACAAAATCCAACCAAACTAACTAAAACTGACACGTGTCACGTAGAACACAGACTTACCCGCACTGCAACTTCAAAACACATCTATGTCTGGGGTCACATTGTAATAGCACTAGCGGGCCTTTACACGGGTGTGTAGTAACCCCAACTCCTCGCCTTCCATCACAACTCATTACGCAAATTTAAGCCAGCAACAACTAAACGCACGTGGAACCCATTGTGAAATGGCTGTGTTGAACGTGAACCAGGTTCTATACTGAAAGCAGATGCTCCTCTGTTAAATCGGACTTTTTGAAATGCGTGATAGCTTTGTAATAGCTGTGACAGAACTGCTAGTCATGATGACTGTCCGCTGTGTATACCACTGCTAAATCATCTACCATTTTACAGTGTAACCTCCAATTAGGACTACCTCACTTTTACCACTTGTCCAGTGTCCCAACCCTTAATAAAGACCAATGTGAATGAAATCATGAGCCTCTATAAAGAGACTGACTCTTTTGAGACCATGTCCCGGACAGCCTCCAGTGTGGTTTTCAGCAATTCTAGTATGTAAGGGCATTGAATTGTACATGTATTGGCATTCACATCCCTATACATGACCTCACGTGCACGGGAGTAACAGCAACCTCAGCCTAACAACAGACATTGCATTGTTCCAAGCATAACTCCCTGCCTTTTCTTCATTTAATGCATGCATGAAATATGAGAATTTAGAATTATTGACTTGAAAATTAACTTTGATGATAACTATTAACCCATACATGACAAAAGTGTAGTTAACACTGAATAGTAAGATGTGATCTTTGATATCTTATAGTTGTTGTATATGTTACCATTATTTCGTAGAGTAGTAGTTCTGTAATGTTCAAACTAGTATTGAAAAGTAGCCGTCCAAAATGAACTTCTTTGGCCGTTTTGCACTAAACTGAGCACTCTGTAATGACCATCCTCCCTCTTTCAGTCCCCACCTACTGGTTCTCGGCACGTTTCGGAGTGACGCTGCTGGGATTCTTCGGCCTCGTCAACATGAACGCCCAGCGTGTGTGCATGAACGTGGCTATGACGTGTATGATCAACCAATCAGCGCTCGCAGTGCCCGTGAGTGATCAGCCAATCAGAATTAGTCGTTTATATGTAAAACAGACTGTTCAACAATGTGCTCGATTCAATTCAATGGTCGATCTTGTTGTTTTATCTGTCTACTGGTCTTTTATTTATAACAAAGTTATTTAACTTGTCAATAGCTAGTATACTTCATATTTGTCTTGATTTTGGCTTAGTCCACTTATTAAAGATTGTTTTAAAACTAGTGTTATTGGTTAATTAGAATTCAGAATTTAATCAAAATTTATAATTTTATCTATTTAAAAAAATCTCACCATTTTGATTATGGCCACAACAGGTATTTCCTGAAATATGGTGTTTTATTTATCTTCATCAAAGAGCTTAATATTCCTTAAAGTTCAAGTCTACTGACACTCGCTTACCGTCTCCCTGACCACTTGCAATCCAACAAAAACTAGCTCTAGCTTACAGCAATCTCACCCTATTACATGATACTGAAGTTAACACAACATGCTCAAA
Source organism: Streblospio benedicti (assembly GCA_019095985.1). Taxonomy (NCBI): domain Eukaryota; kingdom Metazoa; phylum Annelida; class Polychaeta; order Spionida; family Spionidae; genus Streblospio; species Streblospio benedicti. The sequence goes on along the minus strand of CM032668.1, from coordinate 18,238,385 downwards.
AGTAGACCCAAGCAGAGAATAACCCAACTCAAAAAACACACATCTAGTGGCCTCATCATGCATTTCTTGAAATACGGTCTTTTATTTATCCTTATTAAAGAGCTTAGTATTCCTTAAAGTTTAAGTCTATTGTCATTACATATTGCATACAACATCTATTATTCTGTATGATCTTTAGATTACAATAACCTCACCGCATTACACAATACTAAAGCTAACACAACATACCCAAACGTAGACGCATAGAGAGTAGGATCCAACGTACACCTGGTGCCTCCTGACTTCAGCAACCCACGGACATCACCCCGCACCCGGCGGTGGCGGCCGCGGCGGCCACAGAGCCGTACAACCTGACGGCGGCGGGGCTGCAGCCCGGGGGCAACGGCAGCCGGGGAGGGGGCGGGGATGGTGGCGGGTGGGGGCCGTGGGGTGAGGACGACCGCACGGCGCGCTGCACCGGCGACGCCTACGACCTGTTCAAGATGAACATGACCATGCCGAAATACATGTTTGTGAGTACTTCTAACATTACCATAGCACTGTTTCAGGCTCAAGTATTCTGTTGTTTGTATATATTTAGGACTGTAGCCTAGTGTTCCTATCTTGGATTCATTAGATTCGAATATGGATGGGTTTTTTTCTGTTTGAGTGAGCCATATAATGTCTTTGCGCCACGCTCCCCGACAGTATCTAGCTAGTAACCGTATAGTATAAGTTTAACATCTTGATCTTTTAAACACATTGATTTTATACATCACATGACAACTCCCAGCCTACCCTCAATGCTCTAGCCTTCACACCTGCTACCACATTTCAGAACAATGCCTCTACGTGGCTGTCCTTCGAGTCACGTGAGTTACGTCTGCGGAAACATCTGGACCAATCATACTTCATCACACAACTGCCAATCGGCTGGATCCTTGCAGAGTTCATAGTGAGCCGCCACGTTGTCACTTCCGTGTCTCTTTTGTAGAGTCATCACGTGATCACGTTGTCAAGCCATGTCACTCTTCTTGCGCATGCGTGTTCCTATCTCTACTGTATACTCAGTACCACACTAAAATGTAGACATTCTCACCACAAAGTCACGAATGTTACATGTGAAATATGATGCACACTGTAAAGGGATCAAAGGCACCTTTTTTTGTCACTTATCACTAAATATGTAAAGAATCTGTGTTTCATAATCTTAAACAATGAAAGCACATCATTCATGGGTGATTTTCAAGTCAACTTTTCCGTATCTAACACATCAAAGAACGGTGTACAGTAGGATTATTAAATGAAATGTGAACGTATCATACGTAATTCTGCGCAGCCAATGCTTCTTACGTTCATTGTCTCTCTTTGTTCCAGCGCCAGCTTTCTGTCAGTGACAATGCTCTTTACCACTCTTGTGTTTGTTTCAGGTTATTGTCAGATTTTGTCAATAGTTGTAGTAGACTAGCAAGGATGTTTAGCCAAGTAATCCTGAATTTTCATAGCATTTTATCTAACTTATTATGTAATAAAATATGGGCATATACTTGACCTAGGGCTATATCATGATGAAAACATAAGAGTCTATGTTTCAAATGACAATATGATCCTATTACAACTTTGACATCCATTTCACTAGACAATCAAAAAATGACCATCACAGCACTGATTGTATAATTAAACTGAAACGTCTCCACATGTATATCAACTTGCACAATCGTTGTGTGCAGACACGAAACAATTAATGGAATTTTGTTTTATGACCCATTTAAATCATACAAGTAATATGTTCAAGTGCAATGCTACCAACCTCTGTCTGCAGGAGTATTGCAATACTGGCTAGGCCGTGTCCACAAGAGTACTGATGTACTAACTCCCCTGTGTCCACAAGAGTACTGCAGTACTACCTAGCCTCTGTCCACAGGAGGGCGAGTTCGACTGGAGCGAGACGAAGCAGGCGGTGATCTACGGCACGTTCTACTGGGGCTATCTGTTCGCGCAGATTCCGGCCGGCTGGATGGCCGAGAGGTTCGGCGCGCGCAAGATCTTTGGCTTCTTCATGCTCGCGGCTTCCGGTGGGTGTATTGACAAAGTGGGCAAAGTGACAAAGTAGATCTGCCTACCGCACGGTTATGGTCATACATCATAGAAAACTATACAAGGTTTTGATTGTTTTTAATTAAATGACAACTTCCATGGTAAATTTATGAAACCTTTTGTTGATTTAATTTGAGAAGCATCTTTAATAGAATAGATTTACTGAAGTATGTAACATCCAATCAATATGCGATTCCCAAAAAGGCTTTAACCTAAACATGTACACCTGGTCCATGACTGACCGGTCCTGTTATGTATCTCCCTGATCACTGACTGACCGGTCTTAACTCTCATGTACTGACCACTAACTGACCGGATCTCTCACTGACCACCTACTGACTGGTCCTGCCTTTCACTGACCATTGACTGACCAGTCCTGTCTCCCTGTGACCACTGACTGACCGGTCCTGTCTGCAGGTGCCACCCTGCTGCTGCCCCTCGGCTCCCGGGTTCACTACTTCGTGCTGCTGCTGCTCAGGTTCATCTCTGGCGTGGGCTGTGTGAGTACAGAGGTCAGAGGTCAACTGACCATAAAAGTACCGTATATAAGCAGTGGGCGTAGCAAAATTAGGTACTTTCATGTTTGGGCAAGTTGTTGCATGTAGATGTAGGTTGGTTGATATGATTAGCTTGATGGTCATCTTGTCTAACCTTTTGTCAAACCCTACCATTTTATATGTCAAGGTTTTTGTAACAAATTGACGTAGTAGTCTATAGTAAATTAGTAAATCTAAATTTAACGATGAGCTTCCACCATGTTTACTAGAACCAAGCACCCGGGCTGCAAAGTATAAAGCGATTAGAAAGGTTTCACTCTAAAGCGTTCATATTATCATGTACATCTACGATGACATGTATCTTAATTCTCAATACACTGTCACCCCACTGTCCAATGAAGTAGAACCTCTCGATTGAGACCACCAGTAGGACTGACATCAAGTGGCCTCAGTAGTGCGGTGGTCGTCCTTAGACAAAGGTTAATTTTGGTAGCTTTATGAAGGTTTGGGACAGAGAAAAGAGGTCTTATTATAGAGGTGGTCTCAATAGAGAGGAGTTGTTAATTGGAGGTTTTATTGTATCTGCAGGGCGCGGCGCTGCCCTGCATGCACGCACTGCTCGGCAAGTGGGCGCCGCCGCTAGAGCGCGCCAAAATGTCCAGCATCGCCTACTCGGGTGAGTTCAGCACGTGCGCACACACGCGCATATATACACACACACACACACGCACGCGTACACGTACACACGCACATACACATACATGTACACGCACACAAATTGTGCATGGGTCCAGGACCTAAACATACTGCCACTTTTGGCAAAGAATTTCTGTGGTCAATATTAGATATAGATTGCAATGTATGGAAACCATTCTGTTACCTTTTACCATCATTATGAGTCGGGCATGTCCATACGAATGATGAACATAATTCTCTCCATCACTCTACTCTCGTTTGGATGCCTCCCACACTCAGACTGCAATCATCGTATCCTCTAGTTCTTTAAAACGTGTTTAAACACCGTGACATGACCTAAAAAGCAAGATAACGAGTGCTAGTTGTCATATGTTTATTTATACTTTAAACATGACAATAAAAGTTCAAATTTACATTTTGAGCTTTCGGCAATTGCTCTTGCCTTGTTCACAACAAATGATGACGTCATAGGTCGTCACTGTTGACGCGGGCGAATCCCCAGCTGCTTGTCCCTTCCCCACCCCCACCCCACCCTCTCGAGCTCGAAAGCTCCAAATGTAAATCAGAACTTTTATTGTCCTGTTTAAAGTATAACTAAACATATGACTGTCAGATCCAGGATAAATGAACTTCCATCATACTAAGTCCTAGTCCCCATCCTCTATCAGGCGTGGTTCTGGGCAGCATCATGACATACCCGGCCGCCAGCGTGCTGTGCGAGCAGTCCTGGTTTGACGGAGGCTGGCCCGCAGTCTTCTACGTCTTTGGTGAGTGCATGCTCATCTGTTCAAGTTTTCATGCATGTTCTTGTTTTAAAACTTGTTGTCTTTTACTTCTTCTTTTCTGTGTGTTTGGAGACAATATTATGAATTCAAAATTTCTTTATTTTCTTATTTCAAAATGGAAGAGCAATTTCAGGTAATTTATTAATAACTATTCCGACGTTTCGACACGTATTAAAGTGTGCTCTTCAGGGAAAATGTAACAGTTTATTTCTTGATCATTACTTTTCATAAACTGTTAAATATTCCCTGAAGAGGACACTTACGTGTCGAAACGTCGGGATAGTTTATATTAATAAATTACCTTAAATTACTCTTCCATTTTGAAATAAGAAAATAAAGAAATTTTAAATTCATAACATTGTCTCCAAACACACAGGAAAATAAAAAACATCTGTGTCGTCTAAAGTCAAACAAATTGCAAATGTTTTAAAACTGCACTTTGTTTGAACTTGTTTTCAGTGAAACCTCACCCGAAGCTTTCAGACATTCTCAGGTCTCATGCTCCGTGATCAATATTGGACATCATGAAAAAATGCAATGTGATTGCATTGTGGGGAAAACGTGAGAATGTCCCGAAGCTTCAGGTGAGCTGTCAACAAGAAATAGGTGCAAAGTGCAGTTTTAAAGCAAAGATATAGCAATATTGTGTGTAAGATTGAAAGTGCATACGTACTTTATCCAAATACTCAACCCAGTACAATCTTCACTGCATTAATTTTATTGTATCAAAATAAAGCGGGTAAAAAGAGGTACGCACTACTTCCTTTACACCAGTTCTCCTTCAGTCATTGTTAAGGAATTTTACAGATGAAACACCTGAGCTTAAAAGCACCTTTTCAAACTCCTGTTGCAAAAGGCAGACGTCGAGCTCACATTCTCTCACTTGTCCAAAATCCATTCACCAACATTGTTTTCCTAAATCTCCAGTCACCAATACATTTCATTGTCTTTCACCAATAACCAGAATTTGTAACTGAACAGGTTGCATCACGTTTCACACACTTAAATACAGACAACTGCCCTATTCACGCTCAAGATTTAAGGCAAATCACCAATCATTGCCCTCGTAATGAGCAGATCACCAGTCACCAATAATAGGTTCCATCACATTTCACAAACTTGAATACAGCACACACTTCACAACCAATATTTATGACAAATTACCAATCACATGTTTGCTTTATGACTCACTTGTGTGTGCAGGCACGTGCGGCTGTGCGTGGGTGATCCTGTGGATGATGTTCATCCGCGAGACGCCGTCGGACCACGGGCGCATGTCGGAGGAGGAGCGCCACTACCTCAACGAGACGCTCCGGGGCCAGACCATCCTCACGCCCCGCAAGGTCAGTGGACCTCTCTATTAGGACCATCCATGGGGATGACCTCAAGTGGTCTCATCGGAGAGGTGGTCTTTTGGATTGCTTTGTGAACGTTTGGGAGAATACACAATGGTCCTACTACAGAGGGGGTCTCAATATAGAGGTGGTCGTCTTAATCGGAGGTTCTACCGTATTTGCTGTGTCCATACGTAACCGAAATGCCTGGGTTTCTGTATACATGTAGGGATTGTGAACTGTGAAATACAAGTTATGTTTTAGACCATAGTCAACTGCAAAGACTGGGCTCACGCAAACAAGTAGATGTGATGGATGCGAGAGGTTTGTATTATGGGTACAATAGGTTTGCATTATGATCCATACGTGGTACGCTACATGCATAGTTGCATAACCCGGCTTACGCACTGGTGGTACATGTAAGACCGTGGCGATACCCATTAAATGGGCTAACAATCCCTAAGGCACATTCATATTCAAATGAGTAGAACTCTTCCAATAATAATCGTTTGTATGGTAAACATTGTATATGCATACCCTCCCGAATGATGATGTGGCCCATTATCATTGAGCAAAAGCAGATTTAACTTTGACCAGTTATGCCACATGAAGCCGGCCCTCCTGTTGTAAGCAAATGGACACTGTAACTGATATTGTTAAATATAAATATAAATGTACATGTACATGGGGTGGTTTATAGTCGTGATTCTAATGTGCCCTCACGACTTCACATTTTACACCAGGTCATTGGCACACTCAATGATCATCGGTTGATCACTTCTCGTATGCTTCCATCGGCAGCACATTCAGCGAACAATGCTAATCACTCACACAATCATTCATACACTCATTCAACCCAATGACCTGTACCTAATTAATGTGTAGGTGCCACGGAGCAGTGTGCAACTATTTAGGGATGCATTTGCTCAACATCTACCATCAGACTCCACCGGGAATGGAAACCACGAGGCCAACGCCCTATCCACTTGGCCATGGAAGCACGCAATGTCAACACATTTACACTGTTACCACAGACGTTCTTCATGGACTGGGTCCACCTGCTCGCCTCGCTGCCCTTCCTCGCCATCTGGGTGTCGCACTTCTGCTTCGAGTGGGTGCTCTACACGTACGAGACCTTCATCCCGGACTTCTTCATCAAGGTCATCAACCTCAACTACAAATCAGTGAGTGGCTGCTGTAGCTGTATATTATTTTAGTAATCATCTTTTGTAAGTCAGTGACATACCTATAAACCCAATCTTAATGAAAAACAACTTCCTGATTGTGTTATTGCAGAATGAAGCTATGGAACATTGGTGAACATATTTAGATTGTAATTATGCATAGGACTGTGTCAGCTTAGTTTAATTATATGAAGTGATAAGGTATACGCATAAATCAAACGTAAAACGAAAGCCCTGGCTCCCATGGTATCTGTGCCTGTTGATTATCCTTCTATAATGTAATTGTTGTAATGTCTATGGTATAATGTTTGTAAATGATATAGGTATACGTACCTCAGGCACCCTCCCATGATATTGGGGCCCATGCCCTCAGTCACCATTTCAGAACACAAATATATAATGATATGGTAATGTGTACTAGTATGTAAACGTGTGCTTTGGCTGGTGCTGTAGAATCGGTTCTTCGCCATGTCTCCGTACCTGGGCATCTGGGTGGTGATGCTGCTGTCGGGCGTGTGGGGCGACAAGCTCACGTCCCGCGGCGTCCTCCCCATCGTCATGGTCAGGAAGATCTGGCACCTCGTCGGTACGCACAGGGGCTGGTCCGGGGTTTCAGAAGGGGGGTGGGGAGATTGGGCACATTCACTAGATTGTGTGTTTATGATATGCCAACAAATCCGTAAATCCACAGCTTAATTAGAATTCTAATTTATATCAATATGAAATCTCATTATGACTGCAAAATGTTGACTATCAGCATTGTGAGATATCCAATATGGCCAACAGCAGATGAGTTGAATTCTTAGATGGTATGATTACTCGTATGTTACTGTATATTTGCGAGGAAATGATGGTATGTTACTGTTGCAGGTACGTGCGTGCCGGCCGCCATGCTGGTGGGGCTGTGCTTCCTGCAGTGCGGCCAGTGGTGAGTGTGATCCATGGACAATAATTCTTACGTGGCTTGGAATAAGAGATCACTTGTATAGGTATGAGGTATATAGCAGATAACATATAGGTTGATTAGTCAATAATTGAATCAAGTAATTGATAATTAAGTTAGTTCTTCGTTGAATAATCGGTATTACAAGACCACAATATGTAACATAAACACATCTGCTTTGAAGGCAAACAAATCATTCTATGCAGAATTGTGTATTACATCTTGAAGAGGCCCCTATTGTATTCAACGAGCCCATCAATTACAGCAGAATCTTTCGATTAGGACCATCAGTGTGACTGACCTCAAGCGGCCTCAATAGAGAGGTGGTCTCTATACAGAGGTTTAATTCGGTAGCTTTATGAAGGTTTGGGACCATGAAAAGTCTTCTTATTATAGAGGTGCTCTGAATAGAGAGGTGGTGATACCGTATTCGTTCTAATAACTGCACAGTGCACTTACAACGACAAGTTTAAAAAAAATAATAAGCCTACCCCAGCATTTTTCGCGGTTCATGCATTTTTATCTTTTATCGCTCTCTTTGACCATACAGAACATGATTTCACAACGTCACCAAGGGTGGTTATGTGATTATCGGAGTAATATCGGCGTATTAGTCTTACAATATGTCTCGAGGAAGTGAAATATTTGCAAACAAAATGCAAGAGTTGCTTGATTTAATCTGTGTAAACATGGGGTGTGTTATAAGAACAAATATGATAATCAGATATTTCATAGTCGTTACAATGTATTTTAAAAAAATCATAATTAATGGTCTCATGGGGCCAACGTCAGTTTGAAGGGTAGAGCTCCGTTAAATTGTCCCGTCGGATTTCGCGTGCAGTAAATCGTATAATTGAGCACGCCTATCGACCAATCACTGTAGAGTATCGGCGATGAATTAATAGAATGGATGTTTCCCTGTCCACCAGGAACCATAAAAAGTGTTCTTATCATCAAAGAGGTGGTCTCAATAGAGCGGTTGTCTCAGTGCCATGTTTCCCACCAGGTACGCGTCCATCTCGATGCTGATCATCGGCATCAGCTTCCTGGGCTTCCAGTACAACGGCTTCTTCGTCAACCACCTGGACATCGCGCCGCAGTACGCCGGCGTCATGATGGGCGTCACCAACGGCTGCGGCGCCCTTGCCTCCTTCCTCGCCCCGCTCCTCATCAACCTCATCACGCAGGAGGTACGTCTCCTGCCCCCGACAGGGCGTGGGTTTAACGTACAATGTATACGAGGGGGTTTATATCGCCTTGATGAACATCCATTCACCAATATTTTTTGTTTCCTAAATCACCTGTCACCAATAATAAGGAATTGTAACTGAATAGGTTGCATCACAGTTTCATCATATTTTATACTCTTAAATACAGACAGTTCACAATTCACAATCAAGATATCTAGGGCATAACATCAATCACGTTTTTGCTACATACGTCTGCTGCCGGCAGGGCGAGGATTTTAGGGACCATTCAGTATTTATTACAGGGTGGGGTAGGAGGGGGCAGGCGGGGGCGGGGGGCGTATGAACATTTGTGTCACAATGTTTAGAGAGGGAGGGCTATCAATTCTTTCACATACTTTCAAGAGGAAGGGTATCAATCTTTCCACATACTTTTGAGGAGGGGGGGCTATAAATTTCTTGACAAACAATTTACCCCTATGTTTTAGAGATTCTGCACTAGCATAACATGTTCTTTAGAAAAGGTTAGAAGGCGTGGGTCTAACTGTTTGTGCACATGCAATAGTTTTGGGACATGCCAGAAACCCAATTGAGCTGAAAATGTATTAGAAATGTTACTCCATATCATTTCGATCACTGTTGCATCTAAACTTTCGCTATATCTAGACGTTAGATTGATTTTGATAAATGCTAGAGCTATCAATGTTGTTTATGTGTGCTGTAGCTTAATATGATTAGTAAAATAGTAAAGAGACCTCTTTCATCGATATTTGCATTTATCATGCTCTTAATGTGCGCTTCTAGACTACAACTGTATTAGATTAGTTTCATTGTAGTTACGTGTCATGGAAATTTATCTTGATTGGCACTGAACCAATTTTAAAACAGTAGAACCCTCCATTGGGACCACCTCTCTATTAAGATCCAACATGAACTTCCACAACGAGACTAGCATTCGATTGATGTCTGTCCCTATGGTGGTCTAAATGGAGAGGTTCTATTGTACTTATTAAGCATCCAATGTTACAAAATATTTTTGTTTGCTTTTGTATTCCAACCATAAATCATCACCTGGTTTACATAAAAGAAATACGGACTCATCGAAAAGGTACTTTTTCTTGGAACATCTGATGCTTCAAGACCTTTTAACAGCTGCAACTCTTAACCATTCTTACCGTACTGATCGCAAACAGTTTTATTGTGATTAGTACACATATACATCCTGGATAGAACTCCATCTAAGGACACTGTAACCGTGTTTGAGATTTATATGTATTGTTAGAGTCTATCCTTGTTTTGATAACTATTGTACACGTGAATGTTAAATTTAAGACTTGAGTACATGACGTGTTTAAAGAATATACAATAGATTATGTGAGTCTTATGTGAGTCTAGTGCCGTGTTGCCCTGTATATCCACATGCTTCCATTAAGTACACTCTAGTCAACCAACAATTAAACACGTGTAGACCTGTAGATAAATGATAAGTGATAAAGAAGAATATATCACCTGAGTAAAGGGGAGCATTTGTGAGTAATCTACAGACAAATCCAGTCTTTTAGTATCTTCCACAAACACTTCCACTGTCCTCCTTGGACTAGGAAAAATCATGTTTTAAATCGCAGTCATGTAGTTACATGAAAAATCACTCACTTGTAATCATGATACAAAACACAATGTAAAAAGAAATGAATTTCAAAATAACTGCAGGTGTTTGATCTGAATGTTTCCTTGAACATATATCAATTGTATGTCCAAAAGTGTACTGTACAGAACAACAGTCCAAGTTCTCAATGCTGCTATCATTTTCTGCACAGCGTCTCTTAAATGTGTTGCTTTTGACACTGCTTAAAAAGTTAACCCACTCCCGGCTTTTGATATTTATATTTCACGATTGTGTATCTTTTTGTGCATGCTATTAATTATGTTTGGTATTCTTAGTGCAAGGCTTGGGGAAGTGTGGAAGGGTGTTTGAACAATAAAAGCAGTAAAAATGAACACAATTGCCCATGTGACTGCAAAGGAGTAATGTAATAACACCTATGAGTTCTACAATAACACGACTTCCCAATTTTCAGTACAATGTGTGAATGTCGAACCCGTTACGGATGTAACCCCATCTCGCATTGGTCACTGTGTGTAAAGTCCCTACATGGGCCCAAAACAAAGTGGGCACAGCAATGCCCATGTGTCCATTTCAAGACATTTGAGGCCTTACTGAGTATATGAGTAAGCACTTGATACAAGCAATGAAAATCCATGTAAGCATACAAAACAATATGTGTGGTATACATGGTAGAGGGGCGGATATAGGTGGCTGCCGATAGCTTCCGGGGACTTTCACTACTTAACTAGGAAGTGTTAAAATTCCGTGAGCTCTCAGCCCCCCGTCCCCACTACCCCTCATAGATCTACCCCTGGACTCCACAGTACACAACACCAGCTTCCTCACAAAGCATTCTCATATCGCTCTATACGCAGTATACATGTATAGTGGAAATTGAAACACTGAATGTACGTGCAGTGAAAAAGAGAAACCCGTAAACTCACAATGCCTCACACTCTGCTCTCCCCACACAGTTCACGTCGGAGCACTGGCAGACGGTGTTCTTCATCTCGGCGTCTCTGTGCGGAGTGTCCGCGCTCGTCTACACGATCTTCGGCCGAGGCCGGCTCCAGGTGGGTGCATTATGTCTCCCGCCACATGCTTGGGGTAATCCAGCACAGGTGGATGCATTATGTTCTACTTTCGAGGTCATCGTCCACTATTTGGAAGCAGAGCTAATGTGATCATATCGGGAAGTCCCATGTTATCAAATTGGTGGTAGTTTATAGATATGTATAGACTATACTTACATTTTGTGAATTCTACATGATAACTATTGCTGGTATTTTTTGTTTCTTTTGGAACGCATGGCCTCCATTCAGAGGTATCTTTCTGTGTAGATTACAGTAAACCCTCCTGTCACCATCATCTGTAGAAGGAGACTACCTCAGTGATAAGACTGTATCTCGTGGAGACTGCAGGGAATCTACTTAACGAGAACACCTCTCCATTGAGACCACTTCAGCCCAGTCCAGCAGGTGGTCTTGTATGAGAGGTTCTAATGGACCGTTAATCCTTCATCAAACTGCACATTTGCAGCCCTGGGCGGCTGTGACTTTGGCCGATGATGGCGTCTCTGAAGACGGACTGGGCGAGGATGACGTCAGCAGCGAGGACGCCTCAATGCACAGGTCAGTAGAGGTCAACGGGTGCTACGGGGTGGAGCTACTGGCAGATAATTTAGGTTAAACAAATTAGATCGAAAACTTATGAACAAGACAAGAACAAGGCTTTCGTTCTTGTCGGAAGAACTTCTTTCGGCCGATCCTTAGATTCCTTAGAATCCTTAGATTGTCACGTGACCACCATGGCGGCGGCAGTCACATGACAGCAGTGACAGGAAGACGGTGGGCAGGTTGTAGCCGGTATCTCGATTCATTAGGACAGTCATTCGGCCCAAAGACGTTCTTGCGACAAGAACGAAAGACTCGCAAAAATGTGAGTTTCCTATTAATGGTATCTTAAAATCCTTGTTTATATCATGAATGAAGCAACCCATGATGTTATCTGTTGATTGAAAGCTGCACGGTTTGTATGGTCGGTAGCCTCTGGCAGCTCTGTAATCTTTTTCATATTTATCTTTTTATGTAGGCAACAGATCTACGAGTGAAAGTGACTCAAAATTCAGGTCATTAATTGGCGAACTCTACCATTAAAGGCGCAATCCTGCAACTCATCCTCCCTTAGTTAGCCTGCCCTAAAATTACTACCACCAACTAGTGTAAGCCTAAAGCACAGCCGACAATAAGCCTACAACTTCTCAACTACTTCCAAAACTAGTATGGTGAACGTATTAGTTAGGCACAAGACGAGGATTCCCATGCACCGTCATGGCTACATTTGTGACAAAAGCCTACCTTTTCGGAATCAATCGTTGGTGGACATGCCAAAATATTTCCCTATGAAAATGAAGTATTTTGGTGGTAGAGGGGGGGGGAGGTGACCTGGATCTGCCTATGACTATCGTGACTTCGGCATTGACGCCGGCAGGGGCTCCAGTGGCGACATATGCTGGCGACGGAGCCAAAAACATCAACCTGTATATCAAATGTAGGCCAAGATAATCTACATCTCACACACCGTCTGGAGTTAGTGTCGAATATAGCAAACCACAGCAGACATTAAAAAAAACAACACCGCTATGCATTAACTGTCCTCTCCCGTGGCAGGGGCTCGAGCGGAGACATACTGGGGACGGACGGCGGCGACACGGTGTCCGAGGCGGCCACGGAGCCCATCCTGCCGGGCGCCGGCGGCGGCGGGTCGCGTCTGTCGCTCACCACGGACGACGACGACGACGGCATCAGCGTGGAGAGCGCGCCCGTCATGACGGCGCCCAGCTCCCCCGCAGTGCAGGTGCGAGCCCAGGGTCAGCTGTCTGAGGCTGTTATCTTTTTGAATATTAGTTTATATTTTGAGGACCTGCTGAATAACCTTTCTTTTCAAATCTCAAGGCATAAAGATTCAGTGAGAGGATTCTGCACGATTTCTGAGGATTTATACAAGATTTAATGGAAGACTTCATTAGATTTCGAAGTCCAATAAATCTTGCATAATCCTCAGAAATCATGCATAATCCTCTCTCACTTCGAATTTGATAATTGTAATTTCATTGTTTATCATGATCCAGAAGAATCAAATAACCCGTAGCGGGTTATCACCCCTGTTCAAACGGGGGTGATACTATGGTTATCACTTGTACTTGGCCAGACTACTTTTTTCATATTTTCAAAAAACAATGCTGTAAATGAGAATGATAAATACAAAACCGGAATAGGACGTGTAATATGAATTATTTCATCAGGTGAGTTCTTATGGCTTACCAGGTTTGGCCTTCGGACTCGCCGTGATATGCCACTAGAGCTCACCTGATAAAATGATTCATGTTACCAACTCACCCGGTTTGTCTATATATTTAAGAACCTCTAAAGAACCTTTCGTTTCAATTCCAAGGGGATAAAAATTCAGTCAGAAGATTATGCTCGAGTTCTGAGGATTATGCACGATTTAATGGAGTACTACATTAAATTTTCAAATTCTATCAAATCTTGCATAGTCCTCGGGAATCATGTATAATCCTTTCAAATCTGTATCATATTGGATTTGATCAGAAAAAGTTCTTTGTGTTATTATTGAGAGGGTGGGCGTTTATAAGGGCTCGGGAATTAGTATGGTCCTGTTTCCACAGGCCTTGTGATCGTGGTATTTCTACACATCCCTCTTGCTGTGCCTGTTATCCAGCTCACCCCTCCTTTTCAGTCTGTTCCCCAACATCCCACTTGTAACCACATGTCCATTTGTGGCACTTTTCTCTATGATAGAATAAATATTGGATGACACAATGCACAATATTTGTGCTATTCAACGGTTTTACATTCTATAGTTGCTAAACATTTGCTTCTTTACCTATTCTCAATGTTGCCGCCTATCTCCACACACACCTAGATGCCCAAAAGAGCTCCCCCACCGCAGCAAGCAACATCCACCCGGAGATGCTCGTACAGACCTCCCCGGACCACGCCTCGCCGGCCCTCCCGCGCGGTTGCCGTGCGTCCGGGTCTCTTCCCTCGCTCCCACACCCCTGCCGCTTCCACCCGTGTCGCAGCCGCTTCTGGTGGTGTCGGTGCCATGGCTCTAGTCTAGTTCTGCTGCTGCAGCTGCCGCCGTTGCCCGCTTCCTAGCAGGTTGATCAAAAGGGCTCCATTCATTCCAGCATATATGTGTACTACATGTGCATCAGCTTTTAGACTAACACCATTAGCAACAATACACATAATCAAGCCTCTCTATATGCTTTAGATGCTGTCTCAAGGGAATGTTTTATTGTGCTTTATACATGTATATTATTAGGGTTGTGCTGTCTGTGCAGACTCTGTGGTTATGCTTGACGCGTATATGTCATGTCGCATATCGTTTAATATGGGATTTAATGATATTTTATCTACTTTTGAGTGATGATTCTTTGCATTTTTCTTACTAGTTATTCAAACTCTTTGCACCATCCATTCACTCAAATACAAAATATACAAAATTTCTATGTTCATAAAATGTAATATTACAAATGTTTACAAGTTGACAATCGTTTTCGAAGGTACATGTATATGTATTGCTGTATAATTGGGCAAGGTTTGGTGCTTTTAACCCGAATCCCACGGTTTCTGTACATGCCTGAATAATGTTGTAAATTTTCATGTGGTTAGCAGCCTTTTTTCTAATTTGGATGCTTATACATGGTTGTAGCATGCGGCATACATCAAAAATGGACAAAGCAACCTCAAATTAGTCTTAAAACAGTGTCTGTCAACTTTTCCTCAAAAATGCCCTAAGAGTTCAAATTTGAGAAAGCCAGACCTGTCTAAATATTGTGTTATCATGTTGAACAGAATTCTAAGCTATATATGTACTAGGTTTCAGTAGCCATCACTAATGAGCTGTCCATTATGTCACGAAAAGTGTATTCCCACCACTAAAACATGGTTTTGGATCTAACATTGTAGACATTGTAGTAGTGTACCCATAAGGATCTAATCACAATGTACCCCGATAAAACATTCTTCTCGTTGTTCCAGGCAAGGAGTGACCCGGGACCTGGATCTGACCGGCCGAGTGTTTCTAGCAGCGGCTTCCACAGCCAGCGTCCCAGCTGGAAGGACCGGAAGTCAGCGGCCGGCAGCCAAGGAGACTTTCCTGCGGTATCCGGCACTATGCTGGATCCCTGCAGCACAGTCAGTACTCTCATGTCGGACTTGGACGAGTCCATTGTGTGATACAGACTTGGACGAGTCCATTGCGTGATGGAAGCTGAAGGGCGCCATTTCATTTGAGAATGAAACATTGGAAACGCCCATTTTTGTGATCTGTTTGTGTCAGCTTTGGAGGAGTTCATTGTGGCGGTCATGATTGGGCTAAGATGTGGGCAATGTTATCTCATTTACAAATTCAAAATTGTGTGCGTCCAGGTATTCATTTTGTGATATGACTGCGTATAAAACACCACGTTGGGTGTCAGCTTGATAACATTTATCTTGTGATATTGACATGATGAGAAACTTGCATTGCATTATGCATAAACTCATGGTGTATCTTTCTTGTACGCAGTTACATTGTCTCACGTAGCAATAACTCCGCAGGAGTATTCTTCAAGACAATGATAGCATGAGTATTTATACTGTTTAGTCTGCTACCCTAGTGACACCAGAGCACAAAGTGACACTTCACGGAAACTAGAAAGAGATTAGGGAAGGCCTCCAAGCAAATGAAGAGCATAACGTCACCCGTGCGAGTGACACATACAACAAGCGAGGCATAGCTCCCTCAGATCAAAACATAAATCCACGTGTGACAAGAACAACGCCAACAAAGACAGGCTGAGCTCCACGAAGATGAGGCTGAGCTATAGCAGAACGAGGCTGAGCAAAAACAGAACGAGGCTGAGGAAGAAGAGAACGAGACCTACACGAGACGGAGTGAGATTTGCTTTAAACTACATGAAGCTGTCATAGAATTTGAAGCTTTTGACTTAAAATATGTATAAAGGATTTAAAACCTATCCCATGTATCGCTTTTCAAATACATGTATGGTTATTGGCTTGGACTTGTCGATAAGTGATTAGTAGCATGGTAATTGTATGTTAATTGCAGGAGACGATACCAGAAAATGAAAGGAAAAATCCCTTTGGATGTTAGGGTAGTAAAATATCTTTCATAATTTTACGATGTGTTTGAGAACGCGCACTTTTTATTTTATTAGATGTGTTTTAGAAAGAATATTCTATACTTAATCATTATTTTGGGTGATGAGCTACATTGGACAATAGTTTTAACTTGTTTCATTTGATCATTTCCAAATTATTTTCATGCAGCCAATATCCTTTTATATTTTGTATAATTATGATTTGTATATAACGTATGTGATGTGAACATTTTGTGATATGTTGTTGGTGCAATGAATATGTGTCTGAATGTATACATGTATCCCATCCGAGATTTAAATATCATTGCATAATATTTGTCAGATGATGGTATTCCGCTCATAAACAGCTACACAAAGTTATATTACACCGGCATGTTGTTTTCTATACTTTAAAGATAAGAAAGACATACGATGTACACTGTTACTAGTTCAGAGCCACACAACGTACATAATTGTATGCTCTGGCACAGATTACAAGCCATTTCCGACTATCAATGTTCAACCATCTCTGTTCATTGTGGTAATATTCTGATTAGTCAACACCATCGGTTGCATAGACAGATGTTTAGAACTTTTTTCTAACACACAAAGTCAGGTTTATGCTAATTTACATTTATCGTGTTTTTTTCAAGTTGTTACTTGTCGTTTTGAGTATACTATTTTAAATTGAAATTTCAGTAGTTCAGTGTTTTTTCTTTTCTGCTATGCATTAGATTGTCACCAAAGTGGATGAATATATTTTTTATTCAGTATGGCAATTTCTTTAAATCAATACATATTAAGATACATTTTAACATCTAAATTTGTGCCATATGTACATGTACATATACGCTTAGTGTACAATTATGCATATATCATACAACATATATCCTAAAAATATTCAAAATAACTAAATGCAGTGTGACCTCTAATTTCATATCTGGTCTTATTTCACCAGCACTTTCTATCCGCAGAACTCTAATTATTAAAGGATTTTCCGCCTCACTATCTGCCCTTGCCACATTTTTTTCCTTATACACACAACAAGCTGTTATTCAAATAATCCATCCTTGATTATTCTATTCATAATCTTCACCTCCCTGGCGTGGTAGTGCATGGGCGTCATAGTCTCTGAGCACTGGTTGAGGATGAAGTCCACCTCTCGCTTGACCTGCTGACCGTTGGGGATCCGCCGCACCAGCTCGTGCACAATCTGAGCGGTCAATGTGGGTATTGGTCAGTCAGCAACACAGATGATATATATGTAGCCCGCGGGCCAGATATCGAAACCCTCCCCCCCCTCCCTTTGGGATTTTTGTAGACCCATATATTATTAAAGCCTGATATCTTAGCTTTAAAATTTGACCTGTTGGATGTTATACAACCTTGGCAATAAAAAGTTATGGATATTTTAGTATGGAAAGGTCGGAGAAAAAAATCGAAAAAACTGAACCAACCTTCCACTGATTTCCAGTGTTTTATACACTGGCTTGTACCCAATTAATTGCGTCCGTCCGTCCGTCCGTCCTTCCTTTCGTCCTTCCGTTTCGTTACCCCTCTACAGGTCGCATAGTTTAAGGTAGGATGCTCAAATTTGGCATGTCCGTTGGAAATGGTAACCACAAGAACCCTATTTCACATGGGCCTAAACGGTCCATATTTGGGCCCATTTGGGCCCATTATTAGGTCCATTTTACTAGTATTCAATACGGATTAGACATCATGGAAAAATCAATATCATAAGGCAGCAACATTAGTCTAGCCTGGTGCTGTTAGCTGCTGAAATATGAATATTGATTTTTTGCCAACATATAGACAGTGGCATTCCAGTGTTTTTCCAGGTAAAAACACTGGTTTGCCCTCACTGGGGGCGCTTTTCATTAACTGGCGATCAGGTGCTTTGGTCAAATATATATCGTTGTTTTTCATCAGAAACTACATTAAAATAGATATGTTTATGTATGCGTATGCGTTCTTTACATATGTGTGTGCCTAAACAATCTGCACCTTGTAGTTTCCCTGCGTGTAGACGGCATTGGGCAGCGAGACTCTCTCCTCCTCCCCCGGCTTGGTGCCGTAGGGGAAGCCCTTCTTGTGGCACACGATCAGGCCTGCAAAACACGGACATGTGCCGGTAATGTGAGGCGTGCGGTGGGACCGAGTAAGTTCGTGAGGGAGTTTCAAGTGAGACGCCCCTTGCCTTAAATACCCGTTAGTGTCATCATAAGTTACAGATTTCAGGGTTTGAGTTATTAGATTTTATAACGCAAACTGGTCTTTCAAAACAAAATTATATATATAATTACTGAACTTGCTTCAAAAGCGGCGACCCCGTAGTGAATCTCGAATTTCGGACATTTTTTACCCACCAGTGCCGTTTTGCGCTTCAAACCTAGACGCGTTCCCTGCCTTACTACTATTTCAATGTTCCCATAATCACTGTGCGTTTCAATCTCTCTTAATTTACGAGAAAACTGCTTCGTAAATGTCGAGTCGACAACGGCTTGCGCCGCCATATTGGGTGTCTGCGTAGCGTTCGTAAAAACGACTGTCCCGATAATAGTACATAACGTCCCCGCCTACTCGAAACCGCACCGACTGTTGACATTAATCGTCGTGCTGTTATAAATTGATGGACTATCCATTTGCGTCCGTAGGACGCGGGCCGCTAGTTATACATAATCACTGTGCGAAAGCGACTACCGCAATTTTGAGTTACGGTAAAAGTGAACAGCATGTGGTTTCATTTTTGGTTCTTGTTTCTTTGCAGTTGTTCAGATTGAAAAAATAAGGTAACAAACTATCAATCCATTGGAAATTGACAAGGCACGTATGCTGTATGTGAAATATATTTATTTGAATTTTAATTTTATAGTTTGTTACCTTATTTTAAATCTGAACAACTGCAAAGAAACAGTATTTTACACGTGTCATCTGCATGCTGTATTATTTTCATTGAAGATTCACTTGATCAATGTATAAAGTGAATTGCACATTTGCTGGTGATTATCTCACTCCCAGAAGTCCTAGATTGGAATTAAGTGACTTGTAAGTATTGCCATTTCTCCACGTCTATAGGGCTATATCACATAGCCCCTGCTGTGACTCGAACCCTGGACCACTACCACTGTGGCACCTACTTACCTAGCACTTAAGGCAGGAGCATCTGACCACTCCTGTCACAACTAAAATCTGATGGTGTTAATGAGTCTGTCTCATAGCACATGTATCAGTGTTAACTGAAATATATCAGACACATGTTGACTATTGGTTATACATATTTAGAAATTGGAATTAATTGACTGGGGTGTGGGTGTTTACATTAGTGGATTCGTTCTCCGAGTCTATGTGTAACCAATGGTCAAAATGTGTCTGTGATACACTTCAGTGGACACCTCTACTTGTACTATCAGACAAGATCATTACCTCCATCAGTTAGACTGACGGTGCATTTGGTTGTGTTAGCATGGCTGAGTGGAATTTACCGGGAGACGAGCCCAAGCCTTCTGGTGATCTTGCGAATGCGTAGTTAGTGTTGTCAAACCGGAAACCGCGGGGAGGAATATATGATATCTGGGGTTTTCTCTATGATGCCTGCATCCACCATGATATCTAACTGTTCTTGCAGTTTTTCTTTGATCACTGGGTGGTATCGGTATTGCACTGCTTTGCTTGGCATACATCAAAATGGACAAAGCAACCTCAATTAGTTCTTAAAACAGTTCGTCACCTTTTCCTCAAAATGCCCTAAGAGTTAAAATTTGAGAAACCAGACCTGTCTAAATATTGTGTTATCATGTTGAACAGAATTCTCGCTGCAGGTACTAGGTTTCAGTAGCCATCACTAATGAGCTGTCCATTATGTCACCAAAAGTGTATTCCCACCACTAAAACATGTAGTTTTGGACTTAACATTGTAGGACATTGTAGTAGGGGGTGTATCCATATGATCTAACTGGCCAATGCACCCTGGATAAAACATTTCTTCCGTTGTTCCAGGCAAGTGAGTGACCCGGGACCTGGATCAGACCGAGTGTTTCAGGCAGCGGCTTCCACAGCCAGCGTCCCAGCTTGAAGGACCAAAAGTCAGCGGCCGGCAGCCACGGAGACTTTCCTGCGGTATCCGGCACTGTGCTGGATCCCTGCAGCACAGTCAGTACCCTTATCGGACTCCGGACGAGTCCATTTGTGTGATACAGACTTGACGAGTCCATGTGATGGAAGTTGAAGGGCGCCATTTCATTTTGGAGAATGAAACATTGGAAACGCCCATTTTGTGGTCTGTTTGTGCTTCAGCTTTGGAGGAGTCTATTGTGGCGGTCACAGATTGGCCAAGATGTGGGCAATGTTATCTCATTTACAAATTCAAAATTGTGTGCGTCCAGGTATTCATTTTGTGATATGACTGCGTATAAAACACCATGTTGGGTGTCATTGGATAACATTTGGTCTTGTGATATTGACATGATGAGAAACTTGCATTGCATTATGCATAAACCCGCGGTGTATCTTTCTTGTAATGTAGCAGTTACATTGTCTCACGTAGCAATAACTCCGCAGGAGTATTCTTCAAGACAATGATAGCATGAGTATACTGTTTAGACTTTCATTGCTAAATTCTATTGACACCAGAGCAAAGTATACCCTCACGGAATCAGAAGAAAGTTAGAAGGCACTTCTCCAATCAAATGAAGAGCATAACGTCAGCCCGTGCGAGTGACACATACAACAAGCGGTGCGCGCTCCTCAGATCAAAAACATAAATCCACGTGTGACAAGAACAACAACAAAGACAGGCTGAGCTATAGCAGAACGAGGCTGAGCAAAACAGAACGAGGGGCTGAAGAAGAGAACGAGACCTACACGAGACGGAGGAGATTTGCTTTAAACTACATGACGTCATCATAGAATTTTTTCTTTTGACTTAAAATATGTACAAAGGATTTAAAACCTATCCCTTGTAATGCTTTTCAAAATACATGTATGTAAGGCTAGCTTGGAATTTGTCAGATAAGGATTAGTAGCATGGTAATTGTATGTTAATTGCAGGAGACATACCAAGTAAAAATGAAAAGAAAAAACCCTTTTAGATGCCAGGTAGTAAAATATCTTTCATAATTTTACGGTGTGCTTGAGAACGCGCACTTTTTTTATTAGATGGGTTTTAGAAACAATATTTCATACTTAATCATAATTTGGGTGATGAGCTACATTGGACAATAGCTTTAACTTGCTTCATTTGATCATTTCCAAATTATTTTCATGCAGCCAATATCCCTTTGCA
Source organism: Streblospio benedicti (assembly GCA_019095985.1). Classification (NCBI taxonomy): domain Eukaryota; kingdom Metazoa; phylum Annelida; class Polychaeta; order Spionida; family Spionidae; genus Streblospio; species Streblospio benedicti. Next base: position 18,216,621 of record CM032668.1, on the reverse strand, counting down.
TGTATAATTGTATCAGGTAACGCCGTGGTAGAACATTTCGTGATATGTTGTTATGCAATGAATATGTCTTGAATGTATACATGTATCCCACCCGAGGCTTAAAATATCAATGCACATTTTTGAAAGATGATGGTATTCTGCTCATAAACAGCTACAAAAAAGTTATATTACACCGGCAGTTGTTTACTGAAGTACTTTAAAGATAAGTAAGATATATGGCGATGAAATTCACTGGCATTAGTTCAGAGCTACAACGTACATAATTGTATGCCGGCACAGACAATAAAGCCTTTCCGACTATCAATGTTCAACCATCTCTTGCTCAGTATGGTAATATGTGATTAGTAAACAATTCATTGGTTGCATATCGATGTTTGTGGAACTTTCTTCTAACAATAAAGTCAGTTTTAAGTGCTAATTTACATTTATTGCTTTTTTCAAGTTATTACTTGTCGTTTCGAGCATACCATTTTTAAATTGAAATTTCAGTAGTTCAGTGTTTTCTATTTTCTGCCAAAGATTGTCATCAAAGTGGATGAATCTATTTTTTATTCAGTATGACAATTTCTTTTAAGTACAAAAATACATTTTTAACATCTAAATTTGTGGCATATGTACATTTACATATACGCTTAGTGTACAATTATGCATACATCATACAATAACATATATCCTAAAGAAATCAAAATAACTAGATATAGTGTAACCTCTAACTTTAGCTCTGGTCTTATTTGACCACCACTTGCTATCTGCAAAACTCGCATTATTAAAGAAAGAAAAAGGATTTCATTTTCCCCTCAATATGGGCACTTCTCATCATTTATTTTCCTTTTACACACAACAAAATGTTATTCAAATAAAAAATCCTTTATCATAATTTATTTATGATCTTCAAGCAATAATTCTGATATTTACATACTCATTAATTCCAACATTCAGTACTTTAAAAAAGTCTCACATACGCGTACTGAAAAATGTTCACACTCACTTAACACCAGTATCATTCCCCTGCCGTTGCTTACTCAGATCAGCCAACACTTTGGGGCCCACTCCAACATCATCCATTGGTGCCTTCTCTGAGCCACCTCCAAGTAGAGCTGAGCTACACGGGTGAGGGCATCAACCCCAGGCGGCACCCAGCCCCCACCTCACAAAAGGCAATTTACACCAGCATGGCGATGGCAGCAATGATGATGCCTGCGTAGAGTCCCCTACTGGGGGTTGTAGATGAAGGGTGAGAGCACGACGAACGTGGTCATGACCAGTGATGATGGGGCAGACGAGTGGTGCCTTTACGGGCCGCAGTTCATCCCGCCACTTGGGGCTCCACCGCAGAGGAAGAAACAGCACCACGCTTTATGAAATCGAAGATGCCGTTGGCGATGCCTATCCATGCGATGAGATTTGATACACGTTGTCACCAACAGCTATATACAAGTATACGAAGAGTGAGCTTAAAGATTAGTGCTGGGTGTAGTTTCGTGTGATCATGCTCAGAAGTTTGGGAAGATGACCATGCTTGCACGCAAGTCTCACGATCGAGATGAATGCACCGCCATTGGCCGCCCAAAGATGGACATTGGAGACAAACAAGGCACATCCAGGAGAATTGAGGGATGGACAGCCCTCGGCCCATCGGCCACAGCTGGGGGAGTCCAAGCGAGCCAAGCGCGGGGTCATCACAGTGAAAGCTTAGAGATGTTACAGAATGGTACACAACAATAAACACCATGATGGATGGTCCCTCAGTGGGATGTTCCTGTTTGGATTCTTCACTCGTAGAACTGATTCCGCTAGCCTCCCTCGTATGCCCAGCTTCCACCAATGACAGCGAGAGCGATGCCCCAGGGTTGGTAGGTCGTCCGCAAAAGCCGCCGCCAAAGTTCTTGGTGTAGCCTGGCGCTTAAGTCTCTGCAATACCACCCACAGATCATGAGTGGACAGCTACTTACCTTGATGCAGGTGAAGATGACCAAGTTCTGCACGGAAACTTTCACACTGTAGATGTTGATGGCGTGAGATGAAGAGCAATGGTGGCGACGGGCTGGCGTAGCCTGGATGTCGTAAGTGGTGCATTATTACACTGGTCGCCAAAGAAGATGGACGTTAGATAGTTGGCAAATGACACGCCTTTGGGCAGCATTGATAGCAGGCGATGTGAAAACAAACCCAGCACATCCTAGATGAAGGCAAGCTCGCCAACGATTTATGAGAATGTACCTTTCTTGTTGCAGACAGATTTCCATTTTGATTTAAGGCATCGCACAAGGCCAGAGGCTCACCCACCCTTGATAATGAGGGTGAGGCCGAGCGAGTGTGTTTCAGCACCACCGGTTTGGGTGATAAGATGCCTGAGTTTCATGAATAGTTTTAATTAATTTCCAGAAGCCCACACTTCTATTTAAATTTGAATCTCCTGTGTGGGATCTTCCTATGTGTATTACTATTTGTTTTTTTCCTCTTTATAGGAATGTTATAAATATCCAATGCCACAATTCAGGTGTGTTCTTTTGATGTTGTTCATCACTTGATGAATTCGACGGATCAACAATGCTTCAAAGAAATAAGATTACTAAAAAAGACTTTAATTGAGAAGATGTGATGTTGTAGGAGATTTGTGACTGAGAAAATTGTATACAATTGATTTCATGTCACATTTTTACATGTACATCATTAACAAACTACGCATTCTTCTACCCACATTGGCAAAATAATGCCTTTAGTTAACGCGACTATATTCAAATTCAAATTCAAAGCCCAAGTCCAATAAAAACCACAATATGTAAATGAAATGTTCTGCATTTTGCTACATTCAAGTAAACAGTTCATCAAATTCCTGCACATTGCCAACTCCAGATTGCTTAGTTTTAATTACCTTCTAATTGGTCAACGTCTGTTAATCTCGTGCATGTAGAATGCTTACTGATTTAATTCAGCAACATATTCTGAACCCATACATTTTTTGGAGTGACAAAAGTATTGTCCGTAGTAAATTTCTAAAAAGTTAAATTGTGTTGATTAGTTTGATTTGAATATTTTTCATTTCTAGAGCAGTCAGCTATAAAATTATTCAATCACGGAAAAATGTAAACTAATATCAATCATGGCAGTCAGATAACACCCACATAGATGGAGCAGCTTTGCTATTTTATTTCAAGGCAGCTCATAGCGGCGTGCGCTTCCAGAACAGAGTCTGGCATCAGACTATCTAGTTTGGGTGCCGCTCTCTGCAGGTAAGTGTCTAATGGGTGGACTTAATCTATGTCCCCACAATATCAATCATGGCAGCTCGATAACACCCACATAAAGCCAATGCTAACCAAAATACATGTCATATGAAATCCGGGTTGCTGGATATTTATACAAGAACAAACCTGTGAACCGATTTGCGTATTTGTGGTAAAGCCGATGCTAGCTCCAGATGTGCAAGAAGACGCCAGAAGCTTGTCATTTCAAGGTGGATGTGGGTGTTCTGGCATCACAGTTAACTAATCGAATAGTTTTTGGCCTAACTTTCTATAGAAGCAAACTAAATACCTATCATAACATTTTCAAAATTAAGGTGTTTGAATAAAATTTGTGAAAAAGCATATTGTAAACTTAATGTCAATATCTTGAATAGAGTTCGTGCAACATTACTGACAAGCCAAATATGAATAAAATCTAATATAAAATTAAGAATAATCAGAAAATTACAAAGTAAAACAAAATCTTACTTTGTTCAAAAAAGACAAAATCATGAAAACCTAGCATGTTGTATATGGAGCTTCTAAATATTATACAAAAATACAACAAACTGTAATCATTTATGACACAAACCCATCACTGGAGTGATATGAAGCTCTGCCTAAGTTAGTTGAATCTTTGCTCAACTTTCCTCGCAAGCCAGACTCTCTATGATAATTGAAACTCAATTTAAGCCAATGTGCAACAATATCTAAGCATGCCAAAATAAACCATGGCACTAATGTTCGTATTATTAATGTGATTTCATCTTCAGTACTCTGTCAGTACATTCGCTGACAACATGAATCAAAATCAATGTATTTTATCGGCGTCTGGGTTTACAATACACAGTCTGCAATAGAAAATATAAAAAGAATCTCCCCTGGTTTGCCCTTTTAGTATATTCTTAGAGCAGAGAATAGGCTATGGCAGTAAGTTACTTCCTGTGTAAATAAATAAACTATGGATACCTCTTCTGGTGGCATAATTATGAATCATTCCCAATGTTTTACTCCTCGTCAGGCTTTCAAGACTAACTTAACAAAATCTTACAATTTTAAAAAGAGATAACAAACAGATCTTGTACCCAAAAGTTAGAAATATTATTATATGTTTTGGCTTTGTTACAGCTAAGAAGCAACACTGAGAAATGAAAGTGTGTCGTGTTGTCGAAATCACCAAACATCACTATTTTTACATGGACAAGTAAGCCACACCTATACTGAAATGGTCCTGGTGAAGTTTTCCCAGTGACCCAAATTCTCCTGTCATTTCTTATTTCATTCAAAAGAGCTTCTGTTGTTGAATTTGGTTGATCCTAAAACACAAAGAACGAAAAAGAAAATATCAAGATAGTATTATACCATAATATTGAAAGATTTGTTAATTAGGTCCTGACCAATGGAGAGCCTTCCCTCATGCAATCAAATGGAGAAATTGCTTTGTCTTCACAACCCGTTAGAAACCTACAGGCTGCATTTGACTAGTATGGATGAGTAGCAAATGGTGTGCCTTCAAAATTAAACCCAAAATTATATTGCATGACCACCTTCCCAGTGAGCTACAGAGCTTAAATGCTGTGATACTGGAAATATGCTGCTATCCCCATGGACACCCTGCCAGCATAAAGGCCAATCTCATGTCACAAATATAAGCAATGCACAATCTTGCAAGATTTGTTTTCTACAACTTACGCATACCGTTTGATCCACAGAGTGGCTGACAGTCACCGTGGTCCCTGCTTCTGGCTCACATGTCCCAGCCACCGTACAACAACAATTAAGCATGGCCTGAACATTTAAAAATGGCCTCTGTGATTATTCCACGTCACGCATAACACCTACATTGGTCCGGCACATATCATGATATGGCGGGGGGAAATGTGTCAAATGTATGGTTTGGACGCCGCGATTGTAGCTTACGCGCGTGCCATTATCTCATGCGGAAATCGGGTCATATTGTTTACGAGAGCGCAACACGCCTGTGCGATCAACGGGTCGCCGTTCCAGTAATACGAATAGCTGACGCATTGCATTACGCGATAAACAGCGTCAGTTAAGGATCGAGAAGTCATACCAGGAAGTCTGGTTAACAGAAACATTTAGGCGCGATATTCTCCAGCAGGAACATTTAGAACAAGAAGCTGGCGAGCCTGGTATCGCCGAACAATGTTGCTGGCGATGATGTGATCTCATGTTCAAAATAACTATTTAGTTAAAATACACCAGATTATATAGCGAGTAGCATACTGCAGGCTCATCAGGCGACAATCGTGCCGGTTTTTGTCAAATGATCGAGCAGTTGGATATCACTACTGCACAAAGCTTGTTTCGTGGAGCTGCCCGATGAACGGCAATATCGGCGGATTGTTGCCATTGGCTGCTTGGATCCAGATTTGCTTTCTGTTACCAAAGTTCATACTTTGCTATTTGTCTGCTGATCCTGCGTCACAGCCGTACGTTTCTGATGTTAACAACCACTGCTGCTGACTATTTTGAATAAAAAGTTTGATCATCGGTCGTCCCTGTTACGTATGAAGAAACGTTATATCTCTGTAGATTACATACATAGTGGGTCTTGGGACACATGAATACGCATGAAAATAAACCGAATATGTTTAAAGAATGCCATGGTTAGAAACATTTATCTCAATACATATGTAATCTACAGAAGTAGTGCTTCCAACCATATCAATTATGGGCTTAGTATTTTACCACAAACTTTGAAGGCAAAATGTGACAGTCTATGCTCATAATAGCAATTTTATCATATTCATGAAACAGAACTGCTCTCACTGCTGCTATACAGCTGTGCAGAATATTTCATATTTCATCATAGTAAGTCACATGGCGTTTTGGTCAGTCTGAAAGAGCTCACTCTGCTAGTCACTTCAACTCCCGACGCCGCACCTGCTCGCACCTGTTCAGTATTTTACGCCCACTATAGGAAACATAGGACGTTACCTCTTCTTGGTAATGCGTTTCTTGGTCATATTTCCCATGTTTTGACGCTGAAAGTAAAGAGCATTACCAAGAGAGGTAACGCCCTATGTTTCTATAGTGGACGTGAAAATACTGAACAGGTGCGAGCAGGTGGACGTCGGGGTGGTTGAAGTGACTAAGTATTCATAGGTGAATGAAATGAAGATGACCAAAAAACTTATTATTGTATGACTTTATATGATACATTAAATTATAAAATAGTACACATATGTATAAAACAACAATGAGTAGTTTCTTGTTTTTGCCATGATAGATAATATTGTCTTGATAGAAACTCAGCAAGATAACATTTATTGTAGGCATAGACTATTCTGTTTCTCCTGTCAAATTCTCGATATAATGCACATTTAATTTTACCTTCAAAGTTTAGTAGTAAAAATATGTTATAAATTTTTATAATTGATATGGGGAAACGCATACTTGTAGATTACATATGTAATTAAATGCTTCTAGCCATGGCAAGTGCTGAAATACTAAGCAAAATGTTCGACACTTTTTCTTCCCCTAATCACGTTTTTCACTGTATGGCTGTCATTGTCAAACGATGGTTCGGTAATAAATATGTCAGTATCTCATCCATACCTGTCCCAAAAAATATTCAATTACTATGTATGTAATCTACAGAAGTGCATTTCTAACCATACCAATTATTATTAAATAGCAGGACATTTTTCAAACTTTAATATCAAAATGGTCAACACAATCGTAGTGGATTTGACAGCACATCAAAGAACACATGACTATGTGATGGGATCAATGGACATTTCTTTCCAAATGTAAAGTATGAACTGAAAGTGTAGAAATAAGAATCTGCATCAAATTTTTAAGTGTTCTTATGTGTCTATGATACTTTTAAGTTGTCAGTAAACCTCTGCAAATTACATAAGCATGCAAGTGGACAAGTGACTAATCTCAACTCTGTTATAATTATCGATCATTTGACAAAAAACATCAACACACGGTTGTCGTATTAATGTATAATTCTGATGGAAATAATCTGCAGTAATATGCACTCCAATCGTATATAAATCTGGGTAATTGTTTTAACTAAATAGTTTATTTGAACATGAATCACATGTATCACATGTGTTTGACAATCACTGTTCATGATACCCATAGACTATCGGAAAAACATGATTTGTAAATGTTCCTATACAGTTTTTCTGGAGATATCAGTCTAGATATGGTCTTTGTATATTGCAGACCATATAGTATATTGAATGACTCTCATTCATAGCTATTTGTATTTCTAATCATGAAATGCAAATATATCACGTCAAAATCAACCAATTTCCTATTCATTATTACAAGACAGCGTTCGTTGACCATCCTCTCTCGGGCACCTGCTCGCACCTGCCGGGAACGCAGATATGAACGTGTTGTGTATCTCGTTAAACTATCTCTGGCGAGTGGATTCTTTTTATCTCACGCGTTCGACGTGCGCTACCCCGCGCGGTATGTGTGTCAAAATAGGTGTTTTCACGCGTGCCTTTTGACGTCTTTTCATCTGCTTACTATATTAGTATTTAGTAAGTGTCATATATCATAGATCTAGATTTTTTTCATGATCCCAAATGCAGTACTATTCACAGTATAGGCTAGTAGGATTTCTTTCAAAGGGCCCTTATTTGGGAGTTTAATCAACCCGCTGCAAAAATGTATCACATATACTATTTTTACTTATTTTCCACATTACTAACACACACACATACGCATTTGAGGGATGTTGTGCATATTTTTTTAACATTATCACATTGTATGAACACTTGTTTAACATAATTAGAAAATGCATTGATTTAGCATTAGAAGATGCATTTTACACGCTATATGAGGCCCACATCACAGCCTCTTTTTACGCTCAGCATATATATTTAGCAATGCCATGGATCAAAATTACGCTAAGCACCCATATATGTAATTGTGTTCTTCATTTTAACTGAGTACACATCATTTACAATGAATGGTATTGTTCTCACATTCACCACGGTAAAGCCAGTTGGGGTGGCTCTTGGAATTACCTCAAAAAGATGGAGGCTTAGTCCGTCGATTCAAATGTTTTTCTTGTTTAACATAATTAATAGATAACCACTTGCTTAAGCCCAACCCCCTTACATTGTACCTTGTTCATGTACAGACTAATTAAAATATCTTACTGTACATCTAGAAGCAATACATTATAGTGACACTAACCATATATTGTAAATTTGTAAAACTTAGGTGAAGTTGCGTCAAAGTTTTAGTAGTTTTATTTTATAGCAACCTTGATTATATCTTGAATAGAAGATGAAGTGATCTGTACCCTCATAAACTACCAACTTGTGTGCCTTGAACACTAACCCCATTGGCAACATGTTGTTCATTGCATATGGCTGGATCTAATTTTGTAGTTGTAAAATAATAAATGTGTTCTATTGAAGTATAGGCATATTTTCCCATGTTGTATTATTTCCCACTAAGTATGTTATCATGGCTTTTTATTGATTGATTACAAACTTCATAACACAAAAAAAGTTTGCATATCACTTTTTGGTGGAATGTGTATTGCTTTATTTTAAACAAGTAGCTATAAATATGTTTAAGTTGTGGTAGAAAAAGTAGCAAATTACTATTTACGATATCCATATATTTCAATGAGGCCCTCATGTATGGAGATTCTGTGCACTTTGTTTACCAGGTTTTATATTTAGATATCGGTGATTCATATTCAACTGCATTTATATGTTGTTAAGCTTAATAACCTGTAAGATATATGGAAAAATGTTTGAAATCAAAGATAACACTTTCCGTTCACTCTAGTTATATTAGATAAAACGCGTGCATATTAATTAATTCATGCACAAATACATCCAACAAATAAGAGTCAATGAATTCTGCAGCTGGTCTCCCTCCAAAAGGACCACTGAACGGGGCTTTTAACCGGTGCCACAAGATTTGGTGTGGCTAGTTGGCAATTGGTGCAGTTGAAAAATTCTGTTGTTTACTCTGTCTCTTATGTGTAAACATTCTAGTAGAAAAGAAACATTTATTGTAGGTCTCACTGTACCAGCTTTGTATGTACCAGTATGTATGTATGTATGTATGTATGTCATGTATGTATGTATGTATGTATGTATGTATGTATGTATGTATGTATGTATGTATGTATGTATGTATGTATGTATGTATGTATGTATGTATGTATGTATGTATGTATGTATGTATGTATGTATGTATGTATGTATGTATGTATGTATGTATGTATGTATGTATGTATGTATGTATATGTACCAGTATGTATGTATGTATGTATGTATGTATGTATGTATGTATGTATGTATGTATGTGTATGTATGTATGTATGTATGTATATGTATGTATGTATGTATGTATGTATGTATGTATGTATGTATGTATGTATGTATGTATGTATGTATGTATGTATGTATGTATGTATGTATGTATGTATGTATGTATGTACGTATGTATGTATGTACGTATGTACGTATGTACGTATGTACGTATGTACGTATGTATGTGATATATTTAAACATTCTAGTAGAAAAGAATCATTTATTGTAGGTCTCACTGTATCAGCCTTGTATGATGCAAGTGCTCATGATCCACATGGCATTGCTAAATATATATGCTGAGCGTAAAAAGAGGCAGTGATGTCGGCCTCATATAGCATGTAAAATGCATCTTCTAATGCTAAATCAATGCATTTTCTAATTATGTTAAACAAGTGTTCATACAATGTGATAATGTTAAGAAAATATACACAACATCCCTCAAATGCGTATGTGTGTGTGTTAGTAATGTGGAAAATAAGTAAAAATATCTTCAGGTTACATTTGGCAAATTGGTGGTATCCAAGATCAAGCCAAGGTGTCATTCATTGAAAGGCAGTTTTTGACTATGTAAACATGGCAGGGTGACCATCCTCTGTATATAGACAGTGAAAATCAAAGGCATTGTGATTTCCCCCAACATTGACTATAAGTATTCTTATTTAGAGAGTACAAACTACAAACACATAAATAATGTAATCACACTAACTACACAGCAAAAAGCATCAAGTATGATTCATTGGCGGCGGTTTTCGAACCATATAACAACAGTCGATGATGAAAAGAAAGTCAAGACACCAACCATCCAGAGAAATACCAGGATTATCCGATTTAAAGCTCGTATGAGTATATCTCATCCGAAGTAAGTCATGATTACTGAAAATGCACTTGGCATCTAATATAAAAAGCTATGGGATGAAAAATTAGTGTCTATGGTAATGGGAACATAATGCTCTCCGTAGCACAGATATTCTCACACACACTTCAGTAGAACATCCCTTTTAAGACTGCCCAATGACTGGCGTCAAGTGGTTTAATATAGGGTGGTTTCTTTGGGGACGTTTGCAATGGTCTTTTTATGAAGCCTTGGGACTGTTAAAAAATCATCTTATAATAGAGGTGGCATAGTTATAGAGGTGGTCTTGATCGAAGGTTCTAATGTACACATAGCCCAATTGGCAAAGTGGTGGTGTCCCCTTGTATTTGAACTCCATGTGACGCCTTTTTGGCGTCTTTATGATATCACACTACTCCACATGACGCTGTCATGGTTGCTACTGTCTGCTATTTTTGTTATAAAACCGCTAATTAACAACAATCAGGGGCTATTCTGACAATGAAAACATATTCGTGCAAAACTACATAACAGTACCATGAGCGATCTCCTGTAGTCAGATGGCGTCCAGTTAGTCAGGTTAAAGAGGAGATAGCCGAACAAAGTCCAAAAATTAGCGTATTAATATATAGGATGTATATATAAGCATATGCTTAAGACCCAAACCCCTCATAGTTATGCCTGGTTGATATGCAGAACATTTACATTTAAGACATATCCTATAAGACAATTTCAAACACACACACACATTGGCCACACGCACACGCAAGACGCCAAGAGTGTCAAAACAGTGTGGATGTAGTAGACCTGAGGTATGCATGCAAGACTGTTTTTCCGGTAACGACAAACACATGATCTGCCATGGATGGGCAAAATTTATTTGAAGGAGAAATATCATATCATTCGTCCTCCGTGCCTTGCCGTATCTTGCATACCGGATTACATCTATATAAAATAAGGTGTTTGGAAATCTAGGCAATAAATGTGGTCATCGGATATCTAGCATTTCTATCAAAACAAATGGTGTTTTTTGCCGGGTGATCGAGGATGCCTGTCAAAAGTCCATGACATGAAGAAAAGTTTGAAGACACTGATGAAATAATAGGTGTATTAGAGCAATGTATCAAATTTGGAAACTCATAGTTCAAGCTGTATCGAAACTATTGAAGAAAAATGACAAAAAAGATGACTTAAAATGGCCTTCAGAAAATTACACTTAATTGGCAAAGTGCCAAAATTAAATACATGTAATGCGCTCTAGGCATTCTAGACATTGTACCAAGTTTGAATGTGTTCATCCAGACAGTTTTAAAGATACTGAAGAAAAATGTCCAAAATGGATCATGTTATTTTGTCCTTTTCATTCTTTTTGCTGTTAACTATTCCAAAAAAAAGATCAAACCTTTCCTTTAGATTTCCTTTTTTTACAAATAAATCTTTTTTATAATTCTAATCACATAAACAATAGGTGTTCAAAA
>CM032668.1:18187161-18204655 GCA_019095985.1 Streblospio benedicti | reverse complement strand
TTTTGAAGTTGGAAAATGATTTATTGCAAAACTAGTTATTCTGTTTTTATAGAAATGTGGAGTTTATTTTGAAAAAGAAATGTTTTGATTGGAATAAACACACGTACATATACTACATCATAACTAGTTTAATAGGAGTTGAATATCGCATAATAACGTGTTACATAACTTTTTAAAAGCCATACACAAAACACTAAATTATTACATAGCACTACAATAACACAAGAATTTACAAAATAGTCTTTACCATATTTACATGTATTCATTCTATGATAAAAGTACAGCAATTAATTAAAAATATGTGTATATCACCATATAGATTAAAGTTCTTTATCCGACCATAACAGTCACACACAAGTAATATGTTCTGATTATTATGTTTAAACCACACACAATGTAGCTCTGCCTTTTAGATTTGAAGTTGTGATTTTTTTAATTATACTCAGATAGAGATAGTTTGTTGTGATGGAAATTTTCATCTTTATCCTATCATATTCTGATGTCTCAATTTTGTGGGTCACAAATGAAGGTGAAAGAATCTGGTGCGCAATCCTAAAATGAAATAAAAATAATAACTAAATAATGTTAATCTAGTTAATACTCACAGAAAACAATATACAAGTTCTTCATGCCATGATGAAGCGATGTAGGCAGTGAAAATAAGGATTAGTTAACATTTTATATTTATTTGAATCACCAGCCTTCCAGCAATAGGAATTTGGTTTACTATATAAACCACCAGGCATACATATTTCTGGAGATTTTGAACCACGACAAGTCGTCTTATTATAGAGACGATCTTAATATAAAGGTTACAAGGGTCTAAATTGGAGGTTCTACTGTTGTTGTTGTAGAAGAATGAAATGAGAGGTTATTCTGATAGTATAGCCCAGTTAGGAGTAGTAAAAATTAGAACGTACATCACTGTTGTCACACACATACTGGAAGCATGACTGCCGTACAGCTGTGTGGAAGGCCTCCAGGACAGGCCCTGGGTCCTCGCAGGCGTCGCTTCCCGCAGGCAGGTAGTGCTTCCCAGACGGCCATTTTTTCCCAGGTGTCTGGCGAGGCTCTGTGGGTGTGGGTGTCGGAGGGGGGTGGGTGTAAATTAACAATATCATTTTATAAAGGAGGCAACTAGTGCCAATTGGGGTCCAATGACAAGGCTGTCAAAACATTAGATGGGATGCTCTAATTTCTTCTCTATTTGAGCAGTGTTGCGGCCTTTGCAGCCTTCCTTAATTTCCTATAAAGGTTATCAATAGTTTGCTTTGAATTATTGTAGCACAGGTATTTTGTCAACTACTTTTGTGTTTTAAAAGCATGTATGTGAAAGTGATACAGAAAAATAAAGCACCCTTATTGCATGGGAGACATTATAGTTTTAAAATGTTAAGTAAATAGTACTATACTGTAATCTTTGCAAACTTTAATTGACAAATAGCAACATTATAAGCCAGTACTTAGCAGACTAATATGAATAGTCAAAAAACGCCAGAAAACAGCTAGCCCAGACAAACAAAAATGTTACCAGTGCAGTTGAAAGATTCCGTTGGCGGGAACCATTCTCCATCAAAAGTGCATGAGGCGATGTACGGTACGAAAGGTGAGAGAGCAGGGCTGATGTCACGGTCCGCGGCACACAGATACTGACACAGCGTCACCTGGTGGGGCATTATTATGTACTGCATTTTGTGAGAACTAATAATAAAGAAAGTCAACAGTATGTAAGAACATTGAGTGTCATAGTGAATTCAGTTTGGATTCTAAATGAATGCTAATTTAAAATTATAAATGTAAAATTGCATGTAAAATTGTATACCACACTTGTTTTCCTGATTATATACAGAACATTATTAAAATCCAATTAGAACCAAACATTTAACTTTTAGCGAGACTTTCATTGCTATCTCAACAACTTCATTGGGCGAATGAAATCCTTAGATCGTCACATGACCACCATGGTGGCGGCGAGTAAATCACAGCAGTGATCCGTTCATCTCTAGGCTCTGGTACTCTGCTCCACCGTGCACGCAAGTTTTCACCACGCAAGATCAGGCCAGAGAAAGTGAGCATGTTAAGTCTGTTCTCAAGGACAATGGTTACAAACCCCATTTAAGCCTAAAGACAAAAAGTTGTCCAAAGACACAACCAGAGACGCCAGTTCGAAAACCCCAGTCTGCATTCCGTATATGAGAGGACTCTGAGAAGTTGATACACATTTTTCGTGAGCACGGGATTAGCACATACCATAAACTCTCAACACAATAAAGTCCATGCTGCCTTCTCCAAAGGAAAATTCACTGGATAATTCCATGTGCGGTATCATTTATGAAGTCCAGTGCCTAGTTGCAATATAAGTACTTTGGAGAAAGGAGACGGACTCAATACTCGAGTAAAGGAGCATCTGAACCCTAAAAAGGGTGCTACTGCAGAAGCAAATCCATGACACGGGCCAATCCATCAACCCAAAGAACTTTGAGGTTGTGGCACGAGAAGAATTGAACTACGTAGGAGGGAAGCTTTGAGATCAGCGTATGATGCCCAGAGATGAACCCCAATTTTGCTAGGTAGACCCCTTTTCTACTTGTCCCCTGCTGTCACATGATCGCCGCCACCATGGTGGTCATGGTGACAATCTAATTAGGATTTCATTTGGTCTGATGAAGTTGTTGAGATAACGACGATGGTAGCCTGCCAAAGATGACAGGTTTGGTTCCAATTGGTATCTATTAATATTCTGTATATAATCAAGAATAATGAAAGTCGGGATGCTATAAGTATACATTTTTTGTCTAGATGATGTTAAACATATCCATGGTAATAAGTTTGTTGTCAGTTTTTATTTATGTCTCTAGTTAAGCCCTAAATGGCTCTTTGATTTAAATCTCTATCGAGGATTCAACTATAACCATTGATTGAAATGTGATTAAGCCTACCAGATTGTTTTCCCAGGACCCACAGATGACGGCGCCCCCGCCAGGTGCGTTGCTACAGAGTACTGCACCAGGTGGCTGTAAGGAGAGAAACATAGTATATCAGTATTTCAGTAAGACACCATTGATTAATTATTGGAGATGTTTGAAAGTTTTTTAAAAAAGGTTGGGGTGTATTTTGTTGAAGATGAAATTTTGCCTCCCCCACCCCAGTAAACAGAATATGAAATAGAAACATACATACAAAAACAATATTTAAATAAAACTAAACACACAGTAAAATAATTTTCAAAATCATTACAGCAGCATAACATCCTTGCCACAGTTCTGAAAATATAGAAGAACCACTTGCCGGCTCGGGTTTTAAATTGAGAATCCCCCGAGAACCACCCCACCGTACCGACCACAGTTAGTCTGAGACATTGCAAATGAGTAGGCTCAAGCTAAAGCAGATTTTGGGAATGTAATATCTATATAAGAACGGATTCCATTAGCACAGTCAGCATATGGCATCGAACGAAACCTTGCCATCTCGATAATGCTTACATCTAGTTTTCTGTCATCTTGAGGTTAGTTTCATATCCCTTCTACCACAATATGAACGTATTTCAATTGGCTTCGCGGCATATTTGTCTTGTTGAGTATTTTACTGCTACCCCTACCACAATGGTTCTGTTTGAGCAGTGTCAGCAAAGAGCCTGTTCCCCATGCTTCTCCCGCCCTCACCCACCTGTGTCCCCTCCATGTTGCACACCACCTCCAACCGGTCGCCGTTTACGTCCGAGAAGCGCGGTTGTTCTAGCGTCACGTTCAGGTGGCGGGAGGCGCTGATGTACCGCGGGGACGGCGGGCAGAAGTCTACAGAAGGGTCCGGGTCATCTGGAGAAGTGTACATGGGTGTGAAGTAAAACTTTGTCTTAGGACCACTCATGTATAATTGCACTTTGTCATTCTCATGGACATATTATATATTGACCTTCAAATGCTACAATATTATGAGGAAACGTCCCTCAAGGGGACTCTTACTACTTCCTAAATGCGCACTAATCGGGATTCCTTGCAAGTAAGGGCAAACTAAGATTGTCAGGAAACCACTGCAGGGGCGGATACAGCATTCTGTGTTAGTAGGGAGGCAACTGTGGCGATGGGTCTGGGAGCCGCCTAAGGCACCCAGCACTGCCAGCAGGTCCCAGGCCCTGGTGGGGGGACTGGGGGCGAACCCCCCGGAAGCTACAGTGCATATGGTGTTTTAGAGGTGTCTAGAGGGGTGTTCACTAACAATGAAAAGAAACAATTCATCTACTTTAATAATCTATTTCTTCACATCTAACAATGAAACTCGGTGTTGAATATCAGTAGTCTGGGAGCCATCCGCTTTTTGGGGGTTGTGTTATGCTACAATGATATTACCTTACTTTAAATGTAAATGTTATTTTTCTTAGACATTGGCAATTGGAACGTTGGGTATGTTATTTGTAAAATATTTCACTGCAATGTTCGCATATATTTACTAAAACTATCTATGTATGTGGTTCACATCACTTGGTCTCATGTGTTGTTACTTTAACTAATGCCATAAAACCACAAAATGTGAGACAAATATTTCCAATGTCATATGTTTAAAATTTGAACATAGATTACACCGTTTACACGTTAAAATTAACTTTAAAAAACTTACACAGAAACAGATGAATATTCTGCAGTGAAGAGTTCTTTTTACTCTGTGTATCATGACAAAACATGAAAATTGGAAGAAAATTACTCACAGTCAATGCGCAGAATTGCTGTAGTATTTGTATCAGGTGGTAAAATGAACGAATCATTGACCTGACACATGGCAGTCTTGTTCTCCTGTAACCTTGATACCCTCAGGTCCAGCTGGGAGAAGGCAACGAAGTAGCCCTTGTTGATGGGGTGTTCAATGAACGCATATCTGAAATAGTATGCGCAAATTGCACATAAAAAACAAGTGCCCTCAAGTAAAAGGTAGGACAATAATAACGATAATAATAAAACCCAAACCTAGTTCTGACCTTGTGAATTAAAACTTCTTGAAATTGTAAATACTGAAGATCTCTCTTTAAACAGCATTTTATCTACACACATTTCGCTATAAGATGGAAGTCTTTATGGGGTTTGTGTTGATGCAACAGCAGTGCCTGCGTTGGTGCTAGTCTAGCTCAAATGGGGGGCGGGGGTTATAAGAAAGTGGGATAAGGGGGAAAGGGCCCCCAAAAGAGGGATAAGGGAAAAAGGGCCAAAAAAGAGGATAAGGGATCTCCAATGTGTGGGATAAGGGAAAGAAAGGGCCAAAACGAGGGATAAGGGCAAAAAGGGCAAAAAGAGGGATATGGGATTTCTAGACCCCTTATAACCCCCCCCCCCCTTTCAATTCAAATAAGTACCACCGACTCTAGACCAGTCACTTGCTGCTAGCCGTCTCCTTGACTGCCAAGAAATATTTGCACATTCTAAACATATCAATTCATCAACACAATTAAATAGCTGTCATACCTAGTAGACCACATGCTTTTCACGTCTTCACCCCCATGTCCACTGGAAGTCTATACTGCGGTTCCCATTGGTAATGTAAGAACACAACAGGCTGGTGTTCATTCCTTCTTGAAGAGCCAAATCAATGGTTGAACCTGTACTTAGAGCACTGTCCGTAGCTGAAAGTGTGAATTCAAACAAAGGTCAATAAAAAGTTGCAATCTATGTCTCTACGTAAATAGTTTGTCCAACTTTGGCAAAACCAAAATCTTCACCCATTTAAGCTTCTTTCGGGCACACAACAATACTGACAAAAGCGTAAGGCTGATAGAGATGGGGATATTATTGTGGAAAACGGGACAATTGCGTTTAACATTGTGATACATACGTATTTCACAAGCACTATTTGAGGAATGTGCGCAACTTCCTGTTATCACTGTTCTCGACCTTTGGGCAGTTGCGTATGTCACCGTTGTGTGATACCTAAATGACAAATATTATATAAAGAGGCAATGCAACGTAAGATATCTTAAGAAAATATTACATTTTAGAATACACATGCTGTAGATTCGTATATGGGTACTGGGCAATATAATGAAATAGAAGTGTGACTTTATAAGTTTGTAAGTAGTGTATCTTGTTTAGTCACTGGCTATTCATCTTTTAATGGGTATAGATTATACTTTGGTCGTTTGCACGTTTCTTAAGTATGTGTGAGCTGGACTACAATAGAAATTAACATGATCAAAATGAGCTTTTTATTGGTTAGAATAGTGCCATTTTCGTCTCTGTCTTTCCAAATGATGGTAGAAGCGAAGTGTTACCGTGTTGTGGTGCAGCGGAAGTGGGACCAGACATCAGCGCACCACGTGGTGTGAGCAGACGTGCTCGTCCCGTACACAGTCTGTGTGTACGTCTCAGGCACTGTGGTCACTTGGAAGCAATTTGGGCTGGCGTAGAAAACAACAACAACAACCACTGACATTGAGATCTATTTGACTGAAAGCATTCAATACGTCACTTTTCAGTCAAATGTCACATATGGATGCATTTTTTTTTTTATCAGAAATGGATCATATATATACTTGATATTACGAATCGTTTACGATTAATGTACAAAAATGATACAGAATCGCACCTGGAACTTAGAAAGAGTAGATAAGGTCAAAGGGCCCACTTGGCCAACCCTCATTTTTTCAACTTACGCACGTCAAATTATAGCGTCTTCACGTTCTGCCAATACTAGCTGATGTGACACCCAGTATCATTAAATGCTAGAGAACTGCCAGATTCAAAGTGAGGATTTCAGTTAAATTTTCCATGATTTTATCCTTATCCTTGCTGCCAGTATGGATTTTGAAATGTGTGATGAGTCACACAAAATAAAGCTGATAATATGTGCATAAATATGAAATGCATATAGTATTGTTATAGTATTGTGTGTGGTACCCTTGTTCATTTACATTGTCCTGGGGTAAAAGGCCTATTCAGTCTAGGGGGCAAAGGGCCCTTTGGTAGGTAGTAGATTATGGAAATTGATATAATTTCCTCCATTTTCTATTTGAGTTGATTTATTTCGTTTATCACAAGTTGATTGTGATTTACTTTTATCTCTTATTCCACATTGGAAAATCCGTATTAATATTTAAGAACAAGGATAAAATCATAGAAATTTGAATAAAGTTTTCTCACTTTGTACCTGGCAGTTCTCGCATTCAATGATACTGACAGTCACATTATGTAATATTGGCAGAATTCAGTACACTTTTCAAAGTAAGACTGTGTTATATTCCTGTTGAGAGCTTTCATATGCAGAGCCCCACTATAATGTGAAACTAGTAAATTTCATATATAATGACAGCGCGTTGATTGTTCACTCGTACTTATGAGGCTATGAGAATTAACGACCATAAACATTAAGCTAGAATAATCTTCCTACTAGAAAGCTGATTTTGTGGACCAATTTTTATACATCAATAATGACGCATGAATAAAATAAAAATATCAAGATGACAGAAGTAATTCTTTTACCTGCATCTTCCAAAATCCTTACTCTTGCTAATTATTGGGTACATCTTTGGAGCTGCAAAAAAACAAGTGCACCAACATAAATAGAAATAGACACCTGGGTCTGCACTTGAATGCTATGCTCCTGAATAGGGGTCCAGCAATATGTGCCGTGTGTATCCCTGAGTCCATTTTAAGACATTCCCAAAAGTACGTTTGTCACATTTAGATATGATGGCTATACAGATGTATGTCTCGAGCCCATATAGGCCTATTAGGATTTTAAAATCTAGCAATTATGCATGAAAAAAGTGCCTTAAACCGGCCATAGCGCCATGCCAGTTTTAGCCACTCTTAGCCCATGTAGACAGTGTTAGAATTGGTTACGAGAGTGTAATATATTCTATATTGTATTATTAGCATTCCACTATAGATAAAATTAAAATTATTCGAATTTTAAATAATGAAGTTCTAGTAAGAGGTACATGATCTTAGACTTTCTTGTACCATTAAAGCCTAGATCCAGAAACGACATCTACCAACCTTGAACATTCACGTAGAACGTGCACCTGCGCTGCCTGTTATTGTTGGTGCTGGTGGCGGTGTAGGCGATCCGGTGCCTTCCCCACGCGAGCTCGGCCTCAGGCTTGCTATAGGAAGACGCCACGGTCAGGCGGTAGCCATACGGCTCACGGAACGTGGGTACGGGCCAGCTCACGATGGCCTTGTCTCCAGAGGCGGTGACAGAACGTGTACTGGGACACGATGTCACAATCGGATATCTATTGTCTGAATAATATGTTAACTTGTTAATCGCTCACGAAAACAATCTGAGCATTCATGGTGCTCATGATTTATCAATATGAAGTGAACAAACAAGGGGTAACCTTCCACTACACCTACTGTACCCATGAAGATTGTCAGCACTTGTTCTCGATAGGTTGTGAAAACGCTGGTTTATGTACATGTACATGTATTATTCACACCTAAAGGTATAGTGTACACGTGGCCAAGAAACCAACCTTTTTTTGGTCTTACTTTCAACACCCCTCTTTTGTGGCATTTCTTCCTGCATTCATTTTCTTTTGTCAGCATTTTCCCGATCTCCTACTATTGTGTAACACGCCCACCTCCCCGCACCCAAAGAGATACAAATACACATAATAATCATTCATGCATTCACGGTCTCAAATTATGTACATGTATTAGTAAGTTTATTAAGTTTATCATAACAGGAATACATACGTGTCTGACAGCTTGATCCGGACCATCCAGAACAACACACGTAATAAACCTGAGATCTCGTTCTCGGTGTTTGAACACGGGTCGACGTCTGCCGATACCTAAATATCCGAAGGGATGAACGTAAAGCGAGGGGCACATTTGACCTTGCGGGCGTGTTCGCCGCAAGGCGTGTTGAGGTCTGCGGGGTCTACGACGTTTTCCGCATGCAGTGACAAAAGTACAGTTGCGGGCACATACGTACGGGTTCCGTGCGTTATGAGTGCGTCGGCACAGGGAGAGGATTTTATTGTCGTAGACTGGCTGTAGACAGACCTTGCAGCGTAATGTGCCCTAGGCATAACTAGTGGCTTATATGGACTATTTGGGCACTTTTACACTTTTCGATTTTTACTCCTCTATTTGAATATCAGAATAGACTTATTATTTTACCACAATCAGGAATAAAAGTATTTCAGCAGCCGCTATATTTCTACATCATTTACTCAATGTATGGTACCTTACAAATGACGATTTCAAGTTGAAACAGTGATGACCGTATGAATTTACAACAAAATTGAGTGATGATTGTTTTTTGTGTGATGAACGTAATGTCTTAATTTGCATAAGGTAGACCTAAAAAATCGCAATTTATATATTTTCACCCAAATTCATTACTTTAAGGACTATGACAGACTTTGTTTAGAATTTGTAAAAGTGACTGATAAGGATTGCATATGATTTGCTAATATGTTGTTCATATTGCATGTTATACTATGTCACAATTATACAGTAACGCAAATTTTATTAATTAAAAATCAACCATAATGCATACCTAAATAAATCCAGCCTGTGAAAAACAACTTCCTCATAATCTTGCTGACAAATGCCGCTATAGAAATATGGTAAAAATATTTAAATCGTGATAGTTTAGGACTCCGTCAGCTTATTTCAATAATGTGAATTGATATAGTATATTCTATAGCATAAATCCAGCCTAAAACGTATGCCCTGACTGTCCTCGTCTTTGTATACGGTACTGTGCATTATATGGTGTGTGTCAATCATAGGTGAATACATATCCCCTTCCCCCCGCATAATGCTGGGGCCCATGGAATATTTGAGAGAAAAGTTAGTCTACAATTTCAGTCTGCGGTATGTATAACAAATATCACGTGTAGAAATGGTAAGTACTGTTTTAATGATTATTTTTCATGGAAACATAAACTTATCATACATTCATCACTATCTTATACGGGTGGGGACGAAACGTCAATACCAGACAATCAGTTCACATGCCATATGTCTAAAGTACAGCCCGCTATTCAACACCTAAATATATTGGTCGCATAGTGTATTCGCATTGTCCTGACACTTCTATCCCTCACCCTGACATTACCCACCACTGTTCCAACAGCTCCCTCTTCCTCACCGAGCCCTGAACTCCTACAATCAGTACTCACCCCTTTCCTGGCGTCGACGTTCTTTTACACAATGCTCGTAAGGGGTCTTAATAGAGATGTGGTATCTTTATGAATGTTTACAAAGACTTTCTCGTGAAGGATTGGCACTGTAAGAGGTGGTCTTAATATAAAGGTGATTTCTTTATACAGGTGGTCCTAATTGTAGATTCTATTGTAGTTTAGTACTACAGAGAGCAGAGCCGAACGAGGCACTATCTGCTTTTTGCCATGCTTAATTTTCTGACTCTCTTTCAGATATAGATGATCATCTCTCATGATAGTTCATAAAGTTGCGGTCATCGTTCGTTGGTTTCCGTCACTTTGCGGTTATCGCTCACATCTTTTTCAAATTCAACATGGTTATAGGTTGTGCATCATTACGGCAATCAATGACTTCGGTTTTAAGCAGCATAAAATTTGTATGATAGGAAACATATGAGCCAATATTTTGAAAGAGATAACTATAAAACAATAATGAAGCCGTTGTCGGTTTGCGAGTATCTCTTTTACACTGCACATATATTCAGTGTTACAATATCTACCCATGGGTTTCGTAGCGACTTTTAAGCGGGGAATATTCAGAAGTGGGGCTTGTAATTGGCTGGATGTTGTGACAAACTTCCACGACTATCCAGGCTAAGTACAGGGTATATAGCTGTGATAAATGACGATGCAATGACGTTTGATTATCGTAAAACAATAAGTTTATTCTGTTTGCAAATAAACGAGTGAAATGAAGTTGGTTCATTATCTTAGAAAGTCTACAAAATATGATAGCCCATACCACACTTCTATTATTTGATAAAGGATTTGAAATAGCAGCAGTAGAAAAACATGTACACCCATGTCATATATCAAAATGTTTTTACATTATTATCCCACGCTACTGGCTGCATTGAAAAAATAAAACGTCAAATTATGTGAAATTATATCAGGTGAATGCAATTTTTCTAAAACATAATATTTATAGATAATAACCTGAAAAAAGTATTTGTTTTCTAGCACTATAATAAATTTTAAAACTACGTGATTAATTTGATCTTACCGTGTATTGCAACATCTGAACAGCTTTCCTAAGTTCCAGCACCATGAGCACGATTCGTAGCGTTGGCTCCCATATCTCGTCACGTACACATAATACGTCACTGGTCGACTTCTTTGACAACGACGTTGACTCAATGGCCTAATAAGAAAAAAATGCAAGTCGTGTATGTGTAAACTCGGTTGAATTTGTTGAATAGGATAATATATAACGTTCTGTTCAACAAATGCTATAATTGCACAACACCTTGCCAATGTGTGACATTGGGCGATGCATAAAGAACGTGGCCGGCACAGCTTTAGCGTATCAACTCACCCTGCTTAAAGGTACGCGATCAGTTTGTTGTATACGAGTAATATATAATATATAATATATAATATATAACATATGATATATAATATATAATATTTAATATATAATATATCATATATAATATATCATATATAATATATGATATATAATATAAGCCGTGAGTTCCAGTCCAATATCGCCCGAATACACATTATAATTTAGTCTGAAAATTGAACACTATTGCAGCCAGTTGATGAATACAATTGAATAATAATCTTCCAAATCAAGTACGATGTTCAGTATATTTACGTACGCTACATAGTTCACTTATAAACAATACGAAAGATAGTACATTAGTGAGAAAAAAACAAAAAAACAAAAACAAAACAAAAACAACTCACGCTTGTCCATTCGTCTCCACGACGTATAGCAGAAGCACGAAGAAGCAGACGTATCGAAGCATTCTCATCTTGGAAGGTTTAATGCCAAAGTATGGAGAGCTTTTCCATTAAACCGGCAGTGGTCTGGCCTCATTTGGTCTATTGAACACCATGTGTAACTTGTGTAAACAGAACGTTCAAATATATGCCCTATACCCCAAAATACAAAGCAGGAAGCTGAAATAGTTCCAGTGAACACATTCCTTTATATCAACGTCTCACTAACTATGGAATGCAGACATTATTTCGTAAAACATTAACATTGCGTGATTTCAGGAGTACATTAATCCAATACACATTGTTCGTTGTTAAAAAATACGCATGCAGACCAAGAATGTTAAAATTTATGAAGAAATCCGGAGAATCGAAACAGGTCACTATACTAGTTTATAAGATTACAAAGACTGTGAGTCAACTAGATTGCTTTAATTGCATTAGGGAAAATGGTGCTGCTAATTTACTGATTGGCATTTTTCGTTGCATGAAGTTAAAAATGTTTAGCATATTTAGATTATATCTTGACAAGATACAGTTGGAATTGGTAAGTATACAGATTAAATTTGTGAAACGGGTATCTTTGCATGAACTTGAACAAAATGTGTAACCAATCAGAGTGACACACAAACTCTACAATTCATGTAATGTTCTTTCATTTTAAAAGAGTACACAAACTGTGCAGCTGTCATCTGTTGTTGTTGTTGTTGTTGTTGTTGTTGTTGTTGTTGTTGTTGTCGTCGTCGTCGTCGTCGTCGTCGTCGTCGTCGTCGTCGTCGTCGTCGTCGTCGTCGTCGTCGTCGTCGTCGTCGTCGTCGTCGTCGTCGTCGTCGTCGTCGTCGTCGTCGTCGTCGTCGTCGTCGTCGTCGTCGTCGTCGTCGTCGTCGTCGTCGTCGTCGTCGTCGTCGTCGTTGTTGTTGTTGTTGTTGTTGTTGTTGTTGTTGTTGTTGTTGTTGTTGTTGTTGTTGTTGTTTGCAGACATGATGTATCTGATAATCAATAACGAGCTGGTTTATGATATTTAATAAAGGATATAGAATAGCTTACATTTATCAAAGCTATTTCAAGACTGGTTACTTTTATCTTATTTGCCTGACAACAATACATAATCTCAATGGAGGAATAACAAAAAAACACATTATGCACTTACCTTCTAAATCATATCGACCATGAGATGGAGTGCCCCATAAACGTACCTACACGGGATACTTACTCTAATGTTACTTTCAAACAGAGAAGGCTACCAGGCTAACTGGGTTTTACTCGTAGATGGGTTCGGTCAAATACCTTACCATTGTGCAAAAGATATGGAAAAATCACATGAAAAAGGAATTAAGTCAACGTCATTTTCCAGCCACGTGATCAGGCCGTGATAACTGTTGGAACTTTAACATACTTATTTTTAATTTAAAAGCATGTCTAATAATAGACATAAAACTTAGTCAGTCG
Organism: Streblospio benedicti; assembly: GCA_019095985.1. Lineage (NCBI taxonomy): Eukaryota > Metazoa > Annelida > Polychaeta > Spionida > Spionidae > Streblospio > Streblospio benedicti. Next base: position 18,191,319 of record CM032668.1, on the reverse strand, counting down.
TGTGTGTTGCCAAGTACAGTGGCATAAATGCTTGAATTGGATTGGAATTCTAGAACCTCAGTCACTTGTGCTTTTAGGAAACATCAATTATTAGCCCAATCATTCAAGAATATTTCAATGTGAACTCCAGCTATCAGCGATGAAGATTTGTGCGACTCTTCTTCTAGTGTGTCTATCCATAGTGATTGTCACAGCCACAGATGGAGGATACAGCGGGATCAGCCAAGCAACGCATGTGGAGGTAGGTTTATTTCAATTATTGTAGCTTAAAATGTGAATAGAGGAAAATCAATACACCACATGAACAACTTTACATCAGACAAGTCTAATGGATGTAAGCTGTAATAACATACAAATACATAAATTTACTTGCAGCAGGAATACAAGCGCGATGAGATAAAAGTAGTTCAGAGAAGCAAACGAGATGAAGAATCAAGTGAAGAAGGAATTGAAGAGGAGATTATAGAAGCAGCTAAGGAATGGGTTGAAGACAAAGTTGAAGAAGAAGCCAAAGATCAACTAGATGACAAAATTGGCGATGCAGTTGATGAAGCACTAGAGGAAGCACTTGGAGGAGTTGGAGACGCCATAGAGGATGCAGTTGATGATGCGATTGGTGATGTGGTAGATGAAGTTGAGGATAAAGTTGATGACGCAATCGATACAGCAGTTGACAATGTAGCTGACGAATTAGGTCTTGATGAAGATACAAAAGAAATAATAGAAGATGGGGTAGACCTGGCAAAAGATTGGGCATTGAATTTTGCGATTGAAAAAGGAGTTGATCTGTTTTTTGAAGTCTTTCCGCTTCCGGACCTCGACATTGAGAATTGTGAAAACCACGGAGACACATGCCAACACGGTTAGTAGGAGATCGTCAGACACTAGATAACATCGATTTACCCCACATAATACAAGGCAGATATCTAATAAATCTATTCTCTAATTGTCATTTATTTCAGTTCGTAAGTTTTTCACGGAGACTGGCAAATTTCTTGGTTCCTATTTTGGCGGAAAGGTTGGCTTGATCTTACTGGGACCGATTGGTAAGTTTCAAAAATACATTATGGCGAACATATTTTTTGGTTTAATTATTGTTTATGTTATTTATATGCCAAACTGTCTTAAAATGCCACTGGTTATTTCCAAAAAATCTTTTATTTGCCATTTTATGCACAATTCTGGTGCTGGTACAAGCACATTTTGTATGCGGGATAGGAGATATTTTTTTGTGAAGTAGAGATATAGCAGGGCTTGGTTTGCAAGTAACAATCGTCAATCAATCAGTCACACCCTGCAATTATTTCAGCAGGCATCAAATATTCTTTGTTTAAAGGGTGTGGACTTTGCAGCTCCAAAGCGTTTGCTAAATTTGGATTTCTTTGGCCGACTCTTAACTATATGTGTAAAGCGAGGGGCACATTCCACCTTGCAGCGTGGTCGCCGCAAGGCGTGTTGAGGTCTGCGGCGTCTACGGCGTTTTCCGCACGCATTGACAAACATACTGTTGTTGGCACATCAGCACGGGCTCCGTGCGTTGTGAGTGCGTCGGCACAGGGGGTGGTTTTTATTGAGGTGGCCGTGCGATCAACATCCATCAAACGTGCGATGTACTCGCGTATAACTTACGTTCTACGCACCGTGTGATTTCTAAAGTCCGGGATCCGCACGTTCATGGTACAAGGAACGCACGGCCCCAGTACTGTGTCTGTGCTGACAACGTGCGGTTGAATCCTCTGCGTTTCACGTAAGGTCTCCGCACTGCCTCCTTACGGTTAGGCCAAGACGCAGGGTGGTCGTAGAAGAAGTTTGGCAAGCCAAACTTCTTCTGCGGTCACCGTACGGCCTTGAAAACACGTACGTTTGCCGCACTGTACACTCACGGATCGTTACAATTTCTATGTGCTTTTGGTCGTAGACTGGCTGTAGACCCACCTTGCGGTGGAATGTGCCCCTCGCTTAAGCACATTGTGGGCAAAATGATACGCGGTATAAAGTGTGGTCTTGTAGTATACGCCTAAAGCGAGGGGCACATTTGACCTTGAGGTGGTGTTCGCTGCGAGGCGTGCTGATGTCTGCCGTGTCTATGACGTTTTCCGCATGCAGTGACAATCTTTAGGGTATGGGCACATCCGCACGGGCTCTGTACGTTGTGATTATGTCGGCACAGGGAATGGTTTTATTGAGGTGGCCGTGCGAGCAACATGCATGGAACGTGCGTTGTACTCGTGCATAACTTACGTTCTACCGAAAGTGTGATTACAAAAGAACGGGAATCGCACGTGCATGATACAGGGAACGCACGGCCCCAGTACTGTGTATGTGCCGACAATGTGCGGGTAAATCATCTGCGTTTAACATAAGGTCTCTGCCCTGCCTCTTTACGGTCAGAACACCGCTGACAGTGGCCGTAGAAGAAGTTTGGCGTGCCAAACTTCTTCTGCGGCCACCATACGGCCTTAAGAAATGCTGCGTATGTCACACTTAACACTCACGGATCGTTTCGATCTCCATACGTTTTTGGTCGTAGACTGGCAGCAGACAGCCCTTGCGGCGTAATGTGCCCTATGCATAACTCGTCGATTTGGTGAGTTGTGTAGTAATCACTGGAGCAGCAAGCCTGTCATGAGGTTACCATACGTTCAATCGCATACAATGAATACACAGTGCAAAGTTTAACAGTACACGGTAGCTATTTGAGGTTCTGCTGATAATGTCCTGTGACCTTGGACCTGGTACAGACTTTTAAATATAACATGATGTCAATACCAAGGTGGAGTTCGTACTGATGAATTGTCAAACATAGCTTGTCGCTTTTTAGAGAAGGGGGTATCTATATAGCCCCATGGAAAATCCAGTCATCAACATGTTTGTTCTTACATCATTAGTCAATACATTTCATTGTCTTTCACAAATAACCAGGGACTGTAATTGCATAGGTTGTATTACATTTCACGCACTAAAATACAGGAAGTGCACAATTCACTATCAAGAGTTAGGGCAAATCGCCTGTTTTATGAACCTCTCGTTATACACAGCGTAAATACTCAGCCTTGCAATTAATCATTCCACGATCTATGATCTTTGAAAAGGATCCTGCATGGCTCACCACTCGCAGAATATACACAAAAGGACCTAGGTCACGGGCACCTAATAAAAATGAAGAACAGTTTGGATGGGTGTTATGGCCCGGACCTTAATCTACCCTTAATATGTGAATGTTTGCTTTTAACTCATTGTCGTATGCCCTTGTGAAATAGGTGGTGAAATTGGAGAAAGAATTGGAGCTTGGCTGGGAGATGGTGTTGGACAAATAGCCACCAAGTGGGCTTGTGCACTTTTCAATTGCGGGGATCCACCACGAGGTAGATTGCTGTACATTGTCTGCATTTAACAAAGTCAAGTAATTAATCATTATCCAATTTACTTTTATGACAACATCATTGGTTGTGTTTAGCTATTCTACCTTTGGATATTAATCATCAATTCTATCATTGCTATGGCCAAGCCATGCATAAAACTAGTCCAAAACAGCACATTTCCACTGCTTCAACTTATATCAAGTACCGTGTTCACAATCCTACGCGTTTCAGATACCACTCCCCCATACGTGACGTGCCCCGCAGACCAGTGGATAGCAGCAGAAAAGGGGCGCACTGTGGCTATATTCTCCTTCACCAAGGGAACTGCAAAAGATGACATGGACGGTGACCTGACCAAATACATGTGAGCTTTATAAAAATCCAATGATATGAATTGTGAAATTTATTGAAGCTTTAAGGCCAGAGCTCTAAGAAACCTAAAACTAAGTGAATGCAACATCCTGGATTCCTGCTACACCTTTTTCACTTGGTTTATATTGACAAAAATGTGTTTCTGTTCCAGTAACTTTGAGGTGCTGTACAGCCCGTCTGCAATACTTGGCATGTTAAAAAATGGCACCTACGTAGTACTTAATGCACCAGAAGGTTTCCATCACTACCGTTTTTATGTATTTGATCAGGGAGGAAATTTCGGCTATTGCAATTTTTATTTCAGAATTTCAGGTATAGTGTTAACATATTGCTAAATATATAATTTACGTATCTAATTGGAAGTGGGAATTGCATATTCTCTAAAAGCACACAGTTCATTGACGACTATCACATTTTGTTAATA
>CM032668.1:18160227-18173461 GCA_019095985.1 Streblospio benedicti | reverse complement strand
TTTTGTCGTCTGTCGTGTTGCATAAATGATTTTAAGAGAACGACAGCGTCTTTATTCACCCGATGAACCGTATTTTGATTTGGGGAGAAATTTTCCTGCCTCTAAATTGTGATGATGGACCTTTAACATTACTTATGTCCCTTAAAACGGTATTAGATAAGTAAAGCTGTTCCCAGGGAACTTTATTTTGTGTTGAATTTGATCGAACATCTGGATGAGCAGTCTAATATTCATGTACAATGAGAATAATGTAGGTGTCAACACCAAGAGGTTCCACTGTAGCTGCACCAGCGTACCTGCGAAAGTGATTGTTGTACGTTCGTAATGAACAATTTAATAAGCAAGAGGGAGGTAGACAAATATGGTTTCATGCTACAATATTAATAAATATGACATACTTGAGTTCAGCGAGACGATGGGTACTGATTTGCCGATTTGCTTTATGCAACAGTTTAGATGAAACGTTATTGTCGACCGTGTCGTACAGGATGATCGTACAAATACCATCGTTATTTGTGTGATCTTTATGCAACAGGGCCCAGTATCTTGCACATCAATGACTTTCCTAACCCTCAATTAAAAACGACATTCTAGAACGATAGAGAGCTGCAGTTCTCTCCCTCCCACCACTCGTTCCTCACCCTTTTTCATTGCCTATTTTACAAAATGTCCTCCCGAGCGGTCGCATGTTCCTGTTCACATATAATAGCACAGCTATTGCGACACAACTGATTCTAGCTGGCGTCCTTGCCCCAAGTAGTGTAAAAGTGGTCTTGTGTGAATGACAATTATCCATACAATACAACCCCTCCTTACGTGTTGCTTCAATCATCCTGCAGCCCACTCATATCTTTACATCAAACTCCGCTCGTCCCTCCCCAGTATCATGCGGTTCGCTTCCTTCCCCGCCCACGGGTCGGTGACGTGCGCTGACTGGCTGCACAGCTCGCTGTGCCGGCCGGGTACGACCTGCCGCGGGTCGCCACCACCTACCACTGCGGGCTGGGCGAGGGCCGGTGGTACCAGAGACGTGAGGGCGATGAGGCTGAAGACGTGCATACGGAGTGTCTGGGTGAGTAGGTGATGAACAGTTCCTGCTATCTATACTGCACATAAGCCCTGTATTGAAAATTGCACATATCCCTTACTTATAAATATTCTTTGCACATTTATACGTATATGACATTAGTTTATGTGTAAATACAGCCAAACACAAAATATGAATGAATTGTGTCGTATTTTTCAGAAAAGGAGTTGCCTTGTGATATAAAATCATTTTTCCAAATATATTAGTAGACTCATCCCCCGAAGCTAGAGACATGTTATGTGAACACAAAGATGCCACATCCTTCTCGTTTAAACTTCCCTCCCCATACATCCCTCTTTTTCAATCATTGTTCGCATTTCCCACTCTAGTATATACTGCTCCATCCCTTGTTTCAGCCACCTCAGATCCAGTGGGCTACATTGTGCGCATGGCGGGTAATGTCACAGCCCCGGAGGTGGAGGCGGTCGTGAGGAAGGCCTGTGGACCGGGAGGGTGCGGACACAGCTTAGAGATATAGTTGCACGTGGAGATGTAATACTCATAGACACTTTAATTTCCCTATTTCGCACCAAAATAGGTGGTTGGCCCCCCGCCCCCTTTCCAAATATTTGTAAAATACTTGTACAATGTAGTCATTTTCCGTAATGCAAACGTAGTTTGTGTAACTTTGTTTCTTTAATTCTCTCTCTGATATCTTTGATAGGATGGTGGAGTCAACTTCATAATGCAAACTTAGATTGGGCCGTTGTGTCTTTGTCACACTATTTGTTCACGGGTGTGATTGATTACTCTCTGCTAAATAAGTGACAAATTATACATGCATCAAAAAATGGGATACAAGTAGAGTTTATCTCTAACAAAGAATATTTCTAACGTCACAAATCCCTACAAATCCCTACCTTCTCTAAACCTTAGCTCAAAATCACAGCTTTTGATACAAACTGCTTTTGATACAAACTTTATCGTTAAGGTGTTTTTGTTCATGGATATAAAGCTTAACATAGTTCTACTTTCTCCAGTCTTCTCATTAATAGAAATATGGCATACCTTATTATTTTGCCTATTAGTCCGTATCTGGAGGTTTGGAGCTGCGTCTGGCCATGTCCGCCTCGTCCGCCCTGCCCGCCATCACCATGGCCCTGCACTTGGGCGGGGACGTGAGCGTGTCCTCGGCCGAGGTGGCGTGTCCCTCGCACTGTGTGTCCTCAGCCGAGGTGGCGTGTCGCCCGGCATTTTCGTGCCATATAATGAACTCCTACTTTTGCCAGCCAGCTATTGATTTTGGCAAAAAGCTCCAAAATCAATGTGGCGTAGGAGCTAGTAGTAGATGGATTTATCAGGGGCCAACAAAACCTATATTCCTCTTTATGCTTCTTATTTCTCACATCTCTCATTCTAGCTATTTTTCCCACAACCCTCACTCCTCAGCCTTTTTTCCCCGCGCAACCACACTTCAGCAGGTGTTGATTAATTGAAAACCATAGTTGTTGCGAATTCTTTAATTTTGCAACATATTTTCCCCAATATTCTCCATTGGATACCGTAAAATCCAACAAAGCAACCCCTCACCCCCAGCCCTCACCAGAATCTGGTTCCGCCTGTCGGTAGGCATAATAATTTTCAGTGATTTAAGATAAGTGTTTTCTTTTTTTTGTAAAGTTTGCATTTTGACCAAATCTGTATTGTAATCAATGGCCAAACCTGAGAGTACTGTACGTAAACTAATTATTTAAAAAACACAAACAACTATAAGTTGACATTTATTCCCCTTCAGTTGAGTGTGATGCAGGCCGTTATTTCTCTGCTGGTTCGCAGCAGTGTGAACCATGCAGCGCTGGCACCTATCAGCCAGCACCTGGAGCTTTCAGTTGCCTGTCATGCCCTTCTGGAACATCCACAGCCGGCAGTGCAGCAACCTCCACAGAACAGTGTATAGGTGAGTACAAAAGCAAGGCATATGGTAAAATTGAACATCATAATTTTCAACAATTTTCGTAATTTAGTAAGACAGTTAAATTATACTGAAGTGTGTAATATGCAGTGATTTCTTCCCATCTACTTCTCAGTATAGAATCATTTTATATTCCAGCAGAAAACTAACCAGAATATAATCCTTGCTATCCTAAATGTCTACATAAAGGATAAGGTTTTGTAATTCAATGATTTATTTATGATGTTACCTTTTTTCTGCCCTAACCATAGATGAGTGTGCACCAGGAACTTTCTCCTCATCTGGTCTAGAGCCCTGCTCTCTGTGCCTGGCTGGGACTTACCAGCCCCGGCCTGAACAGCGGGAGTGTCTGGCCTGCCCGCGGGGAAGACATGTGTTAGAGGAGGGAGCCAGCAGTGAGGAGGACTGCAGAGGTGTGTGCAATGAGCTCTGTATTGTATGCATTTTTGCCAACACTCAAATAATTAACACAATTGATTATAATTCACATATTTTAATCAAGATTTTTTAACATTATTTGATGACAGCAATTTCATTGCAATATCCATGCTGATTTGTTTTCTTCTTAGACACGTATCCTAAAAAGTATGGTCATTGCTTGAGGTATAAAAATTACTGACCAATACATACATAATGTAATGCCATTGGTTTCAAGACCAAAAGAAAATTTTCATTTAACATTAATTTTATCAGTTGTTGATCATTTGCTTCAGGAAATTCAATTCCAGCATTCGGTTAAAGATTAAAAAAAGATACAATTTCTTTCATAACCAGCTGTGGACATCATCATCAGTGACCAGTCAAGTGAGATTGAGGTACAGGTGGGACCACAGTTTGTGACCAGTTTCTGGTTCTCGTCTGCCAACACAAACACCACGTGCCGCTTACTGACCCACAGTGACGTCATCATCGAGCTGGAGAGACAGGTGGCTGTCATAGACAATGAGTATGTTGTGTTTATTGTTATTAATTTTGTGTAAATTTAGAATATTTGTTTGTTTAAATGTATACCAGCTAATCACTAATATGCTCTACAATTTAATAGGTAATCGTAATCGTCATATCCATATTTATGTTCTAATTTAGGGATGTAAGACTGAAGAGTGGCTGGAATTATGTGAGGATTGTGATGGACACTGTAGGTGGGAAGAGATTAATCCAGTTGAATGATGAGATTTTCCCAAAATCATTATCACATTTTTCGCCAAAGACGGGAAAATTGCGTCTAGCTGGTTGCATGGGTGCGTACACATTATTTTCCATGACTGCAATTGTGGACTATGGCATTGGGTGCAATACGTGATGAATGAATTGGAAACATCTACACTATACATCGTGTATATATGCATTTACATAATGTTCATGTTGAGTTTACATTATGTTTACATCATGGTCACATAATATGACTATCATGACTAATACCACATATTACGCCATGTAGAAAATTACATGTTTCTGAAACCTTTACAACGTCAGATTAGGAAGAGAGTGGAAATATATGGGGCAAAACAAGGGACATTATTAAACAATAAGATGGACCATTATCAACCAGCTTTGGGGAGAGTGGTTTTCACAAACCAACTACAATATTGATTTGTTTTTATCTTATATTAATATTAGTATTTTTCAAACTCTTTTGTATATAATCACTTATTACTTGAATAGATGGAAATTGAAAATTTTACAAATCGTTTTAAATATATGTACATTATAGTATATCAATGTTAAGAATATGCTACTAAATAGACCATAGTATTTAAAATAGATTCTTGTATACATAATATGTACGATTAAGTATGATTAGAAATATTTTCTATTAAGTGTACAGTTTTGATAATATATAAAGAAAGTACCATACTTTACATTAAAATATAAATGTTATAAATTAAGACTACTATATGTTAAGGTGTTCATTTTTTTCTATGTGGTTTGAAAAGGAACCTGTGTGTTTGAAAACTAGTTAACAATAAATTTTTGATTGCATTTGGACTAAATTTTGGTTGATTATTCTATTGCATGGTAAGACAAACTGAAGCAACATGAGACCACATGCTATATACCTTATAAATCTTATTTTGAGTACTACGAACATGTGTTTTTTAACATTTGTCAATGACAGGCAAATACAGTAACATTAACACCTGGAGCTGGGGGAGCCGCTCTTCAATGTTCAACACTTCCGTAGAAGATCCCAAATGTCTGCTACCAGATGACGAGGATGAGGGAGACGTTATGACTTGGTCCACAATCATAATGGACCCCAAACAGTACCTCCAGTACAGCACTTGTGACGGTAATTACAACACGGCAACATCTGCTGATGAGTTACAAATATAATAATATTACCACATGCATATGTTTGTTTTTTTTAATTCTTAAATGAAAATGAATAACTTATGGACATATCTTCTTCCTGTATACAATATTCAGAACACGTTTTAAGTATGTGATAAATATCTCAGAGATCTTGTCATCATAATTTACACAGAGATAACAAATAGGAAAATAATTTATAATAATTGTCAGATGTTTTGGAGTGTATAAATGTCAATCAAAAAATCTTGACAATTATTTTGAAAATGATTTCTACAACATTATATAAGAGTGGTTCTACTGTACCTTGCGGTATAATGAATTTTAATACACTATCATCCAGAATACCTTACAAGTGTCCCAGCAAATGTCACAAAAATACAGTAAAACCTTTTTATTAAGACCATGATCTTATTCGAAAAGGTTCTACTGTTAGATTAAAGGTAGCAGTCTTTTGAGACACTTTTCTCCTGTGCCTCTCAGACCACGATGCCTGCCTGTCGTCCCCGTGCGGTGCTCACGGCGAGTGTGAGGACACTCTGGCCGGCTTCACGTGCCGGTGCTCCGCGCGGTTACACCGGGCGCCGCTGTGACGCCGAGACAGACGACTGCGCAGAGCACGACTGCAGGCACGGCGCCACGTGCATAGGTGAGGATCGCGCTGTATAGCCTATATATTAGGGAGTAGACCTGGGGACGTTATACACGGGATAGTACAGGAATTGAGCATTCGATTATCATGTCAAACAGGAATATGTTTTGCTTTGTGGTGTAGACCCTACTTAATGGCCAAGTGCTCAATAATTTTCCTACCCGGTTATCTGACTTATAAAGCTTCCCTTGTGGAGTCCACTGCCATTTAAAAATCAGGCATTTTTATGCGTCTTACATGTTTGCCACAGAGCAAGGCCTATGACAATATGACAATATGTTTCTGTACATTACCTGTTTCGAGGTATATGTCACACACAAAACAAAATCATGCTTGTGAGGTGGAGATTTTGTGTTGGGAACGTCACCCTCAGAAGTCTCTTTTTGGCAAGTGTGTTGCAGATTAATATATGCACTATTGGGTGTTGTCATACAATCATAGTAATATTCTACACAGCTTATAAGGATGGATTTTATGGTACTAACAAATATGACCATTATCGTATTTGAACTGTCATGAAACGTGTATGTGACCTGGTAGTAATTAAAACATGAGTTACTGCTTCAAAACCATAAAAAATATTCAGGTTTTTTTGAGGCAGTAACTCATGTTTTAGCATGGGTATGGTTTTCAGTTTTGGGCAGTTAAGAGTATCACTTTTCTATAAAACGTTTCAGGGCATACATTAACCATAGTAACAAAACTTCCTAACAGATTTGGATAATAGAGGTTATCCTGTACCTATTTATTTTGCAACAGATGAAATTTGCTCATCCTACATTATTACAATGAAACTATTTTTTTTTTGCACATACCTGAAATTTGAATAAAATCCACAGTTCTTTAAATCCTAAAAGATCACTCACAGTGCAAAAACTGTTTAGCTATTCACTGTCCTAACCTGTTCCTAATTTAATGTGTAGGTACCACAGATCAGTGCAAAACTGTTTAAATGATTAGTATGCTCAACATCCACCGGGTAAAAAATTCTAGACCATGTGAATGAGCTGGATAACAGTTTTGATAATTGTAAATTTCAAATAATGATATACAATGTTTTATGAGCATAAAATGAATGAGCTTATCTTACCACTAAAAGCAGACAACAACTTGCTTCAAACAGCATCATTGTATAAATCATTTGTATAAATATAAATCTTCTCAACAAGCACCATCCACACTTTTCTACCAACTGCTGTATTGATATGATCATTTGGTCATTAGCATCATTGCACAAATATGAACTTTTCTCAACAATCACCAACAATCTCCATTCCCATATATTTTCATGTGGGCTATTTTTTATTCATAGCTTGCTGGACATATTACACAGCAATAGAGAAGAGGGAGGGGAGAGAGAGATGAAAGAGAGACCTGCACATTATCATTACTCGACTCACTCACCATTGCATACAAACACATCTGGACTATTACTGAAATACACAGCGGTAGTTGTTCTATGAAATATCCAATGTCTTATTTTGAGCTAGCTAACAAGTGATTGTTGAGCAAACTCTTGATAGAGAACTTACCTATGCTAAATGAGTTACTGCCTCAAAACCCTATAAACAATTTTTTATGGTTTTGAAGCAGTAACTCATGTTTTACTTACTACTGACCCGCCTTCTTCCCTTCCTGTAGACGGCGTTATTGATATACCGGTGTGCGTGTCCTTCTGGCACACGGGCGCTCTGTGAACTGGAGATTGGTGAGTTATATAAAAACTTGAATACGCCAATGTTTAGGATGGTATTTGCAAGATAACCATGTCAAGCTTCATGAAAAGCAATTGATTGCATCATCATATTTGTTTATTCATAAACAATCACTCCATCATCTGATGTTAGCCACTAATTAGGATCATCTTCATAAAGGAACTCAGGACCATCTTTATAAAAGACAAAGCGACATAGGAGATCTGTTTTTGAAGAACCATCCCTGTTTTTGGTCATAGAGTGCTTAAGTTGTACAGATTGCACTATGGGGTTTTATAGGCTGATTATATTGTATACCCAGTGTCTGGCGGGTGGAGTACCTGGTCTGAGTGGGGGTGCCTGCTCTGCGTCATGTGGCAGTGCCGGCTCCCAAACCCCACCCGGGCGCTGCTCAGACCCTGTGCCGGAGAATGGAGGCGCGAGGTGCGAAGGAGCAAGCACCGAGATGCAGCAGTGCAACAACCACACATGCCCAGGTGAATGGGGGGCAGGGGCTGGTGATGGGCAGCCTAACATATGGTTTTGTATCTTGAATAGTTTAATATGCATTACTAATACTTGGTTTAAAGTCATGTTAAAGGGGAAAATGTAACAAATGCCTCTGAAATTAGTCTCAATATTTAATGTCAATCCCAATAGATAACATATAGCCATCATTCCCAGTAAATTGAATGATTTGTATGCAAGTATGCTTCCATGGCCAGTAGATAGGGAGTTGGACTAGGTGATCAGAAAAAAGGCATTTCGATTCCGGTTTGGTTTGATGGTAAGTGTTGATGTCAAACTTACCTCTAACAAAAGTAAGGTTTGCACACTGCTCCATTGATACCTACATGTTAAATAGGTACTTCATATAAGGTCGCAAATGTGGGTAAAAAGCCCGCATCAAAAATGTGTTTTGGGAAGACTATTGATCCAGTTCATTTGGGTTCTTATATGCAGCCAGTGTTGTATGAATATTTCCCCTTAATGTTGGGGGTTGAGAAAGATATATGTAGTGTTAAAATGATGCCACTGACCTGGTTGTAGATGTAAAGTCGCTGGAAAACTGGCATGAGCTGTTCATTGAGACTATAAACCAATACATTTACATACATTTACATTTACACAAGTATGACGGAAATAACAGACATTGATATTGATAACAAACTACTACAACGAGAATATGGTATTTCCTCTCTCACACATCAGAATACCATTGAGTTTTCCCAATGGAAGTCAGAATCTATGCCAATCTATGTCTAAAGAACCAAGGAGGGTGGCTAAAGGGAACAATATCTTGTTCCAAATGTTTCCTAACGCTGAGAAAGACCCAACACCAGTAAAAACTTCAAAATCCCTTGCGTATTCAACTCTATTTCATAAATAAAATACATGCATTGAAATGCCTCAGAAAGCACAATTTGATTGTTGATTAGGTTCAATTAAATTCAGTCAGTGTCCCTCTAAGAGTTGATAGAAAGTGCACGTTTTTTGCATTGATTTTGAAAATCACATAAAACAAAATACTTTGTACATTGTTAAATAAATTTTAAAAAAATCCTTCAATCCTATGAATGAAAGAACATAAAAACATTTAAATTGGTTCATTTGACATTTCCGTTTTGGCTTAAAATGATTTCAGAATTAACTGACCTATTAGTTGGTTTTGCCAACGATTAGTATTAGTTCATTGATTGAATTACTAGCTTAAAAAACACGAACTTTTACAACAATATCACTTCTATGGTTCATATAATCTGTCACCTTCAATCTGCCAGAGCTTTATTCATAAACCTCACCTGCTTCTCCCTCTGTTCTCTGCAGCGTGCATCAAGCTGCGGCCGCCGGACCATGGCGCGGTGAACTGCTCGCGCCGGGCGGCGACCGGGGATCTGGTCTGTGTCGCCACCTGTCTGCGCGGCTTCCATGCCTCCGAGGGCCCCACGGACGGGACGTACACGTGTGGCCCGTCCACCCAGCATGTGTGGACGCCCGGCCAGGCGACTCGCGGCCAGACCGTCATGGTGCTGCCGCCATGCACATGTGAGTGGCCGCGGATGGGAGGAAATTCCCAACGTGCTTTTTTTATTGCTTTATTTTGGATGTACGATTTTATTATCCTTGCGATGCCTCTTACTTTCTGCCCTCTGCATCCATGGATGGGAAAATGAACTGTGGCATCCTTTAAATATTCCTCATTACCGTATACGACCATCCAAGTGCCCATGGCCGTGAAATTGAAATTTTCTCAAACTGGGGGGTGGGCTGTTACACGAGAGTGCAGTTACTACATAATTCTTAAAGACATTTAGGAAAAAGAGGGGGAGGGCTGTTACACGAGGGTGGGCACTTGGATGGTCATATATGGTAGTATTTCATAGGTGAATCACTGACGGACTGAAGGTAATCTGTATACATGTACTATGTGTTAATATTGTATTCTTATTGAATATTATACATTGCCATGACCGTAAAAACAATCATCCAATCAATCAATGAACCAATCAATCAATCATCATAATCAATATAATCTCTTTGTCTCTGTTTCCAAAGCACCATCACATTTCATGCCAGCATACACCATAACTCTCCCCATGTCTTTGCCACCCACAGACCAGTCGGTGCCTGACACTGTGACTCTCAAGGCGGGCCTGGTGTTTCCTACCGGGGCGTGCACCGAGCCTGGTGGCAAGGGGAGGCGGACCAGGGCAAGCTGGCCGGCCAGGGCAACCTCGGCTGTGTGCAGAATGGCACGTGCACCGTCAGGTGAGGAAGGACTAGCCTCTTCACATAGATATGCATTGAACACACTTTCCTAACACATATTCCAATCTTCATTGAATATTCATCTGCTAGAGTTTGACATAATTATCAAAGGTTTAAACTCTGCTTTCGAGCTAAGTATTTTGTAAGCACTTCGATAGCTTTCAACCTTTCTGAGGTTTCACAAGGTTTTCTTCAGTCTGTTGCCAAAGCCTGGTCGTCGCAAGATCTTGGTGTGACCTCGTCAGATTATGGCTATGGCTGCAGCACCTTCTTCAACCACCAAAACACACTCAAACAGCTTCTGAGTGCCCCAAAAGACCTGGAAAGAAAAGAAGATAGCTGTGGGGTTGTATAGCAAATTAGTTGTGGGGGTACAGAAACAGAGCAATGTTGTAGTGTGTATGTTGGTGAGACATCCAGAACCTTCAAACTACATTTGATTAACACAGTAGATTTGATCAGACCGAGTAGTACTTCTTCACATCATCTCCAACAACCAGATAGACAGAATCATCACATCTCAGTGGACAATTTTAAGATCCTAGATTGTGACGCAAACAACTTTGAATAGATTATTCGTGAGGCAGTTTACACTCAATACCTTAACAAGAACTTGGGGCTGCTCTCTATGATAACATCCTTCCGACTGCTGCCGATGATGTCACACGACGATCCCGTGACGATTAGACTTTGGCGGCAGAATGAAAATAAAACTCATGAAATGTTAAAAGCTAGCGAGGTACTTTCACATTTTTGGCACAAAAGTAGTGTTTAAATCTTTGATAATCATCCCAATCTTCATACTACTTTTATCCATATATTTCCAGCTGCATGTAATTGATAGAGAATATCTATAAACTACAATTACTAAGAACAATATCCCCACCCCCCTCCTCTCTATCGAGACCACTTGAGGCAGCTTTGCCATGGCAAACATTTTTGTGCTATTTTTCAGTACTGGTCAGCTAGTATGTGACAGTAGTGACCGCAGCCGGCGGGACACAACTGAGACCGCGGGGACGGTGGAATTGACTGTAGAGATGACCGTACAGTACCCGCCGCCCATAGTGACCCTCACGGAGGAGAATCCCAGGGCCAACATCAGCATGGAAGGTCCGTGAGGGATCTAAAACTTGGCCTTCAGAATTCAGATTTTGCAAGCTGTTTCTGGCAATATATGTTCTTTTGATGCTCTTTCCGTTAGTATTGCATATGTTATACATTTCAGACATCTCTGCATGGAGTCGCACGCTCGGCGAAAGCTACAAAACCATGCTGGAGTCTCTGAGGGAGACGTCAGAGCAGGTGCGAGCAGGTGCGTGCTGAGTGCTACTAAATTAATCTTTTTGATATTAAATCCTGTTCAAAACATTGTACATTATTTTATTTCATTATTTATTATTCCGTGACAAATATGTGATTATTATGCACATAAGTGATTGATTGATTGATATTCTTCAGGAACTAATGTTTAGGATAGCCATGAAGGTACATATATATGTAATGCTAAATTCCAATGTGGTCCTTGTTTGTTTGGCAGGTTAGGTAACCAACTAAGCCAAGAAGGTGTGTGGAGGGATCACACTAGCTATTGTTTTCAAACTAGGTGAAGCTGCAGAAGGATGGCTCTCCTCTACAAGGGATACGCCTTTTAACAAGGCTTCTGAACCTCACATGGCGTTGCCACCTTGTAACACTGTACTGTGGCGAGGCACACATTGGAGATCAGCCATTCATATACGATGGTGACCAGAGAAAAAAAGTTTGTATCACCATGAAAGTTTGAATGTCAGAACAGTACTTGCTTGTTTTCGGGAGTGGCCATGTTATTATTGATCTACTCTGCTAAACCTCAGCTGTTAAACATGTCCGTTCTGTGCGTTCTGCACATCATGGCTTACACTACGCTTATTGCGTTAACCATTTTCCACAATATATACTGGAGAGAAAAAAAACAGTCTCTCCGAAGTAAATTCCTTAGAAATATAACATGAATCTGGAGAATATATCTAGGTAGTGCCATTCCTTTAAACCAGCACACATGCGTTATTGTTGTCCCCAATTTGCACTTTTTTTGTCTCAGGTGTATTTTTTAGGCAGAATGATACAGAATCATGTTTACCTAACCATTTTCATATCCATTTACGTATAACCATTTACGAATAGAGCCGTCATCCTATCAGACAATGACCTAAAGATGCCATCATTTCCACTACGGCGTGACACCTCAAGATGATTACTTATACAAATCTTAATCTTGGTGATTATTTCTGCAGCCAAACCTTGCCTTTTAACAACTCTTATGAACCTGATACACGTGTCTACCTTGCAGGCGTGGCTGGGGGCGAGTACCGGGTGATGGTGGCTGGCGGCCGGGAGGTGGCGGCCCGCGGCCTGGGGGACGTCAACGTGAAACCGGCGTGTGCAGCCGGCAGCCAGGCCAGCGAGCTCATGTGTGGTGGGTGGGACGAGGGCCACATGGGTGAAAATTAAAAAAAAGGCTCCTGTCATGTTTTAGACTCCAGCGTCAAGAAAATTCACAATTACAAATTTTTTTTGTCCATGAAAACATGTGTCCTCTCCAGGTATATAACTGCAGAAAACAAAATACAATTCCATACATTCAGTCCAAACTGAGGTTGATTTATGTGCCCTAAAACTGTCCCCTAGTGCAACACTTTTGTGTGACATATTGATTCAAGGGATGTTTTCTAATGCATGCTGAATGGTAGTAAAATGAATATGAGATTTCTATTGAGCATTAATAACTGTCTACACTATTTGTCTTTGGACTTGTCTACTGAAAA
>CM032668.1:18125128-18145650 GCA_019095985.1 Streblospio benedicti | reverse complement strand
TTGAGTGAACAACTAATTGAAAGTTGATGAATTACATTGTTGAATCCCAGGACAAATAACCTATATAATTTCTATTATGTTCTGTTTGGCAATCTTAACAATTGTTGTGAGTAGCAAATATTGTACAAAGACTAGTGAATGTTGACATGTACAAATGGATTCTATTCTACGGCAGAGTTGTGCGGCGCCGGCCACTACATGACCACTGGTGCCTGCCTGCCCTGTCCCGCAGGGACCTTCCAGCCCTACGCCCTCAAGGACTTCTGCTTCCATTGCCCCCAGGGTGACACCGGGCCCCCAAGGGCCACCTCACCAGAGTCGTGCTTCACACGTAAGGATCATTCTGTCATTTATCAATCAACAGATTATTTTGTGAATTAATTGGGGAAAGCTTGGAAAGCTTAGGATTACCATGGATTTGAATGCTCAATTGCCTGATACATACGTGTGTTGTCAGCCACCTTAGCCTATAAGACCAAACATCCTGTATGTTCAGAGCCATCAGTTCTGCTGTCCTTGGCGGTGGCACTGTTGGCGATTGGCGACGCTGCCATATGTTACCGTACTTAGCCACAAATCATTCCTAAGTCATTCAAGCACAGCTCAACTTTGACAGAACACCGCCCCCAGGGCCACTTTGTTTACAGTATCATTTGTTCTGTGCTGATTTAGTGTTAATGTACTCTTCTGTGAAAAAAGATCGACAACAATAATGCTATTTTAGGCCTATTGCATAAGCTTTATTTGTCACTCATTTTTCACAACTGCAGTAAGAACCATCAGAGTGACTCCATGTAGTGCAGTAGAATGGAAGCTCAGTGTTTTAAAACATGTGTTCTGTGGTTACTATGGTGGTAGACATATGTCATAAGACATCTTTAATAGGAAGAATATTCTATGTGTTCTGTGGTTGCTTATGGTGGATGCCGTTTTCAAGAATATTCGGATATGATGCCGCTTCCAGCGGTGGCTGCCGAGTGGGCCCTGCCTGCGCAGGTCTCGATGGGCGTGTTAGCGGGCGGCGTGGTCGGGGGCCTTGTCGCGCTTGCGGTCGGCGTCACTGGTGTGGTTGTTGTGGTCCGCAGGCGGAGGACGGAGAAGGAGGACAAGGTGGGGGCTTACCATGATATATGTGCATATTTGTCAGTACATATCCCAGCTTTACAGAAAATAGTAAGTTGCACAAACAAACAGAGATTAATATGTCTAAAATATGTTGGACTATATAAAAATACTGTGCACCTGGCAATGTTTGCCACTGCAATACTATTTATAACGAAGCTGGGACATGCCTGAAAAGAATTGGGATTTTTGCAAAACATTTGTAGGGCTAGTTTAACAGAATTGGAATCATTTTAGCTGTGAAGTACAACTTAATACTGAGAAATATTTTAAATATTGCAATCTGAATGTGGAGGGTTACTTGGGGATCATTGCACAAATCAGGTGGGTTATCACTATTCTCCATAAATTCACCCATCCAAACAACAATGATGAAATAGCCAAATTGCAAGGTGCTGAAGGCACAAAATTTACAAGTAATGAATGGGAATTGATTTGAACCATACAGACTTATTTGGCTGTTATTTGGTTTGATGCTAATACAATTACACTTGGTTTCTTACTTGCAGGTCACAAAAGACACTCAAGATGGCATGAAGACAGAAGCAAGTGACCCAAAGACATTCACCAACACGGCCTATCTGAGCCAAATGAACGAATATGAATATGTGGACATACATGTACCTACTGGTGCTAAGGCATAGGCGCACTTTCCCATGATTTCACCGATGATGTACATTGATTGTACTTTTGATTCAGACCAATATAGCAGATAAAAAAATGTTGTTTAAGACTGAATTTAAAATTTGAATTAATGTATAGGTGTTGTTTTTTTGTTTTTTGGTAGATATAATATGTTTGGTATATTCAGATCAGTCTACGTGCTTGTAATTTAGCATACTATGAATTATTATAAAGCATATTAATGCGTTGCTTTTAATGCATAGAATGATGTTCAATCCTTGTTGATGAGGTTTGCATATGTTTGTACAACTTCACAAAAGAAATGTTGTATTATTTAAATGTATATAAAATGATCAAAGTATATGTATTCTACTATCGCTTACATATTATCTTATATATACACAATACATATAACATACAAGCAACATATGGAATTTTTTAGAAATGTGTATGGTTGCAAAATAACTATAATTGTGTTGTAAATAAATTTCATTTTCAAAATGTTTCCTTTCTATTTTCATTTAAGTTTGTACGATGTAAAAAGATATGAAGGTAACTTTAAACTTTATTAACTGCTCTGAAGGCCTATGAAAATACATAATAATAATAATCAGAGTTAATGAGTTAATAAAGACCAAATTCCACAATCGAATTGATTTAACAAATTATTCATATGTTTAAAGAGCCACCACTAACAGATAGATTATATGACCGATATGTTTTGGATAAAATCAAACCATATCAGGATGGATTAACTAGCAAGTACCACACGATTTATTATTGAGTTATATTTCGTAAATTGTTGTGTTGTAGTGCCATGGTTTTAAAATCCTAGGCACTTGGAACTAATTTAACAAACAGAAATACAGAGGGAAACTGATAGAGTGCGTTTTCAATAAAAGCACACTATTTTAACTTGTAAATCAATGCAAATATTTTGAATAGTTTTGTATTTGTTTTGTAACAATTTAGTGGTTTGTGTATGGCTTGTTTTTGCTATAATGCTTTGAATTGTAAAGTAAACATCTTGGTTGCCCACCAAGAGTCAGCGTTGTTCTAGCAACGCTATGCTCTCGAAGCACTTTTGATCTAGTTCCATTTATTGTCTGAATTTTACTATGAAAATCTTTTTTTTAAACAAACTATATTTCTATAAAAACGGAATAATTAACTTTGCGATAAATCCATTTCAAACCTCAGAATTCTTTTGACATTGAACTGAATTTAGTTACGTACTTTATAAAATCTTTTTTTAATTCACAATTTTAATGTGACTTTAAACATGAAAACTGAAGCCATAAATGCTCCTCGCCATGGGAAGTAAGACTGTCAATGTTTCCATACACAACCTATATTCATTTTAACAATGAGGACTGCTTTTTTATTTCACGTTTGCATTTTTATGAATGAACAAAGCAATATTGATCGTCCCATAAGTGAGCTCGGGTGCTGCAGTTGGTCCATGATTGGGTTGGTGTGTGTTGATACAAGGCAGCAGAGACCGGGGAGAGGGGACGGGGAGGCCAATACCTAAACTACTGTGAATATGGCGCTTTTAGCGTCACATCTGAAGATTTCATCAATATTAAAACCTTGCATCTTTTCACAAATTGTTCAGTATTAATGACGGTGTTCTTCACTACAGGCAAATATTGACAGAGTTCTTTTAGCAGTCTATTTATCCAAGTAATCTCCACAATGTGTGAGTCAATTCGCTTCAATGAGTACCCACTTTAGATCACAATAATCTTCTAGTCTGTTAAGAAATTCTTAC
Organism: Streblospio benedicti; assembly: GCA_019095985.1. Lineage (NCBI taxonomy): Eukaryota > Metazoa > Annelida > Polychaeta > Spionida > Spionidae > Streblospio > Streblospio benedicti. The sequence continues at coordinate 18,142,130 of CM032668.1, read as the reverse complement.
AGACAGTTGTAGGACATTAAAAAGGTTTAATTTGCAACTGAAGTACCGATAATGAAGAAATATTCACTTGTTTTGGCGGGCACTCTTGTGAGATTTACAGCCCGAATTCGAATAATATTGCACAAGCTTTCCCTGGCAATCTTCAACAAATGAGAGAGGTGAACCTCACGACAGTGCATTAAAAACAATAGATAGATTTGTTACATCACATTGAAAGATTAGAGTAGATATCAGTAGAAACATGATTGGTATGTTCTAAAAAGAAATATAATTATTTTTTGTTAGAATATTTCTGCACTAATGATAATGTAGTTCTTTTTCTTGCAGAATAGACTGTGGATATTTAATTTTGTTTTAAAATACAAAGTTTACAACGCGTTTTTGTATCTGATTCACGTGTAACTGAATGCTTCTCAGGTCTATTCCCATTATTTATTTCTGTTTGATAACTCTTACTATTTTATTTTAAAGAATAAGATTAGATTTATTGTTGGTGCGTTGTGGGTATAATGTTGTCCATTGCTGGAAGCTCAGACCATTCAAGTTAAAATAAAAGATTATCTTGGTACAGTCTGCATTCCCTAATCATTGTAATGTTAATTGAAACTTACTTGCAGTAGTTTTCAAATGGATAAAAGAACTTTAATCCATGTAGCAGTTTATACTGTTTCTAGTACACTACTATTTTTGTATCCATGTAAGAATTATTTTGTATCTTATGTTTGTGTTCCTATTGCATTGTATTGGAATTAGTCTGAACTGAAACTAATTATCACACATAACTACAAAAATAGGCTGATAGAATATGTTTCTGTTTGCAGTATAATATTTTAACATGAAAATGTATGCAAAAGTATTAAACATTTTTCAACTGTTTATTTAGAAAACATGTTATTATTCCAAATTGAATTTCTTGTTATCTTGTACTGAAATATACATGTATGTTTAATTGCATCGCTTCAGCAGCTGAAGTGAAAGCCTTGTGTTTCGTTCGTTTGTAACTATGTATGTATGTTTGTCTCCGGACAAGCTAGAGCTTTTATGATTCGCCCTATTTTGTTCAAACTTTACGCAATTTTTTGGTATGACGCGACACCAAAGTGATTCAATTTTGGGCACTTTGCCAATTAAAGTGTGCTTTCCATAGTGCCATTTTGGGTCCATTTTCAACATTTTATCTCATTTACAAATTCAAAATTGTGTGCGTCCAGGTATTCATTTTGTGATTTGATTTATCTTGTGATATTGACATGATGAGAAACTTGCATTGCATTATGGATAAACTCATGGTGTATCTTTCTTGTACGCAGTTACATTGTCTCGCGTAGCAATAACTGTGCAGGAGTATTCTTCAAGACAATAGTCCGCGGGCTCCGTATACCCCCCCCCCCGTAGGAGTTTTTGCAAACATATTTTTTTGTACCTTAGATACTACTCTTAAGGAAAAATGACGTTTGCCCAAAATATTTGATGGCGAAAGATATTTTTCGGGGTCAAACAGCGGTCATCGGGTCAAAATTTCATGAAATTGCATTTATCTCGATTAATAGCAAATTTAGAGTAAAAACTTGTATTGACTATAGATAGGAACATGTGTATGTGGAATCCAAATAAAACATCAGATTTGACCTTCGACCTCTCCTTCAAGGTCAAACAGGGGTCATCGGGGTCAAAATTTCATAAAATTGCATTTATCTCGATTAATAACAATTTTATTGACTATAGATAACAATTGTGGAATCCAAATTCAGATTTGACCTTCGATAGGAAACATGTGTATAGGAACATGTGTATGTGAATCCAAATTAAACATCACATTTGACCTTTTGACCTCTCCTTCAAGGTTACATTAGTAGGTCAATTTCAGAATTTTGTTCATTTTTGAGTTTACGAAAGAAATGAGCAGCTTTAAACATTTTATTTGCTAATAATCCATGATGAGTTAGTTTTATTGATATAAGCATTTGTATTCCAGATTGGGATTACTTTTATGTTTTATTTTGATTAATACTTAATTAACTAATTATGCAAAAATATACAGACGGAATTAATATGATGATAAATGCCATGGTTATCAGAGAGGTTGAACTAAGAAAATGATGATAAACCATTTTGGACCAAAGTTAATTTATTAGACACCCAATCATAGGAGTTAGCTTGTCTACTCTGATTATATTCATAAAGAGAAGCCATTGAAACTGCCTTTGAATATGTCTCATCAGAATACAGAAAACTTGAGGATGTTAGATTTTTAGTGAATGGTACCGTAATAGATTAATCTTGACCTACTAAGGTTCCTGCGCAGCCTGTGTACTTGTCCTGTAATTACAAGTACTTAAATATTAGCAAAAGGATTTTTATAGCATTTATGAAGTTAGTAAATCACTTACATTAATTATGTTAATGTAGAGAGAAACTAAGAGCTGAACAACGTTGATCATTCGTAAAAAGATCACTTGAGTAATAGTGATGGACATTTCTGTTTTGCCTTGAACATATTTTTTCTATGACGGAAACTAGAAAGAGGTTAGGGAAGGCACTTCTCCAATCAAATGAAGAGCATAACGTCACCCGTGCGAGTGACACATACAACAAGCGAGGCATAGCTCCCTCAGATCAAAACATAAATCCACGTGTGACAAGAACAACGCCAACAAAGACAGGCTGAGCTATAGCAGAACGAGGCTGAGCAAAAACAGAACGAGGCTGAGGAAGAAGAGAACGAGACCTACACGAGACGGAGTGAGATTTGCTTTAAACAACATGAAGCTGTCATAGAATTTGAAGCTTTTGACTTAAAATATGTATAAAGGATTTAAAACCTATCCCTTGTATCGCTTTTCAAATACATGTATGGTTATTGGCTTGGACTTGTCGATAAGTGATTAGTAGCATGGTAATTGTATGTTAATTGCAGGAGACGATACCATAAAATGAAAAGAAAATTCCCTTTAGATGCCAGGGTAGTAAAGTATCTTTCATAATTTTACGGTGTGCTTGAGAACGCGCACTTTTTATTAGATGTGTTTTAGAAACAATATTCTATACTTAATCATTATTTTGGGTGATTAGCTACGTTGGACTAACAATAGCTTTAACTTGTTTCATTTGATCATTTCCAAATTATTTTCATGCAGCCAATATCCTTTTGTATTGTGTATAATTGTGATTTGTATATAACGCATGTGGTGTGAACATTTTGTGATATGTTGTTGGTGCAATGAATATGTGCCTGAATGTATACATGTATCCCACCCGAGGTTTAAAATATCAATGCACATTTTTTTGAAAGATGATGGTATTCTGCTCATAAACAGCTACAAAAAGTTATATTACACCGGCATATTGTTTACTATACTTTAAAGATAAGTAAGATATATATGATGTACACTGTTACTAGTTCAGAGCTACACAACGTACATAATTGTATGCGCCGGCACAGATTACCAGCCTTTTCCGACTATCAATGTTCAACCATCTCTGTTCAGTATGGTAATATTGTGATTAGTAAACACCATTGGTTGCATAGACGGATGTTTAGAACTTTTTTCTAACACACAAAGTCAGGTTTATGCTAATTTACATTTATTGTTTTTTCAAGTTATTACTTGTCGTTTTGAGTATACCATTTTAAATTGAAATTTCAGTAGTTCAGTGTTTTCATTTTCTGCTAAAGATTGTCACCAAAGTGGATGGATCTATTTTTTATTCAGTATGACAATTTCTTTAAGTACAAAAATACATTTTAACATCTAAATTTGTGGCATATGTACATTTACATATACGCATTGTGTACAATTATGCATATATCATACAATAACATATATCCTAAAAATATTCAAAATAACTAGATACAGTGTGACCTTTAATTTTATCTCTGGTCTTATTTAATCAGCTCTTTGTATCTGCAGAATTCCCATTACTAAAGGATTTTCTGCTTCACTATCTGCCCTTCCCACCATTTTTTTCCTTTTACACACAACAAGCTGTTATTCAAATAATCCATTCTTGAATATTTTATTCATGATCTTCAGGCAATAATCCTGATAGTTACATACTCATTAATTCCAATATTCAGTAATCTAAAGAAAAGTCTCACATACGCGTACTGAAAATGTTCACTCGCTTACCAGCACCAGTATCATTCTGCCGTTGCTTACTCAGATCAGCCAACACTTTGGGGCCCACTCCTTCATCATCCATTGGTGCCTTCTCTGGAGCCACCTCCAAGTAGAGCTGAGCTACACGGGTGAGGGCATCAACCCCAGGCGGCACCCAGCCCCACCTCACAAAAGGCACGTACACCAGCATGGCGATGGCAGCAATGATGATGCCCGCGAAGTAGCCCCACTGGGGGTTGTAGATGAAGGGTGAGAGCACGACGAACGTGGTCATGACCAGTGTGATGATGGGGCAGACGAGTGGTGCCTTGATGGGCCGCAGCTCATCCCGCCACTTGGGGCTCCACCGCAGATAGAAGAACAGCACGATGCCGATGAAATCGAAGATGCCGTTGGCGATGCCTATCCACGCGATGAGATTTGATACGTTGTCACCAACAGCTATATACAAGAGTACGAAGAGTGAGCGGAAGATTAGTGCTGGCGAAGGGGTGTAGTTTCTCGTGTGGATCATGCTCAGAAGTTTGGGAAGATGACCATGCTTGGCCGGCACGTAAGTCTCGCGACCGGAGATGAATGCACCGCCATTGGCCGCTCCAAAGATGGACATTGAGACAAACAAGGGCATGATCCAGGAGAATTGAGGGATGACAGCCTCGGCCCACGTGGTGGCCACAGCTGGGGAGTCCAGCAGCTGCTGCGGGGTCATCACAGTGAAATAGGAGATGTTACAGAACAGGTACACAACAGTAACAAACACCATGGATGTGATGGTCCCCAGTGGGATGTTCCTGTTTGGATTCTTCACTTCCTCGTAGAACTGGATTCCATAGCCTCCGTATGCCCAGCTTCCACCAATGACAGCGAGTGCGATGTCTCCAGGGTTGGTGGTCGTGTCTGCAAAAGCGTCATCAAAGTTCTTGGTGTAGCCTTGCGCTAGTCTCACAATACCACCCACACAGATCATGAGGACAGCTAATGACTTGATGCAGGTGAAGATGACCTGCGTCTGCACGGCAAACCTCACACTGTAGATGTTGATGGCGTAGATGAAGAGCACTATGGTGACGGCCAGTAGGAGTCGGATGTCGTATGGTGCATTATTACACTGGTCGCCAAAGAAGATGGACGTTAGATAGCTGGCAATGGACACGCCTTGGGCAGCATTGATAGCAGGCGATGTGAAAAACAAACTGGTGCACATCCGGATGAAGGCAAGCTCGCCACCGACGGTCACCAGAAAGAGAATGTACTCTTCTTGGGTCTTGCGCAGCAGCAGACAGATTTCCATTTTGACGAAGGCATCGCACAAGGCGATGAGGCCGCACACCACCCAGATGATGAGGGTGAGGCCGAGCGAGTGTGCGCCCAGCACCACCGGCTTGGGTGAGATGAAGATGCCGGAGCCGATGACCTGGCCCACAGTGAAGCCGACCACGCCCCAGAAGCCCACCTCGCGACGCAACTTGAATTCCTCTGGCATGGATTCCTTCTTAGTGGGGGACCATTATTGGTTTTTCCTCTTTTAGAATGTTATAAATATCCAATGCCAATGTTCAGGTGTGTTCTTGATAAGTTGTTCATCACTTGATGACTTCGAATGGATCAATAATGCTTCTCTAAAGAAATAAGATTTACTAAAAAAGAGTTAATTGAGAAGCATGTGATGTTTGTAAGAGATTTGTGACTGAGAAATTTGTATACAATTGGATTTCATGTCACATTTTACATACCAATCACAAAAAACTACGCATTCTTCTACCCACATTGGCAAAATAATGTCGAAGTTAACGCGATCTATATTCAAATTCAAATTCAAAGCTCAAGTCCAATAAAATCACAATATGTGCAAATGTTTTAAAATGTTCTACATTTTGCTACATTCAAGTAAACAGTTCATCAAATTCCTTGCACATTGCCAACTCCAGATTGCTTAGTTTTAATTACCTTCTAATTGGTCAACGTCTGTTAATCTCGTGCATGGAGAATGGTAATGAGGCTTAATTCACAGTAACATATGCTGAATCTATACATTTTTGGAGGACAAAAGCATTGTCCGTAGTAATTTCAATGTTAAATTTCTGTGTTGATTAGTTTGATTTGAATATTTTTTCATTTCTTATAGAGTAGTCAGCTATGAAATTATTCAATCACGAAAAAAAATGTAAACTAATATTGAAGGAAGATGGATATAGGCTTTTGCTATTTTATTTCAAGGCAAGCTCATAGCGGCGTGCGCCTGCTTATAAACAGAAGCTCGCATCAGACTGTCTGTGTTTGGGTGCCGCTCTCTGCAGGTAGCGGTGTTCTAATGTATGGAGTTAAGCCATGTCCCCACAATATCAATCATGGCAGTCAGATAACACCCACATAGCCAATGCTAACCAAATACATGTCATATAAAATCCGGGTTGTTGGATATTTATACAGAACAACCTGTGAACTGATTTGCGTATTTGTGGTAAAACCGATGCTAGCTCCAGATGCTTAAGAAGACGCCAGAAGCTTGTCATTTCAAGGTGGATGGGGGTGTTCTGGCATCACAGTTCACTGATCGAATAGTTTTTGGCCTAACTTTCTATAGAAGCCAAATTAAATACCTATCATAGCATTTTCAAAATTTAGGTGTTTGAATAAAATTTTGTGAAAAAGCATATTGTAAACTTTAATGTCAATGTCTTGAATAGAGTTCGTGCAACATTACTGACAAGCCAAATATGAATAAAATCTAATATAAAATTAAGAATAACTTCAGGGGAAAAATTACAAAGTAAAACAAAATCTTACTTTGTTCAAAAAGACAAAATCATGAAAACCTAGCATGGTGTATATGGAGCTTCTTAAAAATTATACAAAAATACACCAAACTGTAATCATTTTATGACACAAACCCATCACTGAGTGATATGAAGTTTGCCTAAGTTAGTTGAATCTTGCTCAACTTTCCTCGCAAGCCAGACTTTATGATAATTGAAACTCAATTTAAGACAATGTGCAAAAATATCTAAGCATACAAAATAAACCATGGCACTAATGTTCCTGCATATTAATGTGATTTCATCTTCAGCACTCTGTCCGTACATTCGCTGACAACACGGTATCCAAAATAAACGTATTTCTTATCGGCGTCGGGGTTTACAATACACAGTCTGCAATAGAAAATATAAAAGAATCTCCCTGGATTGCCTTAGTATATTCTTAGAGCAGAGAGAATAGGCTATGGCAGTAAGTTACTTCCTGGTGTAACAAATAACCATGGACACCCTTCCGGTGGCATAATTATGAATCATTCCAAATGTTTTAATTCTCGTCAGGCTTTCAAGACTAACTTTAATAAAATCTTACAATTTTAAAAAAGAGATAACAAACAGATCTTGTAACCAAAAGTTAGAAATATTATTATATGTTTTGGCTTTGTTACAGCTAGAAGTGACACTGAGAAATGAAAGTGTGTCGTGTAGTCGAAATCAATTGTAAACATCATCATTTTTACATGAACAAGTGGTTTCATTACCCTATACTGAAATGGTCCTGCTGAAGTTTCCCAGTGACCCGAATTCTCCTGTCATTCTCTATTTCATTCAAAAGAGACTCTGTTGTTGAATTTGGTTGATCCTAAACACAAAGAACGAAAAGAAAATATCAAGATAGTATTATACCATAATATTGAAAGATTTGTTAATTAGGTCCCGACCAATGGAGAGCCTTCCCCCATGCAATCAAATGGAGAAATTGCTTTGGCTAATGCTTCACATCTCTGTTAGAAATCTACAGGCTATGACGTGCCTAGTATGGTTGAATAGGCAAATGATGTGCCTTCAGAATTCAACTCAAAACTATATTGCATGACCACCTTCCCAGTGAGCTACAGGGCTTTAAATACCAGATACTGATAATATGCTGCTTTCCCCATGGATACCCTACCAATATACACCATGTCACAAAATATGGTAATGCACAATGTGAAAGCTTTATTTTCTACTTCTTACGCATACCGTTTGGATCCACATATAGATTGACAGTCAGCCTGGTATTTTTTTTTCTACTACACACATGTCCTAGCCACCCTACAACAACAATTAAGCATGGCCTGAACATTTAAAAATGGCCTCTGTGATTATTCCACGTCACGTGACAACACCTACACATTGGTCCGGCATATGGCGGGGTGTCAAAATGTATGGTTTGGACGCATGATTGTAGTTTACGCGCGTGCCATTATCTGCGTGGAAATTCATATGTCCCATGTTTTGACGCGAGTGGACTTTTTATCTCACGCGTCTGACGTGCGCTATTATGTGTGTCAAAATAGGGTGTTTTCACGCGTGCCTTTTGGACGTCTTTTTCATCTGCTTACTATATTAGTGACGTAGTAAGTGTCATATATCATCGATCTAGATTTTTTCTCATGATCCCCAAATTCAGTACTATTACATTATAGGCAAGTAGTATTTCTTTCAAACTTCAAAGGACCCTTATTTTGGGAGTTTAATCAACCCGCTTCGCAAAAATGTATCACATATACCAAAATGTTTGCTGGAGTCTCAGGATCAATTTCAGTCCTGTTGTACTAAATTTCTCCTGTGCGAAAGTAGAAAAAATGGCCTTAATGTGGACCTACGTCAAAAAAACTAAACCACGTCTGTAAATACGTCTAAAAATACCCACACAGCAAAGTCACCCATGAAATAAAAACTATACTTCAAATAAAAAGCTATTGTTCACAGGACTTATGTCCCGACTACTTGGCTACTCATAACAGTAAACAAATCTATTTTACATCTATTACTTTTTCTCAGGACCAGGGTTGTTGAGCCGCGTTTTGCAACCAGCCGCGTTTTGTAACCGGTTGCATTTCGCGTTAACGCGTTTTGCAACCGCTAACACGTTTTGCAACCAAAAGGGGGTCTGGAGCCGCGTTTTGCAACCACAACGCGTTTTGCAACCGCCAATGCAAAATGTAACCTGAAGATATTTTTACTTATTTTCCACATTACTAACACACACACACACACGCATTTGAGGGATGTTGTGCATATTTTTTAACATTATCACATTGTATGAACACTTGTTTAACATAATTAGAAAATGCATTGATTTAGCATTAGAAGATGCATTTTACACGCTATTTGAGGCCCACATCACAGCCTCTTTTTACGCTCAGCATATATATTTAGCAATGCCATGGATCAAATTTACGCTAAGCACCCATATATGTAATTGTGTTCTTCATTTTAACTGAGTACACATCATTTACAATGAATGGTATTGTTCTCACATTCACCACGGTAAAGCCAGTTGGGGTGGCTCTTGGAATTACCTAAAAAAGATGGAGGCTTAGTCCGTCGATTCAAATGTTTTTCTTGTTTAACATAATTAATAGATAACCACTTGCTTAAGCCCAACCCCCTTACATTGTACCTTGTTCATGTACAGACTAATTAAAATATCTTACTGTACATCTAGAAGCAATACATTATAGTGACACTAACCATATATTGTAAATTTGTAAAACTTAGGTGAAGTTGCGTCAAAGTTTTAGTAGTTTTATTTTATAGCAACCTTGATTATATCTTGAATAGAAGATGAAGTGATCTGTACCCTCATAAACTACCAACTTGTGTGCCTTGAACACTAACCCCATTGGCAACATGTTGTTCATTGCATATGGCTGGATCTAATTTTGTAGTTGTAAAACAATAAATGTGTTCTATTGAAGTATAGGCATATTTTCCCATGTTGTATTATTTCCCACTAAGTATGTTATCATGGCTTTTTATTGAATGATTACAAACTTCATAACACAAAAAGTTTGCATATCACTTTTTGGTGGAATGTGTATTGCTTTATTTTAAACAAGTAGCTATAAATATGTTTAAGTTGTGGTAGAAAAAGTAGCAAATTACTATTTACGATATCCATATATTTCAATGAGGCCCTCATGTATGGAGATTCTGTGCACTTTGTTTACCAGGTTTTATATTTAGATATCGGTGATTCATATTCAACTGCATTTATATGTTGTTAAGCTTAATAACCTGTAAGATATATGGAAAAATGTTTGAAATCAAAGATAACACTTTCCGTTCACTCTAGTTATATTAGATAAAACGCGTGCATATTAATTAATTCATGCACAAATACATCCAACAAATAAGAGTCAATGAATTCTGCAGCTGGTCTCCCTCCAAAAGGACCACTGAACGGGGCTTTTAACCGGTGCCACAAGATTTGGTGTGGCTAGTTGGCAATTGGTGCAGTTGAAAAATTCTGTTGTTTACTCTGTCTCTTATGTGTAAACATTCTAGTAGAAAAGAAACATTTATTGTAGGTCTCACTGTACCAGCTTTGTATGTACCAGTATGTATGTATGTATGTATGTATGTATGTATGTATGTATGTATGTATGTATGTATGTATGTGTATGTATGTATGTATGTATGTATGTATGTATGTATGTATGTATGTATGTATGTATGTATGTATGTATGTATGTATGTATGTATGTATGTATGTATGTATGTATGTATGTATGTATGTATGTATGTATGTATGTATGTATGTATGTATGTATGTATGTATGTATGTATGTATGTATGTATGTATGTATGTATGTATGTATGTATGTATGTATGTATGTATGTATGTATGTATGTATGTATGTATGTATGTATGTATGTATGTACCAGTATGTATGTATGTATGTATGTATGTATGTATGTATGTATGTATGTATGTATGTATGTATGTATGTATGTATGTATGTATGTATGTATGTATGTATGTATGTACGTATGTATGTATGTATGTATGTATGTATGTATGTATATTTATGTAACATTCTAGTAGAAAAGAATCATTTATTGTAGGTCTCACTGTATCAGTATGTATTATGTATGATGCAAGTGCTCATGATCCACATGGCATTGCTAAATATATATGCATGAGCGTAAAAAGAGGCAGTGATGTCGGCCTCATATAGCATTGTAAAATGCATCTTCTAATGTTAAATCAATGCATTTTCTAATTATGTTAAACAAGTGTGCATACAATGCGATAATGTTAAAAAAATATACACAACATCCCTCAAATGCGTATGTGTGTGTTAGTAATGTGGAAAATAAGTAAAAATATCTTCAGGTTACATTTTGCATTGGCGGTTGCAAAACGCGGCTCCAGACCCCCTTTTGGTTGCAAAACGCGTTAGCGGTTGCAAAACGCGCAACGCGAAATGCAACCGGTTGCAAAATGCGGCTGGTTGACAAAAAACACCACATTGGGTCATATCTCTATCATATCATATTGGGTCATATCTCTGTTATACATTGTCATATTAATATAATACTAGCTTACACCCGTGTGGTCAAAAAGACATGGTGTGAATCACATTGAATCACTCTAGTTACATAATTATATAAATAGATCCCAACTTAATCATTCGTGACAACAATTGACTTGGCATGTAAAATGAAAATCTAAAGGAGGAAATGTTAGTGTCCATGTAGGTGGGAACACAATGCCCTCCATAGTCATAGAAAAAGGCATATTTGGTGAGTGTATAAATATGTTTTTACAGCATTTTATTTTGAAGCACCTTTGTCCTGACAACACTTGCCCACATCCTGACAGCACCACCATCCATCCTGAAAGCATTCTAACAGCATCTCCATAGACACAACATCCAAGATAAAGCCAAGGTGTCATCCATTGAAAGGCAGTTTTTTGGCAATGTAAACAGGGCAAGGTGACCATCCTCTGTATATAGACGGTGAAAATCAAGGGCATTGTGATTTTCCCCCAACATTGTATATAAGTATTCTTATTTAGAGAGTACAAACTACAAACACATAAATAATGTAATCACACTAACTACACAGCAAACGTAAGCATCAAGTATGATTTATTGGCGGCGGTTTTCAGAACCACATAACAACAGTCGATGATGAAAAGAAAGTCAAGACACCAACCATCCAGAGAAATACCAGGATTAACTCCAACTTAAAGCTCGTATGAGTATATATCATCCGAAGTAAGTCATTGATTACTGAAAATGCACTTGGCATCTAATATGCAAAAAGCTATGGGATGAACAATTAGTGTCTATGGTAATGGGAACATAAATGCTCTCCGTAGCACAGATATTCTCACACACTTCAGTAGAACATCGCTTTTAAGACTGCCCAAGGACTGGCGTCAAGTGGTTTAATATAGGGTGGTTTCTTTGGGGACGTTTGCAATGATCTTCTTTATGAAGCCTTGGGACTGTTAAAAATCATCTAATAGAGGTGGCATAGTTATAGAGGTGGTCTTGATCGAAGGTTCTAATGTTCACATAGCCCAAATTGGCAAAGTGGTGGTAATCCCTTGTATTTGAATCCCATGTGACGCCTTTGGCGTCTTTATGATATCACACTATTCCACATGACGCTTTCATGGTTGCTACTGTCTGCTATTTTTGTTATAAAACCGCTAATTAACAACAATCAGGCTATTCTGACAATGAAAACATATTCGTGCAAAACTACTCAGTGCCATGAGCGATCTCCTGTAGTCAGATGGCGTCGAGTTAGTCAGGTTAAAGAGGAGATAGCCGAACAAAGTCCAAAAATTAGCGTATTAATATATAGATGTATATATAAGCATATGCTTAAGACCCAAACCCTCATGTTATGCCTGGTTGATGTGCAGAACATTTACATTTAAGACATATCCTATAAGACAATTTCACACACACACACACACACACACACACACACACACACACACACACACACACACACACACACACACACACACACACACACACACACACACACACACACACACACACACACACACACACACACACACACACACACACACACACACACACACACACACACACACACACACACACACACACACACAAACAAACAAACAAACAAACAAACAAACAAACACACACACACACACACACACACACACACACACACACAAAATAAACCCTGTCAGAAGGGGTAGTGGGCTACGGGTAGAACAGTCGTAGGTGATCTCAGGACAAGGTGTGGGAGTGTCAAGACAGTGTGGATGTAGTAGACCTTAGGTATGCATGCAAGACTATTTTCCGGTAATTTGTGACAAACACCTGTTTTTGGTAAGATCTGCCATGGATGTGACAAAAATTAAATATTTGAAGGAGAAATATCATATCATTTGTCCTCCGTGCCTTGCCGTATCTTGCATACCGGATTACAACCATAATAAGGCGTTTGGAAAACTAGGCAATAAATGTGGTCGTCGGATATCTAGTATTTCTATCAAAACAAATGGTGTTTTTTTTGCCGGGTGATCGAGTGATGCCTGTCAAAGTCCATGACATGAAGAAAAAAAAGTTTGAAGACACTGATGAGGGCCAATAGGTGTATGAGCAATGTATCAAATTTGGAACTCATAGTTCAAGCTGTATCGAAACTATTGAAGAAAATGACAAAAGATGACTTAAAATGGCCTTCAGAAAATCACACTTAATTGGCAAAGTGCCAAAATTAAATACATGTAATGCGCTCTAGGCATCTAGACATTGTACCAAGTTTGAATGTGTTCATCCAGACAGTTTTAAAGATACTGAAGAAAAAATGTCCAAAATGGATCATAAAAAGTTATTTTTGTCCTTTTCATTCTTTTTGCTGTTAACTATTCCAAAAAACGATCAAACCTTTTCCTTTAGATCTACATATCTTTATTTATATTTACATGTTTCAAGTCAACAGATTCCTTCTCAAATTTGTATTATGTAGTGATGAACTCTAAACTAGATCACTATAAACCAGTAATAAGAAGGGTGGGGTTTACAGACATTTTAGAAGAATTGAAATTAAATTTAAATTTGAATTAGATTTATAATGGGAGTAATAGAAATTATTGCTCTAATATGGATAATGGGTGCATTATGGCACAATCTAAAATATGTAACCTATTAGTGTTTTTATTGTGATATAATCTATTAATGCATAATTGATAACTTTATGAAGAAAAATGGTAGAAGTTTTGGTATTTTGGATTTTATTCAAAAGTGATACTTTTGGAGTAATAATGTTGTCATATTTGAATAGTTCTTTTAATATTTTGTATATCGTGTCTATATAGTACTATCATGGTAGTGTGTAAACATCAACAAATTTGAGGGAGTCTGTTGACTTGAGACATGTTAAATAATAAAGATATGTAAAGGAAAAAGGTTTGATCAAGTTTTTTGAATAGTTAACAGCAAAAAGAATGAAAAAAGACAAAATAACATGAACCATATGTTGTATACCAAGTTACTAGAATACTTTATAGGACCATAAAAGGCCTGTGGAAAAATACACTTTTTATTGGCAAATTGCCCAAAATCGAATCACTACGGTTTTGCATTGTGCCATATAGTTGTGTAAAAATTTGAAACAAAATTGGTTCATCGGTATACCCTCTTTAATTTGTCCAGAGACATAAGGCATATATACACATACTGACATTCAAACAAATGATCACAAGGCTTTCTTTTCAACTGCTGGAAGACGCAACCATGAGACACTGACGTGGAACCATTCACCCCCAGGACTCCTAATGTCTGTTGAAAAAATAAATACAGAAACACAAAAAATAAAAAAAAATAACACACTAAAAACATATGCATTTTGACCTCTTTTCATAAAAATATATTTACATTGAAACACAAGATGGATATATTCACACATATCACTTACTGGTGAAGGAAACTACTCCAGGTAATAACACATTTACATTTGGTGGCAAACTGCAACACAGGAAAACAATCACATGATCAGAAAACACAATCTCACAATGGAGTGATAACGCATTCATTTTGAAACAAACTGTTTAATCATGTTGGTTAACTGTTACAGATATTGATGATGAAATATTCTGCCATACTATACCTACATTGTTTTGCAGTCCTCATTAATTTTTTTAGTAAAAGGTTACAATCTTCACAATCATTTAGATTTCATTAGATATGCGCAAGATTAATAGTCTTTTAGTACCTGATAGCTTAGATGGTTTAATCCCAGATGAATATGCAATTCATGGCCCACATGTTAGATATTATGAAACAAAATAATATCATCTATTGCTTAATGAGCAGTCATTGAGCATTTGGATAGCATCATATTCATCATTTTACCTTCTTGATACAGAAGTGTAATCAATGACTCACAATTGAATTTTTATGCCAGAAAAATATAGAAAATGAAGTTTCGCACAAATATACAGGATATGCAGATTTCATTGTGGAACGCGGCACCCTGCACAGTCACACTTTGCTGGAAAATGATGAGCAGCTATATTTTAGGTGGTGTTGGCCACATTTCGTACTTGCTGAAATGCATTTTGCTCATCCTTGTTGAGCGGCAAGTCTCAGTGGAAGACCGTGAGAGACGCGGCTGATCTTGTCTGTAGAAGACCGTGAGAAACGTGCAGCCCATCTGTCTGTTGTAGAAGACCGTGAGAGACGCTGGGTGTTAGAATGAGACAGATTTGAATGAAGGCAGCTGAAGATCATGACCGACGAGAATATCAAACTTTTCATGAGACATATCCACGTCAATGGAACAGCATCTTGTACCTTTTATTATTATGAACTGATTTTTCAATGCAGTAGCATCAATGTGTTTCATTGTCTTTTCAAATAATCAGAAACTTTTACATTTAAGTTGGGATCTTAATAAGGAATTTGTTTTTCAAATTGTCGTTTTCTCAATATCTTTATTATCATTTTCAAAAAATAATATGTGAACACAAAAACACAAACAGGTGTAATGAAAGTAAGAAGTCAAACCCTATTTCAAATGCACAGCCTTCATCTAATAATTTATTTGCTACTAGATCTTCCTGCCCTTATATGTATAATCTTGATATTCTGATTCTTTTTTTTTAAAAGCATGAACCAATTTTCAACTTGACCATATTATAAAAAGCAATGCAGTGTAGGGACATATTCTCCACATGTGTGAATCTAAGCAACCTTTTGTTTAGACATCAAACATACAAATTGAAGGGAAGCCTTATTGGGGGAGTATATACCCTTTGATGCGTTCACCCTTTTTTTATTCCCAAATCACAATTTTCATGTACAGCGTTCTTATAATGCCACAGTTAAATAAAAGTGCTAGAAAAGATGGTCTTACTATAGAGGTGGTCATTTTGGAGAGGTGGTGTTTTAAGATTTGCGTTGATATTGTAGTTTTCATTTGTGCATTAAGAATTATTGATTTATCTATGTATGTCAATCAGATTATTTTGATTGATATATATTTTTTGATTGATATATTTTGGAGTAATAATGTTGTCATATTTCTGAATAGTTCTTAATATTTTGTATATCGTGGTCTATATAGTACTGTCATGGTAGTGTAAACATCAACAAATTTGAGAAAGAGTCTGTTGACTTGAGACATGTAAATATAATAAAGATATGTAAAGGAAAAGGTTTGATTGTTTTTCCAGTGCCCATTAGGGCCCATTATTAGGTTCATTTTACTAGTATTCAATATGCTTTAGCCACCATAGAAAAATCAATAACATAAGGCAGCAACATTATTTTTTGCCAATATATAGACAGTGGCATTCCAGTGTTTTTCCAGGTATAAAACACTGGTTTGCCCTCACTGGGGGCGCTTTTCATTTTTAATAGTTAACAGCAAAAGAATGAAAAAAGACTAAATAACATGAATCCATATGCTGGATACCAAGTTACTAGAATACTTTATAGGACCATAAAAGGCCCCGTGGAAAACACACTTTAATTGGCAAAGTGCCCAAAATCGAATCACTACGGTTTTGCATTGTGCCATATAGTTGTGTAAAGTTTGAACAAAATCGGTTCATCGGTATACCCTTTAGTT